>JAVJGJ010000057.1:11766364-11788322 GCA_035590215.1 Microhierax caerulescens
AAAAAAAAACCACCAACAAACCCCCCCCCTCCCCCCACCCAAAAAAAAAAAAAAAAAAAAAAAAAAGCAAGGACTAAACCCATAGTTAGGTTATTTATAGCTGTCATGCCATGTAAGTCATGCTGTATACCTTAATTTGCATTTAATATTTAAGAATTAGTGCTAGTTTCTAACCCACAATAATTTTGTCCTTTGCTCAGAGGGGGTGGGTGTTGTATGGGCACTCATCACCTACAATCTGAACACTTTCTAAATGGAATCAAAAGATATAGTGACATTCAGAAATTTTCTGGCATTTGCCAAGAGTCCTAAGGTAACCTAAACCACTTTTTTGGGGTACAGACTTTACTTATGCCACACAACTTATAAATTTAAGTGAGGAGAATCAACACCCCTTATAAGATGTCACCTCCTTTTTTGGGCTGCAGGTATTATTGTTATTCATGAGTTACTCTATTACAGCAGCTCTCTGATGGCCCTTTCTGTGAGGTATTTCATGAAGACAAAGCCTTTGTCCTAAACAGCTTCCCATCGCTGGATATTTGGACTAACCCCAAGTAACAAGGAAATAAAACCACCACTTAGGACACTGGTGACATTCAAGGTGGGAGCACTGGTATAGAGTCATTATTAGATTTTGCCCTTAAGGCTGCACGCATATCCATGGTTACATTTAAACACTTTTAAATGAGATAAACGTCTATAAAATAAAATCAGACAGAAGTTTGGGTTTGGTTTTTTTTTTTTTTCAAATGGAATTAGGAACCATCCATACTGAAATGTCTAGGATTCCTGTATCTTGGCAAGTCATCTGCTGTGATTGGTGTTGAAGAAAAGACCTTTCATGTTACTCAGAGCATCTTAAACAAGATGGACATCAAAAAATACTGGTTGACTTGTTCGTATTAGGGCAGAATATATAAACCACAGTATCTCTGTGAGGAAATAGACTTCCTGTCTGCTGGGTTTTGTGTGTCTAATTGAGTACAGATTTTTTGGCTACTAAAACATTTTTCCAGAGCTACCAAGAAATAGAACCTAATCAAGTCAAATAAAGCCACGAATGGATAAATACTGTGGTACTCTTTCACAGCAAACATGGAAACCTCCACATGCAGGTAAGCCCAACTCTTCTAACACGGCTTTTTTTTCAGCCATGCTATATCTAATAAGCTCTTAGCTGTCCTAGAAAGACTGTCTCTAAGCAAGTGGGTTTTTCACTTTCATGTGCTCAAGAAAGTCACTGTAATTCGCCTTTTGATCGTGTAGCTGGCTCCATTTAAAAATAAATGTACCAAGCAGATGATGACCTAAGGAGGAGATGTGTCTCTCAAGATGTGTCTCTCAAGCCACAAAGCTGCTAAAAAGACAGCAGGGGTAGAAAGGGGCAGAGAGAATGAGTGGAGCAGAGTTGGGAACCACAGTACTGCAGATGGAGGTTCTGTCCCCTCTTTGTGAATTCCTAGCCAGGGCTCCATGACGGTGACTACACTCCAGTTTCCTCTCTTTAACTGACATGACATCACTCTACCATTCCCACAAAGAGCTATGAAGGGTGCAACGTTGCTGATAGATCCACACAAGTTCCCGTGCACTTCTGACAGTGACACCACGTTCCTGCAGCACTTCTGCACGTATATTTTGATCCATATGTAAGGAGGATCACATAATTTACAGCACAATTTTCTGCAAGTCTGCTCCTCCCTGGAGCTTTGCCTGTGGCCCTCTAGGCACATCTGACTTCCAGATGAAGCTGGTGTGGAGAAGCTGAGATTTTCAGGGAAGAGGCGCTGTTTCTTCATGGAGATGTGGGAAGCCGTGGGGTTTCCAAGAGGGCATGCTATATACTAATAGCTGACATAAACCAGAGGAAACAATTTGCACACATTTTAATGGTACTATAAAACTTGAGAACTCTGCTACCAATCCTGACCACCATCTACTGGCAACTTATCTATCGCATTTGTGTAGATGTAGAGTACTCATGCACCACATAGACACTCCCTCTTCTGACTAACAAGTAGCCACCTTAATTCCCTTCCAAATGTTTCAAAAGCTTTTGTTTTCCTTGCCTCTCACCACACAAGGACATCTTAAGGTGTGAAAAACTCAGTGAACCCGTCTCCAGAAGCTGATAACTGCCGTTGGCTGATGGGACTATTTCTTAGGGAAGGAAGTGGAAAACTGGCTCAGAAAAAATGTAAACCAACCAGTATCTTTTCCAGGAACTCACACAGAAACCAAAGCACAAAGGCTAAAAATACTGGAAATGAAAGTAGAAAGCCCAGTCTTGGGAGATTCTCACCAAAGTTTCCAAAAGGAAGAGACTTACCAATGAGGCTGGACTTGGTTTTGCAGAGAGATGTGTGACATGAAACATACAGAACCTCAGACAGGAGACAGATTCCTTTAATCCAAATGATATAATGACTATTTTGAGAGTTCATGCAAACTGACAAGTCAGAGAGACACTTAGTGCTTATGTTAAGAAGTCAAAGGATGCTGTCATGAAGAAGGAAATTGTAGGAAGGTCATTTTCTTGCTACTTAACCATCTCACGATGTTCTGGGCATCCTTGCAAACCTTGCTACATCGGTGTAGGGCTTTATCCTGTTACAGTTTCACAAGGGTGAGTTAGTACTGTAGCTCCTTACTGAAATGTAATAACAGATAGCTGCTTCTTAACTCTTCCATTTCCAAATCCAGTTTCTTTATAATAAGCTGTGCTTTAGAATGAAACAGTTTCTCACTTTTACAAGACTTTCAGAACTGGCTAGAGAACAAGTTCTTAGATGAAAGTTTGCCTTGCTCACTCTATTGATGGACAGAAAACTTTATCACATCTCTAGCTCTCTGTTTTTACAAATGGGAAAATGATAAATAAATAACTTATCCTGAAATTTGGACTTTATCTTTTCTGCATCCAGAGGACATCAACAGGAGAGCAGTCATAACAGTTAAGCTACTAATTTCATTTTCAGATAGGAGTAAATTGAGACATCGGATACAAAAACACAGGATTTTTAGTATGTGTGGTTAGTGCAAGAGTGAAATAAGATGAAAGATTCATCTTACTCATCTTAATAAATGCAAGGAAAGCCACAAATAGTATTCTCAAATTCTTTTATTTTCAAGCCATGGGCCTAAAGGGTATTTTTAATGCAGAGGAACAAAATCATGCTTATCCAACATATTTTCCATCAGCTTGAAGTTATATATCACTGTGCACATTTACATGTATTGAATCTTTCTGCAATATCTTTATGGCTGATAGCCAACGGGATTAATGGAATGTATGAAATGCCAGAGAAACTGTGTAGATTGAATCCCTAAAGTAAAAGCTAGAAAGCAGGGTGGTCCTCTGAGCTCAGTTTTCACTTAATCTACTGAGTAATTTGGTGACCTTGGACAAACAATCTGACCTTCTGGCACTGTGGAGAAGCCAACTGTAAAGCAGTGTAAAACCAAACGTGGAAGATTAATTGCTGCAAAAAGAACTGAGTCATTTTGGTAGATTAGAACCCCTGAAGCACCCCTGCTGCTTGTTGGAAAAATCCTAGATAAGACAATATGCGAATATGTGTTTGCTTGTGTCTGTAGTGATCAAACTTGGAAGAAGAGTTTTTCTTTGAAGGTATTTGCCAAGCCCTACTGAGCTGTTTCCTTTCTCTGCAGTGTTTCTTTTCTAGACTTCTTCATTGCCAGATTGAGTTACAGGCTCAATGAAAAAAAAAGGATACATATCTGCCACCAGGCCTTTCCACAATTCCAATTTTTCTAAGCTTGGGAATCAGAAAAGCTATTTCAGAGGAAGCTAATCACTAGGTTCTGAAAGCAAAATGTTGAGGTTTGAGGGGTCCCTCTGGTTTTACTCGTTTTGGGGTTTGTTTTTTAATGTCTGTGAGGTGAGCCCAAGGCCAGACTGAGGATTGCATCAGGAAAATGGAAAGACGAAGAGAAGAGAGAATGGCCTCAGCCCTAAAATAGCACTGTAAAGGGCGTTTTACTTGGAACTTTCTTTCAGCTGACATCAGTCAGGGTAAGAAAAAGTTTTTAGTTCAAAAGTGTAAAGCTAAAACAGAGCATTTAAGGCCGGATGTAACACTCAGATCTATTTGGTGTCTTGAAAAAAATTAGGTTCCACCTGGACCAGAAGTTTAATGTGTTTTTTTTTTTTTTAACTTCAGAAATGTTTGGCTTGTTTTGATGTCTTTGACTCTGGATAAGACAAAGGCAGCACACAACTCAAGACACACTCAGGAAAATAAAAGGAACTAAAGTGCAAGAGCAGCTACTAGGTTCTTTTATTTCTGGTGAGCTGGAAATTTCAGGAGAAGCCGGTTTATAACAGTGGTGTTTTAAGCCAGGCTGCTGATAATCTCTGATGTGCAAAGCCAATGCCACTGGGAATTTTCTAGCAAAACCAACAACACTAGATTTTTTTTGTATCATGTATAAGCAGGACACCACTTCCTTTTTGTCCAAAAGGAAAAATCAGTTTCATCAATGGAGCTCCTTCAGCCATGGCTTGAAAGTAGCTTTTTATGCGTGTTTTCACTAAGCAAGACAACAGTGAGCCTGGGAGCCACATAATTATGGCTGTGCTCTTCAGTAGGAAATAGGTTTGCCTGAATCAACACTTGCAATAATGCATCTTCGGTCTATCCTGTGCTCAGAAAATTCGGTGAAACTACCATGTTACCCAGACCAAGTAATCCCCTTCTTCCACCAAATTGTCTGTCACAGATTCAGGTCGTAGTGCATAAAATTGACAACAAGCAGCTTGACACATGAAATTTCACCTAAACTTCCACAGTGAACATCCTTCTTCCAAATGCAGAAATGGGTGGGGAAAACAATGCCAGCCTCAAGTACATAATGAGAAGAACATGAGTAGGATCTTGGTCCAAGTGATGAGATCCCTCAGTGATGAGGAACAGGAGGTTTTGTGTATTATTCTTTCCAGTTGTTTGCATTTCTCATACGCTTTTATGCAACTAGAGATGGTTTTCAACCCTAAATAAGTCTCCAGAGACTAACTCCAGCAGCAGAGAGATGCTGGAACAAGCATTCTCAAACCAGTATCAGATATTTACCACAGTTCCTTATTATAAAAATTAACGCTATCTCCAAGAGATCAGCTTTTTTAATTAAGATGATCTGTGTGGATGAAGTCCACTGGACAGTAAAGAGATTGATGATCTGCCAATCACTTCCCCGAATTCGTAATTCTAACCACTATGCTACCTAAATTGTGTTTCATCTTTGTACTGACATTACATGGAAAAGAAGGGGTGAGGAAAAAGGAAAAACAAGCCTTTTCATCAGGCAGGTTTATACATGCTTAGCCAGCTCTTCTGTTCTGGTTTTAAGGCAGAAGAAAAAAAACACACTGAAACATAAAGCAGTGTGGATTGTATGGAAAATTTGACTCAGATCAAGTGCCTGGCCAACACCACAAAATGGACTGGAGACAAATCTGATAATTAGAAAAAGCAGTGAATAACAAAATATTTTTGACTCATGCCATATCAGGCAGACTCCGAAAATTCTCAGAGGCAACAAAACAGGATTTCATTCCCCGCAGCTTATTACAGTTTAATGCTAAAGCGATGCCACTGCTCTCAGAGGCACTACACTGGTGTAATTCTTGAGTTGGGATCTAAACACAAATTCACCCTATTCTTCCATGACAATGCATTTTTTCAGCTATTTACTCTAATTGCACAACCAGGTAAACCAGGAGTGACCACACTTACATCAGTTTCCTACAACTGACATAAGATTAGAAACACTGCTGGTATTAATCTGATTTACAGTGCCTGGGGTTTGTGGGTTTTGTTTGTTTTCTTATTGGAGCAACTGGCCAGGGTAAACCCATATGCCAACCAGTCCACACAGGGGTGGGATAAACATCATGACCATCACATCAGGGATACCATATAGGGGTAAGTATGTCTGATGCCTGTTTTTCATCTACTGCTGCCCCTGCCACTGCCAAGTCAAGCAGGTAGTGGAGGCTGGATAAGGTAGTGATAGGGCTGGAAAAAAGATTTGCCAGAAAGTTGTCAAATAAGAACAAGAGCAGAATAATGCCTGTGAAGGAGCCAGAGCACAAAACAAAAACAAGACCACGTAAAAGAACCCAGGAAAATGCTAGACCAAGAAGTGGAGAGATGAGGAAAGCCTCCAGAAGAAGCCATCGCTCAGAAGACATGAAGCAGGAGGAGGTATGAAACAGAAAACAAGTACCTGAACAGGAACCTGAAATGAGGTAAGAGGATGCACAACAACCTCTTGTCACAGCTGTTGCACAATGTATTTCACTCCATTCAGAGAAGCAAGATGACAGGAGCTGTAACAAGGATAAGTATCGTCACTATTCTTACCTCGGTGCTTTAAATGGCTACAGAAGACTGTCAGTCTTCAGAAAGCAGTTTTGTCTGTTACACCCTTCTTACACATAGTAGGATTGCTCTTTCAGCTTAAATAGAGTCTGAGGAGTTATCAGAGACATCCAGTGTGGTTTCACGTGGCTCTGGTTTTTTTCTGTGGAGGTATGTCAGGAAAGTCAGATGAGCAGAGAGTCAGTTTGTGCTCCTCCTCTCCCCAGAATGTTTGATTCTTATGGGATTTTTCAGCTAGATTTTCTCACTTTCTTGAATATTAATGAACAGCAAACAGATGTTTCATATAGCAATTCTGCCTGGAAGTTTCTTGGGCTAAGACAGTTTATAATGACCACTCTCGCAAAGGTCTCTGTTGTCTTATGCCTTCCTGCCTTTCTCCTTCTGGTACTTCACTTGTAAAGCAATACACGAGTGATTCAGAGGAATGGGGAAGTGCAGTGTGAGGGCAGCTTGTAATCTCTGGCTTGAAACGAATCTTCCTATATGTAACTTCCAGTTAGGAAGAACTGGGGATGAGTGAGGATCTCCACCTTTTCTAAGCTACAGTGAGCTGTCTTGGTCTTTGTAATTCCATTTGGGTTTACATGGCAAGGTTTGGACAACTGGGGAGCTGCAGGACTGTCTGTGAAGGGACCAGGGGCTGCCCACCACAGTACACAGCTGAGCCCATCAGACAAGCTAGTGGCATCAGCTGGGAAAACATATCTTCAAAAGGCCAAAAATCACTCACGGCAGTGTGAAAAGTAAGGAAAACAAGTGTGAGAAACCACCCTGTGAATAGCAAGGCCAAAGAAGAAGAAGGTGGAGGAGGTGCTCTAGGCACCAGAGCAGAGAGATTCCCCTGCAGCCTGTGGAAGACACCACAGTGGAGCAGATATTCCCCTGCAGCTGATGGAGAGGACCATGTCAGAGCAGATATCCACCTGCAACCCATGCTGGTGCAGGCTTATCGTGAAGGACTACAGCCTGTGGAGAAGACCCACAGGGGAGAACTGTGAGAAGGAGCAGCCCAAAGGTCCTGTTGTGGATTGACCCCATAACCCCCCATCCCCCTGACCCACCCTGGGGGCTGAGGGGGACAATGTAGAGAAGTTGGGATTGAAGGAGTGAAGTTGAGCCTGGGGAAAAAAAAAAAAACAACATGGTAGTGGCAGCGTAATTTTTGTCTTTGTTTCTCACCATCCAACTCAATTTTCATTTGCAATAAATTAAATTATCTCCATTGAGGCTGTTTTGCCTATTGGTAATAACTGGAAAGTGCTCTGTATCTATCTCAACTGACAAGCTTTTTCATCTTATTTACCCCTCCTGTCTGTTGAGGATGGGTGGTGGGAGGGAAGCTGGATGACATCTTGCAGGCAGCCAAGGTCAAGCTACCACAGTGATATGCTTTCTTATTTTGCCACCCCGTTCTTCATCTTATTTCTTTTAACTTCCTTCCTCTCTAGGAATACTGAAGCCTAATAAAGCAAGAAAGGTACCTCATGATGCCACCCACAATGACTCTGCTCTAAGCAGCATGTTAGCTGAACCTCATAGCCCAATATGTAAAAGAATTTAGAATCGAAATGAAAATTTTGAAGAAGAGGGACACTATCAAAAGTAAAATACAAAGCAGAAAAATGACAAACACCAAACAAAATTTTCCCCCCTTTGTGCTTTGTGTGCTTCAGTTGTTGGATAAAAGGGAAAGCCTCATTTCCTAATGAGCCATAACTTATCAGTGACCTGCAAAGAACTAAGCACTTACTGCTTGTGTACACTCATTTGCATAGCAAATTAAGAAGATGTAGCAATTCTCTCAACTTTTATGTGCTTTTTTGCCATCTGCATCATACACAGAAGAGGCACTGTCAAATTTGAATAGAGTTTTGATTCAGAAAAAAAAAAATAAAAAAGAAAGCTTTATATGGAATTTAGCAGCATGAAATTGGATGCTCTGCCTTAGCTATGAACGCTGAAGTCTTTCTGTGACCAGTCGTCTCCTGCAAGCATCAGCAGTGCTCAGAAAGTACCCACAGCATCACAAAATTCACTCCTTTTTTTAAATCCTTTGGTTGCTGGATTTCTCCATGGCACTGAAGCTGTTGTCAGAGGGCCAGCCCACTGAAGGCATTTAGAGGTTGACTCTAGAGTCAACCCTGTAGCAGCTTCAGCCCACTCCCATTTGTCCCACAGACTCCGATTCTGACCCGTGACTCCTTCAGTGTCTCAGCCGAGAGCACTAATCGCCTACAGCCATGGCAGGTTTCTTTCACCCACACTAACTTGAAGCAGGTATTTCTATCAAGTTAACTAAGGATTGAGTGGTTACCATTAAGAAAAAAATCAACATTTTCTGTCAGCTGCCATAAAAGTATACCAGAAATGTATTTTTATTTTTAATTTCAATTATTCTGAGTTGGATGACAATGGTTTTGTAAATAATTTGCTTGTGTTGTGTAGGATCTCTGCTAATACTTTAGATAATAGCCACAGAATATTGAATCATAAATTGAGAGAATTAAAACCATTCGGATCTCCATTTATGAAAATCATTCCTATTTCTCAGTGATAACTGTCACCTACCAACTTGCTTAAATTGCAGAAAGTTTTATGGCTGAAAAAAACATATTTTTTTTACCAGATTACTAGAATAAACCTATGGTTCCTTATACCTAGAAGGCTCTCCTCAAATGTAGTAAACATTTTCTGAAATCTTTAAATTCACTGTCCAGAAGCTTTCCTAATGCAGGCACATTCTAAAAAAAACATTAGAGTTCACTTAGGAATTCTAAACAAGCTAGAAGAATCTGCACCTGCAAAAGAGTGCATGCTTGTTAGAATACCTTTTACCATTAAAATAATTTGAAAACTGTTCAGCAAACAGCTATTCTATTTAAATAAAACAAACTCCAAAATTAGTCTAGAGTCTTTTCCTTATTTCTGTTTCTACCCTTTTTGAAATCTCTATTAACTCCTCTATAACAGCTTAACAAAATAAACAAATTTAAATCAACATAAGTTTTCATATGCTTGTATTCTCTGTATTTTATTGTATTCATATACATAGATACACATATATTTCTATATAAGAATTATATATAAATAATACTAAAAAATCTGACTTTCATCTGTGAGTGAAATACAATGTCTTACACAAAATAGGGAAACTATAAAGTCATAATTTTAATTCTCCAGTGTCTGTATCTTGGACTACCTTGATTTCTTGATGTGCAGTAGTTCTACACATCAGACGTTGCCAAACTTATCAGTATCATGAACTTATCAAAGCTGTTTAACCTTATTCTGATTTGGATCAGAAAATAAATGTGAAAATTCTTCATGAAACAGATACAACTACAAAAACAATTAATGGAGAGGACTGAAGTTTAAAATCTAAAAATGTTCTCTGGATGAAAGCTGTCCAGATTTATGCAATGAATGTCTACTCATGTAACATCCAAAACTCGCTGAAGTCATTGAAATGGTGGGAGTTTTTTCACTTATGTCACTAAAATTTGGATGACACCCATAGCACTCTATTAGCGTCTATAAAATGCTTTAAAAATAAATGGTGTAAGGAAAACGGTCACTTATGGAGCTTTTCTTCTCATTCTTTATGTCAGCAGAAAAGAATGTAATTCTATGTTAAGAAGTGTTTTATTGACATGTGTGAGGCGTAGATGGAATCAAAGGCTTTAAAAAGCAAAGACATTGTAATATTCTGGGATCGGGGATTACAGTACAGAAAAGTGGTTTCCTTGTGACTAGTTGGACAAGTTCTACTAAACAGTATGAATAAGGGCCAGTTCACTGTGAACAACAGCAGCAAAATCAGTTTAATTACCATTTGTGATTCGGCACTATGGCACATTTCAGGACCGCAGGAGCTTCTGAAGGAGGAAGCATTTTGTAAATATTACTGTACCATTCAGATCCTTGAAATACCGAGCCTTTTGTATGTTTGGTTGTATATTCCCAATGCAGAAAGAGAGCAAGAAATCTACAGCTACTGGGACATCAAAGGTAAACCAGAAAGTATAAAAAAGATAGCTTTGGTAGGCCCCGTAGCCTCAGAAATCCACAGCTTCCTGGTATGCACCTAAACGCCAAAAGGGCAGTCATCCCTGCAAAAGAGTTTCTCTGCATTTAAAGGCAGCAAAGGTGCTAGCAGAAATACTGAAGGCTTTTCCTTCTCCTGTCTTGGCTCCTGACTTCATCACCTGTCAGCTTTCATGTCTGTCAGCTCGTGAAGGACTTCGTCCGGGCTGTGAGCTCCTTGTATCAGCTCAAGGCGAGGTACACTGCAGTGACGGCTCGTGTTCCAGGGCAGGTGATGCTGCTTAACCCTGGTCATCTGGTCACAGAAACTGAAAGGTAGTGTTTGTAATAACCAACCTTTACAGTGATTTCTTTAAATAAACTGAGAAAAATAAAATCAGTAGTCCTGCCCTGAATCTATATTCTATTTAGGTAGAGAGAAGGCTTTCCAGAAACATTTTTCTTGGGGAGGTTTTATGCCACGCAGATTTTCAGTGCTTTTTAGAGATCAGATTTAATGATGTCAGGGATATTTTGGCTTTTTAAGGTATGTCTAGTATATAAAGAAGCTGCTGAATTCTGATCTGTGACTTCTGCTGTTCTAATCTTTAATCCTCACGTGGCTTTCCTAGAGTGCCGTAATTCTAACCAATAGATACATTATTGAAGAGTCAGATACCACCCATGGATTGTCAAATGGCTCTTTCGTACATTATGAAGGAAAACCATGCACAAACTACATGCACATGCCACCCGTGTTACTACTGCTTTTTTCTGCAATTTGGTTTTGCTGATGGCTGCCATTTGGGTTATGGTTCAGGGAACTACTTTAAGTGCACTGTCCCACATGCCCAGCTGTGGCTTGACTAATCTCAGCAGAGCTTTGTGTTGCCATTAAGACCTGTTCATCTAGATCATCCTGGAGGAGATGAGGCTGAGAAGTACGTAAGAGCTTTGCATGAGATGTATCTTTTCATGGAAGATTGTAAAACACAAGATAAGTTGACATCTTGATTCTGCAGGTTTCTCCAGAAGCTGCAGCAGTGAAAAACCAAGGAGTTATGGAAATGGAACCATATATCTGTCCAAACAGTTAAAAATATTGGGCATGATTTTTTTAAATTTTTTTTTTTAATACTAGATGTTTGCAGAAAGTCAAAACAAAACACTTTTCTAAACAAATTGACAATTTCAAAAAGTTGCCAGAAGGTGAAGAGGTAGAAAACACACTCTAAGGTCTGTGTTACCTGGGACAAGGAGATTTATGAGTAAAGTAACAGACTCAAGATTTTCCAAGTTCACCTTCCTCACTCCTTTAGCTACTATTCTATTTCACTAATGCCCATCACCAACTGAATATGTTAGAAATGTTATCTAATTATGTGATACAAAATCTTAACATTGTTTATGTTGCATTGTTTACAGATGGTAACTTGATGGGAAAGGACAGTTATAATGATGTATAAAACTAAAGCTAGTAAAGTAAGAAATGAAAAGCTGAATGTTTTTGATATATATTTGCACGACCTCTCTTCCTACCAGTAGTTTCCAAGTTCTGGTTAAAGCACCTATTTTTATTTCAGCTTGACTGGCTTTTTTTTTTTTTTTTCTGTACAGAGATTGCCAAATGTGACAAACCATAAACTGTTTGTCAGCAATTTAGAGCATAGTGAACACAGCGCTCCATGCTGAGTTTATGGATGAGTTATGCTGGCTGCTCTGTTAAAGAAGTCAGTACTCAATCATTTCATCAATTGAAAAAAGAAACACTTTCGATTTTCATGTGATCAAGCCCGCAATTATGTCAGACTGACAGCGGTGCTTGGCAAGAGACTCTTCCTTCTCTTTGGAGAACTGTAAAGGAAAAATGAAGTAAGTTAAAGTGGAGATTTTCATTGTCAGTGAACAATGGAAAAACAAGGGTGAATTCTACCCCTGAGATACAAGAATGACCACAAAAGAGTTCTAGATGAAGATACTCTGCTTGCCTGAGCTAAGATTGGAAATGGATTATTAAATAATAGATTAAAAATCTATTTCTGGAACAGGATGTATGGACATCACAGCACATGCCATCCATAAAGGATCACCCTGCAATTTTTATAATGACACTGTTGGGACAGGTCTCTAGTTGCATTTTGTGACCACTAAGCACAGACACTATCAGTAGCATTTAGACCTCAAATCTCTGTGTGATGGTTTAAGAAAATTCTCACAACTGGTACCCTGCAAATATTTCCAGTTCATTTTCTGATACAATATTGTGGCCTACTAGATCACATAAGCAAGTACAGCTGTTTTACTGTAATGCAAAAAAAAAAAAAAAAAAAAAAAAAGGCTGGAAAATTATTGGAATAAAACACCCTGTAGATGAAAACCTTTCATCAGTTAGCAGTAATATTTTATACTGATATTTTTAAAGTATTTCTGTTCACCTATCCGGTTCTTCACATTAGTCCAGAATATCCTCACAATTGACTTTCATTTTATGTTTCCAGTTATACTTTGAGGTCAGACCCTGATTTATTAGTTTGTCCTAAATAAAAATTGAAACCGTTTGGCGGCTGGAGTCTTTTTGTATTTATGCTTCCTTCGTGATTATGGAATCAGCTTCTTATTTATATTCAGAAATCAGAATCCGATTTGGGTTTTGAATCCAAACTGGAGAGGCATGTGTTTGATGCTGGTTTTAATTAGGTCAGATTTTTTAATTTTACTGGGACTTTTTCTGAATGATGATGTAGAAAAACCATTATGAAAGACCATTACTTTCTTTTAATGATTAGTGCATTGTCAGACCTTTGAAAACATAAAGCTATCCAGAAATCTCAAGCATTTATTTGCATAACATTTATTGTATGCGGGAGGAGGTAGTGAAATGAGATACGAGAACTCTAATGCATAAAAATTGCATGAAATATAGCTCCTTAGTACATAAATGGAAACGTTTCTGTAGTACTGGGTCATTCTGACACAAAATTAGCCTGCCTTTACAAATAAAACCAATATATCAAACCTTAGTGAAACCTTGCACTAGATTCTTATCTTCTTGTTAGCTACCTCTGCCCCTACTGACTTCTCGCAGATTTCCCAGCCTCTTGTTTTTCTCAACTTTCGTTTTTCTGTTGGTACAGAAATTGAACACAGTTCCTGTTGTTATAGAATTGAATAGCATTGAACAGCTAGAAAGCCCTGTGTGTGAACCTATTCTGCTCAGGTACTGTCTTACATTTTCAGCACAAAATGTTTATTTTAGAATTTAGTACACATCTTGTTAGGGCTAACGTTTTTTTGGGTGAGAATTATTCTAGCCTGACTGGTTGATGATATTCTGTGTGGGACTCAGTGGTCTTTCAGAGGAAAAGATCAGCGAGAAGGAGCGTTGGCACTCACATGACCCCAACACTACTCATTGGAGAGAAACTGAGTTGCAAAATAGATGTCCAAAGGCTAATTAAAAAGGATCAACTAATGATAGAGAATAATTGCTCATTCTACTGTGGAAGGGAATCCCCACCCAACTTTGCAACTGCTGCCAGGGACTTACCCCAAGCTTTCTGTTTTCTTACAAGAGGAAGAAGTGAAGAGGCTAATGACTAATTCCAATAAGGTATCCACCTCTATTTCTGCTACCCCGTTTCCAAGCATTAAAGCCAAATCAAAATTTGCTTTCAGGTTAACATACTTCTCACTAGCTGTTTTGCAATGCAGTGGTTTTTTTAGCCTGGAGAATAAATTCTTTAGCCCCTTTCAGAAAGCAGCCCCTCTAAAGAAAAGAGTGATTAGACCTGACAAGGAGCGATGTTACATAGAAATGTAACATACGAAAAACAGGTGACTAAAGAAACAGCTGTCACTGGGCTAGACTAAGCCCTTGCAAAATGGCCCCAGGCAGGCCTGTCTGGGAGGATGGGGGGGTATAAACTGAGCTCACTGAACTCTCTGAACTACCCCTTCCTTCTCCAGGAGAAGCTGTAATTGCCCGTTGCAATCATCACCCAAGGGCAGCTGGCAGTGGCAGGGGGGAAGAGGCAGGACGCAGAAGGAGCTCCTTCAGAGGGTGCGTGATGCACTTTTGCTAAGATCAAGACTTCAGCTTTTCACCCCAGTGCTTTTTTGTCAGCTGAAGGGAATAAGCCTCATCATTCCCAGGCTTTCATTTGGTGTAACTCAAAGGCTGGAGTTTGTGTTTTTGAAAGAATATACAACGTGTGTTCTGCAGGCTGTGAAATGAAAAAAAAAAAAAAAAATGCTTCTTGAACACTAGTGTCCTCTCCTTATGCAGAAGTCAATTGCTTCATATGCAAACATATGCAACAGAAGTCTAGCCAGGACTGAAAACAGGGAAGAAAAAAGAAATCTCTTACACCCTATTACAAATTTCCGAGACATCCCTTCACCAACCAGAAGTGTGTTTATTTTCACCCTCCTGTCTCAACAAGACCTACGGGAAAAAGCTGAATGAGACTGTTGGAATGCTGAAAACGTTTACTCATGGAAGGACATTGTCAGTAACAGTTCACAAAGACAAAAAAAAAAAAAAAAAAAAAAAAGATCCCATTGGAAATGCTCTAGACTGAACTGTGTTCTGTTTTTACTAAGCTCTACATGCAGCTAGACTCAGCTGATAAGGTCAGAGAACGAAATGGTGCACAGTGGTTTGTTCCAAGATGCCAGGAGCAATAGCAAAAGTACATTTTCCTCCTGAGAAGCCGTGACAGATGAGTGTTTATGATTTTTGGGTGCAACGTGCATGCTCTGTTTCTTAGTAGCTTAGTGCTGCCATTCACCCAACTACAGCAAAGAGGTCAGCAAAAGTGCAATGGTGTCGTTTCAGAAAAGTCTGCTGAGATTTGTCCTCCTTGCTATCATTTTGTGACTTAAGCTTTCGGGAAGGGAAGAGGCAGCTTTCACCAGCAGCTTGCAGCAATGGCAACTCACTCCCTTGCAGTCATAGGAAGTATTCCTTATAACACCAGTCACACATCTCACATGCAGTGTTGAAACCAGGCAAGTTAGAATATATATATTGTTTCTGTAAGAATGGGGGTGTATAAATATGCAAATATATATTTACTTACATATTTACATATAAGTAAATATATATGTAAAACTAACGATGCTGAATTTTGGACTGGTGTGAGCTGTGGCAACAACCAGATATCCAGAAAGCAGGAGGCAGGTCTTTGATTTGGCGCCTTGAGGAAGGAGACAACAGAGGACTTAATCCCTTTGCACCTTCTCACCCTGAGCTCACTGCAGTCAGAGGGGTGTGCAGACAGGCATGTTATGATTCATTCTGTGTGTGTCATCTGGTAGAACTTAGCTGTAAATGCAGCGGTCCAAATTACCACATAGTTTATAACATGGCGTAAAGTGCTGATCTATACTATTCTTGCTCCCTTCTTTTCCCCCTGACGGCATGTTATACAAGTTCTCAGAAGTCTGAGGAAGGCAGATGATCGTTAAGCCTACTGGAAGCAGGTAAGCAACTGAAGTTGCAGGTATTATCCCACTCATGACTACCTGACAATGGCTCAGTTTGTTTCCCATCAAAGACACCTAAGATATAAAACCAGATCAAAGTTTTCTCAAAGGAACAATTGAATGCCCAGCCCTAATTAATCACAGGGAAATTACCCTGTCTAATGCTTACTTCCTTCCATTCAGTTTCTCAAGATCTTTGAAAAACAGCAGCAGTCAGTCTGCCAATGTAGAGGATGTAGAGGATCAGAAAGAAAATGATTCATGATAACCAAACAAAGTGAGCTCCTAAAGGCCTCATGAACCTGATCCAAAGTCCATGGAAAGGAGCAAAACCCTTCCCATGACTTGCTGGATGGGAAGTACAGAATTGGTATTCACATCCTCTTCAATATCTGGTTCTTACTGGAGAAACAGAATAGCAAAATACGTGAACGGAATAGAATACTGCACCAAAGCGCAGTGCAGCTGTCTAGCCGTTGTCTCAGCCCCTCAAATTCTGCAGTTTACCTCAAATGGTGGATTAAGCTACGCCCTCACGCTAGGAGCCTGCTCTCCTGTGGCTTGCTTTCAGGCAGCTGAGTTTGGCCCCAGTTCCTGCTAGCTGGGGTTCGTTAGGCAGGATCAAAGCACTGCTCTTTCCAGCTTGAGCTCTGGTAGCCACAGCCTAGCCAAGGTAACCTTTGGAGCAGCCCACGTTGCTCCCTAACTAGCTGGTGCTTCAAGCCTTTATCGGTAGCTTTTGAATACTCCTGTGCTTTCAGACTTTGTGGTTTGACACCAGACTTTGGTGTTTGACACCAGACTTCGGTGTTTGACACCAGACTTCAGTGTTTTCTGATTCCTGCTTCGTTTGTTCCATTTCCTATTTCTGCTTTGACTCTGACCCTAGATATTGTGAATTAAAGGGTTCTTCTTCCTTTCATGACTTATTTCACCATTCAGGTGACAACTGTATGCAAGACTTTTAATATTTCATATCAGTTCTTCAGTGTTTGCCAGGAGCCTTGGAAAAGCGCTCCATTTGCAGTGGTAAACAATGGGCTGAAGCACTCTGGTTCAGCAGTGGCAACAGGCTCAGGCTGTATTTTTGCTGAGTGACAGATACCCCCTAAGCAGAGAAACAATGGGACTGTGCCTCCAAGTGCCTTAGGGAGGATCTTTCAGCAATACTACCCAATTCAGGGAACAGATATGGGCAGTGTAAGCACTGATATTTCCATGGTTTCCTCCAAAGAAAAATGAAGCCGATTCCCAGTGAAAGAAAGCGATCTGAGAAGTCCCAATAGGAAACATATCTGTTTGTTCACAGGAGCTGTGTGAGCAGAAGCATATACTCCTTTATTCCCATACCATTATTTTGACAATGCATCTGAAATTTGCTGTGACAGACAACATCCAAAGAGTAAAAGCATCATTTATCCCCCTTGTTCACTAAATTGTTGTTTTCTCTGAGGCTGCCTGTGGGGAAACTAACCGATTTCGGCATGGATCATTTTATTTATAGTACAGACAACCTTCTGCTAGAACTTGAGTGACTCTTGCAGGCTCCCAAATGGTTGTGAAGCAGTGCTTGATATGAGACTGGAAGTATCAAAGCAGGTGAAAGCTCTGGTTTTTTGCCAGACATGATAATGCATTATTTTCTAAGAGGTGTCTTTAAATGCTGTTTTACGTTCCTTTCCTCCTTGAATTCCTGATCCCACTGCTGGTTCCTAAATTAGATTGACATCCTAAATTGGATTGCCAAATCTGAAATATTTCAGTTATCTTAGAATCATAGAAACATAGAATCATTTAGGTTGGAAAAGACCTTTGAGGTCATCAAGTCCAACCTTTTAACCCAAGAGTGCCAAGTCTGTGTCTTCTTTAAGTAAGCAGTACTCAGTGTCTTTGCAATGGTTTCACAAGCTTCTAGAAAACTGATTTGACTCAGACACCTGCCTTTGTTTACCTGCCTTAGGAAAGAAAAGTCATTCACAAGAAGTAATGGCCAAGTGCTAGAGAATTGGTCTGTAACTGGTTAGAAGTCAAGATCTCTCTGCACTTAGATACGACATGAATTTGAGCACTGGCATTTACAAGGTACAGTTCAGTGTTTATAAAGTGCTGGTTCAAAAGGGTAACATGACAAAATCCTCCTTGCTTTATCTTGAAATATGATCTTCTAGCCACATGACCTGGGAGATAAGCGAGGCACAGTCATTCTTGAAAAACTGTTGATGTTCATACCAACACAGGGAATTCAGGGCTGACATTATCGCCAGAAGCTGTGGTAAAAGCTTTCAACTGCTAGGACTAGCTACAACTTTGTAAACTGAAGGTGTTCTTTCCTTTCTCATATATAACAAATCTTTCCATTGCTTCTCAAACCATAGTATATAGCAAATCTGGTATTTCTGGTTGCACACATAAATTTGCCCTTCCCTATTAAATCTTTTTATTGACTCTTTGCAGAGGTTTTTGTGGCAGTATTTATTATGGATTCTGTATAAAAAAAAAACACGTATTTTTTTAGTATTCTTAGCTTTAACCTCAAATCATTCCATAACGATGTTATGGGTTATCATAAATAAGCAAGTCTAGTTATAATTGTTTATACTGTTTACAATAATGTGTAGTTTATACATCCTGAAATGAAATGGTAGATATATTGCTTCAAAAACTCAGGCCAAGCACAAAAGCAAATTGTGTCACCCCTTTAGCAACAGTGGTTCCAAGAAAGCACTTCTATGGATTTAAGTTATACATCTAATTACCAGAAAAGAGCCCTGAAGACCTGTGTGTTTAATAAACCCCAATAATTCTGTTTCAAAACTAAGAGCACCATAAAAATGAAGCAATATCCCATAGCTAGTATAGACTGTACTTAAAGAATTATTTTATTTACACTTATTTCATATTAGGAATCTACCTTATGCAAAATCTTAAAAAAAAAAAATAATCACCGATGCTTCTTTTGAAATAGAAGTCCTTGAAGGTCTATTCAGCTTCAAACACGTTGAGGGTTTATGGGTAAGTCCTGCTCCTGAAAACCTCTGTCCACGTGTGGTATTACTCAACCACAAGGATTTAGTAAGGTGAAAGAGTTTAGCCAAGCATATCCCACAGCAGGTTACACCATCAACTTCAACATTATAAACACCTACAGAATTCCTTGAAACTCCCACAAATGAGGACACTGTGAAAGCAAATGTGGACATTAGCAGCAAAAGTTCAGCAGACTCCATTAGGCACTGCCTTACCATCCTGGGAGGGGGATTCCTTCCCAGGTTTCCAGGCACACGTGGGAATTACAAGTTCACTGCTCTGACTGTTCTTGGAAGGAACCTCTGGAAGTCTCTAGACTAACCTCCTGCTCAAAGCAGGGACACTTCTGAGGCTAGATCCAGTTGTTCAGGGCCTTGTCTGACGGAGTTTTTAAAATGTAAGGAAATCCAATGGCCTCTGTGAGTACCTTTTTCAGTGCTGCGCCTCTCTCAAGTGAATAATGATGTCTAACCATCTGATGTCTCATGAGATGTTTCTGATGTCTAACCAGAACGTCCTTCGCTGAAATCTGTTGCATTTCACTGCACAAGTTTGAGAAGTCTGGTGCTGTTTTCTCTGTTTTCCTTCCTTGGGTAGCTGAAGACACAAATGAGATTCTCCGCCCCCCCCCCCCCTCCACTCAGCCACTCTCGTACATCATGTGCTCCATGGACTGACTCTACTGTGCCACCATGTTTTCTGGCAGGGGAAGCCTGTGACGGGACCTGGCCTCACAGGGGCTAGGCAGAGGGAGGAGTCACTTCTGCTGGTCCCACTGGCAACGCTTCTGCTAATACAGCCCTGGATGTCTTTGGCCTTCATCAGCACAAGGACACACTGCTGACTCCGGTTCAACTCGCTCACCGCCAGGACGTCGCACGCTTTTTCTGCAGAGCAGCTTTCCAGCCAGTGAGCCCCAGCCTGTACTGGGGCATGGACTTACCCCGTCCCACGTGCAAGGCTCTGCTTTTGCCTTTGTTGGGCTTCATCAGGCTTCTGGCTGCCGTTTTCTCCAGCCTATGGGCATGGTCCTGAGCAGCAGCCCTCCCCTCCAGCATGTTACCCACTCCTCCAGGTCGGTGCCATCATCTGGGCTTCCTGTGGCCACACTCCATCCTGTCTCAGCCTGGTTGGTGACGACATGTGGAACAGCATCAGCCCCAGCAACCAGCTACCAATTGATCTTCAAACCTCTCACCGCTGCCCTTCAAGCATAACAATCCAGGCAGATTTTCACCCACCTTGTAGTCTACACAGCCAATAGCCTCTGCTGCAGTTTACTGGCCCGCCTGCTGCGGAAGGCTTCATGGAAAGCCTCGCTGAATTCAAGGTTTCATCTTTTGTTGTTTCATCTCAGCGTTTTCAAGTTCCCTGTGTGACCTCAGCCAGAGCTATACCACCCTAGGTGTGGTATGGGGGTGAGAGGGAGGGGTTAGGTAGCTAATAAGACATAAATATTTGAGCTGTTCTATTGCTTAGAAAATCTGAGACATGAAGAATAACTAATAGTGCCCTTTGTTACAGACCTGCCGCCGTACCTTTCTCTTGTATGGCAGAAATATCAATTTCTCCAATCACGACGAACTGTACCGCTGAGAAGATAGATGCCTTCTCTGGAGACACATAGGCATGTCTTTCTTCTGAGACAGATCTGTATGAGACAGAGGTTCCTCTCCAGCCTCAGGAGGTAACAGCTAAATTCATTAATTCCCTGCATGAGTTCCCTTTCCCCCATCCAGCTGCATATGAATTATTTGTGCCGAGTCTGGTTATTCCATCCAAGTGTAAACCTGAAATTAGAATAACTGAAACCCAGGAAGGATGATTATCTCAGGCCACAAAAATAAACATTTCCAGCTTTTTTGTTTTCAAACTTAATCTGAGCTTTTTAAATACAAACACAATAGCCCTGAGAGGCCGTGCCTGACCTATAAACTAAAGGCTGTAGTGAATTAAGTGTATTTGCTTTGTTCTGCAGATGTTAGAAGAATTGCCCACAAAATATGACAGGTTCAGTTAATTTTATCTTAGACAAATGTAATGAGCATCTGTTTTGATTTTTCTCAGTTATTGATACGATTTCCTTTTAAACTTGATACCAGCAGGTTTACACAAGTGTGCAAAACTTGTAAACAACCAAAGATTAAGCTGTTCCAATGCCAAGGAACATTTATTCATTCCACTGTTATTATTATACTAATAATACCAAAAAGTCAGGAGTTTTTCAAAACACAGCAGGATATTTATGTATAAATAGGTTCCTATCTACAGAAGTATTTTATGTGTTCGTGTAAATATTATATACAGCATATGCATAAATATATGGATGGTTTTATCCTCACGGTAAGCTTAGAATCGTAAGATAAACTGCAGAACCATGTACTAAATAATATTTATTGCATGGCTTCACAATTTATTATGTGCCTCTGAAGACCTCATCTGGCCTTTCCCTGCTAACCTGCCTCTTCTGTGACTATTTCCACCATTCTGTACCTCTCAGCACCTTCAAACAGCTGTTCTTTTCTCTCTGGGCAATGTACCCCAGCAAAAAGTTGTTTGGGTTTTTGGTTGTTTTTGGGTTTTTTTTTCTCAGAAGATACATCTGTAAAAGTCTCGTTCTTGCCTCTCAGCTAGCTGAGGTGAGATAGGCTGGCGGCACCATTAACTTCTGAAGAGGTTTCTGAGCCCAAGTGCCAGCACAGCCTACTCCTCTCATCACTCTTCCACTCACACACCAAGATGGAAACTCAGTGTCATCTCTACGGCTGAATACTTGTCAGCACTCCACGGCGCGTACACACAGGAGGAAATGGGGGGGTCGCTTTTCATGTAGCCACAGAGTCTGGACTCTGCTAAGATGGGGATGTGACACACCGCAACAGGGCATGCTTAGTCCTACCGAATGTAGCACAGAAGGGTTTTGGCATGTTTCCAGTCCTGTCCTCCCCCCCACCCCCCCACCCCGTAAAAAAAAAAACAAAAAACAAACAAACCCAAACCTCCTATACTAC
>JAVJGJ010000057.1:11788422-11821204 GCA_035590215.1 Microhierax caerulescens
CCCCGTAAAAAAAAAAACAAAAAACAAACAAACCCAAACCTCCTATACTATTCAAACTGTGGCTGAAAAATGCCTGTTCCACAATTATAAATCAACCAAATGTAAACTGACATTTTTGGAACCCACAAAAGGCACCTCCCTAAGTCCAGATTTATCCTTCCAGGAAATTTTCAATCATACTGTGAATGATAGAAATATTAGGATAACAAAAAAAGGACGAGTTTATGTGTGCCTGCATGCATGAAGATGCAACAGTAAATACCACTCTTAACAACAAATACAGTGGAAAAAAAGCACTAAATAGCTTCGCAATGACTTCTGATGCAACATCAGCTCTGACATTAGACATTGCATTTGTTTTCCTAGCATTTCAAAAGCTGCTGGCTAGAAATCCTGACCGCATGGCCATTTTCAAGATTCTTTGTTCCATAGCTTTGGGATAAGGAAGGCTCTTTCAGCTTGTTTGAATGCACTCAGCTGTGAAGAAGTACCAATTTTTTCCCATGTAAATTTCAGTGGATCCTGAGTAGAGCTTAGAGGGAAAACAAAAGATAAAGAGAAGACAGGAAGATAGACAAGTAGTAGGAAGATGGACATAATAGAGATGTCAAAGGAGCTAAATTAATAATTTGTCAATGTTGTTTACTAAACCGTATTTTGTAGAAAACATAGATGCTAAAATACTCTTGCTTAATGTGAGTGGAAATACATAATAAAGCCACTGGTCTTCAGGAAATATATAGGTAAGACCTATAATGATGATAGGTCTTATCATTATTGTGATAAATCTAAAGAGGACCCTCAATGGATAAAAAGCCACTATGCTTGATTTCCACTTATGAAACAATGGAAATAGACCCAAACTGCACTGCAAACAAAATTTTTCTGATACATTATCAGATGTCTTAAAAAGCCACTTTAAATTGCTGTGGGTTTGATGTTGGCGTTTTTTTATTATTTAGTTGTACACAAAACCTCTTTTGTAAAGGTGCTGCTTGCTTTCATTGCTAAAATGACAACAAAATAATAAAGGTAACATGTTAGGATTGTTTTTAAAATTGTCTAGTAATTTGCTTTCTCCTTTGATGCTAATAGGCATAATTGAGACATTATTTATTTAGTGAAACAGCTTTCAGCATACTTTCAGTTACCCTCAGTTGAGGCAGGTTTTCTTTAAGATGTGTATTGCATATGGCATGGATTTTGTTTATTTGGGACAAGTAAATTCTCGCGTAGGGAGGCAATCTGCATTGGAGTTGGATCAAAGAGAAAAGATTCTGTAGTATTTATTTATGTATTTCTTAGGTTTACTTACTTTGGCATTACTTTTCATCTGTATAGCTTTTTCCTTATGTTACACTCAGTATGTAATAGCTGCCATCTATACCAGCTACAATTTGGTCCAGTAATAATGCTTGTTGTTGTGGAACAAGAAATATATGGGCTGGAAGATCAACAAATTGACTGGCACAGACTAACTACCTGAAAAGGCTGTGGTTCTACTTTAAACACATATGGGACAACAGAAATATAGAATAGAATCCTATATAATATACAACGTATAATCCTCTCCATGAAGTACAACACAAACAGTAACAGTCACAAAACCTGATTTTATATGTCAGCATAACCAATTTAGATTCTCAAGGGGAAAACTAGTTTTTGTTTGTGATTATGCCCCAGATGATAATTCCACAGAAGTTTTATAGGAATGGTAAAAACATTTCTTTCCTCCCTGCCTACAGATTTTTTTTTTCTTTAACTGGGGAAGTCTTGTAACTGGTCTGAAGTGATTACAGGCTGATATACCTATTAACTGGTTGTATACTTGTCAGAAGTTTGAAAAGACTGGAATGTGAAATAATGAAACTTCATTTTAGAAAATGTAAATACTGAAATGTAAATTTTACTAAATGTAAAAGCTGAAGATCATAAATACATAAATACAAGATCCCAGTCCTGCAATCAGATCTATGCAGCTGGCCAAGTGCTCTTGATATGCCTTTATAGGGGGGTGTGGGGGGTATGGAAAAGTGGCTTTGCCATTCTAGTTAATAGGACTGTGCAGACAAAGAAGACACTTGATAAAGAATGCAATCATACAATCAGATCTTCTTCTAAGAAACAAGACAGTTTTTCAATGTGTTTCATGTCATATCTCGCTAGGCTGTGGATAAGATATGGAACATAGGAATACATCTTGATTCTACTTGAACCATTCTTCAGATTAATAAACGTTACCATGATGCAAAGCCTGTCATGTGTCATCTAGGGGCATAATCCTTCACTGTTACAGAATGCAACCCTTCTGAAATAGTTCTGACTAGTCAGGATTTTCAAGTTAACAATCAGATGAGTGAAAACAGTGGCATCATACAAGCCTCTGTTTTAATCAGTGGCAAATGTTACCTGTAAACACTCTAAAACTTCACAGCTGTTAGAGTAGTCCACTGCTACTAAGGCTTTTTATGATTTATAACAGTAACAGTCCCATTCCCAGAACAGCCAACTTGTTTTAATGAAATGTAGCTTTCAGTTTCATACTGTAAAGCAATCAGCTTCTTCTATAAATTATGAATTCTTTTGGAGTAGAGACCTAAATTTCCTACAGGGGGTGTACTGAAGGAAACACAACTGGAAAAAGCATTCTCTTCCCATTAGTGGCACTGCTTATGTGAAGTTAATAAGAACATAAATCTTCAGACAAGTTTAGCGAGCAGATTCTGCTTCTTTGTATTGAACTGATAAGCACAGAGATGCTGGTATTTCAAATAGCCATGTGAAGTGAGGAACGAGAAAGCAATATCCAGCTCACTCGCTCTTTCTAAGGACTTTTGACAGATTTCTATCCAATGATTTACACAATTCCATCCACAGAAATCTTTGATATACTGTTTCCAAAAGACACACTCAATTTCCAGCCTTCATTCATATTCAGCTTCATCACATTAAAGTGCTGTCTTCAGGAGCATGTTCTTTCTATTAGCAAATTTCTTCTCTCCATGTAGATGTGTACAACCTGTTAACAAGTCTTCCCATATCATTCTTTTTGGTAAACTGAGCAATACGAGATCCTTTCTATTTACCGTTTGTCATTTTTCTCACTCTTCTCTGGACCATTTGATTTATCAGACCAATTTTTTATTTCTGGCCTGAACATAGTGGCTGTGTCTGGCCTCCTCAGCTAGATTTGCCTTAGGGAATGTTTCCAACATGCTTCTGGTGGCCTCTGTCCCCCTGCAAGCCTCAGGCATGACAACACCGCATCAAAGCTGAGTTACCCTTGGGAATACCTACAGCCCAGTAAGTCCTTGCAATACCCTGAACACAGACCTTCTGGCACCTGTACTTAGTAGCCAGCTTTGTCTTCAGCCGCTAGACCTCCTGCAGAGCCCTTTACATCAGTGCTGTCCTTCAGTGTTCGCAGTGCTCAGTACCTCAGTATACTGTACAGGATACCAGCACTGAGAAAGAAGTTAGAGGCTTCACAGAAGGTCAGGCAGGGGTACAAGCATCTCAAATACCGTGCTGCCCTGGCCTCTTCCAAGACTACTCTCTCATATATCAAAAGCACAACTAGGTTGTTCAAGGTGCTACCACCAGGCTGACATTCACCATGTCCCAGTGGTTGTAGTTAAATATCTAGCATGTGGCTACAAAATGCTAGATATTTAACCGATAATGCTAGATATTTAACATGCTAGATATTTAACATGCTAGATATTTCCTGGAGGCAGAAGGGGTAGATAGAACCCCTGATACAGAGCAGAGGTATGGCAGCTGGGCATTGACAGTCCATTTTGTTGTAATCATTGTGGAAGTTTTGGTGGTCACATGCTGGCAGGTCTGCCCATCAAGAGGGCATCCTGCCATTCAGCACACTTAGCTCTGCAGCAGCCTTAAACAATTCCTATTTGCTGTAGGTCAGAAAGCTCCTCAAATTATTCTAACTATTCTAACGATGCCATCTTACTTCAGAGTCTATGCATCTCAACAATCTAGCTTCTCAGCCACAGCAAGCTGACTCACCTTTTATAGGGCATTTCCTTCCAAAAAAAATCCAGTATCTATTTTACAAGAAAATCCAGCCCCCACTGTTGGTATCATGCCTAAATTCTGTGGTAAGAGGTACCTGGATGGCTGTCAATCCCTTGCTACATTTTGACATCAGCATGGAGAGCACTGGTAGGATCACGGTGACCTGTTTATCTTGTTTCTCTGATCCACATGAGGATAGCAAACCTGTCCAATCCAAGCAAATACTGGAACTCTGAGTGCTTTGGAGACCTTCAGCTCTCAGTAAATGTATCTCTGCTCAAGAAAAGGGTTTTGCAGTATGTGCTGGTGGCCTTGCCTCCACCTCTCTGTCATAGCCCCGTAACTTGGCTCTGCCTCACCTCTAGTCTTTTCTCTCCTTCTCCCTCCCTCCAGCAAATTTCCCTAAGTTTCTCCATACTCTCTTCTCCATTGCCATGATGTTGGGTAGCAGGCTGCTTTACTGCTCATGCCAAAGTCTCACACTTTCTCCATCAAAATTCTTCCTGGTTTGAAAAATGCTTGCCACCTTCTGGACTCTATTACTTGAATAAAACTGGAGAAGGAGATTTGCTTCTTGTTGCCATCCCCAGCTCAGAGAACATCACATTGCCACCCCCCCACCCCCCCCATTTGGCTATACCACCAGTGTAGTTCTTTCAGACATGCCTTCTTGCAAGTCCTAACCTTGGATAAGGAAGGAAGGACTATGGTTCTGCTTCGTGTTCAGCATGCCACAAGGTAGGTAACATCTTATGTATATGCCAGATAATTAAGTCATTCCATTCCAGACGATGATGTCTTCCTGTTTCTCAGTCACATAGAACTTGAATATTAATTAACTTTACTTCTTATTTGAAAACTAAGTGGTAAACACGAATATTTTGAATTGTATTTTCTATTGTGCGGTTAGACCTGCATTTGTGTTTATTGGGGTTTTTTTTCCATGAAAACTGGGTTTCCTCAAAGCAATTTATTTCCCCTGAGAAAGAGTAAACAGCCTCTAGAGGCATTCCCTGCCTAGTAGATCCTTGAATTTCATGGGCAGCAGCCACTACTGGCAGGTCCACATACCTCTGCCAGTCCTCAAGTAAGTTTCAAAAGACCTGGAACAGCTCCTGCACTCCTGAGAACCCAGTTTTCACATGCCTCTCAAATTCAAACAGCAGAGGGGCTCCACTTTTTGCCAGCTCTAATATCACAAGTTGGGGCAAGGAGACTGCAGCACTTCGTACTTACCAATGTGGATGCTCACAGCTTAAATGGTACAGGTGCAGGGAGTCCTGAGACCTCTAGAACATTTTCTCAGTAGAGCTAGTGTATAGGATTGAGTGCAAAGGACTGCTGTGAACTCAGCAATCCACCTTACCATGATATCTCTGCAAATTTAGTTAAGATATATTTTAACAACTTTCCCTACATAACACCTGCAGCCTCAGGGATTCACAAGTTTATCTCAGCAGTTGTTAAATTCTTTAGTGAGTTGCAGTAAGAAAATCTGCAAATCAGTGCAACTTCTGTACGTGGTCTGATGAAAGCACCAGCGAGGCAAGGTCACGTGCTCCGTGAAAATCCCTTCTATGAAAACTGCTTTTCTAGTTGCTTTGAATTGCTTGAAAAGTGGAACAGGTTAATTTGCCTGTAGGCTAGTCTGGTACTGTTTTTTGCATATATGAAGTCCTGTTCCCACTTCATATTGCAGGTCGCCACCCGATATGGAGGCGTCAAGGGCTCTTTTTACTTGCACCGCCATTGCAGACTGTAGCTAAGGAGTTCACCTTCAGGAATTTCCACTCCGAAGATCTACTTCATTTATGTGAACCATCTTGTGTGCTTGTAGATGAAATATATATTATTTTACCTTTTTCTTTTTTTGTTATTTGAAAGAAGGCGTGATGGAAGTGGCTATATCAAATGTCTTTTCCTACTGTACAACTAAATTTACAATCAATGTATATATTGTTTTATAATGCATACAGTTATGCTCGGGTTTATACACTGCTGCACAATAAAGTACTGTTAAGTTTAAGAAATTCCAACAGACGTGGGACAGATCTTTGTTGCAAACCCCTTTCTGGATGATAATATAAACATTTCCAAAGAAAAACACATTTTGTAAGAGTCAATACTATTCAGATGCCATTAAGCAACACAGTAATTATTATAATAAATAGTGTCTTACACCAAGTGATCTTGTGGTTCTTAAATGTCTCGGTCTTGCTTCAGTAGTTAGAGCCAAATTCTGCTTTCACTCAAATCAATGGGGAATTCTTCAGACTTCAATGAGAAAGAGACGAGATCCTTCATCAGCTGCAAAAGCTATTATTTTGTGTATGGTAACTCTTCAAGTACCATCCCTTACCATTATACACGTATGCAAACTTGTGTCTTTCCTAACCTGAGTCAAGCAGGAAACATGACCTCAGAGGACTTAAAGTTGGCTAATTATCTTCACGATATTTTTACTCCTGAAGCATATTTGAACCCCTCCATAATGCAGTTTTGAGGCCTTTTATTGTGGGTCAGGGAAAAGCAGCAACATCTAACTTCTGGTTCTTATGTGCTGCACTTTGCTGATTATATTTCTAACATTCAGTTATTCATTGAAAGAGTTAAGCTTTTATAGTCTACCTGATCTAAAACAGAGGAGACTTTATGTCTGGAGAGATGGCCCAAATTCAACTGTCTCAACAGCAGCTCCTCTCTGCTGCCCTCCCTAAAGAATGGTGATGAAACGCACTTCTGCTCATCAATGTTGAGTTACACAACAGCCGCCTGATAAACCTTTCTACATTCTATGATTTTCATACATTAATGAAAGGGTGATGATAAGGTATTACAACATACGTGTGCAAGACTGGGCACTGTTACGACAGAAGGACTAACTAGATTTGTTAGAAACGCTCTAAGCTCTCCCTAGAAGAAGAGCAAGCACTTAATTAGCATGATGTGCCCAAGTATCCATCATCACCTTGTAGATTTACAGAGCCTGATGCCTGTGCAGGTACAGCAGTAATTAAAGAGCCAAGCCTGCAAGCTGGGTAATGTAACAAAGCGATACCACCTGCGTATTGGCCAAAAAAGAAAATATGTAGTACAAAATGACCAGAATTACCTTGAGATCCATAGTTTTCATCATCTGGAAGCGGAGTTTGTCTGTCCATGCACTTGTGTTTGAGTTCAACAAGAGATAAGAAATGAACTGGAATGTATTTCAGCTGGAATAAGATGTGTGGGCAGGTGAGGGAACATTTTGTTTCTTGCTTTTCACAGGATTCAACAGAAGATTAGTAGCATTAGATCCAGCTGTACTATGGTCCTTGGAGCTGGCTTTTCAAAAAACAGTATTTACCAACAGGTGCTACTTTGGAGGTATATTAGACCTATGATGGTAAATTTTGCTCTGTTTTCTCACTGTGATTAGCTTTCCCAAACATCTGACTCCTTAATGCCAATCAGCGTATTTGTATCATTTTCAGAGGGCTGATTAACCCTTTTATGGACATGAAGCTTGGTTCAACAGCAGCTTCTATTGTCAGGTAGTCTAGGCAGACCACTAGTGCTTAACATACCAGAATTTTATGAGGTATCCTAAAGGCTCTTCTCTGGCAGAGATGCCACCATGGGGCCACAAGGTCACATCAGAAAAAGAAAATCAGGTCACATATGCATCTGTTCCTTCTGCAGGCGCATTGGTGGTGTTCACTATGCACAAGTAAAAAGAAATAGAAGCTCACTTGAGAATAAAAAACCTTGTGAGGATGAGGGACTAGACTCATTGCTGAGCCTCTTTTGTGTGGAAGAAGAAGCAGGGAGCAACGAAGGGGATAGGCATCAAATCCAGACATTACCTCAGGCATTAATGCCCTAAGGGCTAGCTAGAGATATGGTAGTGTGTTTATAGAGACAGATTAAAACTGGATTTCACACATAGATATCTAGCACACCAAGGGTTATGAAAATCCTCCTTGACTGGTGAAAGCACAGCAGCATAGTCATTGGTTGCCCAGCAAACCTGAGGAAGCTTGGCTCTGGTTCATGCCAACAGACAATAAAGAAACCACACAATGAACAATTGCTTTCTTACCAAACTCAGATCTTTTCCCCTCTGAGGAAATCTTCCCAAGCGAAGGAGGACAAGATCTAAAGGGTAAGCTTGTAGTTACACAAATCCACCCTAGCTTTCAGGCACACCTCAGTAAACTCTTACTCAGACTGTGAAACTATACGTTCACCTTCTGTGCCTTTTCACACCAAGTGTTACACAAAGTCAACTACTTTAAGCCTTTGAGCCATCTTTTTTTATTTTCTCCAGTGCCCTAGCCTAACATGGTGGGAATGCCGACATGACTTTTACCATGCAAACAAGAGCCAGGATTGCATGTGCCTTGACCAACTGCCAGGCCAGCTTGCTTGCTTTCTGCACTGCCCAGACCAGAAGCAGTCAGTGACCAGAATGTGGTCAGTGCTGAGCTGGAGCTAACGCTGCTGTGCCAAAGCTAATAACACTTCTCTCCCAGCTGAGCTAATGGAAGCTTCATGATGGCTCACAGAATGGCCCGAGCAGACTCTAGTCAGCCTGGAAAATACCATGTAGATAAACTCAGTGTGGCTTTCGAAGAAGGGAAGAAATGTCTGTGATTATAGGCAGAAGAACAGGGCCCTTACGTGCCACCTGTACCTCCAAAGAATCCAGCACATGATGCAAACCAAGTCACTCCAGCCATCTGAACTCTGTCTGGCTCCAGCAGTTACACATTTCCTACTACTCACTGCATTTAAAACACTAGCACGCAGCTCTGGACACACTCAGTGAGCCAGTGAATCAGCGACTTTTTCATAGTCTGGATCTCAGTTGTGCAGGCTATCTATGCTCATAACTTCTGGCCTGAAAATAATGTGGAATTCTCACATTAAAGAATTAGGAAAGAAAGGTTTCGGTATCCCTCCTTGCTCACACAGAAGAGGTTAAGGCATACACACTTATTTTTCAGTCCTAAAAATTCATTAGCCAAAACTAGCCATCTCAATGCTGTCTTCCAAAAGAACACTTTTGGATGTTCTCCATGAAATAAAATGAAAAGGTAACATTTCTTCCTTATGTTTTTATGTTATTCCAGCTCAAGAAAACTCATAATCATGAATCTCTCTGGGGCTAAATACCAGGTATGACAATGTCCCGAACTGTAGGGACAATATTCATGTCCCACAGGCAAGAAAAAAGAGCATGTTACTATCAAATTTCTGAGTGCTAACAAAACCATGCATGCATGGAGATGTATTCACAGAGAGTCATGTCACAAAGCTTAACTCAGCTGAAGCTCAGGGAAACATCAATGGAAGCACTTACCTATGGTTAGATGCACAGGAACACTGTATTTTAGCTATAGACTCTCTGGCTGTACTTTAGCCAAAGTTTTATGATTAAGACAGCATCTTAGCTGACTTCACCTCCTGGTTTTGTCCTCTGAAGAAGCACATTTATTAACACTGTTTTCAAGTACACTGAATCTACTGTGACAAAAATACAATAGGTCTGTGCATGGAAATTTGTGTAGTTCTGGCATGTTAAAAATAGGTCATAAATGAGTGACTCCCTATAGATACCTTTCACTAGCTGGGACCAACTTACCATAAAGCAATTTATAGAAAAATTGTCAGGGGATTACACACCAAAACATCAGTAAAATCCTACAAAAATAATCCTGGAAGAAGTCTCAGGGGGTTATGTAGCCTACCCTGCTGCCCAAGATAAGACCAACCAACTTAACCTTGTCCAAAGTGTCTCCAATCTCATCTCATAGCCTGTATTCTCCACAAGCAACTCTTCTAAATTTCCTAAATAGGAAAGATTTTTCCTAGTATCCAGAATAAACACTATTCCCTTCAGTTTGGCCTATTTTAGTTCTATCCCTCATAGACATAAGAAAATAAATTATTCCCTTTGTTGTTGCAGAAATCTTTTTATGTTATCTAGATGAGCTGCCTCATTTTTTTTCTGTAGACTATTCATCCACCATTCATTCAATTTTTCTTTACCTGACATTTTTTCTAAAATTCCCATCATTTTTGCTGCTATCCCATTGAATTTCTCTCTCTGTGCAGAGTCAAGGAGAGCAGGAGGTATAACAGACTATTCACACAGCCTAGTAGGACTTTTGCCTTTTTTGCAATTAGATTATGACTGAGTTATTTTCAGTCTGTAACCTATTATCTACAGTGCCTCTGTGATCCTTTTAAATGCCAAGTTCATTTCATTCTTCAGAAAAGATTCTGAAGAATTTCCTTCTCTATTTTGAAAGGTGTTGCACTACATATACTATCTTAATTTCAGCCACATAATTTGCTTCCATCATGCTAATCCATCTTCTTCAATATAGGAGATGGAAACCACAAAAAATTCTGATATTCTTGCAGGAGTCTCAACTTGGGCAAGGTTCTGTCACAGGCCACAGTTTTTGTACCTGCACGTATGTATATATATACATATAAACATTTAATTATCTTAAAGTTTGATAAATTGAAGCCCTCCAGGGTTAGATAAGGGAACTTTATATCTTTTGGAAGAGGGAATTTCCCAGCATCCCAGTGAAACACTCGACTGTTGCTTCTAGCTATTTAAGGGCCCAAAATAAAACTAATTAAAGAGTAAGCTCAATGTAAATAAAATTCCTCTTAAAAAATAAAAATAAAAAATAGCCTAGACTGAAAGAGCTGTGTTATTTTATTCTGCTCTTGAGTTGCACATATTTACAATAGCTAAAGTATTATATGCTCAAAATAGAAGAAAAAAGTACATATTTCAAAGCTTTGTAAAAAATCTTTTTTTAATTTGTGCACATATTTATAGATTAATTACTCCGCTGAGATTATCTATATACTTACCATTACTCATTCTCCCTGATCCAACCTTAGATTTACCCATGTACTTGATCATAGCATATATGCAAATACTTTACATAGATATTCATAAATAAAATTGATTTACAGGAAACTGATGTGCTATGGGTGACATTTTCTGAAGTGCTGAAACATGAAACGTTGAGTATTTTGAAAACATAATACAATAAGTTCCAACATGTGCAAACTCCAGTAGCATTTCTCTGGGGACTGATTCTTCTGGAAATACTACAACTAAATATATATGTTTCAATCTTTCAATCTGCCTTGTGCTAGACTAGGTAGAAAATGTTTCCCATTTCTCTAGTATACCATTTTCACAACTGCCATTTGCAAACCTGCAGTTCAGTATGGCCTGTGTCGATCATGCACGAGCTCTTATTCATCCAGATATGAAAATAATTAACAATTGCATTCCAACTCAGTAATGATCTGATCTTTCCCTCAGTGACATTTTAGATCTTTACTTCCTACCTCTCTTTCCTTCCGTGGTAATTTTAGCAATTCATACAGTAAAACTAAGAATTTCCAACTGCTTTATATTAGTATCAGTTATTAAATTATACCAAAGAATGGGATTCTTCAACAAGAAAAGATTTATTTAGAGCTGTGCATCTTCACCTTTTGGAAGAACAGACTATAACTAACTGTGTAGTAATTACACTTTGCAACAGGTTAGCACCCACAGATTTCAATAGGCAACTGAGCATATTTCACAGTCCTGCAAGACATATTCATGGACTATAACTCATCTCAGGCAACGAGTTAGTCTCTTTTATTTTCTTTTTATATGAGTCAGAAAGGATGTGAGGGGAAAGCAGAAGAGATGAGAGTAAAATCAGACCTTCAGCATGAGAAGAATGTGCTGAATTGCTTGCAACTTTCAGTGACAAAGCAAAGATAAAGAATAAAGCAAAGAACAGGATCACAGCAAATTTTCTGTAAGCTTTGATGTCTCCTGTGTTTGAGGAGCAGGACTGAAGTTATTAATGTCTTTCTGTTCAGTACCTCCTTTCAGAGACTGGAAAAAACTGTTAGCCTGGCTCTTTTGTTTTGAGATTACTGTCAGAGAAAGGTGCGAATAGAGAAAAAACACAACTATAAGGATAATTTATCTGAACCTTGGCAAATACCAGTGATGCAAATCAGCTGTTTTGTCTTTAAAAGTGTTTTAGTATGGTGCTGATAAATGAGTTTGATAACAGTTTGCTCTTTTCAGTACAAAAGACATTTAGGGTCAATAACAGAAAGTATTACTTATGGCAGAGCAAGTTTAGCAAACAGTTGCTCAAGGGCATCTCCAGAAACCTTTCAGATGGAAAGGAGATGCACAACTTCTGTCTATCCTGATAAACATTGTGTTTGACGTGTAGCTTCATTCACTCCTAGAGAAGAAACCTATCCTCAGAAGATGATTTTAAAGGTCAGAGAAGTGGGAGTCAAGAAAGTTTACGTGACTCCAAGCTTAAACCCTTACTGAGAGTTGCGTGCATAGAAAGCAGAGTAGGAAACATCTAATCTGTCCTATGTATTAATCAATCTTCCCTCTTCTTTCCCTCCCTTCCCCTTTCCTTTGCTTCCTTTCTTGTTCCAGGTTTCAGCAGGATAGAGCTGGGAACTTCTCCAATAGGTTTTGAAAACAAACCGTTTTCTCAGTGGTGATGAATTTCACAAAGAGACTGCAAGATCCAGGAGCAAATCCCTGCTATGCCTACTTCAGATCAAGCTCTTGAATGTGGATCATCTGTCTGAGGTAGGAGCCATGTGGTCCAAGGAGTCTCATCCTTCCAAACCTTTTTTCTATTACTGTTTCAGTTTCTGGGATTTTTTTCCTGACTCAGACTTCACAACTGACACAGTTGTATGGAAAGATTAACTTCAGCAAGTCAGCAAGTGTCAGATAATTCTCTGCTACCTCTCCATATGTTTCTCCTGAAATCTCTTCTTGGATAGAAGATATCCTCCCTGTGAATCCTTGGAGAGAAGCCTGTGTTTAGTTCATGCAGTTAGCTGGAGTATGGGAGAAGAATTTGGCCCTTGTAGCTGAGCGGAAAGTCTGCAGCAAACTCCTTTTGCTCGTCTGAAATAATATGACTACACCTCAGAATTAACAGTGTCTTCATTAACCAACAAGTCAAGCTCCAAAACTTGTTCTTTCTCCACAAACTTGAACACTGCCACAAGGAAACATCTCTTATTCTGCCTGCAAATGCCATGCAGAAAGGTGAGGTAGCAACAAATGGCAAATATGCAGGTGAAGAGAAGTGGAGTTGTCTGGGTTTTCTTGATGCACAGCAGACAAGAGGCAGTGGCAGTGTCAGGGGAGGAAAGAAAGCAGGAAATCTGGGAAGGACACCAAATCCTTGTGATTGTATTCATCCAATTCTGAGCAGGGCTTACCTAATAGTACAGGAAATGTATTACCTAGAAATCCCATTTATTGCACATACTGAAGTGAAGTTGCATCAGTTAAAAACCACTATCATGTACTCACTCAGAACAGGAATGACTTCAGCCATGTCTTAAGAAATAATCATCATGATATTTAAAAACTGACAAGAGATTTTTGAAGCCTGCTTTCACAGTGGTAGATTTAAAGGGGAACTGGATTATTTAAAAACATATTAACCCTTCAGCCGGTATTACAGCCACTTGAGCACTGATGAAGCTGGAGAATAAAAACAGTTTCAAGCCTTTGTTTTAACAGGTGCTATATGCCCAGCCACATTGTGTTCTCCCAGTTATCAATCTCTAGGTATTGTTACTCAGTCAATCTCATACACATTGTTACTCAGTTCTGTTACTTAGCTTGCTCAACCATTGACTAAAGGAAAAATAGAGTTGCTCTAAGTTTCAGTTCCTGCAGTTGGTCTCCTCCTTTATATTGCACAGAGGTATGCTTGATGAAGCATAGTGTGAAACATAGATTAACATCACTTTATTCATTAGAGGAAATGGGCAACTCCATTTGCTCTGACTGAAATTAAGTGAAACAGTGGCAGCAAACCCGTATTGCTAGACTCCTTTTTATATGGTGGGAAATGGAAAACATAAAATACAAAAAGGATAACAAACCTGCAATAAATCGGAACAGTTCTGAACTCTGCCTAATAAAAGTATCCATTAAGCCTTTTTTTTCAATTTTTACTTCCACTCTGTTGAGTTCACCATGTACCAGATTGATGATGTCTGAGCACCTATTAATACTTTTTCAGCATATTCTCATAGAGGAAAAATGAAAAGCTAGGGGGCGTGAAACAAGAATAAGTTTTTATTTTATTTATACCACAATGTACAGTTAGGGTACTTATTTTGTTTTAAGGAATTAAAAGGTTAAGCAACATATTTAATGCATAAGGAAATAACTTATTTGATTGAGCTCCCTTGAAACATGATAGATGGTAATTAGATGTATTCTAGCCTACACGATTATATGTTTTATTCATTCCCTACCAAACAAACTCAAGAGTTGAAAAGATATAAAAGCATACATTTCACAAAGCTAGCACAATCCTGTGTGAAGTTAATCTTTTCTAATGACCTAACAATGTTATCAAAATTGCCTAAGGCAAAGAATGAATATAAAGGGAGAATGCACATTATGTTTCACTAAAGGGAATAAATGTTAATTTAATTAACTAAAAAGGCTTCATAGTGCTTTTAAAGTAACCACAAATGTAAACACATTTAATCCCTGGGAAAGTGTCTATTACAGTAGATGGTACGTCCCAGTTAGTGAAACTGCAATGGGAACATGACCAGAGCCTTCACATAGAAGCAACTGACCCAAATCCCTCTTTGCAAAGGTTTGTTTTGACCCCAGCTTCTCGAGTTTAAAATGACCACACTCATGTCTCTGCCATGACCGTGGCGCACTGCCATAGTAATGCTTGACAGGAGCAAAGTCTCTTCTCAGTTACATAAAGCAATATTCATACTTTTTAAAGTTATTTTAAGTTAGCCATTACATATCTGAAAGCCAAATATGACCATATATCTGTAAGACAGTAATGATAAATTTTTGTATCACAAAGCCAAAATAATACACGCTGGTTCTAGAAATCTGGTAAATGTCATCAAATTATATTTCAGTTTAGCAAAAAATGATCCAGAAAAACTAGGGTGAAATGCATTCCTGTCCAATGGGCCGACATAATCCACTGAGGTTCCATTAAATATTCAAATCCAGTATGAACAGAAATGATATTTACTTAATGTGCCCTCTCTGTAGGGACTTAAACAAGAATCGCTAAGGCAAATCACTAAAGGAAACATAAACCTGACTTGGACAATCAGCTACAGCTTTTGCTTAGGTGTTCCCTTTCCCTTCTTTTTCCAAAATATTTTTAGTGTCATTAGCAAGGACCAGATTTCATTATCTTTATTACTGCTGTCTCTAATTTGGTGGGTCCTACTGTTTCTTTCAACTATAGAAAATAAATATTTCACAAGGTGCTATGTACGCCCCTAGAGCCACAAATGTAACACTACGCCTGTCTACACCCTTGCAGAAAGCCTCCAAAGAGGGTGAAAGTGCATGTGGACTTTTCTGTGCACACACGTGAGTGAACGATGCTTTTCCCCATTGTCATAGCAGGCTGTAAGGCAATGAGTTATTTTTCCGTCACTTACTTTAAGTTAAATCACTGGAGTCATATGTTTCTATGCAATCTTAGGAAGAAATACATGGTGTATGAAGAAAAAATATTAATTTAAAATATTTGAGAATAAAACTGGTCAACTGACAACTAAAAAAGCTCTTTAAGAAGGGGAAAAATCCATTAAGACTTAATTATAACTAATAGTAACAACTGTATTGAAGTTGATAGGACCTCCTGAAATGAAAACAATGAGAGGCAGCTGTAGGTGACCTTCAACACGTTCCCTTACACACATACACACATTTTACTAATGTCCCCTGACTACTTATGAAAGTAAAGAGTTTTCAAAAGGAATGCAAACCCCTCAGCCTTAGCAAAATGTCATTAATGATTTCAGCATTGTATAGCTTACAATGGGCATCTTCTGCAGAAGGGCATTAAAGGGTAGGGGACAGCTCCCTCAGCACCCTCAGTGAATCTGCTCCTGGTTATCCTACAGTGCATGGGGCTATCAAATATACATCCTTTCTAATGCCTTTACTTTCTACTAGAATAGAATAATTTGGGTTGGAAAAAACCCTTAAGATCATCGAGTCTAACCGTTAAACTAACACCAGCAAATCCACCACTAAACCATGTCCCTGAGTGTCACATCTACACATCTTGTAAATACCTTCAGTGGTTGACACTCAATCGCTTCCCTGGGCAGCCTGTTCCAATGCTTGACAACTCTTTCAGCAAATAATTTTTTCCTCATATCGAGTCTAAACCTTCCCTGGTGCAACTTGAGATTGTTGCCTCTCATCCTATCATTTGTTCCTTGGGAAAAGAGACCGACACCCACCTCACTCCAAGCTCCTTTCAGGTAGCTGTAGAGAGCAATGAGGTCCCACCTCAGTCTCCTTTTCTCCAGACCAAACAACCCCAGTTTCCTCAGCCGCTCCTCATAAAACTTGTGATCCAGACTCTTCACCAGCTTTGCAGCCCTTCTGTGGACACACTCCAGCACCCCTACAACCCTCTTGTAATGAGGAGCCCAGAACTGAACACTGTGTTCAAGCTGGAGCCTCACCAGTGCCAAGTACAGAGGGACAATCACATCCCTTGTCCTGCTGGCCACACTGTTTCTGACACGAGCCAGGATGCTGTTGGCCTTCTTGGCCACCTGGGCACACTGGCGCCTCATATTCAGCTGGCTGCCAGCCAGCACCCCCAGCTCCTTTCCCAGCAGGCAGCTTTCCAGCCACTCTTCCCCAGGCCTGTAGTGTTGTGTGGGGTTATTGTGGCCCAAGTGCAGGACTCGGCACTTCTCCTTGTTGCACCTCATACAATTGGCCTCGGCTCATCGATCAAGCCTGTCCAGATTCCTCTGTAAAGCCTTTCTACCTTCAAGTGGATCAATACTCCTGCCCAGCTTGGTGCCATCTGCAAATTTACTGTGGATGCACTCAATACCCTTGTCTAGATCACTGAGAAAGATATTAAACAGAACTGGCCCCAGTACGAAGCCCTGGGGAACACCACTTGTGACCAGCCACCAACTGGATTTAACTCCATTCACCACAACTCTTTGGGCCTGGCCATCCAGCCAGTTTTTTACCCGGTGAAGAGTACAGCTGTCTAAGCCAAATCAACCAGTTTCTCCAGGAAAATGCCCTGGGAAATGGTGTCAAAGGCTTTACTGAAGGCCCAGTAAACATGTACAACCCTTCCCTCATCCACTAAGTGGGTTATCTTGTCAAAGAAGGAGATCAGGTTAATCAAGAAGGACCTGCCTTTCATAAACCCATGCTGACTGGGCCTGATCATCTGGTTGCCCTGTATGTGCTGTCTGATGGCACCCAAGATGATCTACCTCATGATGTGGTGCTTCGGGCTCTCTCATTGTCATAACTTGGGCCACACATACTTAGGCATTTTTCAGCACTACAGATTAACAGCAGTGAAAGGCTTTGCTTCCAAAATTTTCTCTGTTTTACCTTCTAGGCTCGAAGTAGGCAACACCTTTTCACAGAAGATAGGCGTTAGTAGTTCTTTCCCATGCTCACTGAAAAGGCTGAAGCTTGGCAGTGGCAGACCTTTTCTAGGAACCAAGAAAACTCAGCAGGACACTTTTCCAGCATCCTAAATTTTACATTTGATCATACTTTGAACTAAGTGAAACATGACAGCTCTGCTCTTCCCCTGAGACATGGAGCTAAATGCTTCCTCTTTTCAAGTCTGCTTGTATGTTCATGTAAATCAGAGTGGATGCTGTCACCATGAGGGCAGTATTCACTGGCCATTTCCTTTGAATTCTGACATTTTCCCCTCTGCAGTAAGTGCACTAAAGTGTTATCGAGGGAAGGGGGAACTGGGCACAGTCTCCTGAAGACCTGACAATTCTGAACTGGTCTGAAGTCATGCTGAACTTCAAAAAAAAAAAAAATGTGAAAAGGAATACAAGAAAGGGGATGAAAAGGTAAAATGATAAAAATGTAAAAGGGGATGAAAAAGTAAAACGATAAAAAGAGGAGAAAGTGGGGGAAAGGGAGAATAAGGCAGGGAAAAGGATGAAGGGTGAAAAAAATTGAGAAAAGGGGTGAAAAGGAAAGGTGGAAGAAAGAAAGCGGGAAAAGGAAGAAAAGCAGTAGAGGAAAAGAAAGGGAGAGGAGGGAAATGGGAAGGAGGGAGAAGGACTGAGGAAGTGAATGCATGACTAGAGTTCCAGCCAAGGTGAGATGCAAATCTGTGCAGCTTCAGGTCTCACCTGTTTTAATACTTGTGTGTATCTATTTGTAGATCCTGAGTGCTCTTTCCTCTAGTGCAGCAGTTCCTTATCCTTTTAAAATCAGTACACATACTGAGGCATTGTACTGTCTAGAAGTCAAACTGAAATGTAAAGCCCTTACCCGTCACCAAGGAAAGGGGATTACAAAAACAAGATGCCATTTTGACAGCAGAGCTTCTGCCTAGAACACAAATAGCAGGTAGGCACCTCCTTCATTTTTCTCCAGTCAATTAAGTATCATGTATGGTTTTACTGGTGAAGGCCAGTCGTGAGGGGAGTCCTCATTTAGCCTTCCATGGTGATGTAGAAGAAATAATTTCTTTTATCACATCTTTCTGCAAAGTGATGGCTTAGAATATAACTTGCCAGACAATTTAGGAGTCCTGATTATCCCAGTTCAACTAATTGCAAGCAAAGATATAACTCTGTATTTTTATTATATCTTTATATTGTTAAATCTCACTTAAATTCTACCTTAAGACTGTTTTTGAGACTCAGGTGTCACATGAGCCTTATTCTGACTTTCAGCACAGATATTAATTTCTCTCTCAGTGCTAGTAGTTCAATCCACTATATTTTAAATATATTATTTATAAAAGGGTTTCCTTCATATATTTAACTTCATCTATACATGAAAATGTACAAACATTTATAATTTTAGTAAATGTAAAAACATGAAAGGTAATACACATTGATTAATTCTTAATTGTGGCCACAAAGCAGTTTCAAGAGCAATTAGTTGATGCAAAGATTAGGACTTGAAAAGAAAAAGGCGGAATTCAGAAGAGATGTGGCAAAAAGGAATAAATAAAACAATTCTCCAAGACTCATGTGGGTGGACCACGGCCAGAGGCACCCCATTCCCACATAAAAACAACAACAAAAAAAGAACAACAAACAAACCACTTTCTGAAAGCAAATAAGTACCTTAACAGAAATCAAGACTCAGCATGCATCCATTGACCATAAAAACTTTAGTAATAGTATGGTTTAACAAGACTATCATATCCTGGTTTTCTTTTCCTGCTGATAATTTGATAGGGTTTATTTAAATTGTGCAAATGTTAAAGGACGTTATAACTGGCATTTCAAGAGGATTCTTCACGAATCAATCATACAAAGACATGGGATGTTGGGAAGGAGGCAGGGAAGTGAGATCTGTACAACTAAGACCTAGGATTTACTGTCTCCCACTCCTAATAATTTTCTTTTGTTCAAAATGTGGGGAACAGTGATCATACCAAAAATAAATGAAGCTGGCAACTGGCATGTACTTCTGTGCTGTCATGGCAGCATTCACTGGCATCTTATAATTTCCCATTGTATTGAGAAGGCATAAAATAATAGTGCAGACCTGCATAATTATGACAATCATGTTTCTTCAGTCAAGTATTAATTCTGAGGCTTTTCATAAGGCTTTTTTTTTTTTTTAACAGTGAGTAATATCCCAGACCATACAAATCCTCTGTCTCCATCGCCTCTTTAGATCAAGATTTCTGTTAGGACATAGTTTATATTTAGCAATAATGATGTATATAGTCACAGGAATCCATAAATGAACATGGGCAGACATAGTTTTCCCCCACAATCATGCTTGCCTGGGCAAAGAACCTGAATGTAATAAAGCTACATAAAACTCTTGTGCTACGTGTTGCTTGAAAATTAGTTTTTTTCAGCATAGAGGAGATGGCGTGCGTAGGTAGAAATTTTCAAATGTACCCTTATTAAGACACCAAGAGTTAGTTGGAAATGGTTTCCCTCCCCATACACACCACCTATTATCACAGCATTTCTATAACCTAAAACCCAGTGGACTGAGGAGTACTGCTGGAAAATATCCCCTTGAAGATGCAGATTTCACTCCCTGCCAAATAAAGTATTTTTTTTTAAAAAAAATTAAATAAAGAAGAAGAAAAGCAGCTTTGGACCTCACCCTGTACATCTGGGTTGAGGATATTGGCAGATACTTCACAGGGGTGCAGAGCACCAGTAGCCTGCTATTACCTTCACAACAGCTGGAACTACAGACCCTAATTTGGTGTAATAATGTAACACCATAAAGGGAAATGCTGATTTGAGTTTGGTTACAGCACTTCAGCTTTCACAACATCTGACCCCACCCACACAGAGGCAGTTTCATCTTACAAAAATGGGGATAAGCCCTATTACCTGTATAATTGTGTCTGTAGACATCTGCATGGCTTACATTTCCAGATTACGTTCTGGCAGTAGTCCTTCTAGACAAAGTCCTGTCCCTTTCAAGGCTTAACTGTAACTTCAGCATCTTGCTTGTCAGCTCTCATTTTAGACAGTCCACCTTCTCATACCAGTTTATTTCTTTATTATTCCCCCTTCTCTGTGGCTCCAAGCCCGTTTTGGTATCTTGCTTTGCTATCCTCCCTGATGGCCTCCATCCCTCCGCTACTAACTCATTCCACAGTAACAGCAGACAGCGTGGTCCTCCAGCATGGGGACCATGTTTAGTATGGCAGAACGAACCCTTCTGGTCTCAACCATCGCTTTCTTAACAAGGGTTCTTTAGCACTTGAAAAACACCCTGACATTAAAAGCACAAAAAAAAATAAAATATCTTCCTTGAAATTTTAATAGCTCACTTTGTGGTGGTGAAAGTTGTCAGATTGATACCACTGGAGAAGAGAGTTTTCAGGGATACACATACAGGTTCTGGTTAGACATTGATAGTCCTTTTTGCCTCCTGTGCCACACCCCAGACCTCCCTTCATGAATACAACATGGTGCTGAAGCCATCACCTGGAGAGACCACCTTGAAGAACAGTGTGACCCCCATGCCAAATTAATGTTTAGGTTCCTAGCTGACACTGCCAAGAAAGGTGCCAGTCTTGATGGGTCTTTGTAATGCCACCCACTGAGAGCCAGACTGAGAGACCATCAATTCATAAATTTATTCTATTTATTTTATGACATCATATCAATTAAACTTTTATTCTGAAACCTCGGGTTGTAGCTGAAAATACCTCCAGGCAATACCTTCACGTTTAAATTAAAAAAAATATCTCACTTCATCTGGCTGCTTCTGTTCCTCCTTCCCCCTCATTGTAGCTTGGGAATGACATACAACAGATGAAGGAGTATGGAAACAAACTTAAAATCACCATTTTAAACATTATCCCAGCAGGTGTGCATGTTTTACTTGGAATTTATGAGAAGTAGTAAATACTTCTAACTCAGCTCTGCCCATCTTGCCGCAAACTTTCTGGCCAGCTTGTATGCAGCATCCCATTGGCACTGGTGGCAGTGGGTGTAGCTATCAGAACCCACTACAACAGGCTCTAAAGAGCTAGCACTTTCCAGTATTGCCTCCCAGTAGTGCTTTAAAGTTGTCATAAAAACTTTTACATTTTATCTTTTGAATGTGTATTAGCAATCAGCAGAACAAATCTCTTGGTAAAGTAATGGTCTGGGCCTCTGTCTGTTCAGATGCAAATTGCTTGGCCTAAATAAGCAGCCTGTCACTGCTGAATTCCATTACTCATTTCCTGACATTAATTTAGATGAGATCAATAAATAGAAACCGAAAGACAGCCAGCCAAATTCAGCTCTCCAGTGAAACTCGTCCCCAAACAAAACTGTAGAGAGATCCTGGTCGTTCACTTTATGTGCTGTGGGGTCTTTTTTGTTCATTGTGGAGGTGCTCAAGGTCAGTAGGATTGCTTTTCCTAATCTCTTAACCCCATTTGTCCCAGACAGGCACCCCAGTTGTACACCTGATAGGAAGTACTTCTAGACACCTGGCAGGTTTTTAAATAAATGAGAAGAGAATCCAGCCACACAGCACAAGCCAGAAGAATTAATGACATTAATGATCATCCTGTCCTAATGAGGCCAGAGAGGAGAAAACAGTCACAAAGAGAAACACCAAGCAGCCTACATGGTCTTCAGGGCTGTTTTCTCTGCAAGGGTATCCCATCCCACGCACCCCACCGGTGCCCACTCTTCTGAGATGCTGACATGAAACTGTCCTTCCCTTGCCTGTCTCCCCACTTTCCTCCCTGGGGTTAGACTGCTTGATTAAGCAAAGTGAGCTCATGAGAAAATCTGAAATAAAAATAAAAATCAGACTGTAATTGACACTTTGCCCTGAATCTGATCCTATAGTGCCTGGGCATGGTGAGACAGAGGAGGCTGTTATTGTAGTGAGCGCTGGCACCAGCCCCTGTAGGCAAGTTGCCTAATGCTTTCCATTATAAGAATATTGAAATCAATTTTTGAATAACATTAACACCTCTATTGTTTGTCTTCTTTGAAATCCGGCAGAAGTGAGGATTGCCTTAGGGCCAGTGTCATGCCTTTCCCTGGTATTGTTAATAAATACAGATTTGGACAAGTAATAAAGGTGTTGAAAATCACCTTTTTTTAACCGTATTTTCCAGAACCCAGAGTTATTTTGGCAACCAGCTAAAACCCCCATGAACTGCCTTCATGCTGCACCTACAAACCCATGAACGGCTGCCTGGGGCTGGTACAGGCAAAACAGCTCTGCCAGTCCGCCAAGGGGACTTGGTGTGACAGGCACAGGATTATAACGGCCATTACAGTGGCAGCTACATCAGGGAACAAGGAAGGAAGAACAAGTCACTGGGATGAGAGATCTGGAGTGTGGGAGCAGCTAACAAAGAAAAGGGATCAAATGGAAGGAAGAGGGAGTGTTATGGGCTAAGATGTGGTGAAGACATCACTTCAAAGAAAAATTAACTCAAAGAAATAGAACTTGCTGTACATTTCCCTAAGATGTCCAGTTCACATGGGGAATGACCTTTTTTTAATGAACTGAATAACCTGTTTCTCTCTGATGACGCTCACTTGAAATTGCCTGTGGTGTTATGCCTGGAGGTCAAATTTTATCGGTGGAGAATGATAAATGCCTGTTAGAGTTTTTCTGTTTTTTATTAATTAAAAGCTCACCACTAATGTGAAATTACATATTTCACATTACGTAAAAGAAGGCTGTTGTTTTAATTGTCATCTAAAGGCTTCCAAAGGTAGAGAAAAAACAAATGTATGATTGCTTTCTGTATTGCAGACCTTAATGACAGGAAAACCTTTATATTTTCTCACAGGAACCCTGTGTCAATCTGGAAAACAAGTTAGCTCCTAATCACTCTGAAGATGTGGTAACTTGAACGTAATACACCAAATAAATTTGGACCTAATACACCAAATGCTGGCGCAGGGCAGGGGGGAAGGAAAGGAAAGGAAAGAAAAGGAAATAGATTAAAGATATACAGCATATCTCCTTTCGTCTTGTATGCGGTCATGATTCCTTTCATTGGCTTAGATTATTTTTGCTTAACAGTCGACCCCAAAACAGCAACAGAGCGTGATGGGGAGGAAGAAAGGAGCACCAGTTTACTAGAAAGCAGTGAACTGTGAGGCTGTCACGTTGTCCGTTCGAAGGCAGGGGCAATGGCAAACCCTCAAGGCATCATGAACTAGGCACAACCCCTCCACTTAAGAAAATGGGAAGCAGGGCTGAAATCTGGTCTGCTCTGAACTAGGCAGAACCGCTGCTTTTAGCTCAAATAGCCATGTAGCTGAGCATCCTAGCACAGCCCTGGGGACTCACATCCACCTTCAGCCTACATGCTGTTTTCTAGCCTTTGTCTTCCCCACATCCGAACAGGCACTGTGCTTGTGCTCAGAGTGCTCCCAGCCCCAGCACTCTGGCACGCACTGCTTGTCTGCTACTGTCTTCAAAATTCATGAGCTCCAGGACTTCAGCCGTACGTTTCCAACTGCAGGGTCAGTTATGGAGCTGTTATAACAGAAGTTATAGCAATTGAGTGCTACATCTGGCTTAGCAAAGTTTTCTAGATCTGATGATAGCCTGCAGTAAGATTTTTGCAGTTGTTCAGCAGGGGTTGATCACAAAGCATTCCAGCAAGGCAGAAGTAAGAGTGGCAGGAAAACTCTTTTCCTATGGTTTCCATGTCATCTCTAGACCCATTTTTATAAAAATCGCAAACTCAGCATGCTGTATAGCAGAGATTCAAACAAACCTTGTGAGGCCTTCAAAACTTCCTCAGTCTATCTAACAGAAGGTATATAAAAAATAATATAAAGATATCTAAAAAAGATATAAAAAATATATCTAAAAAACCCAAAAAAAAATCTGAAAAAAAAAAAAAAGTGTGGAAATTAACAATTCCCATCCAGGCTGAGACTATTAGGATTACCTCTGGAATTACTGTTTGTTCATTTCGCAGCGATGCTCACATATTTCAAAGCAACGTTCCAAATTTTTTCCCCGAGGGCCACATTAATATAACCTTCCTGAACTACCCTTTGAGTCAGTATATGCCAGACAAAGGCTGAGCAAAGATTTGACAATGTAAAGGAAAGCTCTTTCGCTATATGAAATACCACAGCATTCACAAGGAGATGAGGAGAAGATAATGTTCATGTCCTACTCAAACTCCTCTTGAGGTATTACATTTTAATTGCACTGCAGCTTTTGATGGGTATTACATTCCTTTTCTGTGTGTATTTCTTGAAATATTACCGAGTAGTGCCATGCAGTGTTGAAATGCTTTTCTATTCCATCCCATTTTAACGAGAAGTAAAGTTATAGTGTCTGAGACAGAGCCATCAAAGCTAATGGAAGTAATTCCTTGGGCTTTAAATCAAATTAATATGAAGATTTGCAAGTTATATTTTAAGTCTGCACAGTATTTTGAAAGTTCCTGGAAAAAGGGTGTTCTGGAAAGATGAAAAATCATTGTAAGGTGTACCAGTCCTACGGGATAAATTATTCTTCAAGAATAGAATATATAATGTGGTCCTTACAGAACTGTGTAGAAAAAAAAAAAACCAAAACCAAACCCTAAACTCATCAAATAAAAAAAAAAAAAACCAAAAGAAACAGTTTGTTGAAATACACATTGGACATAGTTTTACAACATAACAAAATGGTTGGGTTTGTAATTTTAAATTAATTCTTTCCATTTGGCAGTCAGAGCATAGCAGGAGAACTGAATCAGTTATGACATGGAAATAATGCTCAAATAAATACACTTAACTTTAGGGGAAAGGCTTGTTCATCTCTGCATTAAATGTAGAATGATTAATACTTCAGCTATTGTTTTAGTACCTAAAGGATGACAACCACTGTTTTCCTATTAAACATTAGTACTGACTCAGCGTGCGGTTGTATGAGGTGTTCCTGCTTGGAGCCTGCTGCAACTGACAGCTCTGCAGTCAGAGCAAATGGAAAGAAGCACGTAGTCAGGACCTGATGATGTCAGTAACAATCTTTGTTTTGGTTTGGTTTGGTTTTTTTCTGCCAGTCTACCTTCTCATTAAATGTCGGTTTCATTTTTAATCGTACCTTATAGCCACCCCCGTTAATATTCTCACTTAACAGTACTATATACTGCTAGTTGTGTGGTATACTGGGAGAAACAAGGAAAACCTTACGATGAATGCTTTATAGGTGCAGATGTGCAATTTATAGAAGTACAGTTTAGCATTTTGGATAGTAAAAACTAAAGTTCATTTAAAGTGGATTTACCAAGAGAAAAGCAGGAAGGGGAAAGGACTTTCAGCTCCCTCCAGTAACATATTGGTTGCTGTGGTAAATGTTTCCCTACCACAAGATGCAGTCCCAGACATGAGGTTTCATAACCCCTTGCCAACCCTTTCTCACTAACTAGATCAGTCCTGAGTCTCTTCCTTCTATATGCATTTTTAATCTTGGATTTTCAGTTGCTTAAAACTTTCCCAAACCAATTCACTTTGGGATGAAACACCCTTCGCCCACTTTCTACCAGAAGGTGATTTCTTCTTTAGCTTAGGTTCGGTCTGAGCAAATTTTATTTGTGTGTATCTGCACTCTCAACTCACATGCTTCCCATATGTTCCAAGTAAGGTCTTGCACCCGCATAGCTAAAATTCACAACCAAAGCTGTAACTTTTCCATGCGGATACATGTAAAGGTTCCTGCATCTCCTACTGACATGAATAGTGCTACCAAATAATGCTACAAATTTAATGGGACAACTCGAGTAAATGGTGTAACTGATGTCCACTCTAACGAGCTGGAAGCTAGGAATAAAAGAATACCCTAAATCAGGAAAAAAGTACCTAAAAAGAGAAAAAAGAGAAAATTAATATAGTCCAGGACTATAAGGCACTAAGCACCAGAACACACCTCTATTGAGCAATATGTGAATTTAAATCAGGTTCTAAAAGTGAACTTAAACACCATACCTCAGAGAGAGTGTCCCTAGACAGAGTAGCTTCCTGATACTATCCAGAATGGCTGCTCTTTGCAAATAGATAGGTCTACATACACACATATATATAATGTATATATCAAGTATAGGTATATGTACATACATGCATATGTATACTATATATGGGTAAAATACATATTAAACATATTTTTTCTATTATATATAAAGCACAACCTATCCAGACACATGTATATTTATATACAAATAATCACATTTTCTTTTTTTATATATTGGTCCCATAAATCCAGAGGATTATGACTGAACATCCTGAAGCATGGCACTTCATTCTCTCTGTGATAAGTGGGCTCCTCAAGAAAGTTGAGCTTTTCCCCAGCAAGAGACAGCTTAAAATGCTGAACATGGCTTTTTTTTTCTCTCGCCAGACCACAAAACCATTTCTCAAGAAAGGATGACCTCATATCTTATTAACCCGAGCACAAAGTGAATGAGCTCACACACAGAGCAGCATGCACACACAAAAGCATGTACGCATGCAACCAAACAGCCAAGCAAAAGCTGGGAGTCAGACTTATAGGAACAGGACTTCCAAGGGAAAGTAACTAAACATGGATTTTAGAATCTATGCTCTTTTCTAAAGGTAAAGCCTGATGATGGTTCTTCCAGAGCTTTGAAGAATTGGCAGACTTACTTTATACTTCCTCTTTTTTTTTTTTTTTTTTTTCCCCTTCTCTTATTTGGTGTTGTCTTTATAAATACTCCAGTAGGACAGAATACACAGAAACCGTTCAGGACAAGAAGCACTAAAGCTGCACACAAAAGCTGCAGAACAACAGTGAGTAACTGGACATGACCATGGAAATGGAATACTATAAATGTGTGAGGGGAAAGCAGTCTGAAGTCTACATATTCTTACATGGTGTGTTTGCACACTTCTGCATAATTTCTTAATTCTCGTTGTCTTTTGTTGATAATGTTACAGTAGAAGTGGAAAAGACACAGAGCATAACTATTCTGAGAAAAACAAATTAAGGAAAGGCTTGTACAGGAAGAGAAATGAAACGGGTTACAACTTCCCTGCTGGAAAAAGAGATGACAGAGGAGAAATATAATAGGGTATACAAAATTATGAATGGCAAAGAGGAGAGGAGCAGAAAATGACTATTCCCTATTTCTCATAACATAAAAAATTAGGGAGAATTCAGTTCCCTCGGCATTAAAAACAAACAAAAGGAAGTACTTTTTCACACAACGTAATAATTAAACTGTAGAAGTCCACCACAGGATGTTGTGGAGGCCAGCACTGTAACCAAGGTCAGAAAATGTTTTAGCAAAACTCAGGAAGAATAAGTCTATTGGTGGCTACTCAACATGAAGGTACAATGCGTCGGCCAGTCACTCCAAATCAGCGATTACTGACAGACGGGAGAATTTTGCTGGAGATGATTCACTTCCTATCAGCCTGCGCATCTGCTGCTGGCCCCTGCCACAGGCAATCCAGTGGGATAGCTGCACCTTGGTTCTGACCTAATATGGTTGTTCTTAGTCTCCCTGAAACCTTGAGATAGCAAGGTTTGTGTAAGTCTCGGTCCTATGGAACAATACACATAATCAGAGAGCTATGTTTTCCTTTCATTTTAATTGCAATATAATGTCCTCAAATCGACGAAGAAATTAAGCTACCATACATGTTAACATGAATCAGCAAAAGACTTCCCAACATATGATGCAGGGTCATCTTTTCCCCTTAATGTCCATGTAGTTTCACAATTTCCTTACTTTTGATATGTATGCATATTTTAATGTGTGAATGCTGATTTAAAAAAAGACTGCTTGCAGGCTTAATGCCAGCTGTATGCTTAGGCCAGTTTGTATCATTGATTTCATAACTGTATCATCATCAGAGAGTTAGATTTTTGTAAAATTAACAAACATATGGTACAGACTGATGCAGGGCATTCTGCGACTTTAACATTCATTGAAGAAGCTAATCCTGTCTGAGGCCAGGCATGCCCTAGAAGTTTTCCATGTAGTCCTGCAGTGCCTCTCACTCCTGACACAGGTTTCAGCCCTCTTAGTATTTTAGCCCCTGTTGTACTTGGTCCTGAACCAGAAAATCTCAGCAGCCTTTCCTTAACTTAAGCACTTGGGTAGTCTCCATGAAGTCAGTTTGGCTATTTGTACTTCCTACGTGCTTTGTTTTCTCATAGGTCTAGTGCACAAATCTGGCTTTCAGCACACTTTCTGTTCCACTTCTCTGGATTACTTCAAAGTATGGATTTTGTAGCAGCTGTATCTTTATTATTCATTAGGAATCAAGATGAAGAAACCAAACTCATGTCAACTTATTCAGGATGTTAGCCCAAGTCTCATGAGATGAAAAATCCTTCAAGGCATAAATAAAAGGGCACTGTCCCAAATTCATAATTTATTTCTAAAAAATCCTACTGCAGCTTTCTTAGGATTGCCATAAATTTTCAAGGGTCAACATTACTTCTGGAGTGCAGACTACCTAAGCAAGGATCTCATATGAAAACTAGGAGGGATATATTAAGTTTTAAATTGGTTTCCTTTGAACTTCTGGAAGCTCATTATTCTGCTTACATTCTTCCCATTTGCATTGTTATGTGAAATGTTGGTAAGTTTTCTGCCAGCCTGTAGTCCATAGTAGCTGCTTATATTTAAAACATGTCACACTCCTGACATGTTGGGAAGTATCACAGCCCAGTATAATATTTGGCTTTCAGATCTTTATTTTGCAACAAGAGGACCAACAGTCTAGATCAGCAAAAGTGACTTTGGTTATTAGAGTTCGGACATGAACTTGGCTTGCTAATGCCAGGGAAATACAAGAGGCTCCTTTCATGCTCTTAATGAAATCATTAATTATGTCAGCAGCTCAAGCGATACATCTCCAAACACTTTACATTACTTCGCAAACAGGGAGTCACATAGAAGACTTAGAAAAAATATTCTTAAATTCTAAATGTGTAAAATTTAATCATAAATAGGTTTCTGGCTGCAGGGATTTGTACAGTCATTTTCTCTCATCCTCTCATTCTGCCATACTGCAACTGAAGATTCTGTTACTGCTTGAGGAAAAAACAGTAAAGTGAACAATATGTCTATAGACTGTTGCCTTGCTGCAACCTAAATTGACTCCCTGAGCCTAAAAGTTTGCCATGTTTCTGATTAACAAGGAAACCATCTCCATAGTTTTCTATCTTTTTAGCTAAACATTTACTGTACTTTACTGTGACCTTTGCTGTATTTCCTATCGTTACTAAATAGCTTGTTTTGATTAAATACTCAACCTGTTGACAATACTATACATAATAATGAAATCATGTATCTTTCTTGATCTAAGTAGACATAGCTTCACCTTTTAAAACAGCCTCTGTTATGGAAATAAGCTTTTATATATGATAAATAAAAACAGATTTCAACTGTTAAAATCAAAAGTAGTCTTGGGGAAAGCTTTTTAATCACAGAGCTACAACCATGCTGTCTGTGCTTTAGTCTGTAGTACTCTCAGAGAGACAGAGAACTTGTGAAGTAAAGCAAGGACTGACATTCAGGATGGCTTTGTTTATCTTTCACACAAAATATATGATCTAATTCTTTATTCCAAGAAGGCCAGCTACACTGTTACTGTTCGTTTCAGTAAACATTCATAAACATCACTGAAAGATGGAGCTTACCTGTGCCGTGATGGCATAAGAATGAAAAACACAGTAGCATGATGGATAAAGCAAGATAAACAAGATTATATAAATAAATCAAAATTAAGACATTTTGCCTGTCTGTATGTTTATGGCTGAGCACTGCATTCATGTGCTTTGTCACAACATAATGAAACTTGTAATGAAACTTCTGCAAAAGAGACTGGAAAGAAAACCCAGTATTTCCTCACCCAGCAGTGTTTTCATGGAACTGTGCACATGCAATTTTTGCACCTAAAGGTGTGATTACATAATTTATAAAGTGCTTACAGCGAGACCCTGGAAATAATGACCGAAATGCAGAACAGCTTCAGATACGTCTCCTGGCCAATATTCATAGGGAACCTTCCACTACATAGGATAGATTAAGCAATCAGCTTTAACTGAGATTTGAGAGAATGGTTTCAGGTCAGTGAACTGTCTGGCTTGGTTTGGTTCTTTGGAGCAACTTGAAAAGCTCAGTACCTTCCGTATGAATTACTTAGGGAGGTAATGTAAAACTCAAGATATTTCTAAAATACCTATGACAGCAGAGGGGTATAATCAAACTGTACACAAAAATAAATAAGCCAGGATAGAAAAGCTTGGGGATCAGGGTATAAACCAACTGTAGGAGCTAAACTACGAGGCAATAATGGACCTGAAGGATTTAAAAAAGAAAACAAAAAAATGTGAGAGGAAAGACTTAAAGTTCAGGAACAGGAAGACTGAAATATGCTATGCTGTAACCCAACTGAAACTGATTGAAGCTCATTATAAGAATTACAGTATACAAGCAATATTACATACCTGTCCTACATTAATAGGACAAAGTAAGACAGAGAGCGCCACAGCATTGTTTCAAACAGTAATTCTTCCTGTCTTTAAACAACCCATAATTGACAACATTCCCATTTTCTCTCTCTCCTCAAATGAGAAGGCATGCCTTTTGCAACACCAAAAAGAAACCTAGAATCCTTTTCACTAATACTATTCACAGCTGTCTCTAGTTTGAATTCTAGCCTCTTCTTTTGACTAATGAAGTGCTCAAATAAGTTTCCAACCTCTTTCACTTAGCTGAGTCCCAAATCTCCTCCTCTATCCACATCCTCATAACCTGTTCAGTTCTTCCGTTCAGCAAGAGCCTGTTTAAATTCCACATTGCACTGCACATTGTGTTTCATTAAGTTTCTTTACTTGGCCATTTGGAAGCTCATCCAGATGACCTTTCCTCTTTTTCCCCCCTTCCCTTTCCTTGGGCTTTATACTGTGCTGTTGTTGAACCCTTCCATTACGATGGTTATGTGTTTGCATTACCGTAACAGCCAAGAGCTTAACTATGACCAAGACCCACAGCATGAGGTCTCCCTAAACACAGAACCTTTAGTCACCCTCAAACTATCTTTAAGATGATGACACATGAAATTGCCTCCATGAAATTCCATCCTTTACTCCATCTTTCACTTGTATAGGCTTGAGTTTAAGCTAAACTCGGTGAAGATTTCAGCTGATCTCTTCTCCAAACACACTTTTTTTTTATTCTTTCCCAGCAGTGATAACAGTCCTATCAAACATGCTGTCCCTTGCATCCATGGTTACGGATTTTGATTTCAGGGGGGAGGGGGTTTGAGATATTTTGATGCTTCCAACACTTGACTTGCACTCAAGAATTTTCCTCTTTCAACATCTCCAGAATGTATCCTTAATACAAAAGTTTTCACTTGGGTGCTTCACCCCTGCATCTTAACCCTCAGCCATTACAAGCTCTTCACCACCTGGCCTGCTCAAAGAGTTGCCCAAATCATCCTCTTTGCTAGTTGTTTCAGTCCTACAATTTATAGGATTCATGGCCTTCTGCTTCCTCTCCCCTTTTTCCCTAAAACTGCAAAAAACCCAAACGAAACCAAAGCAAACCCCAAACACCACCGTTTACCTCTTCCTTTAAATCCTTTCACAGCTGAACTGCACCTTACCTGCCTATTCAGTTCTTGCCCTATTCCTGTCTTCACTCTACTATGACTCTGCCAGTTTTCTGTGCCTGTTCATCCACATCTCCCTCATCTCCCTGTGCTTTCTCTCTTTGTGTCCCTTATGCCATTAAGGCATTTCATTACACACTTTTCAATTCCACCCAAAGTTTTACTTCTGCCTTAATGTATAGCAGTTACTGCCTTATAGACTGTGGGCCGCACTCATACAAAGCCACCTGAAATGTTTTGGGGTTTATTGTCACCCCATTTTTCCTCTCCCTATTTGCTTGTTTTGTTTCTATGTTGCAACTTGTGCTTACACTGGGTTGTTAAGCAGAAGCTATTTTTGTACCACGGGACAGTACAGCACCAAACACAGCAGAGCCCTTATGCTCATTTGCAGCTTGTAGATGCTATCTATTGTGCAAAAGCTCTGTAGAACATACATGGGATATGGGAAGCCCCAGCGCTTGGCAAAGCTTAACAAGACTGTCGTAGTTCAGTTTTTCTGTGTTATGGAAAAAGGCCCTGAAATTTTATGAGGACTCTGTTTTGTGCATTTTTGCATGCATGG
>JAVJGJ010000057.1:11831579-11841607 GCA_035590215.1 Microhierax caerulescens
GGGGATGGTAAAGCGGGGGGTCTCTTCTGCCGAGGGGAGCAGCAACACAGCTGGGTGCTCGCCCAGCATGTGCTGCTGCCCATGAACCTCTCCGGCCCTAGCAGGGAGCATCCCGTGCTATCAAACTGCTCCGTGTTACATTAAATAACATATACTCCTTGGGTGCTGGCGTGGAGCCAATATTGATAAGGACAGGGGAAAGACGCAGCAGTGAGGGCTGTCATGAAACTGAAGTACTGAACAATTTCTTTGGATTTCTGCCACTTTCGAAAAAGAAGGAAGAAAGAAAGAAAGAAAAAAAAATAATTCCAAAGGGAGTCCAGTATCTGACTTGGAGGCAGAAGCATATTTTTTGATAAATGATAATGTAACTTAAGAAAGTCTGTTCAGGAAATGACCTTTTTGCTCCTTCCAAAATAATCATCATGGTTTATACTAATACCCCTACGCGAAGTGCAGAAGAGAAGCCACTGGGCTGATGTAGGAGCAGCTGTCTCACACATCTAATTCACTGGCTTTCATTGGACTTGCATCAGATTTTCTAAGGAGGAAACACCTCAGTCATGCTGTGGAGGGCTGTATTGTTACGAAGTTCAAAAGGAAGTCAGGTTGGAGAAAGAGGGCTGGAAAATCCAATCACAAGTTATATATAGGGAAACATGACACAGCAAACAATTTCAGATGGGTTTCCTTGTAAATGTTTTATTACATACATAAGGACAAGATCTCCAAATAGTGCTTCCTCTGCCATTTAAGCAACAAAAACAACAAAAAAAATCCCTCAGGTGAAGTGACTTTAGACACACCTAAACTTTGGCACCAGGCAGACAGCTATTACAAATCTCCTACAGCAAATCATGTAGAACATGTTATTGCTGATAATGCTACAGCATATTCTTCCCAGTCCATTAATGCCTAGCTGTTTTGTAGTCCTGAAAACTATTGTTGAACTATTTCTTTCATTTGAGACCATTTTTGTCTCTTTGGATATAGAGGAACCTAACTTCAATTTCGGAAATAAAAAATGAAAATAATTGAAGTACAGTCAAATGCTGTTATTTTCTTGGCTAGGAAACTCTAAGTGGATCTAAGCCAAATTTGTTTTTTAAAAAATGTTAATTTGCTAAGAATTATTCTCTCTCTTTTTGAAGTTAGCATTGTTCTAACACTTGTTTTTAAAGTGGGTTAGAGTTCTTCCCAACATCTCCATTCTGTCCTGACAAGGGGGGAAAAAGTAGAAGCTAAGCAGTCAAAATGCATTTCTCAGCTCCCTCTTCGTTATGGCATGCAAAAAACACACAAGAAACCAGTTAGCTGTCAGTTAGTGGCATTCACGTAGTTTTGTTTGTGGGTACAGCACAAACACAGACACCACACTCAAACATGTGTCCTGTTTTAATATCACCACAAACCATTCCTAGAGTTAATGGTTAATAACTCACTTAAGCCTAGAGATATTTTTTTTTCAGTCAAAGTCTTAAACCAGTAATGGATGAAAATACTGAAGCACGTTATTATAGCCATGCAAAAATAATCAAAATGACATAGGCCTGGTTCTACAGACTTTATTGAGGCAAATCTCCCATGGAAAGCAATAGCAAATTGTCCCAAGAAAAGACTGCCAGACATATTATTTGTTATAGAAACACTTTAGCTGCTAAAGAACTTCTGAGAAACTCTGTAATGCCTCAAAGTGAAATTAGATATTTTTATCAGCATGCCCAGACACTGCAGCATCGTGTCCCCAGATCTGTTCAAAATATTTTTCCTAACTCTGAGATAGGTTGAGCAGCTTTCCCTCCCCTTGGAGCCAGTGGCAAGGGCACTCGGTCTTGCAAAATCCAGACAGAGAGCTGAGTGAACCCTTTCCAGTAATTTTGCTGAATTTACAATCTGACCCAATGTGAATAGTCAAGGATAATAATGATTAAATAAGAGCAACTCTCTGAGACAGAAAGTTGTCACTTAAAGAATGTTGCCTCTTAGTGACGCTAGATAGCTAGGCAAAAAAATAAAAAAAAAAAAAAAAAAAAGGAGAAGGAATGTGCCTGAGAAGAACAGCTTATCTGGAAGTACATGAAGTCAGCAGAGCCCTAAGTCATGGATTTCTACTGTTTTCCCCATAATGAGAAATTAAGTCTTGTATGTGTATAGTGTAATTGGATGCAGTAATTAGCTTGGACACTCCAGTCAAATGCAAACCATCAACATCCTTCTCTCAAAAGTACCTACCACATGTAAGCTTAGCATTTGCTGCACTTGGTTTGGGTACAGACTCTTTTTCTTTGAATAAGAGGTACAATTTATAGAAGGATGGAAGGGACCTCTAGTGGGTCATCTTAACCCTAACAGGCTAATAATTTTTTACATATTGTACCCGACATGCAAATGCATTCATTCTAGTTTCCATTGCCTTCCTATTCTGCGTGTGTGTGGGTGAGATATTGTTGATATCTCCATTATGAAGCACTTCTTACATCAGCCTTCTTGGGCTAGTATTTCTTCCTGATTTACAAACATAGGAGTTGTTTGAATAACTGAGGCAGAAGGCCAAAGAGATATGTATCTGCCACTTCTTCTTTGTTTTGAGATTTTTGATCTAGGGCATGCAAAGGAAGTTGATAGGCAAAATGTAATCCTGCAGTCTGGCTGAGTAATACAAGTCATGTGAAATGTAACACTAGTTAACGTTATACAATCATCTGGAATAGCAGAATGTTATTTGGGGCCAGCCTTGATGCTAAATATCATACAGACATTTAAAGAGAACCCCACCCTCTTTGGCACCCTAACCCCTCACACATCAATCCCTGCATTATTTTGGAAATGTATACTCACTCAAGATGTAGATCTTGTAATGCTCTTTGACTGCCTTCTGTGTACTGGAACCCAATCTTTGGGTTTCAACTCTGTAAAATGGAATAGCTTTTCAATCAAGAGTACTTTAATAACAGGCTTTAGAGAGTCAAGATTTTGTCACAGTGGGTAAATTGACCAAATACACATTACAGGATTAAGGCAGCTTTAGATTGTCTGTGATAAAAGGCATTATCCTTGGTAGTTTACAAGAGGCAGTAGGAAAGCTTTGCTCATCACATGAGACACACTGTTTTAGACTCAGTAAAGCACTGAGATTTTGTATGCTTTTTATAAACTAGAAAAGTGAGAGGAGAACCATATTTCCCATACAAATATTCTGGGAAAAATAGATTACTGAAGCTAGAAATGTAATGTGAGCCACAATGGACAGCTTGACAAGCAGCACAGCACTATGCCACTCAGAGGGGTCCAAGGTGCTAGTTTTATTAGCGTACTTGCAAATCAGATTGATCTTAATAAGACTATTGTTAGAGATGGCTATTTGAGAGCTTCAGGGAGTGCACTGGTCAAAAAAAATCTCCTGGGGGAGATCCTGAGCTTGTGTTAATGGTCACAGCTGCACTGAAGAGAAAGAAACAATATGGGTTCAGATCAGTATTATCACATTGCGGTTTTGCTTAGGGGCATAGAGTTGAAGGGTATAAAATATTTGCCCTAAAGCCCAAGGTCATCCAAACCTGATTTTGGGATGCTTAAAACATAGACAATGTTTGATCAAATGTGTGCTCACAAGCCTGAGTATATCTAGGTCTGATTTTGAATAAGTACCCTTGTTGTATGTCTTCATGCAAACCCAGCAGTCATCTTTCAGTCTTACTGTGGAATGGGGAAAAGCTGCTGTTTGAATTTTATTCTGAGTAATAGAGGTGTAGTATCACTTGAAACCAAAAGTCAAAAAAGTCAAAAAGTCAAAAAGTGCAGTCTACAAAGACAAGAAGCGAAGAGGGTGCTCTTAAACCAATGCTACTTGAAGCTGACAATTTCAAATAGCTCTACTGTTGATCACATCACAACTCTAAAGAGTTTGACTGAAGGGACTGAGAAAGATCAGTTGCAGAACACTGCCAATCATTTAGCGTACTATCTTTGTCCACCCCAGTTTGAATCCTGGTAATGTAGCAGGATAATTAGGGATGGGACGGAAGGAAGGAATATTCACTCACAGTTATGTGTCTTCTCCCATTTCACCCACATGCAGAAACAACTTCTTATCCAGCTAACTGTCCAAATGATGACACGACAGGCAAGGCAGCAAACTCGTTTTCTTTGGGCAGTAAGAATCCAGTCACATGCAGGACCCTGATGCAAGATGAGAGGATACATAGCCAATCTCTGCACACTGAAGTAGGACAATTGGAAGGATAAACTGTATTATAGCATTCATGGGAACATAGCTAAAATCCCAGCTTGTGCTCTTTCTGTGGTTCACAGTGCAGCTGTGCGTCTATCCCACATCAAGGAAAAAGCATGTATTTTCTCACGGTTATTTATTATCCAGGTGCCATTTGTATCTTCTTTCCTCGGATGTTTCATACATTCTTTGCCAGTACAACGTCTCTAAGAGATAGATAGCCAACCAGAGCCAACCATCTCCCAGTTCCTTGAAAACAAGACAGGGCTTAGTGAACCAGAAGTTCATGAACTCTGGAAAAGTACCAGAGACCCAAACAAACCAGCATGCTCTTGAAGAAGATCCAGTGAAGAGGGCTAGTGTAAAACTCAGAGAGCACAGCAGAGAAGAAATTTGGCCCCAAAAGTTCATGCTTAAAGGAAAGGCATCTAAAGCCATAATTAGACACAAGTGGCCAAGTAGTAAAATCAACAGGAGCATCTGAGGCTCATCTCTGCTGATGATCAGACTGCCTCTCTGGATAGCTCATCATGGGCTGAAGCGCCTATGTTTTAAGCACCCTCATTCGAGCATTTTTCCATTACACTCCTGCAATTGCACTTCTTTAAATTTAGAAATGAAATGCACTTTCATGTATTTATTTAGGTTTTTGAAGTAGATGACTGAGCAGAAGAAAATTATTAGAACGATGCTGTATAAACACCGTTTCCGGCTTCAGTACAAGTACTTGTTATTCCCTCTCTTGCCTGACTGCAGTGCTCCATTATCTGACCCTTTAGTTTTCCTGTCTCTGACAACTGAAGTGTGATATATTAAGAGTTGTAATGCTTTCCTAGAACAGAGCGGTGACTAATCCAGCTCCAGGTCCAGTGGTGTGTGATCGGTTAGCTAAGAATTATTACCCGCTTAGGTCTTTTCCTTCTCTGTAGGGAGCAGCTACTCTGAGATGTAGGACTTGCTCCAGCAGTCTGACTTAACTGGATGTCTCCAAGCCTGAAAGCTGGTATGCAGTCACTGTGGCCACCACTGTCAAAGGAGAGAGGAGCTCTGCCAAGTACTGGGCAATAATCAAACCCTAAATGATTTTTTTTCCCCTTCCTCTCTTCTCTTTCTTTAGCAAACGGGCTGTATCGGAGCACCAACTATTACATGACAAAGGCAAGTCAATCCAAGACTTACGAAGAAGAATATTCCTTCAAAATTTAATTGAAGGTGTCAACACTGCAGAAATCCGTGCCACTTCGGAGGTTTCACCTAACCCCAAGCCTGCTACCAACACGAAGAACTACCCTGTCCGATTTGGTAGCGAAGATGAGGGCAGATACCTAACTCAGGAGACAAACAAATCACAGACCTACAAGGAGCAGCCCCTGAAGGTATCAGGGAAGAAAAAGAAAGCAAAGCCTGGAAAACGTAAGGAACAAGAGAAGAAAAAAAGGCGAACCCGCTCAGCTTGGCTAAATACTGGCATGTACGGAAGCAGCGTGACCGAGAGCCCGCTCTTGGACAACTCTTTTACCACACATAATCACACTTTAAGGTAATTCTGCTATATTCTTTCGGGGGGGAATATCATATCTTTACTGAAATTGTTATCCTTTGGTGTGAGGAGCCAAGGCCTCACTCAAACCTGGAGTAATAAATACCACACCGTTACGCTCATAACTGGGCCGTGGCTTTTCAAGCTGTGCACGGTCTCAGGGTGTTTTCTGGAGGTAAGTACCCTTCCACTTCCCACTGGTGACAAAGTCTTTCTTTCCTACGACAAACAATTCAGGTAAATCACTTATTGCTGAAATGAACTTCCTGAGGCTGAGGAGTAAGTTATTTCTGCAAAAGGAAAGCACATCATAGCCATCAAAATTTCCTTTCCAGTTTTCAGCGTAGTGTCTCCTATGTCAGATCTTGGTCCCGCACTTGGGCCTCAGCAGATTGAGAGCTTTGTGTTTTATTTAAGGCTCTGCATCTATAAAATGGCGAAGTTTTCTTTCCTCCCTCTCAACGCCTCCCCTTTTTGGCAACTTTCCTACCCTTACTTTACAGTTTTTCATTTTACTGTTTAACCTTAGGGAAGAACATGGAAAATTTCTCTCTTAGTAATATCTGCAAACAACGCAGACCAGCCTTTCACCATAAAATTTTCCCTGCCATTAGGACTTTTTAATTCAGCTCCATCTTTTTGCCAGCTCGTGAAACAATTACGTTGCTGCTGAAAAATGTTGAGCATTGCTTTTGGAGAGAGACGTGCTTCACTCATGTATGACCATGAAGGGTTTTCAGAGCAGTGGTGAACTGGGGACTTCAGCCTAGGTACCCCAAGCGACTCATTTGCTTGCAGTCATCTCAGCTCGAGTGGAAGCTGGCACACTTGCAGACAAAGCCAAGGGGTCCTCTCCTCAGTTCTCCTCAAACGTTTGCATTTTCAACAGGAAAAAACCCACCCTTTTCTCTCCTCCTCCCCTTCACTTTGGCAGAATAGAGACATAAGAGAAGTGCCACTTGCTCACAGTAAATCCCCTAGAAAGAGACGCCAGCTGTGGGATTTACTAAAATCCAGCTTGGAGTTCAGATTTACAGGCCACAGTTTGCAACATGCTCCATCGTCTCAACGTCTGATGGTATCTACAGAAGTTATCGGCATTTGGGGACTAGGCATTCAGTGTCCTGGGCCATAAACCAGTCAGCATGGCTGTAGCAGTCAGTGGTGAAGTAAAAGAGGCTGGTTTGTCTCAGCGCCTGAAGAAAGGCATGCTGTGGGACTCCGGTCAGGAGATGCCTGACTTTTCAACAGATGTTAAGGAACTGTGGTGGCCAATAAATAACACCTGTCTTTGGCACATAGAAATCTTGAATGTAGGGGAAAAAAACCATCCTAGGGCATTTCAACTATTTCTTTTTCTTACTCCTCTGTCTTTTGTTGTATACCCGATGGGATATGTAAAAGAATTACAGGTGCAACCCTGTTGATTTTCATAGTTCAGTCTTTCTGTTTGATGTATGGTTGGATGGCTGAAGGCAGTCCAACTTTACCTTACTGACATTATTGCCCAAGATGCAGTATTCCTCCAGGGCAAGAAACAGATTCCTAAAGAGGACCTGTATTTTAGATACTTAATTGAAGATAATTAAACAAAGAGAAGCCATAAAGCAGGAAAATTAAATTCCTCCTTCACAACTACAGAGCATAATATGCTGGTTCAGCTCTTAAGAAACTGCCAGTATTTGAGCTTGTAGATATCCCAGTAGGCTGGCAATTTCTAAACGTTAAATGAAAGCAAGTCCCAAATCCCTGGCATGTCCTTTGGGTAGGGGGAGTCATGTTCAATGCAGTTGTCTATGCAATTGTTAGCACACGCTGGGCAAGCACATTTTAGGTGGAGGGATGATCACATCTGAGTGAGGTTGATTCCTCAGCTATACTGAGCTGAATCAGGAACTTCTACTCTACCTGCTGGTGGTGGGCAAGGGAGGTGTGTGTAGACAGGATTTCCATATGCTACACCAGTGGAAGCTGCTTTTGCAGCACTCCTAAGGCTAGCTGCAGCTTAGGAGAAGCATCCATACTTTATGGTGAAGAAGTGGATATGAATAATGCATAGGGGTAAATTTCAAGGAACTGCAAAGATTAAGTTTAAACGTACTTTTCACTGTGTCTTTGTGCTTCTTTTCTGCTCAATGCACTGAATTAAAATCCTTATGACAACTCCCTCCACCCAATCTTGATTCCAAGATTTTGAGTTTAGGTCAGAAAAAAAGACCAAAAATAATATGCTTTCTAGATCTTTTGGCTTACTACAGGAAGTATCTCATAAAAAAAAAAAAAAAAAGCCCATCTTGCAAAATCTGGGACCAAATCACAGAAGGCAGCTTGCAAGTAGTCATTAGTACAGAACCCATTGTCAAGATGTGGCTTAGCTTAAACTTGAAAACAAAGCCTAAAATCCAAGCCAAACTGAAAATGTCACCCTTTTTAAAAAATAGGCCTGTGTAGTGCAGACACACATATACAGTCATGCTGTATGAATTACGTGTCATTATTATATCTATTGTAGTATAGCTTGAATACACCCTAATATTACTAGTTAATTATTATGGAGCTTCATGCTAGCATTACCATTCCAGGCACTTAAAAAATTCTTTCTCATGGACATTTCAGCTATATTCCCATTCCAATTCAATTAAAGCTGTTATTACCTAATTTCCTAAGAAACTTTTCAAATGAGTAAACTCCCCAACGTTAACTGTAGTCTCACTTTCAATGTGCACATAAAAATCCCCTCTTAAACTCTTAAGGATTTGCTTTTTTTGTGTGTGTCTCACACCCACACACGTCTGCCATGTGGAACGCTACCCACAGCTTTGGTGATCAGTCCAGCAACAGAGTGAATCCCACTCCATCCTATAGCTCCACATTCCACCCTATAGCTGTTTCCCAGGGAACCAACATGCATTACAGAAATGTGCTGTTCACAGGAGCAGAAGGGAAAAAAGCCCAACCCTTCAGCATTTCCTGCAGCACTGCTAAAAAGTCACTTAAAATGATATTGTAATGTAAGTAATATACTGGCAGGACAGGAGCAGGTTCTGCTTTTGTTCTCGTGCCTTCACAAGGAAGGGAGGAGCAGAAAGCTCACACCAGACTGCCAGCATCCCTCAGAAAACTCCCAAATCTTAGGACTGTATACAGCTGACTGTTTCAGCTTGGACTGAATGCAACAGGAGTCAGGGCTTAACATGATGAGATGCTCGTTTTCTTCCATGCTCTCTGGCTCACAGAGGGAAAGTTTCAGAATTATAGTCTTTTCGTTCATTCAGGCACTTAAAGACACATGCTATCAAGGATCCAGTCACCTCAAGACCTGAGCAGCCTTTACTGCATGAGTACTGCGTATACCCATGTGCATGGCACCCCAGAAATCGACACCTCTGAGATGGACAGACCTTTGTCTAACAGGTTGTCTATCACTGGGAAAGATAAACCAAATCAGCCCTGTGGGACTGTTTTAATCGGAAGCCTGGCATCACCCCCAGGTGGTTAACACAGCAGGGGCATGATTGCCACAGTGTTCAATAAGGACTGTCTTTTTCTTATCTTCAAACAAATTTCTCATTTCTCCAACTGTATTTTTTTCCTTTTAGCACTTGGCATATTTGTTACAGGTTGATACAATTTTTCTACCTGTAGCACGCAAGAATCTTCTTACATAAGACTCTAAAGAAAACTAAAGCCCGTTCATTTTTCTCTGAGTGTACAATATAGTGGAATAGATGACCTTATCTCATGTCAAAGTCATGACAAACTGCAGGTCTTCATACTGCTAGCTGAGTTAAATTGAAGAAAATAGCACAGAGGTCTTGAAAAGATGTCTAAAAGTATAACATTGTTAAACAGGCCTTATTATTGCAAGTGTTAACTAGCAAGGTATACCTGTTATCATCTGTGGTACTCTTGCTATTGATTTTATGTCCATGTATTTGAAATGAAAATTAATTTTTCAATTTTTTCTGTCTTTTTTTCTTTGCAGGAGGCGCTGACATTTTCAGCAAGAGATTTTTGGAAGACATATTGCAGTATTCTGTAATAGTGAACATATGGGAAGTATTAAAATATTTATTACCTGTATATATTGTAAATGCTCAGAATAAAACCTTTTTTCCCCATTGCTCTCTGAAACTGCACATTTGGTTATTGTGAATTTACCTTTTATTTTTTCCTTTTTTTTTTTTTTTTTTTTTTTGCTAAGGCTAAGACAATTATTATTGTCACATTTAACATAATTTATTTTGTTGACTGGTG
>JAVJGJ010000057.1:11841707-11856368 GCA_035590215.1 Microhierax caerulescens
TGCTGATAATAAAACCTTTTTTCCCCATTGCTCTCTGAAACTGCACATTTTGTTTTTGTGAATTTACCTTTTATTTTTTGCTTTTTTTTTTTTTTTTTTTTTTGGCTAAGGCTAAGACAATTATTATTGTCACATTTACCATAATTTATTTTGTTGACTGGTGTATTTATTTTGTGAACGTATCTTGGTGCTGCTGACTTTCTATATTTTTTGTAACATAATGCACTTTAGATATACATATCGAGTACCATTGATAACTGACATAAAATGTTTCTGTTTTGTGGTTGACTTCAGTGAATGCCTACATACAATTGTTCAAACTGATTTTCCTTTGTGCATGTATAATAGCAGTATTTTAAAATTTGTAAAGAATGTCTAATAAAATATAATCTAATTAAATCATGACTCAGAAGGAAAAATGTGTCCTTTAGGAATTTCAAGAGCAGGAACACTATTTTTTTTTTTTCTGCATTTGAAAATAATTTTAAATTTAATGTGTTTACATTGGTTCAAACTCCCACATTTTCACATTAGCTTTTACTTAAAAATCGCTCAGAACATATTTTGTTCCAGTGCTCTATTTCAAGTCAGCTAAGTTGCTGAACAACCTGGGGTACTGTCATATAGCTCAGACCCTGCTGCAGGGAAAACATGATTCCCAGCCTTTCCAGCCCCCAGCCCTGCAAAGGCTGAAGCATTACACTCTCCAAATGAGAGCATGTGTAAAGCAGCCCCAGGGAATGCGTCACTTTTGGAAGGTGCTCACATGTCACACCCTGTAGTCCTGTTGAAAAATAGACAGATGCTCAGTGCCCTTGGCTCCCACCAACTTTACTCAAAGATGCAAATGTCTACCACATGAGTGGAGTCTCAGCTCTTTGTACTTTGGGACCACCTCATGTTAATGTGTGGGGATGGGGGGCCAGGGAAAGCATGTTTTATGGATAAATATATAAAGGAAAGAAAAAATAGAAACCACAGTAGGTGACATAACACTAGGTATTGGTGCACTACCACAAAGATGCCTCACATGGCTGTTTCCAAAAAGCATTTGCATTACTTCTGCCTTATACCCATAGATACTTGCAGTTAAGGCGAGACCACCTTCATTACCTCATGGCCACTGGCTGAAGAGAAAAAAAAAAAAAAAGATCTGTCACTTTTTTTAAAGTGAACATACAAGTCCTACTTCCTACCCTTTTCACTACCACCCACATGTTAATCACAGCAGCTGCTGTGCGGGCAACCTGAATAAAAGAGATTGTTTCATGGAGATATCTGTACGTAAAACCCTACTGAACTTCCTCTGTCTCACTCCCTTAACATCAGCAACATCAGAAAAATGCAAGCGTGGAAAAATAAATTACAAATCCTGGGAATGTTAAGATCGTTCTTGTAATTGTTGCTCCATTCTGTAGTTGCCAAGCTTTTCTTTTATATTCTTCTTTCCTTTTTTTTAAGTGCCATCTTTTTCCATTGCCAAAGTACAGCCATCATATAATATAAAACAGATGTATTTCTGCCTCTACCCAATCTTGCAGAAAACTACCTCCAAGAAAGCACTAAAAGCAGGAAAACTTGAGAAAAATTTACCCATCCTTCCCCATCCATTTCTCTGAAGTGTGAAATTCAACGCTTCATTATATCTGGTTAATTACTACAGCCCCAAAGCATATGCTTTTCTTTTTCAGATGAAAAATATACATGATGAAATGTAGCACAACTTCAGGGTTGCATTAAACAAAAAAGGCATGGTTCCTGCACATTTTCAGCTTGGCCTCCTTGCACATCCTGACTATTTATAGTATCCAGCTAATGTTTGGATTTATACAACTGAAGTTAACTGCAATATATTCAGAAGACGATATTGTATCTCAAGATTACCAGCGTATCCCAGCTGGAGCTAAAACATAAAGCTACGGTGGGCAGAGGCAATTCATCTTTGTCAGAAAGGATGATCCTTGGCAGACAGGGAGGCAAAAGAGCATAAACCACCCCCAATATAGCCAAATGCTAAACCTTGGCTCCGTAGACTGGCCACTTCGTGAGAGGAGGTCTGATTGGATGTGCCCCCAGTTTCCCCCATAGCTTTCCACTGTCTATTAAGGACTTGCAATTTTTTCCTCGTTTCTACACGTCAAATTTGCAATTATAGTGAATTTAAGGAAAAGTCCTGTTTTCCTTAAAGACCTTTACACAGCCCTTACAAAAGCTGTCTATGAATCCTGTGGTCCACAGACTCTGGTTTGAAAGTCACTGCTGCAGATGGTTGGATTTAACCCTGCAGAGCTGAATGCAATATTTTTTGAGCTCTCAGCTTCACGGGAAAATAAATCCTGAAGACCTGTATTTCTGAGACAATCTACAGCAGCTTTGCCTTCCTAACTGTGGGGGACTAAAATTTTGCAAAGACTTCAGTTTCTCTGACAGTTCAACCCAAGAGATACAGCATGCCTGAAAGACCCTGCAGCAAGTAGTCAGGACTTATCCTGATATTTGCTGATGTACATGATGTCAAATGTTAAAAGGAGAAAAAAAAATGGTGTTAGAGCTTCAACATTTACATTGTATGAGCCCTTAGAAAACTGCACTTTGACATTCACGTATGACTACCCGCTTGATGTTCTATATGGCACGTGCATGCCTAAACAAACCTAAAATGGACAGCATTTATGGGTAAGGAGGCACTCCAAGAGTTTGGAAGTACCAAAGGGGAGATTGTCTGCTCAGCTTTCATTTGGCCTCTTTGCTCCCACATTATGGTCAGAGCTAGGATTACACAATCAGATCGTACAGTTCTTGTTTCTGCCACCTACCTTCTCTTCCCTCTCTCTCCTCCCACCGGTGCCTCCCCATCCATGCCTCTTCCTTTTCCTCTGCTGAAACCAAAATCCAGCCCGTCTTTTCATTTGACATCAGCTGCCCTGTGCTCTCCTTGGCTCACTGTTCCTGCTCTCACTATTCCTGTCACCATCGATCTACCCACTCCTCCTTCCCTCTCCACAACCCAAGTCCTTTTAGCTCTGTTTCTCCTGGTCTGCACCACCCCCAGCAACACTCCCTCTTTGCCCCTCTTTGGCCAGCTAATCCCAGACCTCGCCTCGCCCATGTCAGCTTCCTTCACCGTTCCCCTGGATCACCAAGTCCTTCCTCCATGTCCTGGCTCACAGTCACCGATCTTGTGTTTCTCTAAGCTCTTTGTCCCAGCTTTTCTCCTGGTGGTTATGCTTTCCCCTCAGCAGCCACACCAGCTTCACCCTGCTTTCTACCCACCTGCCAGCAGGAAAATCCACCAGGACAGAGCAGGGAGGCTTCCTCCTCACTGTTGTTTTACACTGCCCTGTCCTGGTGCCTTCTCCCAATCTCCAGGCTAAGCAGGCATTGTGGGGAAAGTCTGCCTGTGCCCTCACAGCCTCGGAGCATGAGCATGCTCAGACAATGGCGTCTCTGCTCCTGGTAGAACATGGGAGCTGGAGGGTGGTGGGGTACCTTTACTTGTTTGCTAAGGGATGTGCACTCCAAGTCCAGTCAAGCACAGGAGTTGGACCATGATCAGTGATGAAGGCTTTGACTGCTGAAGGAAACGTCATTAAATTAGTGTGATCTTTCAGGGGTTTACAACATGTCCAGGTGCTCTTCAAGGTGATAAAAGAGCATTCCCAATGCAGAGGATGCATTTCCAAATTCCCATTCCCCTCTCTGAGCCATAAAGGTGCCAGGGCTTCCCAGAATAAATTCCAGAATATTTGTAACATGGCTATTACAATCGGTTTTCCTTGTTTTGCATTTTAAAATGGCATGCCTATTTTGGCTGAAATTTTCTAAAAGTCAGTTTACAAGTTTTCAGCTTCAGAGGTCAAAGATGAGTCAGAATTACAAAGAAATAAAGACAGGGTGTCATACCAGGAGATGGTGGACTACCTCAGAAATGCACTGCACAGCTCCTCTGCCTCTCAGATCCAGCTAACACAGTCAAAAATGTTGTTCCTGCCCAACACCTCCAAGGGGAGCCTACATTTGGCACCCCACTGCTGCTCTGGTTTTAAAGTAGTCACCATGTTTACTACAGAACTTAAAAGCTGTTAAGAGACATCAGATGATGACAGCTCTTCACAGCAGCTACCCTGTGCAGGACCTCAATAACAGACTGTTTTAGGCTCTGTGCACTTGGCAGCGGTAGCTCACTAACAGTAGAGTTCCACTCGCAGGGTTTGTTTCGTGGTCCTTTGTAAATACAGACATTCATTTGGCATTCAAGACACACAAAAAAAGCCAATGTAGTTTACGCCTATATTATGAAATGACTCTATGCTCTCAAGGAAGGGATTTTAGGCACAGGAAATATTTGGCTTAGTTTTAGGCATTCGCCATCTCAACATGTGGACAGCACTATTCCCAATACAATGCACCTACAGTGTAGTAAGCATGCATGTTCACTTATGAGTAAGTGCCCTTGATCTCCTGAGCCACCACAGAGAATTTGGCTCTCTTGCAGTAATTCAGAAAGGAGGGGAATGCTGGCTGTATTTAGTTACAGTCTTTGAGAGTTTAAAACATTTTGTTATTTGGTCGTAATTTACTGCAGATAAAAGGTGCTGGAATATTTTCTCTCCACTGCAGTAGTGGAGTCTGAAGGTCTTTATTTAATTACAAAATAGATACAAGTAGTGGAAGCACAAACTACTTTTTAAGCACCACACCACGATACCTCCCACAATAAACCAGAAACCTTCAGCATGAGGAGTCAGGTCATGTGAGCAACAAACTCATTGCAAAGTATACATCTCGTGCTCTACTTAGACCACCACCAGTTCCCTCTAAGGGCTTCAAGAACAAAGCAAGGAAAGAGGTACATGCATTCACCCCCAGTTTTAACAACAGGAGCACTGGGACTCCTTGGAGAAGTTGGTTTATGTCTTTATCCCAGTTATTATTCAAAATGGGGTCAGACTTGCCCACTTTTCTAGATTGTTTTGAGATCTACTGAAAACTTGGTGCAGAGAGGCAAAACATTATTGTATAGCCTCCCCTCCTCTCCCCCCAGTTTTTGGGGATTTGGGCCTTGTTTTTCATGGTTAGCCCAGCTCTTTCACTCAGGCTGTGAAAACAGACATCAGACAGTAAGTCATAGGTTTCAGTATTCACCCAGCTAAAGGTGACCACGCTTAAGGATAGTTTCTCACTACCCATCCACCATGGTGTCCCTCTAGACATCGACTTCAGAGGAAGGTATGCATGGAACTTCACACCCCCAGAGTTCTCTCTTTTAATAGGTTTCCTGGACTCTTCTCACAAATAATTTTTTTCCTGTAGTGGTAACTAATTTGCTGTGGAAAATATCTATCATCTAACGCTCTCCATCCCTCTCCTTCTGAAGGAGTTTGATCCAATAGAGTGGTTTGCAATGTATATGCAATAGCCCATCCTTTTCCAGTGGCTGGATCCTGCTCTTTGACAATACAGGTGAGCATCCTCTGCACCTTACTGTGTGCACCACTGCACTGGCGTACATGTCTGGACTTCTGAAAACATGTTCAAGAGCACCCTACATATTGTGGACAAGCTTCCTTTAAGAAAAACTTCAGAAAATGTGAAGATTTTTTTTTTTTCCCCAGTGGAATTACAAAGTGAGCTCTATGTATGCATTAATGAAAATCCTTCATTAGCAGCAAGATATTGGAAGAGCCTTTCTTGCCATGAGTGTGCATGTACAAGCATGTTAGAGGTGGGAGGGATTTATGTGGATTATATAAGATCTGGATCACTCAAACAGAAAACTAGGGCATGAGAAAGGGAAAAAATATCCCACCTTGTAACCTGTATTTTCCAGCATGTCTCCAAATTTTTTGTTTTGTCTCTGCATGGGAGGAGTGAGGAAGACCTTCTCTGATATGTCTCAAGTTTTCACACTGTTGGTTACTTCACCTGTGTCCAGAATCTTATTCTTCCCCTCTTTCACCCTCTAGTAGCTGAAAGGACATGGAAACACACAAGCATGTCAGAGTAAATCACTAAGTGGAGCTAAACTCTGGGCCAAACAAGACCAATTTTTTTTCCAAGAAGAAGAAAAAGTGGTTGCATACCACTTTGGGAATGGTTCGGTCCTGCAACCAGATAAACCCTTGGTGTGAAACGTGAACTGCCCCAAGGCTCCTCTCATCCAGGCTGGGGCTCACAGGAGTGGTGACCTATCTACATGAGAAGTGGGGGTATTAGTAACCAATTCCTCAGTCAGGCTTTGAGGCCAGTCTGCTTTTGCAATTCTGAGACAAAACAGGGAAGATTTAGTGCTTTGCTGTACCCACTTAAAATGTTAAAATGTTTCCAGTGCCAGCAGGCAAGAAGTGTAAACAGATTCTTTTCCTTTCTACCTTTTGCATTGCTCCAGTTCCTGCTCCAGTAATAATCAAGACAGACTTACCAGAAAAGCACATAGACTTAATACATTTTTTGTAACACAAAATGGGCTTATCGTGCTTTTGGGCCTAATGACTGATCTCATTGTGTAGTGATGACATTCCACTCACACATACGAAATTACAAAAGATGAAGGACAAGCCGCCTTGTCCTTCATCTTTTGTAATCACTTAGTTTTTTAGATCACTTTTGTAATCACTTTTGTAATCAGTTAGTAATTCACTAACTGCACGAGAAATTAGTTTAAATGTACCTTGGGTTGACAGGTTTGCTTGACAGCCTCAAGCAGTTTGAGTCTAATACACCAATATGAGTCCCACGTGATCGTTTACAATCAATTAATAAGCAGGGACTGCATGGTCTCCTTGACCGTAGAGGGGCTGTTCACATACATGAGCGCTCGGTATTGCAAGCACTGATCACAGAGGGAGAGGTCCTACATGTTTTTTGGATATAGCACCGATCAGTCACACACAGCAAAAGTGTGACAGTGCACGGACTCTGCAAAGCCAACATACTCCAGGGAAGAGCAGGGGCAGAGTCACCACCAGCAGCTGGGAAGATCTGAAGGTTCATCTCCCAGTACAACTGGGCACCACAGGACAGCACTACTGACAATCATCTGGATGACAGCCAGTTCCAAATGATGTGCTGTGAGGAATTGTATAGCATAATAGTAAAAAAATAGTACAAAAACTTGACAGAACCCTGGGGATTTTTAAACATGAAAGATACAGAGAAGCTATTCTTTGAAAGGTTTCTCTTCAAGTAGCCTAGCTGTTGTGCAATGGGTGCAGGAAGTTCCTTACAGGACAAAGTAGACTTGTTTATATTTGAAACACCAGATCATGAAATAAGATGCAGAAAATGCTATTGACATTAATGAAATGCAGATGACATCCACTGATATATTTTTTTCCACATTGCACTGACTTTTGCATCAGGACTCCATAGGGCTAAGCAGATCCAGAGCTCTCAGCTTCGCTCAGTTTCAGAAGCTCACTATTGGCAGGAGATGAAAACTTTAAATAAATATGTCACAATCACTATGACTGTATTTGAGTTATTCAGATAATCCTAAGATGACATGGGGTAAATACTTGGAGTGAAGAGCAACTCTAACGACAGATGATCTGTCATTTATATTTAATCCATTTAAGGCACATTTTTATCAGATGAAGATCAACCCACTGGGGCCATTAATAGTTACACTTATAAAAAAAGCCAGCAGCCAGAGATCAACAGAGACAGACATAACAACAGTTAGTCTCACAGTCCAAAATCACCAGTAAATTTAGAACACACTTACATGAATAATTTATTGTGCACGATATTATTTAAACAGCATTGTAGTAATATATGGGCGCATAATGAAAAACAACTACAAGGATCTAATTAAAATTGTCTTTAAAAAAAGGCCTCAGGAAAATGTGTGGCTCGTCCTAGGTGATTTTAACACATTAAAAGGAAAAAGTACACAATGGTGAGTTGCCTGAAACTGGGGAAGAGCAGTCCAGGATGCGGTCTCATTCGTCAGATCCTAGGTGGGATTCTATGGAACAATCTGCAGCGCTATACACAACGTAGGCTAGGTATTGTGGCAGGAATGCTTGTCTGGGTGTGCTGCAAACACCCTGCAGAGCTTCCGTCGATGTTCGCAGGAGCTATCCCTGCCACCAGCGCACATGCAGCAGACGCTGTGCTGCAGGCTGCGCTCACTCGCTTGTCGTCTGCCTCACGTGAACAGGCGGGCTCGGTTTGTCTGGGGGTAGGCTCGTCATCCAGCTGGAAAAATCAGTAGCTAGCACATCAACCAGAGGTTGATCTCACACTGTATTCTTGGGAGTCATCCTGCATTTCACCAACGTTTTTCCTTCCGCCGCTAGACAAGAATGAGGAAGTCTCGCAGCAGATGGTATGTGTAGCTATCTCAGAACAAAAGTGAACACATCAGTGTCTTCCAAGGAACAAAATGCTTGTGCACATTTTCCCTGATACTGTTTTCAACAACAGCCTACAAATTAATTCATGGCCATTTTCTTTGACGCCCACACTTCTGCTTTTTCTTGTTGGGCTTGGTCAGGAGTGGGGAGGGATGTTCTACCGATATATTCAGCTGCCTGTGATCAGACAAATCTTCTGTTGAGTTCCCTGGTAGTTTTGCCCGCATAAAAAATATTCCCGAGGGCCCCTCAGAATTTGACAGTATTTGACTTATTTTCAACACAATTCCTCTTCCAGTCTAAAATGGTCTGTCTCTTCTCTGCGTACAGAGGTGTCTCAGTCTTAGCCTCTGATGCCCTTCCCTTTCATTCCCGTCCTCCAGGACTGTCCCATCAGCCCTCTTTAGAGTACAGATTTATAAGCTGTACATATAAGGTGAGCAGGCTTATAGCTACAGAGCTTCTGGCACAAGGTACAAAGTAACAGCAACAAAAACACTGACATATGCAGCTGTTTCTTTAAATAAGGGAAGGCCAAGCAAGGTGACTGCTGCCAGCCAAGTCTGAATGTATAAAGAGAACCACTTCCAGAAAGAGGGCTCACAAAGTTCTTGAAAGTGGGACCACCTCAGAGATGAAGTTAGTCCCTTCCCCTCCCCCAGTCTTCCCTGACCTGCTTCAAACTTGAGCAAATCAGTTTTTCCAAGCCTCCTACCCCCTCCCTCCCCTTGAGCAGTCTGATTTTTCTATGTGAGCATTTTGGCAGATCTCAGAACAGTTTTACTCATTCATTTAATAGTCACAAATAATGGTTCTGTTTCACCAGCTAATTATTTCACCAGTCTCACAGATGCATGCCTTTCCTGCACGTTCAGCGAGGAGGAATCCAGTGCCCACACAAGCAACAATAAAAATCTGATTAAAAAACTGATGAGTTCTGATTCCTTCCCTTCAACAGGTTCTGCTCTGTTTAAAAGAAAAGAAGAAAAAGTTAAAAATTAGCCCAGTTTCTTTAGGAGGACACAGCACGCAGGACATAAATGAAGAGAACCACTGGAGGTCACTGTGACAGAAAAGGAGAATGAGTCAGATGAAAGCAGGACCTCCAATGCACCAGCCACCCTTTTGAGGTGGTGGTGGTGGCGGTGGGGGCTGAAAGGGCGAAAGAAGAGACTGCATCTCCAGTCTGGCTTTACTGGAACTTGGAGGCACTGGCTGCAGAAGCAAGGCAGGAGACGAGGCTCGCGTCCACATCAAAAACTTGAATTCTGACCAGGTTTCCCTCCAAAGAATCTCAAGCTTTTATCTCCTGCATGTGTTTACTGTCCTCAAGCTGACTGTGAAGTGTCCTGCCCTGCTCAGAACCTCCCAGCTCCACGCTGTGCTGAATAAGGGCTTTTGTAAAAAACAAAGTTACGTTATATCTTACATATATAATACCATTTTGCTTTCAGAAATGCTGTTTTTCCCAGCACCGAGGGAGCTTTAACCAAAGGCTGCAGATGCTTTGCCTCTGCCCCAGCTGGCAGTGAGGCTTTTGTGCCCCAGCCCTGTACACAGCGCATGGGACTCATTCCTAAAAGGAGAATCACACATCGGTTACAGCGCCGCAGGCTCTCCAACCTATTTCCAAGAACTGCATAGCTTGAAATCCTTATTCGCGTTATTAATGCGTGTGTAGGAGGGAGGGAAGGAAGCATGGTGGGGGTGAGGGGAACAAGGCAAGAGACATTACGCCTTTCAAGTGTAGGGGGTCATTTTTGGCTTTTTCCACCCTTCCCCCCGCCAGCTGTTAAATCCCACGTTTCTCCAGCAATGCCTGCTGCCTCTGTGACAGAGGTATGCACAGCAATCATCGCTTGCAATGGCTGAAATCACTTGGCTGGACCCACAGGAGAAGAGGTTTGCAAGTTCATTTGGAGTAAGAATCCAAAAAGCTATGCAAGCTTTATTTTTGCCCTTCAGAGGCCCTCTCTTTAGCCTGCAGGTTCCTTTCTGCCCCACAGTCTCTCTCAGGCCAGTTTCTGCTGTGGCCTTAATCAACCCTGTTGCCCTCCACAAGTTTCTGGTAACTTCATATTCAGCACAGAATACCTTATGAAAGCAGAAGAAAAGTGAAATATCTGATATCAAATAAAAGAACAAAAATGAAGCTGCAAATGCTGTATTTTGCAAATGATGTCCTTTCAAGAGCACCTTTCCTTTCTGCCTTGTTTTTTGTGTATGTCTGTGTGTATTTTTGACTAATAACTATACATACATGCACATGCATGTATGAGTGTGTGTGGGAGAGCCAGAGAGCATATAAAGGGTATTTAGGGATTCTTTGGTTTTGGACTCCCACACATAGTTGGGGGAGGCAAGTTATAAACATATAGGTAGATCCAAGAATGAATACTTTAATATTTGCAGATCGTGATGGCTGCCAAATGCTAGCATTTCAGGGATGCATATTCACATGCAGCTGGCGACGCACGTTGGAATATTTTACCAGTTAGGTTCCAGACTTGAAATATCTCAGCAGACCGATATGTGTATCTTAACACCGAGCAGGGAATGTTTCCCCTTATTCTCCATACTGATTAACTAATAAGCAAGCAAAACGGTTTGCTGAGAATAGCAGAATGAAAATAAATTCTTTACTAGAAATCCTGGCCTTTTAGAAAGAGCAAGTTATCTTTCCCAGGGCCTCCAAGTCAACCTGTTAGCTCCCTAACCTGGGGAAAGACACCAAAGCTTATTAGGCTCAGTGAAACCCAACCCACAGTCATCCCCTTTTGGGACACCTCACCTTCGTGACACTTTCTAGGCATTTGTGCTAAACAGTTTACTGCAGCTGGACTTTTTCTTTAATTTCATTTTTTTAAGGCTATCACACAGCTCCAGCATTCCCCAGCTTGTTTACTGCTAGTCTCACCAGTAAGCCGGGTGCCAGTTTTATTTAATTTGTTTTTCCAGTGGCAGCAACAATCTGTGTGGAAAGCATAAACAGAGGGAAAGAATCTGGAATCAGCAAATGGTGTGCACAGCTGCACACCATAATTTCTGCTAGTGAAAGTTTTAATTCAGTTAATCAGAAGAGGAACAGAAGAGTTGGAGGCAAAGAAGAGGTGGAGTAGTGGAAGAAGTATAGCAAGAGGAAATGGTAAAATCCAAGGCAGCTGGAGAATCTTGGAGTCATTATAATTAAGGCCCAACAGGTTACAATTTCTCCAAAAAAGAAGTTATAACCAGAAACCAGCCAACAAGTCTTCAGGAAGGATTGCTCAAAGATGTGATTCTAAAATACATTGTAATGGAAACAGGAAAATTGCATTCTGCCTTCATTTCTCTTGCAGATAAGAACATTTCACCCAGACACAAAATGAGGGGAAAAAAGTCAGAAGAGGAGGAAAACTACAGCAACCCAAAAATGGAAGCAAATAAACTTCAAAACAGAAGTTAAGAAGCATTACGCTTGAGGTGAAATGTCCAAACTGACCTTTCAAACCTCTTAAATAAGAATATGACAATTAAATGACAAAGTTGGAAACCATGGCAAAAAGCAAGTGTAAATATAGAAATAACAAGAAAACAAACCCATCACCTGTTCATCGAAGACAGCAACAGCAGCCATTATTGGCTGTGGAAGCAAGTTAGCTGGTGAACAGACTGAACTGATAACATCTATACTTTGTAGTAATCAGGAGATGTAATAGAAAAAAAGTATAAAATCCATAGCGCTATTTAAACAGAGAGGAAGGACAGAAAAATGTCTCCAATCAACAGTCAGGAAATACAATTTCAGCTTGTAATTAGAACAAAACTGTAAACGCTCAGAAAAGCATCTTTAGCATTTAGAGGCTGGTAAGTGAGTCAGGAGTGAGAAGCATGGCTCCCAGTTTGTTTCTGGCTAAGTATTTTCTGATGTCATGTCTTTCCCTTTAAAGGGAAGGCAGCTTTTATACTTTCTAGACTGCCACATTTTAATCCATCCATTCACCCAGAAGGATTCTGTCACTTGTATTACTGAAAGCTTGTTGTAGACCATGTTCATACCTCCACGGTCATAACTGCCTTTTATGCCCCTACTCGTGAGATACTATTAGCTAGCCTGTGTTCAGAGGCAGGGGATGATCATGACTATTGCTATTATTGTTAAGGCTGAGCTCAACAGAGTAATTTAATCCTCCATGAGCTTGGAAGGTTCCTTTCCCTCTGCAGCAGATCTGTTTCACAAGAGCATGTAGGTTTTCATTTGGTCACCCATCTTTTAATCTGTGTGTTTGTGGGAGCTTAGGAAGGCTCTTATGACGTTTTGGGTTGCATTTGAAGGTCCAGTACATCTAACCATTGTTTCTGGGTAAGATCTAGTGCTGTCATTGCTTCCAGAGGAGTAGTTCAAAACAACAGCTGTTAGACCAAGCTGGAGATGATGCAGGTGGAAAGATGAGGAGTCACCACCAGGAGCCATGTTTCATCCTTCCTTTTGTGAGGGACTGTACTTTGGTTCGAGATGCTGATGGCAGCGGCGGCCCTGCCCTTCTCCTGCTAGGTCCTGAATTAGCACAGCTGTCTGGATGGGCATCCTCTTCCTCACAGTCCTTGCTTTCCTGGGGCTGGAAAACCTGCTGAGAGGTCACCAGTCCTTTCTCTTCCCTGGTGAGTGTTTATTGACAGCAGAAGTTGGAGATAAGAGAAGGCAACAGCCCACAGCTATAACCTCGAGCACAGTATGTACTAGGAGGCCTTCACTTGCTGCTCTCATCCCCTTTCCCGATAACAGCTGCAACTGGCCCCGCCAGGCTCAGATTATTGTCCAGCGATGCTCCTTGGCAGACACTTAAATGCTGAATTGACTGCAGCTATCAGCAAATTGCTCGTTGGGTGATGTCATTAGCACCCAGGCATAGCACGCCGTGCTGCGTGTACTGCTGAGCTACCTGCCACCAGTGGGGCAGCTGGTGGCTTCAGCTCAGCCGGGGTGCAGGGCCCGTGCCGTGGGGCTGGCTCTCACCCATGTCCTAAAGTCTGTCTCCTCCCCTGTGTGACCTCCCTCAGCTGAAACAGAAACAACCCAGATAAACTGTTCAGCACACGATGCGGGATGGGAGGGCCAAGGGCTGGGCCTGTGGTTATGTGCCCACTTTAACGAGACAGCCGTCTGTGCTGTATCCAAGGACAGTCCTGCCCACACTCAACCTTGTTCCACTACGAGAGTTTATGCAGCCAACGTGGCAGAAAGACCAGGCTGAAGAACAGTGCTTGTGCCAGCACAGGAGGGGCAGAAAGCGGTGGTACCCAAGGGTGCGATGGAGGGGAGGGCAGCAGAGATACCTCTTTGGGCTGCACAGATGTATGCCAAATTAAAGCGACCGTTCAGTAAGTGGGTGAGATCTCAAAACCTGTGATTGTTGAATTTGTTCATGAACTGACATATTCTCAAGCTTTATAAAAATGTTGACAGCCTTTGCAATTTTCTTTTAATCCACCATCACACAACTGATTGAACTTCTCCCTTTTAGCAGTGGCTGACATTGATAGTAATGTATTTAAAAGTAAGAGTGTTAAAATATGTGTGTACAAATACTTGACTACCAGATGTGCAGAGAACCCTTAACAACACAAATAAATACAATAAATATAAAAATAGAGGCTTTTCAGGCAAACAATATATACTTTTTTTAAAAAAAATCTGTACCTTAAAAGAGCTACAGATGAAGCAAACACAGTGAAAACTGTACCTGAGTGTTTGCTAAAGTTTCAAGGTATTGCTATTGAAATTTATTCATTTATTTGAAAATTGACTTGAACTCCTATGCTGTCAGACTGGAAACTGGCTGAAAGACCATAAGCAGAAGGGCAATAAGAAAGACTGCATTTTTGTCACAGCTGTCATGTAAGTCATGGATTTTCATGTGCTTTCATAGTATCTGTAACTTTTGATATTTAGGGATTTTGTATGTGGGCTGGTAAACGTGATGGTTAAAGAGCTGAACCAATTTCTCTGAAAACCTTGAGTTCTGCCAAGTTAAACCCTAGACTGCACGGGAGGCTAATAGAGAGCAGGAGCTCAGCAACAACACTGTGGTTACACAAAGGATCAGACCAGTGAATTCTCAGTGAGAGCTTTAATTCCTCCAGGGATAGAGAGATTTCCCTTTCCCCACAACATTTGCAGTTAGGCTGAATTTGCAAAGGCCAGCTCTGGCAAAACAAAGACTGAAGCTAAATGGCTTCTCACAGCAAAAGGTAGCATATTCATTTGGGGGGGGGGGGGGCACAAAAAAAAAAAAACAAAAAAATTTAAATGGCGTCAGGT
>JAVJGJ010000057.1:11856378-11866619 GCA_035590215.1 Microhierax caerulescens
CCCCCCCCCCCCCCCCAAACAAAAACAAAAGAAAAAAGACAAGAAAGAAAAGGGAAAAAAAGATGTGCTGCCTGTAAGAAAAAAATCCCCACTTTTTCACCTGCATCCCTGCATCTGTCACATCTTTCTCATGACACTTCTGTAAAATTGTAGCAGTACTGAGTCAGACCAAAGATCCGCCTGGCTCAGTACCCTGTCTCTGAGTCTGGCCCAAAAGCAGATGCCCAGGGAAAGTTATAAGCAAAAGATAGAGTGATACTTCCTTGGAACGCTCTTCCAACTTCCAGCAATTTGCAGTTTAGGGACTTTCTGGTTTTGTATTTAATAGTCTTAGTAGATTTTTCTGCCATGAATTTGCCCACACACTTATTGAGGCTGTGTAATTTTTTCTTGAAGTTCCTGTCACTGAAGATTAATCAGAGAATTCAGTATTAAACAATGATACTAAATAAATATTCAGAGAGCACAGGCAAACTTGCCAAAGGAGTTGCCCTTGGTCCTGTGGTGAACATTCCTCAAAAAAAAAAAAATAAAAATAGGAATGGGGAGAAAGAAATCTTTCTATTGCTCCTTCAAATGCCTGGTCACAGAACCAGTACAAAAAAGTGGTCAAGTATCTCAGGATACACTACAGCTAATTATACACCAGAACTCCTATATATATAAAATTTACAAGCAAGAAATAAAGATGAAAAAATAGTGTTTACAGTAAGAGATGCTGTTAATAGCTATTACAGCATGGACAGAGATTTCAGACAGACAGATGATGATTTCCTTAAAAAGCAATGATCAGTCTATTCATCCTATTCCAACTGCACTTGTTCAAGTAGAAGATGAGTTTTGCAAAGGGACACTGAGTTTTCTTCCTTGCATTTTTTTATTCTTTAATTTTTTTATTCAGCCAGGACACTCAAGGCTTAATTGAATCAGCCAAAAGTCTTAGTACTGGTTGTTCCTCCTTCATGTTCTGTGCTATAAAAAATATAGCAGAGGCTAGAGCATGCTTGATCAACTGCATGTTTTTGAAAACTCCAACTCTGAAAAGCCTTACCACAATAATTCATTAATTTACCATAAGACCAATTAAAAATGCCCTGTGTCTTCCTGGTAAAGCTCTCCCATTTTGTCTGAAGTGGAATCCTGTGCGTATGCATCTGCACATAAGAGCGTCGCATTGTCTGCTCTGACATGCCCTTTGTGGTAGAGATTATGTTCTCACCCAGCAAACACATCAACTCTGATGTCAAGCCAGTCAGAAACAAATCAGAGTACTTCTTTTTTAAGGTGACATTTTACTTTCATGAAAACAGGTAAGGAAAAAAATCATGGCAATCAAATAATCAAGCTGCAGAAAAGGTTCTTACGGACATTGCAGGGAATCTGTTGCATAGGCCTTTAAAACCAGATTGATTACACTGAGCAAATTAAAATTCTGCATTAAGACTTAGCTTTTGAAAATGTCAGGGTGATTACGTATCCTTGATTTGCATGCACAATTAGAGCATTCATACATACAAAGGAATATTTGTAAGGGGAATTGCAGTGACATACCAAAATAAGGCACTCGGTAAGGTGTTGGGTATTATGAAAAAGCCAACCTTGCACATCTTCCATATTCCCTGTATCTACTGGTCACTGAGGATACAATAAACCTCTGAAATAATCACGTGTGTTGAGCCAGACCCACAGTGTGGAAGATGTCAACTGAAATTGAAAATGAAATACTGCAATTCAATAAATTCAAAGTCCACTGAAAGTTCTTACACCAACAGGTAGCGCTGCCAGCTCTGTCTGAGCTATCTGAACCGTACTTTTCATACTAGGCTTTGGAAAGCCCTAATGTCTTCCTGATGACATTTCCTTGGGCTCCAGAACTCCATGGGCCCGAGACTGCAGCACTGTGGGCCACTTGGAAACCTGTCATGGAGTTGTTTTGCCCAGCTTTGCCTGCCTCTACCGTTCAAAAATCCTTTGTCAAAATAAAGGATGTTATTTTTTTTATGCTGCTTTCTGAATCTGTTATTTATCTTTTGTTCTGAATTACAATACATTACTTTTATGTTCCCTGTAGAATTCAGAGACCCATATAGTGTCTTCAGTACAATTTTGATAGATAAATAAATAAAAAAACCCAAACAACTACTTCCCATTCAGTTTCTGCTTTTAAGGCTTCCTTCCTTTAATATTTTCTGTGTTTGTATGTTTGGGTTTTTTTAAAGTACACATTTTCTACCTTATTTTCTATCAGTTCTTATTAGGTGAATTTTCTTTTTAATGTCCTTGATCACATTCCTTGAAGAGGAAAAGAAAGATTTTTCAATTACTCCTGCTTCAGTCTCAGAAACCGTAGTGGCCCATGGGAATTCCACAGCGCCATCTGCTGCAACGTGCTAGTATTGCAGCGCGGGACGGTGGGGGTGGTTGCAGTTGCTCTTACCTTCCTGAGTTGTTCCAAGGTCTCTTTTCCTTCTGCTCAGATCCCTGCACGGACCTTCTGAACATTTTGTTGCCATGCCAGTTTCTCTGGCTCCCGTTTGTACTGTGCTTGTGGTCAAGGCATTGCACTACTTATTTCCAATCCTAATTTTACCATTCATATGATTTTTTTTTTTATTTTTTTTTTTGTGGGTAAGTGTGGTAGAGCCATGTTGGTTTCTGAGGCATGACTATCCCCCCTTGCCAGATCACTGGCATCATCTTTCCTTCAAGAAGACCTCGAGAAAATTCCCTTCGGGGGCTGCCCATGATGATTGTTCATTGGCTAGAGGGCGAGGTGAGAGATTCAAACCAAAGCAAGCACTAACGTCCTTCCGGAGGGAGCCAAATGTGCTGTCTCTGCAGCTTCTGCTGGCCTTGGAAGCAAGCGGTCAGGAGAAAGAAATATACCCCTGCTCAGTCTGAGAGCAATAGGGCACAGCCTGTGCTGACTGACAGTTCAAGCATGGCCTGGCACAGCTCATTGCTAGCAAGGACCAAAGCAACTAAGGGTCACAAGAGTGATGCTTTTTCCTTTGACACTGTGAGTTGTTGCATCAAGGTAAAATTTGGAAGCCCAGTGTTTAAGTGGGATGCACGTGAGCTGTGGAAGCCTTGGGTTAACACTCTGCGATGATGTGATTTTTCAGGATTTATTCTTGATTTAGGGAATTTTTGGGGTACAGTGAGACATAGTAAGACATGTTTATCAGTTAACATGATCGATCACCAGCTGACAAATCAAACCTATATTTGGAATAAAAGTTTCTTCAGTATCTCAACAGCTTATTAGCTTTAATCCGTGTTAGAATAAAACCAATATTAAAACTTTAGTATTTTATATCAGCAAACTCCAACTACTCCCAGGCAATTATTCTGTCCTGCATAGCTCTGTTGATGGATCGATCAAGGGAGCTTAATCTTTGACCATGGAGTACGTAGCCAGAGAGGCACTTACCTAGCACTTGCCTAGAATCTGGCTAGATTTAAACTGAATGGTCTTCACTGCAGCTGCCAGTAATTGTAGTCTAAAACTCCCTGTAGAATAACAAAAAGGAAAAGGAATGGAACAGAATGGGGAAAATATTAGGCTGCAAATCACAATATCCCTCCAAGCCAAAGTAAGGTATGTTTATTCCCCAGACCAGTTCTCACCTCAGATTTGATTGATTGCTGTCACGTTCTGGCTGGATTTGAGAGATAATAATGAATTACACATGTTATACAAACACAGAAAAGAGAATGAAGTATGGTTATCTATTTATGTGTTTCTTTAAATTATAGGCTTCTGTGTACACCGGTCATATACAAATGTTTGAACATTAGGGTATGTTCAACAATTCCAGGCAGGAAGATTTCCTTCATTCTATAAATAGGTCTGCAGCCTGTTAAGCACCAGCACAGTCATTAACAAGTTATGTTTATTCTCTGATTAGAAAATAGATTGACCTAGCAATGCCAAAAAGACATCGATACTTCTAAAATTAGGCAGAGGAGGTCAGTAATCTTTTAATAGCACTGTTAAAAATCGGCATCCTAATTAAGTTATGAATTAGAAAAAGGCTTTTCAAGATGGACCTACTTGCCCAAGGACCAAATAGATATATAAGGAGAAGTTCCTCATCGAGTTTCAATTCCTTTCTATATAAGTAATGGCCAGGAATCTTGAGTAAGGACTGATCCCAGCTGTGTAAGTGTCTTAAGAGCTGGTTAGCTGGTTTAATAGGTGATCTAAGGAAAGGGTAATTGTAAGTGTGGGTTTATTTCATTTCTCTGTGTCTGTTTTGTTAATCTTGGAGTAAGAAGAAATTCAGCCTTTACTTTTTGCTTAGGTTTTTTTTTGTTGTTCCATGGTAAAGGGCAGCTGGCAAACCACTGAGGAAGTTCAGGAGAATTAGAGTATTCCTCAACAAGGGGGACAGGACCGCAGCTGTAATGATCAGTGTTTCCAAGGTTACTGAGGAGGTAGTGAGGCAGTTCCTCGCTAAGCAGTATGCAGGCAAGTCTGGCAGTGCTGTTACTAGGAATTGCTGTGGAAGTGGGGGCCTTCCCAGGCTGTCCGCACAGCGGGGCAGTGGCTTCAGCACCTGAGACTTGATGGACACTCAGAGGATACTGGATGGCATGGCCCTGTTTACTACAGTCCTAAAATGTTTTTTTAAAGCATTTTAAAAAAAGATTAAGTTACAGCTTCCTACCCCAAAACAAACGATCCCCTTGGAGCGCTGATGGTTCACCCTTGCAATTCAGTCTAAATGACCAGAGAGGCCACTCAAGCTCCCCGCTCTGCAGAGAAGTGCAGTTTTCATTGGGTTGGGGGCCATTTTCCCAGGCAGAAATGACCCTCTGGGCATTATAACATATGCTCGGTTCGTATTTACCTGATCTATTAGAGGCAAAATCAGTTCTGACAAGAACAGTAATTACAAGAATGTAATGTTCATTTCTACAGAAGGCACGGTGTCTGCATGCCTGGGAAGGACCCAAGATGCTTACAGCATTTCTATTTTCCATGCTGCGGTGAATTTGGAACCTTTACATAGCTTAAGACAGAATAAATTTCACTCCAGCACAAATCTCTTGATCATTTCTCCTTCAAATGTGGGAAAACAACACTGAGAATGTGGAAAGTGTAGAGCACATCATAAATCCATGGACACAGGAACTCAGAAAGCTGCATAAGGCACATAAGGTCTGCTATAAAGGAAGCACTGTGCTTTCATATTATTTTCTGTTTAAAATCTACATGTGTGGTTTGGGACAAAGGTCTTTTAGTGTGGAAGAAAGAAGGTTCAGTGTTTTTCTTCTTTTCCCATCCCCCCCTTCCCCCTCCCCTCCCTAAAGAGAGGTACGTCTCCGGAGGGACAGTGATGTGCTCCGGTCTCTAGCACATACTGCTGCAGGAAAGGTGAAATTTTTGAAACCACAGAAATAATACCGGGGAGGACTCAGCACCCAGGATGTAGTTTATGTCTGAATAACCAACAGGTGTTTAAGCAAAGATAAAAGTTTGCATGCTGGCTGTCGTATGGTGAGTTTCCTTACGGATTTCTGATCCTAAAATTGGAGTGTCTTGAGGAAGTCTTCCTCCACTACCTGATCCTACCAGACAGCATACATGTTCTTTCCCTCTCTCTTCTCAGGAAGCGAGCCCGACACACGCAGTCTGCAGCTGCCCTTACCTCAGTAGCAGTGCTAGCAATGCCACCTACATATTCCTACTGCTGGTTTAGAAAACAGACCCCTGACACCGAAGAAGAGTCTATGTATCTGTGTCACCTGGTTTCTTAGGGCATCTGACTGTTTCACAGAGCCTGGGAAACCTGCAGGTGTCCTTTTTGCATCTTCCTGTGCTCAACATGCCTGCCCTTCTTGTCACAAATGAAACGCAGAATTAAAATCCCCAAAGGATTTTAAGTACACATAATCTAGACAATCTAAAAACAAATTGTAGATTAGTCATCTATTTAATGGAAGAAATCAAACCATCAACACCAGCTGTCACAATAAATGCTATCAGCTCTATTTTTTGCTAGCATGTGCTCTATATTAGGGAGAGACATAAGAGTGGAATTTTGCAATTCACATTCACTGTGCCTGTCAATGGCAGCAGAATTTAGGTGGGGCTCATCTCCCCTCAGTTTGAACCTTTACACGGTAGATTTCACGCTATAACCAAATGAGTCACCCCAAGCTCCCTTGACAAACAGTGATGATAAAGTGGCACTTTCAGAAACCCATTTTAGTTGTCCAGCTTGGAATAGGATGGATTATGCTGTAGGCACTATTAAGCACACTGATTTGGTCCTGACTGTAAATCAGGGGTCCTCAAACTTTTTAACCAGGGGGCTGGCGCGCGGATTAAGTGGCAGGCAGTCATCTGCGGCTGCTTGGGTTCCCCAAAACCCCCGGCGGGGGGGGGCAGGGGGGTTCTGTAAATACCAGGGTGGCTGGATTGAGGACCCTGAGGGGCTGTAGTTTGAGGACCCCTGCTGTAAATAGATCCCAGTGTGACCAGTTCAGATACGGGATTCGGTGCTGCAGCCAGGTGCACCTGGATGAGCTTGCCCTTTCGTACTTGAAGCAAGGGAGCTGTAGTCCTCACAGTGCTGCCAGCTGCAGCCTCACACAACTTCTAACTTTATTGTAAAGTTAAATGAAAGGTAACTGGTGTTTCACGCATGATGAAGCCCAAGTTTTGCCCTTGTTCACACTGATCAAACCTCAGAGATTGTTCCCAACACAACCATGGAACAATCGCCAATGGAAAAAAGGGTCATGCAGTGGAAATGCAGTGGGACAACATTATGCTAATAGGTTTCTAGCACCTTTCCTGAAAACTTATGTCAGGATAAAGTCTCACCTACCCTGTGAAATGGTGAAAAGTGTATCAGTAGGACCAGTTATAACCAAAGTGTGGGGTGTCTGAGCTGGAACATCTAAGACCTTACAGACCTCCACAAGGACAAAACAGCCTGAAGCACAGATTGTTTTTGGAGACATCTAGCCTGAATTCTGAAAAAAAACCCCAAACTTCATATTATCTGTGGCATCTTAAATTTTTTTTCCTAGTTCAGCCTAACTTTCATTATATTTCATATAGAAAAGGAAGTATTTTTAAAACTACATGCCTAACGAACAAAATTTGTAATCCAAACAAATCTGTACAGTATACAGTGTACATACTTGTTTGTAAATCTCTGCTAAACTGGGTGTTGAAAAGGAAAAGTAAGATAATATTTTCCTCAAGGGAGGCTTGTTTAGACACAATGGATTTTGAAAGTTATTATTATTGCTTTAGGACAAACTGATTTTTGCTTGTGGCACAAACATACAGAAACGCCAGAGTACAAGTAGAACTATAACTACATGAAAAATTAATCAAATTCATGGACACCACAAAGACTGTTTCACTGTTCTTTATGCAGCTATTCTACAGCACTGCAAATTGCAGGGCAGTGAGGTAGCTTGTATTTGGCTACTGCTTCTCCCGTGGGTGCTGTGGGAGAACAATTGCTGTTCTCTGCTCCATAGATGTGGGTTTTGACAAACTGGGGGACTGTGGAAAATCCAGGTTCCCTGTTCAAAGAGATTTGTGCTGTCTTTCATGCCTGATCATTTATGATTCATCCCAACATTCCATCGTGAGAAGCAAAGTTGTCAGTAGGCTCCACAGAGGATCAATGAGAAGCCCTCACAAACATGGGATTTTGATATCAGTATCACCCACTGTACTACCCTATTCCAGGCACCCAGTTCCCCTGGGGTCCTTATACAGGTGCTGCTGGAGGTAGTTATGCCCCCCTTGCATCAGCCTCAGAAGAATCCTGTCACCCTTGTCTATACAAGGAGTCCAGGGATACAGCTAACAGCCAGGTCAGCTCAGTTCCTAAAACTGGATGTTAAAAACTGGACTCTCCTAAATAATTTCATTTGCCTTCTCAGCAAGGAGAGGAATAAAAGTTGTTGCACAGCTGTGAGGTGCCAATTTTCTGGTGATCTAGAAGGATCTGACTGTTCATCATATCACCATTTCATCTCTCTTTCAAGAAGTTTGTAGCAGAGAGTGATCCAGGAAGGCAAGATCTCATCCCACATTTCTGCATGTGCCTGGATTCTGAAAAAAAAGAAGCACGCTGGTATTGCAGATACCAGGATTAATGGATTTATTCATCCTTGCTGATCTTGGATTGGAAAGCACTTGTAGAAACCTTAAGATTCACCATTGAGATGATGATGATGTTCAATTACAGGTAAAAAGCTATAGCCACAGAGCAGATAATGAAATTAGTAAGAGTACTTGGGCTATCAGTCTCTTTCTAATACTTATGCTTACGCACAGGCATTCACCTACACATGTACTGTACCTTCTATGACAAAGTATCTTCAATTCTGCAGAAAGTCAACATGGAAATTCATGTCAAACAAATGCCATGATCTCTTACATGTGCAGAATTTTTAAATGCTAAGGCAAACTTCTATTGCATTGTGTGTAAAGAGGGAAACAAACAGCGTATTTAAAATTCTGCCTTAAAATCCAGGCAGATTACAGCAAGCACCACAAACCTGTGTTAGCACTGCAAACTGCAGGAGACAGGGGGTTGTATTGAAAAATTTTGTTCTACCATACCAAGTAATAAACAGCTCTTTAAAAAACCTCTTCTGGTTACTGGCAGTGTAGGTAAGAGAGCTAACCTCCCACCTACTGGAACTGTCTCAAATCCATGGAAAGAATATCAGTGATTTTACTTTGGAACTGGCTTTAAAAGCTTGCATTTCTTACATAAAATCAAAGAAGTTGCCTTTCTGGGAAACAAAAGTATATATATTGTCAAACTTTTCCAAACAGATCTGGTTATTTGTCACTGAAATCATGCCTGTCAAATATCTGAAGACATTTGTTCCTGTGAACTTTGTTATCCCTAGAATCCACAGTTAACCCCTACTGAGAATTACTGTATTTCCTATAAATCTTAGAAATAAATATATTTTTCCCTAAAACTGTTACTATGTTATCATAGTCGACTGTCCTCTGCTGTTTTCCAAGGAATCTTTGGGATCCTTTATGGAAAAGTACAGTGGGTCACATATGGAAGCGTGTTTGCAGTACATACCGGGCTTGGAAACTTCCAAGGCTTGGAAACTTTGTGACACTGAAGGATTTATTCTATCATCAATAGAAATACTAGATCCCACTGAGAATCTTTCATGGATGTAGGCTCTTTGGATCTATAAAGAGAGTGAATTTTCAGCTCAAACAAGTACCCAGCATTAAAATCTCCATCTTGAAAGGACAGAGTGAGTTTTAATAGGCATTTCAGTGCCAAGACATGTCAGTCAAATTATTATTGGCTCTAGCTGCACTCTCACAAGCTGTTACATTCTTTACCTGCAGCAGAGTGGCATTCAAAAAGGTGCAAAATTCTTCCTTGCTTTTGAAAACACCAATGAAAGTTAAAAAAAACCCAAAAACAAAACAAAAAAACAACAAAAAACCACACCAACAAACCAAACCCTCCAATCTAATTCACACTGCTGAAAACCTCTGATCTTCATACAAGAAGGGCAGACCCACAAACTTCAGTAGGAATTGTCCTTTGAAAGACAGAAGTCCACAAAGCCAAAATACCTAATAATTAATGTGAAATCTATAAAAATATATGATTCCTGACATAAATGGAAATGGATATGAATTCTAGCCTTATTATTCCTGTTACCACACATGCATGTGTTTGCATGTACGTACGGTATTACAAAAAGTTGCACAAGTCACAATAGTCTCAGGCTTACTTTTATCCCAGTTCCCAATCTTTTAAACCACAACTGCATCTTGCAAATAAAATCCATTTCACTGTAGTGTTACATGGTTCTTTTATTTGCAGGATGGGAATTGTCTTTAGAGAAAATGAGTTAGATTGAGAAGAAGGGAAAGGGTGAGAGAAAGAGAGGGACAGGGAAGGGGAAATCAGAATTATTATTTTTAGATCACAATGTTTTGAAATGTGATCTGCCTTTTAGTGTAAGATTTCCCAGCTGCCCTGTCTTTTTTTTTTTTTTTTTTTTTATTTTTCAAATTGCAAATGTTATGGAAGCATTAAAAGTTAATTCCTTGTCAGGATTCCAAAATAGATGTTTACGTAGTAGATTGGATGTAGTATTTGTATAACTTTGAAAACACACTTTTGGGCTAGTGTTTCATAAATAGGATATGAAGCTGTATCATCAGAAAGTCTATTACTTTCCAAATCCATGTTGCATATACACAA
>JAVJGJ010000057.1:11866719-11901155 GCA_035590215.1 Microhierax caerulescens
TTTAAGATTTCCCACCTGCCCTGTTTTTTTTTTTTTTTTTTTTTTTCTTTTTCCCCCAGCCCTTTTCCTTTTTTTGTGAAGGAAGGGTTGATTGAGATGGGAGGGAAAATCATATATACACAGAATAGCTTTGTCTAGAAACTCTAGAAGTGCGTTTGGCCTTACAGAAAAGCAGTCCTATATGAATTTGGGGAGTGGAAGCTAGGGGGTGTTTTGTGGGGAATCACACTGCTATGTAATTACAGATCTTGTATACGTATAAACAAACTCCACCTTAAGATCAGCAGAGAAAAGACTTGTTTACTTGTCTGATGGCCAAGAAAAATTGAACTAGAGCAGGCTATAAATAGAATGAAGAAGAAGAAAACTGAGGGGAAAGAAAGCCCTGATGGTTGAAAGAAAATATTCTTCCTTGTGAAACTGTTAAAGCTCTGCTTACAAACTTTGCTAGACCTTGTATAAGCCTCTTTTTCTGCAGACTTCATAAGAGCTAACATGACACAGATCTTTCCTGTAGAGCTTTTAGACCATCCCTTGGGTGTGCCTCCAAATGAGTGTCAAAAAGTTTCATTTCAAGAAAAGATTCCAAGTGCACTTCAGATAACGTGAAATGACAACGGCAAGAAACTCCACAAACAAAAACCTGCAACCATTCCTTGCCTGTGTCCTTTTTTTCCAGGACAGAAAAGTACAGCCTATTATAGTTCTCAGTGTTCCACAGCTCTGGGCTCAGTTCACCGTGCTGATCTACACTTGCTGTGACAGTCTCTAAGGGGTGATCTGTCACCTGAGAACTTCCAGACACAACTACATCATCTGCTCACAGCTCTCCTGCCTCCTGACATAGAGCTGGAGCTGGAGCCCGGCAGCAGGAAGCACCTGTAAGTATTTTACATCCACTAGGGACAACACCTCCCAACTTGCAGACTTCTCATCTGGCTGAATACAGTCAGAGACCTACCCCCTCCTCCTCAGGTAGCCAGAACCCTGGCCAGGGTGCTCAGAAGCAGCCACAGCTCACGGGATGAAGGTATTTCCTCTCTGCCATAAAATGCATCATTTACTATCACAGCCTTTTTCTCCGTCGGGAACGGCTGGCAATGGATATTTGCTCCTCCTCTCACCCTTCCTCCTCTTCTCCCTCCCTTTTTCCACCACCCCTGCACATGCTAAGCCCCAGGAGGTTTCACAGGAAGGAAGGAGGAGGTTGTACATTGTCTGAGAAGGGTTTATAAGCTGCCCTTCTGGCACAGAACTAGAATCAGGACATTGTTTAGCTACATGTCTGAACTAGAGGAGTAGGCACAATGAAGCTGGATGCCATTGGGTGGTTCACGACGAGTAAATTATCCTACAGTACATTAACCACCACACCACCACAGCTGCAGTTCTCTCTCCCCTCCCCCCTGACTTTGACTACGCCAGGTAATATCCTCACAGCTACAACGCAATGCCAAATGTACTTTGGATTACTCCACGTTTACTGCATAACACAACAGTCTCTGGAGACAGACCTGGAGACAAGGCTACCTGCATGGTCTGGGGTCCACCCAGGATGACAAGGCATCTAGGCAAGATAGGAGAAAGAACCAGAGACAAGTCTACCAACATTGTAGCTCAGACCAGAGACAGGATCAGAAACGGGGCTGCAGTACAGGCGTGGTGTCCACCCTGGAAATCCAGTGAACAACTCAGGACAGCAAGAGACAGGCACATCTGTAACACCTCGCAGGACTGAGCTTAACGGAGCCCATGGACCGATAGGCAGGGCCTGTGTGGAGGCTCTGGGTAAGGCTGATAAGGGCAACTAAGGGGTTTTGGGGCACGCAGGGCCTTGACTGCACTAACTTGGCAACAGAACTTGTAACACAAGGCAGTTATGGTCCTCTAGTAATCTAGTAGAACTGTGTCCCATTGCTCAACTCACCTCCGCATAAAGAATCTTAAAGGGACGGTCCCTCAAGGATCAGTAAGGTCAGTAGATCCATATCTTAAATTTCCAGATAGTAGTTGTCATGCAGATAGCTAGTACTCCTGCGGTTGCATCCACCCAAGAGTCCAGTAGTGCACATGGAAGAATCTAGCAGCCTTACACAGATACCCAGATCAATAGGGAGATACAGCACATTTCACAGCATGTCCAACACCTTGCCCTCTTTAAGAATAAAGCTGTGAATGGAGTACAGAAATTTGCAGAAGCCTGGAAATAATAGAAGCATTTAAATTGGGTTCTTCCACCCTTTATTCTGGTCGTTGAGATCAGCATATCTAACACCTCGACTGGCTCCTTGAAGCCAACTGGAGGAAAAGCATCGCTTGCTTTTGTTTGGGTTCAGCTAGACCTCTCAGTAACACTTGTGGTTGCATTAATCATTCAAAGCACTCAAACTGTTCGTTTTTTTTTTTTTTTTTTTTTTTTTTAAGGTCTGCAAGAAAAGACCATCAGACGCTCCTGCAAGCCTATATGAAGACACTGTATCTCTGCCTGAAGAGAGGCATTCTTAACCTTGTTTTCTAACGTTACATCTTTACCAGCAGTACTGTCTCTCTGCTCTCCTACAGCTTTAATATAGTTTTGCAGTCTAAATCTAAAGTTCCAATTTGGTGCAACCAGGCATTTAAAGTTTTAATTTTAATCTTCAAGTCTGAGAACAAAACCCCTTATCTAACCGGTGCCATTTTTTAAGCAGAACCACCCTTGCTGTAAAGTGTTCCATTTTATAAACCCCAGTCCTTGAGGGCAAACAGCTAATGTTTAAATGGTGGTGTGCAAAAATTCTACGGAGAACAATCCCCCGAACACCTGCTGCTGTAGCTAATGCCTGCACATTTACTTCTAGCCATAACATGCATATGTATAATCTCTGTCTGTGAAGAAACATTACGGAAGAAGTTTTAAAAGAACAGGAATGTTCAAGCCACCTTCTTTTGGCTTTTCTTTACCAAAAAGACAGAAGGAGAATGTGCAGATAAGTGTGATCTCAGACCAAACAGCGAGAGGATTTAATTCCTTTTTAATATATTCATGTGTCAGAAGACACATGTACATAACGGAGGGCTTCTGTTTTGTATGGGAAAGTGGCCATGCAGTGACTGGATGATAAATCACTTTCCAGCCTTGACAATTTTCTGTGAACAAGATTTAATATAAGGCAGCCCACTGGCTGTGATGCTTGCCTCCCACATGGGCTGTGGAATCCCTCAGAAGCAGGGGGATCAAAACCAGTGCGGCAGCCCCTGCTTCACAGTAGGGCTATTGACCGTTCTGGTTTGCTGTCCTCCCCTCCGGCACCAACTTGCTCGGGTGCCCCACACCCTGTGAAAGCATCCCACAAACAGCTCAGAGCAATAAGTGAGAGCAGAAACGAGTTCTTTCACAAGCTGAGATGGCAGTTTATGCCCAGAAGCAAAGGAGCTGATAAACCTTATAATACTTTAACCTCATAAGTTAACTGCAGGTATTATTCCTGTTCAAGTGCTTAATCCTACCCTGACTCTCAAACTGTTTGCCTCCATGTCCCACAGCAACAAATTCCACAGGTTGATTAGATGACACTTTAAAGTTTACTGCCTTTGAAGTGCTTTAAACACGTAGTCTTCATTTTACCCTGTCATGCAGCACCAAGAGATAAATGGAGGTGTCCAGTTAATTACAACCCAGTCAGCTCTCATCGTAGTAGAACGAGAACTGGCCAGGTAACCACGAGCTCCTAATGCCAAGGATGTTCTTAAACTAAGGAGGTAAGGGTTGAGGTTCCAGACATCTTCGATGGATATGAGAAATGACAAGGAATGTGAGGCTGCGTTTTCTGAAGTGGCCTACCCTCTTCCCAGAGAAATTTTATGACTTCTCTTAGTGGGAGCACAGTGATATATTGGAAGAATCCTCACTTTAATTAACACCTAAAATCCAGAAGTCCATTCCTTCTGTTAAAAACAAGTTAGGATACTGTTATAAATATATCTTTCTTTTAGAGGCAAGTCTGCTCCCACAATAATCAGTATAGCTGGACCTAGTTGGCTAAGAAGGAGCATTGCAATGGTGGTTTAAAAAACTTAGAATCAGTATGTCAAGTTCTTCAGTACCACAGCTCCTGCTCCTTCTTTGCTCAGGTCAGGATGCTCACGTCTCATGAAGCTGCAGAAAAACACAAACATCCATTAGTATGCTTTATCATACATTTTAATGTCAAAAATACTAGTTCTATAAAACCAGAATTCTTAATGGGAACATGTTAATTTAGAATAATCTTGTATCATAAAATCATATCTAAATTTTGAATGGAATTTTCTGCAAAGTTTCAGTAATTTGACACTCACCTGGGCTATAGGTCAAAATGCTGTTTCATTTTAAAAATATTTATTTTATTTAAATAAGTGGAACTGCTCTGAGATGACAGAAAGACTAAGCTACGGATCTCCCAATAAAATAACAGCCAGCAATGATCCAAAATAAACTGTAAGTGTCCAAGTCTTGATAAAGCTGACCAAAAACTCCAGTGGAGTGGTAGGTCTAGCCAGGCACTGTATAGTCAGGACCTGAGAGGGAGCCTAAAACAAGTTAAAATTATTCCATTTTAAAGCTTGGTAGAAGTTCTTCTTTCTTTGTGCAAAAAAATTAACAATGGAAACCCTCTTACCACGTGTCAGAGCTTATGCTGATTGGGAAGGAGGAAAACTAAGGCCCACATCAATACAAGACAGGAGAGAGACACAGAAGAGGGTGACCAAATAGCCAATGTAGATGATAGTCTACGGACTGCAGCTGTCAGCTGGGATATAAAACCCATGGATTTAAACCTCTGCTAAGTCATTCTCTGCCAACCCACACAAGTGCCCTAAGTAGACAGCTCTTAGCTGTCCCAAGGTGTCTTTGCACATGTGTGTGAAAATATTTTACAAGGTCTTTCAGTTTTCCTTGGCCTCACTACTGTACAAGTAACTTTCTTGAACCTCAAACACTTTCATGGGATGAAGCACTCATCTTTCTGCTGTTGAAAGCTGTGCACTTTAAAGCTCAACCTTCTGAAAATTTTTACACAAGGAACTGGCTGTGTTAATTCTGTAGAGGATTCTGCTATGCAAATGGGCATTGAAGTAATAAAATCATCAAAGCAATGCTAGCTATTCAACAAAGAGCTGCCATTTGTTGCCAGAGAAACACTGTGTTGAATGAAATGCATTTAGAAAAACATTACTACAAAGGGAAAATATGAGTAATCAACCTATAGCAACGAGCCATGGAAGTTTGTTTTATGAAATGTCTTCCGGACCGTCTCAAAACATTAGACATGCTGACAGAGATATCAGAGAGGTTTTCTGTTATTTCTTATAGAGGTGGTTTCAATTTTAGATTCATCACCTCAAAACTATATCATGTTGGTCTACCTGTCATGGTAAATTTTTGAATGGAGGAGACTGAAAGTCTGAATGTCATGAGAGAACCTGAACGAACTTCATTCTAACCAACATGTTCACGGTTATGCCTCTTTTTGTGGTGTATTTTTTGTTGTTTTGGTTTTGTGTGTGTGTGAATGTCCTTCTCTAGTTCTTCCATATAACTTCCTCCTCCTTCCTTGAAGACAGAATCAAATCATACCTCTTGCACCATATAATACAGGAAAAGAAACTCTCATATGAGTAGAGAAGGAAAAACACATTTCAGGAACTTAAGCTGAGTTCTCCAGAATGATCTCCAACCTTGAAGTTGCTTCTTTTATTAAATCCATAGACTTCAAATATAACATAGCCTGACTTACGATGAACAGAAGTTCAGTTTGCACATAGGCAGCTTTCTTTACAGTATGCCACATTCTGCAGGGAGAGCTGCAAAATAATCTGCTGATAGTGTGCAATAGTACAAAAGTAATACTTTCTCCAGCAGCAGCAAGACAACAGCACAAAAGAACTGTGCCTCTTTAAAGCACACATTTTTTTCCCCTAAGGTGCTCCTGGAGTTACACAACTTTGGTTTTGCTTAGGTTGGGAAAAAAAAACTAGGAATCACATAGAAACACACTGTAGGCCTCATTAGCCTGCTGGGTGATTTTAATAACCTGCAAATATTTAATTAGGAAAAAAATTATCTCCTTACCAATGAGATTAAGGACATATACAGGCAAGTCTGGCCATATTGGCATTCCATATATTGGCATACAGTTGTGATTTTGGTCATTTGCATGGGATAAATAAGTGTACAGGCATATTCCCTATCCTGTACAGATAAGCAATGCCTACAACATCAACACCAAGAGGCCAAGAGACCTGGAAGCTTGAATCCATTACATTTGCCTTTTTTGTTTCAAGGGTATAGGATGAGTTGTGAATTTAAAGAAGGACATTTTCAGGTAAAACATGGAGGCAAAGAGAAATCACAAGTTCACAGGTGTGAACTTCTACCTGGGCCTGGAGCTTTCTTCATCAACTAGTCAACAGACCGGGAAGGTAGAATAAAACAAACAAGGCCTAATCCTCTTACCCTTTGTATCTTAATTGGCTGTAAAAACACAGACTGCAAAACACTCATCAAATAATAAAAACACTGACTCATAGAAAATCTTTTTCTTTCCTTTTCATTTTAATTTCTTTCCATCTTGTTTCAAGCCTTCTTAGCTAATTTAGGTGGCAACCTACCTTGTAGAAATGCTGTCAACTTTATGACACTGTTTCCATTAGAGTGTGCAACTTTTCCATTTTGGTAACTCTCCTTAATAAGAAGTGCAATCAGAATTAAAACACTTGAGGGTAGGATTATATCTAAGTATATCCATTACTTTTGCTCAAGGAAAATAAACTGCTGTTGTCACTTGATAGGTACTTAATCTGTTACAACAGGATTTTTTTTTTTCTGTAATTCTGCTTTTACTGACTGATGCATATTCTCCTACGACACTTCCCTGGAGAATTTTTCCTCTGGCCGTATGTATCGGTCATCAGTAAAGAAAATAACATTCCAGGCACGCAGCTCACTCTAACACACTCAGGCACAACATCTGAGCCCTTTCCAAGTCATCATGTCTGTTCTGTAGTGACATCGTACCTCTTGGACGTGCTCCACCTCCTCCAAAATAACCCAGATGCTAATCCAGATAGCTCTGAGGACTGATGAGTAGCCTATCAAAACACAGTGGAAGAAAAAGACACATTCATCTGACCAAATCTTATTGCCTAAATACACTTGGTAAAGAGCATGCAAAAAGTCAAACAATTCTGGACATGATCTTTCTGCCGCACTTGGAGCGCACCTGAGTAAAAGGCTTTAGTATGATCTTGCTGTTACTGCCCACCTGGTTGAACGCTACAGCGTAGGCAAAGATTGCTGATAATACAGACACATTTGACAATGCCCAGAGAGGGATGACAGAATTGCAGACCAAAGGACAGCAGCAGGGCTAGATGGAGACCCACTCTTCAGACCTTTCTTTGCTTTTATCTCACCCTCCAAAACCTTTCATTAGAGCTACCTTCATGCTTATCAATGATGTGGGAAGTTTGCTGATATCCCAACAGTCCACTGAAAGCACTCCACTTCTTGATCCTGTACTGAGTAGAGTGCAGTCCAAAGTTCAGTCATGCCAGATGAAGTATTGTCTTCCAAGTGTCCCTGAATGGATTTAGGCAGCTGGGGGAGAGGGGTTATTCCAATACTCTTGTTACACTCACGCATTTTTAGCCTGGTCAGCCTCAGGCATCCAAGAACTATGAGTAAGCACTCTGCTGCCACACAAAATGGTGAGATTTAGTTTCTTTGAAAACAGAAAACAACAACAGCGGGTTTTGTCCATGTTCAGTTTTTAACTCCCACTAGCTTGCTTGTGACATTTCATTTTGTCAACTCCTGCAAATTTGTATAAAGTGATCTTTGGCCCCAGGATCCCCACATGAATTAATTATGCACTCCTTCAGCCCTATGACTATTCTTCAGTGCCCAAAGAAATCTGCCCTTTGTGTCCACATCTGCTGCTTCTGCATCTGCAACAGATCTTCACTTTCTGACCAAACCTAGGAATGGTAGTTTCCAGATTTCTCTACATCTCACTCAATGCCAAGGCAGAAGTAATTACTTGAGAGGTATTTTATTCCATTTATTTCCTGGAATGGAAATTAGAGGAGGATGGTGGGAAGGGAAGAGAGAACCAGAGTATAAACTGACTCACTTTTTGTATAGTGATGGAGCCAGCTAAGTTGTCCTAAAATAGCGGGTAGTTTCTTTTCCACTCCCGTCCCAGGAAAATAACATGAGCTGCTGTCTCCCCTTTAGATTCTCTGGTAGCCTGAGCAAAATGAGTAGAGGAAGAGATGGCTTAGCCTCCTGCAGAAACCCTCACTGCCTGCTTTTCCCCGCAAGGCAGCCAGTCAGAAGCATCCTGCGAAAGGCCAGCTGCAGAGCGCAGCTTGGCACAGCTACCTGCCTGCTAGCAGCAGGGGTCAAAGACGTATGATTAAGGTGAGAGGTTCACCAGCTGGCACTGGTGCTAGAATGAACTCAGAGACCAGGGTGGCTCCAGATGGAAGTACTTGCCGGTGCTATTAATAAATCCTGTGCTTTCTGCCCAGCCCTCCAGTTTCATTCTACTCTACAAATATCCAACTAGACTAAAAAGTAGATTTGGGCTTCTTCGCACAGCTCTGGCGATAGAAAGTGAGAGGAGCCAACCCTGCAGTATTCTTGGCCTAAGGATCTTTCCTGAATGGCAAGGGAGGGCATTGTGACCCAAGGCTCTCCCAGCCTTGGCATGACAGGCATGACAGGCATGGCTGAGGAAGAGGCAAGTGCCTTGGGCTGAGGCAAATTAATTTAGTCTTGTGGCTGTTCCAGTTCCCCCTGAGCCAAGCGGGGATCTGGCCTAGCTGGGAGTATCAGCATGTGGCATAAAGCCAGCTGTGCCATCCCCTTCTGCAGGGCTCCAAAGTTGGAATTCAGATTTTATTTGGCTAGGTTGCTGTACTCCAGCATCGTTAGGCAGGACATCTTTTTTAGATATTACATTTTACATGTATGTTTTAAATAAATAGCCTGTATTTTAGGAGCACTTAGCCATAAGTATATAAACTGCTCTGAGGTTTACCCCATTGGAATTAGAATGAACCTAATTCATAATTCAGACATCAGGCTAGAAACAGCTCAGCTTCGCTCCATGGACCTATAGCTTGATGTCTGAACTGCCCACGAGACGCCCTCTAATCCCAATAGCTGTAACCTAACCTCAGAGTGGTTTCTAAACTTACTAAATAAATATACTTTTTAAAGAGGAATGCACCATATTTATTAGAGTTTTTGCTCTGTTTAGGCAGACTATCATTTTAGAGCTGTTCCTATGAGAGAGGCTGTGAAGGGACACAACTATATTCAAGAAAAATTTCAGAGTATACCATTATTAGTTTTTTTAAATTAAAAATCCAGCCTACTCTGTTTAACTGAATACAGATAGTATCTGAAGACAGAAATTCTTAAGCTGTTGGGGGCTAACTCCCATAAGCACTTACCCATGCGAAGAATCTTCTTGCAGGGGTAGTCATACTGATTTCACCATGACTGTCCACTTCTGAAGGTTACCAAAGAATGGCTGTTAAGTTGTCTACTCTGGTGTTCATTCTTTAATCAACTTTTTTTTTTTTTTTTTTTTCATAGTCACATGCGGTACTCAGTTAAATAATTAAAAAAAAAAAATCCCAGTTAAACTGGAGTGATGGCATTTGTTTTTTCTTTAAAGTGTGTATTCAACCTTCACTTTCACTTTATATCAAAATCTTGTTCATTACCAAGAATTATTTTATAAGCATCGATGTATGAAGACAGAAAAGCTAAATTTTCAAAATAAGATCTTTGCAAGAGGAAGGAATATATTAATAGTGTGAAAGTTTGGCTGTATGATCAGATCATGGCTTTCAGATTTGATCTTCACTGATAATTTTTCAACTTCACTCAACACCTCCTATAGTGGAAAAGGGCTGTGCAGCAGGGAACTTTTCTGAATGCCTTAATACCATAAACTATCTGGTCAGTCTGTCTGCTCTCCATGTGTGCCTGGCTTCACAGCAAATAAATGCCAGAAATAGCATTCCTACAGGATTTCCAGTTCAAAAGCCACAAGAATGCTCTTTCTCATGGTATGGCACCATGCAATAAAATGCTGTAATCTGGAAAATTACAGTCTCGGAAACAAACGTTTTTCCCTTTTCACTGATTTAAATCATCTAAAAATAGATGGCTTGTCACATAACTTTTATATTTGTCAGGGGAGCCCCTCATTTCATCTTGTGACAGTACAAGAAACGTATCCCATAATAAGAGAGACAGATCTTCCTAGGGAATCCCCTAGGAATATTATTTTTTTTTTTTTTTAATTGTGCAAGCCTCTCAGAATTAAAACCTGAAAGTAATTCATCAGAGGTTGAGAACCCATTCAAGGTCACTTCAAGCAATGATTTCAGGGAGTGTTTATACAGTACAAATTTAGGGGATGGAGGAAGGAAATGTCATGGACTGAACTTCTCTTCAGTTGTTTTTTTCTGTTTTCTTAAGTAAAACTACTTAAAATTGATTCCGTATTACAACAAATTGTCACAATTGTTGGCTGAGAGAAACATCATCTTAATTCATCTCCCTAATCAGCACAGTTGAGCCACTCTTGAATTATGATTATCAGTTGACTTCAAAAACCAGGAAAACCTTGCAGGTGAGAAGCAATGGAAGAATTTAACATAAGAAACCAAGGCTTCTCAATGTTCATCTGATCAAGGAAGAATCCTTTTGTTTTTTAACTAAGATAACAGCTCAAAATTATTAGAATATTATTGTTTAATTAGAATATTTATTGTTTAAGGATGTTCACCAAATTATCAAATCCACTGGTATGTTCTTCCCTATCCATTATTTCTGACTTCCCTCCTCAAACTTCCCATAAAACCAGCTTCTCAACACTTTTGTCACCATTTGAAGCCGGTGTAGGCACAGATGTTTTTGACGGGCTTTCAAAACACCACCTTCTCTCCCTGAAATCAACCAGCCATGGACGAGCAATAGTTCCAGTCTCGATGTACTTGCTGACTTTTGCAGAAGCTCAAAGAAACAGCACGATCCCCATTTTGAGAGCGTCTTATTTGCATCTTTTCCTGACCATTTTGCATATTCAGCAAAAAGGCTTGAACTATAAACTACCACATTACAAGTCTAGCTCTTTATTTCCATCTGACAGGATTCATGCTTTCACTATTAAGAGTTCAAGGGTTCAAGCCACACTGATGGTCTGAAGCTGTGCAGACACAGAAACTCTGGCAGTCTCTTGAATACTACATTTGCAATTCTATATATAATCTATATCACACCAAGGATCAGCCATTCCTTATAAGTAAAGTAAGCGATAAATTGCAGTGTCTGAATGTGTCTTTGCAGTTTCAATGACTCACTTCTGAGAAATGTTGATAATGGAGAAAAGAACAAGTTTACAGGTAGGGAGCAGAATATCAATTATCATGATTGGCATGCTAAATTTTAGGTAATGAAAGCACATTACAACATTTAAAGGCTGAATTGTTTTTCTTTTAGTGATAGTCCTGTTATTACTTCTTTCTAACCTACGAAACTGATACATGCAAACAAAACTCCAACATGCCTTGCAAAACTTTTAGCCTCTCTTTCTCTTAGAAAAGGATGCTGTTTCCTTCTTCCTAGCTTTCTGATAGTATCTCTACACTAGTTAGTAGTAATATACATTACAAATTGCCCTATAAACTGTAGAACCAAAAGACATATGAAAAATTAATTTTTCTAAGTGGGAAAACCTGCCATTCTTCAGAGCAAAAGTACTTTGCTGAAAGTACTTCTTTGCCCAGCCCCAATAGTTAAGATCTCCTGGACTGAAAAGAAAACACCTCTATTTGGCACACATAAAAGAGCGATTTGCATGCAAGCTTTCTTCCACATACTTCTGTTCAACAGCTGTATACAAGATCAGCCAGGACAGGCACATGACACGCTTTCACATGAAGTACACATGTGAGCCATAAGCCTGCTAGAAATTCCCAGAACCACAACATTTCACTTGTCATATTACTTGGCTTCGTTCTTACACCGATGGAGTATCAGCTTCAGAGCCTCACTAGGAAAAACAGGCATTTCACATTTTGGTTTCAGGCATTTGCTCACCCACATTAACAGCAATATTGTAGCCATTTTTTAACCACATATCATTATTTTTCTTCACCTTTACTTAGGCTTTTTGAAAGGTTATCTGGCACTTATGAGCAGTGGATATATCCTTCTCTTACAGGTGACAGCCAAACAATGGTTGATGACAGTTTCAACACAGGACAAACTGCCCCAAAATTTGTATGGGAAGAAGGCTCTGATGACCAGATTTTTAAAAGTAATTAAGCACCTGAATAAGCAGGCAGACATACACCAGGATTTTTAAATGACTAGATTTTTAATGATCCAAAAGCTTTTAAAAGTCTGGTCCCCTTTAAGAAATGGAAGATATCATTAAATAAGCCTAAGAGCTTAGTTACTTGCGAATGTTCTTTCTGAGTGACTGTTCCTTTTCTTTAGACCACCTGTAATTGTGCCTTGGGGCTTGTCCACTCATCTGGGAAAGACTGAGGGCAATGAAAGAATGAGCAAAAACTGTGTTGCTAAAAGCTTGTTAAGGTCAAAGCACTTTCACCACAACTTCCCACTCTTCCAAGCCAAAACTGGAGAGTAGTTGTGCGGAAGGACAACACTATTTGAAAAAACAGTAGATTTAACTTCTCAGCCTCAGAGCAGCATAACTTTGGAGCAGAGGGCTAGGAATGTCTAGGGAGGAAAAGAAAAGACATTGAGCCATTCCCTGCTCCTTGACCTACGGCACAGAGCCCAGCCCCAGCTTACAAACTTGAAATCATCCATAAGAGTTTCATCGCCAGATCCCACCTCATTCTTGAGCTCCTGCAACGTCACCTCTATCCTTTATGCCTTTCAGTTGCTGTGACACAGGGGGTCACCGATGGCAGGAGGCTGAAGCAGCAGCAGGACTGGTAGCTAACTGATGGGAGGATGAAGCTCCAAGCTGACAGATGACATCAGCATCTCCTAGAGGGCAAAAAGGAAGAAACTGTGAGAAAGAAAAGAAGTGCTCTGCCACACAGCTATTTTCATCACTGGAAGGAAATATCAGCAGTGGAGTAAACGTATCATGTGGCATAAATTGGCACCAAAGAAGCTGTGTGTCCAGGTGGACCTCAGCATAGGTGGAGTACCTTTGTGAGGGGCCCTTCCATGAAGATCAAGAGTTGGGTTCAGCTGGGAGTTTTCTGGTCAGAGCACAGAAGTATCTCAGATGTAGATGTTACATAGTGCCCGTCACAGAACAATATTGTGCTAGCTGGAATTTGGGAGCATTTCTGAGAGCAGCATTTCTCCCAGCTCCAAACAGCTCCCTGCTAACAAACATTAGCCTGAGGGCTTCCTGCAGGGGAAAAAAGGAACACGAGGATTGCATTGGCATCAGGAAGGGAGCTGCTATTGTCCATGTAAGTGCCTAAGCAATAAATGGTTAGACTGAGCTTGTATCTTTATTTTTATTCTGGGTCCACCATAATCAGCACAAGCCTTGCAGCACTGAATTGCCACTTCACGTCCTAATACAAGTTACTTTTACCATCATGACATGCTGTGACAGCACTGAGCATGCTCAAGCAGTTGCCATTATAAAAAAAAAAAAAATAAATCATCAGAAAATGTATTTTAATTACGGGGCTTTTGTATCTGCTTCACAAGAAAGGCTGTAGTCTGAGTTGTAGATATGTACAAAACTAAGTGTTCATATCAGAATTACTGCTACTTCAGAAAATGATGGACCCCATTTATTTGAATGCAGGCCCCAGTCTACTCAAGAAAGTAACTACCTACCTTATCCTAAGTCCCTACTGGGCTGACACAATTTTGCTTTCATGCAGGCATTGTTGTTCAGTAACTTATTGGTTGTTACCGAATTTAAGATTAAATATCTATTCAGCTCATGTCCACACACATCCTGCCAGTGTGAAAAACCATGTACTCTAGAAAAAAAGCAGAAGGAAATAGCATTAAGCAGCAGGAAGAAACCTGTACCAAAATAAATGTTTAGCTCATTAGATTGTGTTTTTGTTCATGTTACTGAAAAATGGAAACAGCAAAATGTAGCTTGTTACAACACTTTCAAGCTTTCTGCGTAATTAGATCTCCTTGAAGAGAGTTATGCTAGTGATAAAATGGCTGAAATTTTCAGAAATCTAGAAATATATTTAACCAATGGTGGAACTGTCAGGCTAAATAATCTGAATTTATCAGAAATGTCAATCAATAGCAATGGTTTTGTAAATTTTAACTAATAACTGTTGCTACGAACAGACCAGAGTCCTCTTCAGCTTTCAGTGACGACAGTGAAGGATTTGATGTCACCAGTGAGAACCGAGGACCACATGCAGACGGTCTATAACCCACTTGAGTCTGTATGCTCACACAGTGCAGAAAGCCCAGCACCTCCAAGGTACGGTTCAGAGGACCGAAATAAGCCAAGGATGGAGACAGGAAAAGTTGGGCATGGGCACCCGTGGGATTTAGGCTGCAGATTCCGGCCTCGGTGTGCGGGCACCTTGCCCTTCAGCTTGCACGTATGTTCCTGCAGCCCGTCAGTGCCTGACAGAAGTCGTCTTTCCATTGCCTTCTGTCAAGTGTCAGGGACCTCTGGGTCAGGGCTGCCGTACTGGAGTTGTAGCCCTGCTCTTCCAGGTGCCTGGGTTGTCAGTTGCTTCCCCACAGTTATAGAAAAGTTAATCATTTTCATAACGTGAAATAAGAGAAGCGCACACTCCCACACTCAGTGCTGTATCACTGACCGCTCAAATGTTTTCTGAATATCTGTAATGGGCACTTTTTAAATTAAGCGTAGTTATAATTGCTTTTAATACATACTTGGATCCCTTCTCCTGCATATCTAATAAAGATCTTTTGGACTAAAAAATTGGGAACAAAGACAGACCAGGGAGGTTTTTAAAAGTAGAAAGCATAAAATGTAAACAAAATTTACATCACTGGAAAAAGAGACAATTCTCTTAAGCACTGGAGACGTTCATTGTTGTTGGTCTCAGAACTGAATTGGCTAACCTTCAAGAAGCAAAAGAGAGTCCAAATCTGGTAAAGTGACTCCTCATCCTGCATTCCCCCAACAAAATGCCCCCCTGAATTCAGAGGAATTTTCCAAAGGAAGGAGCAGAGGAAGAGAAAGTTTGCCAGAGGTTACATAGGGAATTTGCGGCAGAGCCAGGAATGGAGTTAGCTGCTTGCTAAGAAGCTAGATGCAGGTCCTGTCCATTAGACCACAGCAATCTCCATATTTAGTTAGACCAAGAGTAAAAGCAGTCAAATCACATCCATCTCCTCACTTTCCTAAAGGTGCGGAGATTTCCAGCTGAAAAGTATGACATGTGCTCAAAACATTACTCGCTGTTGTTTTCAGAGATGAAGCTGTGCAGGTTTCTGCCCCAGCTAAGGATTAAAAACACAGTGCGCCATTGTTTTGGCTGCATTGTATTTCACGGAGCTTGCTGCATACCTTTTCGCTGCACTACGTAGACCTCCTGTCCTCTCGCTCTGCACAGGTCCGTAATGGAAACCAGAAGCGGTAACCCAACAGCCCAGAGCCCGCCTCAGCCTAATGATCCCCATTGGCTTGTGCTGCTAAATGTTTAGAGCCAGCCACTAGTAAATACTAGGGAGAGGGGTTTATGTGGGATTTAAGGCTGTGTGAACGCTGTCTCAAGCGATGATCTGAAACAAAAAGTTAAAAAGTATGTCTCCTGCTGCGGTGAAGATAGCTATTGAGTCCTGAACACGTGCCATCACTTTGAAATAAAACTAAGTCAGTGACAGCAATAAAAAAGGGGTTAAAAAGAGCTAAGCTCTTCCAAACCTGTATGTAACTTTAAACCAAATATTAACAGAAAAAAAAAACCCTGGCATTTAAGTTGGCACTTAACTCTAGTTAATGAGGAGTTCAGATTTCCATTCTAACCCTCTTTTTCTGTTGCTTGTAATTTTCTCAAATAAACTCCATTTTGGGCTGAAATTTTCCGTGCTTGAGATTTTTTTGGGGAAGTTTATACAAAATCAGTTAAACAGTTTATTTATGTTAGCACTGAAAACAAAAAAAGCCACCCAAAATTTTTTTCCATGTATGTTCTGATCAGATATTTTCTGCTCAATGAACTCAAAATCAGCCGCAGTAAGGAATTTCCAAATTTTCCTTGTATGTATCATTGATCTCATTAAGTTTAGGGAAAACAAATAACAACAAACAAACACAAAAAACCTCAAGCTAAATCTGGATATTAACCAATTCAGTTTTATAAGGTTTTTAAATTTCATTATCAGGATGTAACTTAAGTACTTCATCTTTCAAGATGTAGTGGGAAAATTTATAAGTACTTGGAATGGCATCATCACTATTGGCCTAGTGATGCTCATTGGATATGTTAACAGAGCTCTGAAAGGAGGTTTAAAAAGTGTCTATTAGCATAATATGCCTTATATCCCGCCTGTATGGGTATATCATGGACTGCACATTTTTTTCAACCACTTGAGTTAAACTTACCTGAGAGCGTGCCAACCAGCCTTATGGACTTCGGCAAACTGACTTCCTCTTGTAGGGGCTGTGCTTCATCTGCACTAGTCTGCAAGCTGCCTTGTCAGTCCATAAACCTGATTTTAACTATCTTAAAGCCACTAATTTCAATGGGAAAAGGTAAGGTCCAGTAGTGCAAGTTCTAAGCCCTACCCTGAAAAGCAGAAAGCCTTCTCAGTGTCAGTAATTCATCCTTGATGATTGTATACACAGTCAGTGTATACACACCTCAGTATGGTCCTTCTGGAGAAGCAAGTAAGTTTTTCAGTCTAATTCATAAAAATATTTAAACACATACATAACTATATATGTGTGTATATATATATACATATAAATATCTAAACACATACATAACTATATATATTTATATACATATATATATATAAAAGCACATATTGGCTAAACATACTTCATTGAAAGTAGTAGTTTCCTTGCTGACGTGAGGTCAAGACAAAGATGTCAAAATACAGTCCAGCAGAGATTTTGGTATGGCAAAACACAAGACACTAGCTATGCAAAACACTTTGAACATGTGTGACATTTCTTGATGCAGACAACCAACCAAAGCAAGATAAATCAATTTCCCTACTGGCAACGTGTAATATCCTTTGTTTTATTCACCACTAAAAATTTTGTTATTAATGGCTGGGTATGTTCAGCATGCTTGTGAAGAATGTATTTCAATCCCTCTGATGAACGATCTACACATAGACTAAATAGCTTATTTCCACTGAGAAATCTTGCTAGTTGGTAACAACAAAAAAAGAAAAAGAGAGGGGAAGAAAAAGGTCATTCCTTGCAACCTCCAGCAGTCAGGAAGAGTTCACTGCCTTTGTACTGTACTTTTTTACTGCAGGCATTTCATTTCTGTGAGAAAAAAAAAAAAATCACAAACACTATTCTCATGAATGAAAAATCTGTACTTTTTTGTAGGCTAGTCTGTATGAAGCTTCTCTCTTTCATATACACGGTGATTAAAGCCTCATTTTACCAGTGGGAATATTGAACAGGAATATCACACTGGACACAATTCACAAATGAAATTACAGGGTCACAGTTCCACCAAGCACATCAGTGGCAGTGTTTCTGCTGTATAAACTCACTCGTTCAGCTAAATGCTTAAGCACACATGTGGCATAAGCACAGGCGTTTTTGCTCAACTTTTCTGCTCATGCTGGTATTTTTATGTTGTTTTTATGTTGTTTTTAACTAGGAGTCTTATTACAGTATGTCTCTGAGCAGTTTGGAAGAAGAGGAAACAACAGGGAATGGTGCTGCCTTTGAGTAACCAGCTTCCACAGTACTAGTAAGTAAATGATGTTTGCCAAGATCTGATGTGAGGGAAATATATTAACTCAAAACACAAAAAGCTCCTGTAAAAAAAATCCATATCAACATATTTTGCTGCCTTCAGAGAAAAAAAGAAAAAAACAGGCAGACTGTCTGAACCACAGACTCCCCTCAGTCTCTGAAGCCCACAGACACACACTTTGTACAAATATATGATCTTATATACAGACACACAGATACTCCCCCCTTTTCCCCTACTACATTACTGCTATACTTACTCAGAAAGGCGGTATGTAGGCTGTACATAGTAAATACAGACACTATAACGTATCTTGGCACACACAATATGGAGTGTTGGCACAGACACACATGAGGATGTGCACATTACTCCTGAAGCCAAGAAGTGAATAACACATTAAGAAGAAGCAAAAAACCACTATATTCTCTTTACATTAATATTACTTGACACTTCCAACAGGACCTTGAATCCAAGAAACCAAAGCTTTCTCCAAACACAACGAACGCTTCAAGTCACTCATGTTTTCTTGATAAGCACCACTGGCTCCATTGCACAGACAGGCAAGCTGAGGAGCACGGAAGTCAGTAACTGGTTTCCGTCTCAGTGCAAGCAAGTCAATGGCAGTGCTGGAAAGAGAAGACCAGACTCCTAATTCTTCATCCAACCTCATCCCTACAGGACAGTCTCACATGACTAGCTGCTCTGTACTCAGATCTGAAGAAGTGTAGTGCACAATGGTTACCTTCTATGTCACAGAGCATCCCCAAACAGGTGGTAAACACCACAGGCAGCATCAGGAGTAGTGAGTAGGAGGGCACAGGAGATTTGCCAATGAATTGTCCAGTCCCAGATCCACAAAGCTTCCTTTCTTCTTCAGTTCCTCCCACTGTATATCAGCTTCTAGCATGGGCTGAACTGGAAGAGGAAACACCTCTTAAAGGGTTGGGAGAAGCTCAAAGGATCAGGGAGGGGGATGGAGAAGGAAGGTCCCTACATGCAGGGACCACTTTGTTCAGCTCTGCCCATCTAAACCGCACAGCTTCCTGACAGTTCACAGTAACTGTACTCTGCTCTCTCCCCTCACACTGCACTGGAAGCACCAGCTTCTATTCATCTACTTTTCTTCTCACACGTCCCTACATAAGTCTTGCATGGTAGAAGAGGCAGCATTTTCGGTACTAGGAGAAATGCATATGACTATGAAAAAATCAGGTATTAGCGACAGCACCAAGACTTTTAACAAACAGCACCTTCCAGCAACAAAATATGAACAATTTTCTTTCTCTCTTGATCGGTTTTATTCTGTATCACAATTTACAGATTGTGAAATGCAGTAATATATTCTAAATGGATGTTTAAAATTCTTCACTGTCCCACTGTAGTTGACATCAGCAACACCTTCTTTAGTAGACCTCCTTTCCTCCCAAAGAATCTCCTCTGCACTGCAGGCTGAATCAGGGGCAGGAGAGGTAAAACTGCCAGCTCAGCATTTACCACAATGGCAGAGCCAGTGTGCTGGTAGTAAAGATAATATTAGAAGATCAGGAGTTCAGGTGGAAGAGGGTTAGTATTTTTCATGGTGAACAATGACCATGTGTTTCTCTGCACAACACTGAAAAATACTGCCATATTGAAAAGTAATAAATTTCAGCAGATAGTGCTCATTTACAACAAGTCATTCTGTTTTCAGAAGAGGAAAGCTTTTTTCCTCTCCCATCCTTTTTAGGGATATATTTCTATGCACCTACCAGTGAGATGGCTGTACATCTAGCAGTGGTCGTGGTGAGGTGTTCTCAAAATGTGGTGCCTGTACACCTAGTGATATGTAAACTACTTCATTCTGGAGATGAGGAATGGCTACCTAACTCTGAGCATGTGAATGGTCCAGCACGGAGCAGGTGCTGCTGGTGGGCCACCATGCTACAACACAATTCCCTTTGTAGTGTGGTGGTTCCACAGAGATTAAGACTGCTCCCCACCCCTGGTATAATATCTAGACTACTTGAGAAGATTACATGTCTGTTTGGATGTCAGACAAACCATAAATTGGGTACTGAGGCACCAGTTGTCTTAAGCAAACAGAATTTTGCTGCTGAAGTCACTTTATATTGGTGGGTTTCTACAGAACTTCAAAACTAAAACTGAGTAAGCCAGCTGTCTTCTAAAGCTCCAAACATGATAAACAAACAGTACATAGGTGCCAAATTTTATGAGTCATTAGTTTATTAAAGTTAACATGCTTGTTCACAAGATGTAAAATTAAGCACTTGCCCACGTCTCTGCAGGATCAGATGCTGCTGCATCTCAGTCAAAGCTGAGGGGTCAGCGTGGGCCACAGTAGAGTTACTGAGATCCAAGAACAATACAGAGATCTCCTGCTACTCAGGGATCCTCGCTGAAGTCAGTTTCCCAACGCTGTCAAATGCAGATTTAGCTCAGAAGAACCCTGACACTGGGATGAGCCACACACAAGAACGTCTATTAAGATGATGTTGGTTTTAATTTGTTCAAGGATGGAAAGCAATAGTGTCACAGAGAGCCCCGATGTCCCTTGGTGGAGCAGGCGGTTTAATTCCACATTACAAGAGGTCTGCTTGGAGACTTGAGGTCAAAAGGGCTCCTAAAAGGATTTTGAAATTTTCTTGTAAATGCTGAATGTTTAAGTTATGATTAAGTCATGTTTACCCGTTAATTGTGCAGTAAATAAAGCTGTGGCTTCAACCTTCCAGTCATAGCATGGCAGCGTGTTAATTAGGACTGAGAGACTGGCAGCCTGCCAAAGTTATGCTGTATGGGAGGTTGAGAGGTACAATTTGGTTATCAGTTACGTTGACATGTGCTGAGCGTTATGTGGTCACGCTGCATACCCAGCAGATCTAGCACTAGCTCTCCCAGTTATGAAAGGGCTGCTGTTTGAAATATTTGGCTCTCAGTCAAAGTCTCTGAGTCTGAAGATCAAGAGTTGGTTGGGATTATTTTTTTTCCCCTCTCATTTCTATTAGTTTTTATAGATCCACTTTCCCACTTAGAGGGGGGTTGCAGAGGGAGAAACAGACTGACTCATACAGCAACAGTGCATGAGGCAAGGTTGTGGGGAGAGGGAAAAGAAAGGGTGTAAAGTTTTGACTTGCAGCTCTGCATCTATTTACTCTTTTCCCACTATTTCTAACCTCAGCCATTTAACAATACTTGGAGCTTAGTCCTAAAATGGGACTTGAAACTTTCCCACGGGTTGAACCTCCTTGGATTCAGAAAGCTGCACGAGCCATTGCTAAACATTTACCAAAGCTGTCTACTTTCAAGCTCTCAGGATGTTTCTAGGGCATTAAACGGAGATACAGGATAAAGGAACAGAAGGGTCAGATAATTAGAAAATGTGAGGAGAAGGAAGCTGAGAAAAAAAAAATAAATTGGTTGTTCATAGAAACACTCCTGCAAAAATGCTTCCTAGATAGAAAACAGACACCTAAAGTGTCTCATGTGAACTCTTATTTGCATCTGCATCCCAAATTTCTATCACTCATGCATGTACCTTTTCTTTGTACCTCTATTCCTCCTCTACAGCACATTTCTTACAAATCTGTCAGGATACTAACAAATAAAAATCCTACAATCTGTTATAGTAGTAAGTCAGTTCTTCAGTCCTCATACACCAACCCATCTCACAAATAAACTGCATAATCAAAATCAAAGGAAACCCTGGAAGAAAAAAGGAAGAAATATCAGTGGCTGAGAAATTATGATCTGGTGGGGAGAAGTGGATAAATCTTAAAAGAGTTCAGTATTTTGTTGGGGTTTTTTGTTGGGTTTTTTTGTTTGTTTTTTTTTCTGGTAATGTAGAATTTTTTAAAAAGAAACCATACTAGTTAACATGTTACAGTCCCACAAACACAGCTCTAGACTAGAACCCAGGAAATACAGATCTTATTCTCTCTTCTGGTTCATTATGTCACTTTCTGCCTGTTATCCCCCTATTTTTGTCTGTCAGAAATATTTGTTATAATAACAATCAGTATTTTATTAAAAGGTTGTTGAAGCACAGATTATCTCTTGCTATTTTGTTTGCAGAATAAACACAACGAAACTATTAAATCCAGCTATAGCAGAGAGCAACTTTTCCACAAACTCATGGTCTCTGTCAGAAAACACACCTCATCTAATATTTACTCTCTACTTACATGGAAGTAATAGATTTGCTTTCTCATTCCTCCAACAACAAATTATCATTATATGCTCACTGTTTGCAAAGTAATGAGTGGGATTCTATCCAGATGATCCTCAAGCAAAAAAAAAGTGCGTATGTAACTTTTTCCAGTGTGAAAGCCATCATGTTACTTACAAAGAGTTTCCACTCAATCTGATTCTCCAGAAACCTATAAAACTTATGCAAAAATGCTCGCTATGTCATTCAGATGAGAACATCCACATAAAGTATATGGCAATATCCACACCACCACAACAACACAGACATATTTCAAACTCATTCAAAGTGGAAATCAACCAAAGGGACGTTAAACACCTTGCCTGGTCAAACAGCAGGTTATTGGCACATATCAAATTAGAATAGAAAATTCTCAAATCCTCATAATTTTCCTTAATCTATTTGGTTTTGTTGGCCCAGAAACTCCAAACTGGATGCAAGGCTGTTACTTTTGTGGTTTTCACTTTCTAATCAGCCATTATAGGGGCATTTTGGTCTCTTTCAAGATAAAGCTTGAAATGAAGGACAATCTCTCTTGCTGTTGTTTGTCTGTCAAGGATATCATTTTTGGAAGACAAATTCCATGGACTATTTTGACAGTGCAAATTACTGTAGGATCCATGCAAAGAATGAAAATCCATTTCTCATTCCCCAAGGGTGTTTCCACACATGGGCATATTAAATTAAAACGCTTGAAGCAAAAGGTCCCTTTTACTTCATCTTGGTACAACCCTTATTACTTGAAAAAGATATTTTGAAATACCTCACGCTTACACTCAGTTATGCATGAGGGTTGCAGACACAACTTTAATTGGTCCCCAGGACCTGGCTTTGAAGTGATGACTCACAAAGAGTATTTTGTCAAGCCAACTGTGCCATAAAAATATTAAGTGTGGCTTAAAACAGTAAAGGTTTTATTATCCTGTTCACTTCCTGTCATGAAGCATTGCATTAAATTGTACTTTTAAGGGATTAATGACCTATTTGCTTCATTCCATGCTGCATTTGTGGTTATAAAAGCTATTAAAAGCCATGTTATCAACATCACTGTTAATGAAGATATTGGAAAATCAGTCAAGCACAAATATATTCTAATCCATAGTATTAATCCAATTGCCTTTCCCTAGGAGGTTTTTTAGTGTTCCCTGGTGACCTTGCAGCATTGTCGCCATTTTGTGGGCACAGCCAGAAAAGTTAAATGCTTGAGAAAGCGAAAACAGGGAAGCAAAATCTGAAGCTGTGTTACATAAGCCTAAAGCCCTCTAACTTATGAAGGACCATACGGAGCGTAGAAAATAACCACATCAACACAGACAACAAGTAGCATGACATGTAATTACCACAGCTGAAAACAAATTCAAAACTATGAGAAACATTCAGTATTTTTGGTTTTGTTATTTTGAACAGACACAGTACAAGGTTGAAAATTAATCCAATTTATTCAGTAAGAGACAGGTCTGCAAAATAAGCTTTTGTAAAACAATGATGAATTCTTAAAGTTTTGGTTTATAAATAGAACCGAGTAGATCAATTTCTTTGTTTTTTGGCAAATTGCTCGTTCACAGAACTATGTAGTTCTGGGAAGGCTGAAACCATTCAAGAAGTTGTGCTGAATTTCACAAACACTTTTGACTAAAAAAAATTAAATGTAGGAAAGTTGAAATGTTTTGCACTAACACTAATTGAAACATGAAGTTTAATTTCAAACCAATCTTTTTCACTTTTAAAAAAGCAAAATTTGATTAAAAGAAGTTAAAAGTAAAAAATTTCAGGCAGACCTAAAACTGGATCACACTTTCAGTATCACGTCAAATAAAAACCCCCATTATTTCTATAGCTTAACATATACCTTTTATTTTAGCTATCAGATTGTCAACCGTAACAGAACAGCAACAGTCTGATATACTGATATACTGATTGCCACCTCAGTGGCTCTCATATCAAGTCACCACCCACAGTAATAAGGACAGTAGGAAATGAGCAGAGTACACTTATAAACCAATACACTGATGAGAAATCAGGATTAAAAGGAAGAAAGACCAAGACAAGTAGAAAGCAAAAATATCCCCCTGAATCCTGTCTTGTTTTCTTGTACAGTGACACAGGAGGACAGGTCACTGTCATTGACAACCTCTGTATGTGGTGATTTTTACCTCTACACCCTCAAGTGCTTTACTGGGAGAGGGGCTGTCACAAATGGGGGCTCCAAGGCTCAGCAATTTTCTTAACCCCACACAGCCTCTCAGAAAGAGAACCTACACGAGAACCCAGCTCAGCCAGTTCCCAGTCTGGTCCCTCATCAATGGACCTATTATCTACACAATGCAGTTTTTAACATCTTATATGAAAGACCCATACATATTAAGACGCATGGCACTCAATTTATTTACCTCAGAAAGGTGAAGAGATTCAAAAATTCTGACTAGTGAGTAATTTGTGCCAAAGTAAGGAAATAAATGTGAGGTTTTCTTCCTTCTAGGTTATCTTGTTATTTTTACTGACAGCATGCAGTTACTGATGGAAGAAAATTTGAATGCAACTCTGCAAAATACTGAAAAAAACATTTGAAGACACTGGTCTCATGAGCTGAATTGTGAAAGGAGCCATCCCTAACACAAAGTGTATGTTTAGTAGATCATTGCTTACGCATTGCAAATCAGGTGAGTTCTTTACTTCATCAGTTCATTGTAAAAGCACTGGAGCTGCAGAGAAACATAAATTTACCTTCATGTCTGTACTGAGAAAACAAGCGGGGGCCAGTGTCACTGGTCTCCCTTTGGTGAATGAGCAGGGTAGCAGTGTGTGAGCCCCCACGGGGGGAACCCTCTGCCCCTTGGGACACCAAAATCTGGGAGAAACAGGTTTCACTGCCTCCACTTTGGCCGCAATCATCCTTGCACACAATGCAGCTAGCCCAACATGAGTAAAAGCTGACTTGGAAGATGCAGTGGGCAATGAAAGCCTCTGCTCCTCTGATCTGATTTCCTCTATTTTTCCCTCTTTCTTTCTGGGAGGTTTCCATAAGATCCACTATCTTCCAGCATGTGAGACTCCTCTCTCACAAGAGAATAACATATAAATGTAGGTACACCCCCAACAATCCTGTTATTTTAACAGAGTGGCTCCATCAGACACAAGATCTAGTAGCCGAATTAATTGCAGTTAACCAGAAAAGGCTTGTGAAATCATGGATTTGTGTAGGTGTTTGATTTTACTCTACAAGTAATGGGCACAGGCTATCTAAGAATGTCTGTACAGGCTCAAAACTTTGTTTAATATTCCATCAGCACCCAAAAAAAAAAAAAAAAAAAAAAGTGAGGAGCATTTTCAAAGCTATTTCCAGGTGGTGCAATTTACCATCAGCTGTGTGTGGTTTAAGAATGGGTTGATATCTAAGTGGTATTAGAAGCACAGTTCAGAATCAACTGAACTGGTTACCTGTTTTTTGCACTTCCCTTTTGTTTCTCTGATTCTTCCTCTCTTTTACTTTCTTTTTAATATCCCCACTCTTTTCCTCTTTCTTTTTTTCTCTAATTACCTTGGTAATCAAAGACCATTGCTCATCTATTTCTCTGTCCCTTCTGGACAGTCGTTTTGTCCTCTTACCATGTATTTCAGAACACAGAAAATATCTATAGTTTACTTGGACCAAGAACTTCAGGATATGCAGGTTGTGCATCATGCAACCATATCCTTAGGAAGCACTGACTGCCAAAGCGAAGCAGTCTTTAGTAGACAGCACAGTGAACACACGGACGCCGTACCCATTTCCAAAGCTTCGATGTAGACCATCCATCAAGCAATACTAAATGTTATTGATGCAAATGTTGATACAGGTTGACAGTAATTTGCCAGAAGTTTTGGCTCTGGATAATTTGAGTTGACTGTACATAGCTCTGAAAACTATTGGGAACAGAAATCTATATATACATTACAGGTTTAACACAAAGCCAACAGTTTATGAAGGAATGCTCTGCATTAAAGAGCTTTCAGAGATGTTAAAGAAAGGCTTTTGTCTCAAATTTCTAGGGAGAAGCTAGGGATTTTTTTTTTTTTTTAATAAATTGTTTTCTATAGATTTTGAATGCTATATCCCTAAAAATTCCAGATGACCATGGACTTCTAAAGCTTTCAATCAAACCAGAGGTGGAGACAGAGACAAAACTTACATGCCCACAGCAATGCACGTACTTTGGGAAATGCATATAGAGCATAAGCCATAGCACTAAAAAACCCATACCAGATCAGCTCATCTAGTGTCAATGAAACTAAAGCACATCAAGATTTATTATTTGATTAAAAGCACTTGGGGAGCAAATGCTTGTATCTAGTATTACAATTCTCAATTACTCTGATTTATTTGATATTTACTAAAATGAAATAATTCTACATACAGGGAGAATAGAGGTAAATATAGGCTAATGTAATACCAGCTGTTGATTCTGATTGACAGCTGTGAAGTAAGGCCACATATGGTGGTTGAAGTTTAAAAGGATTTTAAAATTAGAAGTAGCGTTTCTGAGCCTAGCGCTGAAAAACCCTGACATTTGCAGTGCTGGGAGCAGGCTGTGAGAGGGATTTCTATCCTGGTTTCCCACCCAGAAGAATATATTTACTGTTCAAACATTTTGAGGCAGGCACCCATGGAAATCAACGGGAACTCTGCCATTGGTTTTAATGGGAGCAGAATCTGTCCCTATGTGTAAATATGCAGCAATATTTTTTTTCCTCTGACTGTTAAAAACCACCATCACAACTGGATGGAACCTGGTTTTAAACACTCAGACATGGGGCCTCTTTACAGCAGGAGTCTCCAACGATGTCCATCCTTAACACCACACCAGCTGCCAGCTGAAAGCTCTGAAATGCTGATTTTAATCAAAATCTTTCCTTTCAAATCTAGCTTACAGTTTACTCATAGCGCAAAAGTGCTTCTCAGCATTGGAATTTTCAGGATGCGATGCTGAGCCAAATACTGCAGGCACAGCTTGCTCATAAGACAGCAATCTTGTGGCCCACCTTGGAGGCTGTAATAGGGCTACTGTACTCAGCCTCCCACCCTTGGTGAAGCCCACTAATAACATCTGTTTTATAGCATTCACTCCTGCAACCTGCTAGTTCCTTGGCTCTACTGCTGTCATAGAGAGGATGTGCTTTACTACGCTGCAGGTCTGGTGGAAAGTTGTCAGACTTCAAGCCAAATGTAAAAGCAGCCAGAGCTGAATAAATGACTTGAAGTGCTTTCTCCAGGGACCCCTTCCAGGTCCCAGATAGGTAGATTTGGCCAGTGTTTGTAGACAGTCTTGCTCAGAGGCAAATTAAAAATCAAAATACAGACACCGTTTGAAAAACATCGAAAGCTAGACTCAAACATCCACCATGTATTAAGACATTCTTATATAAAAATAACCACAAGGTTGCAAATTCATACTTTCCTACTTGGTGAGACCAACTGCAACCAGGAATAAACCTGGAAATGTGTGGGGCAGACTGCAGCACTGCCTTCAGAGAAAGCATAAAACTGGAGGCGGAAAGCTGGAGCGAGAAAAACAAGGCGCTGTGAACTGGGCAATTGACTCAAGCAGTGGGTGGCACACAGGGTCGGACCCTCACCTGTACCAGCGCTGCCCACGGGGGCTGCACCACTTCAGTCAATGGAAACAAAGCAGGACACTTGCCAACTAAACACCCAGGGTTTAACTGGGTAAGCCCATGGCACGATCCATACCTGACTCGCAAACACGAACTAGGCACACTGCACACCTATCGCCCTGGCTCTGCTGGGACCGAAGCCCCCACTGCAGTGTGGGGGTCTGGATACCAGTCCTCGGTACCACCACATCAGCACAGCATCCTGCTTCTGCTGTGCAGCAGTGAGAGACAGGAGGGGAAGGTCTGCCAGCAGACTGGCAGGGTCCTGACACCCAGCTCGGTCAGGAGCAGACGCAAGGTAGGGCTTCTCCACACAGTCCAAACCAACAGGACAAAGATCTCCAATTGCCCCGTGGTTTGACAGGAGAGACCAACACTTTTTGTTCCAATGGGGAACCATTAGCAAATGTCAACTCTCTTATTTCATCACTGTTTTTTTGTAAATCCAGAGCACTACGGAAGCCTGCACTCCAGCTGGCAGGCTCGGCTGCATGAAGGGCTGTGCTGGCACAACCGAGGGGACAGGCCACCACAGAGTGAGTGCAGAAGAGTTGTGAAGTGGGAAGTGTGGAGAGGTGAAAATTATGAAGCCAGCTTTCCTGCCAGACTTTATCTCAGAGGGCTCCAGTCTCAGACAAAGCTAGCTAGCCATCTTTCAAATCATCAGCCTCTTCACATGCCCTTTTTTCTGGGAGGTCCCTTTTTAAGATTCTCTGTCGGGGTTTGCAGTGAGGCTATGGAAGTGATTTCTCAGCACGACAGGGCAGGTAGTGTGCTGTGGGGCAGAGGCAGGCACGTGCGGTGAGGGCCATAAGCCAGGACTGCCACACTTGGCTGCAACCCAGGCTTCGGCAGACCACACTGGAGCACCCAGTCATGCCCCAGCATCACACCCTTTCTAGCACTGGCAGCCAGGCATCTTCCAAATCTGAATTGACTCGTGACACCATGAGAGTGGTGGCAGTCAGGGATGATTTGGAAGCAACCATGCAATCCTCACCGCAGAAGCATGTTTATGGCTAAACACTTTCCAAAACACAGAAAGAGTAAGCTCAGCAAGTTACCTCCATGAACATCCTTTCACATACTTCTGCTCTTTTTCACCGGTCATTGTGCCCTGTAGCAGGATCACAAGTCATCTCTCTTCTCACAAATCTGATTATCACCACAAATCTTTAGAGATCCAGGAACTGATAATTCTGCCTCCTCATGTTACTCCTCTTCCTATATGTGACTCCTTTTGCTATATGGGACAGCCAGAATCACGACACCTTACAGAGTTCCCATAAGAGCCACTTATGACAGTACCACTGCCTTAATGCTGACGGTGGTTTTGCAATAGCTTGGTCATCAGCTTATCACTGTGAATCCATGCCACAATCAAAAGAGAACATCCTGCCAGTCGGAGCTCTATCAGCAACACCATCCAATTCCTATGCAGCTTATTCCATATTTGATCCCAGTCATGGCGACTGCTTTCAGCTGCATCTGGCTAGTTCTTTTCCTGCACAAAGTCCCATGAAACCCTTGCTGAGTTACAGAAACACCCAAAGAGCCTCTCTAATAAAGCTGCTGCTACTTATTGCACTGGCTTGCACTGTACATCCTAGAGCTATATATTTACTGAGAAGCTACTATCATGGTGACATTTGGGATACCTTTCATTTTGCCAGTACCGTTTCTCAATATTTTCATCCCATCATCAATCTTTTTTTGTATGTGTTGCTGTCCCAATGATACAGAAACAGCAAAACAAAGAAAAGCCCATATTTCCATTAAAATAAAGTCCATCCTTACATCTGTATCTTAACAGAATCTTTCTAAACCACTTCATACGTCAAGGTGAAAATCTTCAATAAGTTATTGCAGGATGTATTATTTGTATAGTTATCATAAATGCTCTTGTATTAGTTGGATTTGGGAATAACTTGAAATGTGTTAAAAATGCTAGTGAGGGGAAAAAAAAATACTCCCCTAAACAGTAAGGAGAAGATCAGAATTTGGGGCATGTTCCAAATTGATATTTAACATAATCTTCAGCCAACTCAAATCCCACTGTGAGACAAAATTCACCTGCTTCAGAATGTTTGTTATGTACCAAAAGTTGAATTCTGCCAGACAGCATCACAGTTTCACTACAATGTAATGGTGGCAAGAGATGTTGTTCGAAGCAACTTGTTTTAATCATTGTATTCATGAGAAAACTGTGAAAAACACAAGTCAGGAGACAAAAGGAAGAAATAGCCTGGAATTAACCACATTCTCCAGCTGTTTAAGTACCACAAAGTTTTCTAGGGTATGCAAGCCCTTTGAGCTGCTTAAGAGCCCAAATTTCTACTTTAAAAAATAACATGTCTTGTTCTGTGTATATTCATTAGGTATGGATAGTGCTTTTCATACTGTATCTGAGTGTTTTTGTCAGTGGATGAGTTAAAAGTAAATTTCTGCAACCATCAGGGAAGGAGATACAAAGAAATAATCTCTTTCAAAATTGAAGCAAGAAAGTGAAGATACTTTTTCTGTGCAGACTCAGTTAACCGCACACTGTTACTAGATATCAAATAATTAGTCAAAGTGGTGGTATTTTTACCTTTCTTGAAAGTTTTTCTGAATTTGAAAAAAACAAATCAAGGCTTCTCAAGTCCCTTAATACGTAAAAAAGCCTGAGAGCCCTGGAAGATGCAAGGAGAATTTCTTAACATGCTCACTCACAGACGAATAGCTTTAAAAGGTTACACAGGAAAGTCCTTCTTTCAAGAAGCCAATAGGACCTTGTGTCATTTCTGGGATATCTTTATTATTGAAAAGAGCTGCCAATGTTTATTATTTCAGGTCCAATTTGTTGTCATAAACAGATCAAAAGAACATGATTCGCTTCACATTAAAGAGACGCCACAAGCAAGCCAGTAAGGGAACAGAGAGCACCAGGGATGCCAGAGCCTGGGGCTTTGCTCTTGGCCCATTGGGAATGCTTTCAAATCATACAGCTTCAGACAGAAGAAGTGCTGGAGGCAAAATCAGAATAAACTTGAAAGTTAAACAGAGTGTGACCATGCGTAAGTGTGTTATTATTGTGTCTTACTGGAGTGCTGTTATTGCAAGTCTATAATGACATCATGATAAAACCGCAGGCAAACGCATCACATTTTTGTAAGTGATCTCTAGTCTCCGGAATATTTTGACTAGAGGGGAAAGCAAAGTCGATCTCCCATCTTCCACAGCTAACAAGAACTGACCTTCTCTGAATTTCCTTTGAAGACTGTACAGTCCACCGATAAACACGCTTCATGCAATACTTGTATCTTTACTATCTTTAAACATAAAGAGGTGAAACGAAGCGTAGGACAGGGGGAACAGACATACAGCCATAAACCCAGGATACAGTCACAATATTCCTAACACAAATGCCAAAAATGCCAATAACATGTTGCCCTTGGGAACACAGGGTTTGAGAAGCTACCGTGAACACATACCGTGTTCAGCAAATCTGCATCTTCCAACCCTGCTGGGGTGTTCTAGTGCAGTTTGCCTCTCTCCTTAAATGGGGAATTACTACTGTTACTGAAAAGCCTAAGAAAAGAGATTTCCACCATCATCAAGAGCTGCATAAACATACAATTAAAACAGGCTTCCACTTATTGAAGCTTTTTATTTCATACAAATAATCTTTTAACAGAGTCAAACCCATGTATTTATTCTAGATAACAGATGCACTGCTATTGCAAAAGCAGGTTGGGCACCTGATATAGCACTTAGTATAGCAACACCCAGCAACATCTTCTCCCACCAGCCGTGGGGAAGGCTACATCTGTGTTGGAATAGGTTAGATAGCTACTTAAATATTTACTAAAGGAAATGTATTATATGATGAATGTTTATAGAATGCATGGTATGCTTCTCAAAAGCAGCAGACTAAAACTGTGGAATAAGTGCATTGAGTTTATCCTACCTGTATAAGTTTTACTTTTTGAAATGTTCTTAAACAATGTAAAGTATGACATTTTTATAACATCTGACAAATGGGAGTTTGTGTCAAAACCGCATTTGACATTGTAGGTTTGTGTGACCATTAAGAAGTCATATTCCTCTTATCTAGGGTGTAGAGATATATAAAATTTGAGAATCCATAAGTTATTATATTTCAAATTATAAGATTATTTTAGCTTCTTTTTATTTTTATGTTCTGGAAGTGTTGAATTTTTGATCAGGCATTCAAAATCAGCTTGAGTGACAGGGTCTATGTGGAAATGGATCTCTTTCAGATTAAACTTTCCATAAAGTTGAAGAACAAGCTTTGCAGAGTTAACAGTGTAAGGATTTTTGGAGCAAGGGCCTGGATGAATGTGTGCACATACTCAGTTATACACACACACAGAGTCTAAATGCAAGTCTAAAAGCTTTCTAGACCCTCACCAGCTGGACAACTGAAGATACCACAGACTGACACAAAAGGTAACCTGGTGCCATGGCTGAGCAGAACTGGTTCATCCACATGCATAAAAGGGAGCTTTCTCTCCTAACTTCACTGGGCTGCTTCCACTAAGGCAGATTAATTCCTATCTGAGTCTCAGCCTGCTGAGTAATATTTCTTCATACAAAAACCCTCGAGCACTATGCAACCCATTTGACCCAGCACAGATTAAACTGTCAACTACCTGGAACAAGTCCACTGTGAAACACTTGCAGGGTTAAAGGAAAGGAAATACATTTTTGCCTCCCCCATCCAGCCATCTCTTACTACCTTAAATAAAAACACTCTGCGGTGCAAATCAATGATTCAGCCTGAGACTTCTCCTGTGGGTACCCTGTACTGGCTCCTTATTCATACAGCTCATCTGCAAACCATGGAGACCTGTGATGGCAAACCCTGGGAAATGGCTTTTCTGAGGTCACCAAAAAAGTACTCTGCAATATTCTACAACCCTGCCAGGTCTTCATAGCAAGCTATCAGCTAAATAATTTTCACAGTTGTTGGCAGTTCTGGGATTCCATCAGCTTTGTAACACATGACATCAAAACTGATATTTGTTCTGCAAATTTGAGTCACAAATTAATAGATCATTCCTTGCATCAGAATGGCAGTTTTAAGGGAATAATGCTAAAAAGTGCAGTAAAGAACTTTAAGTCCTAAATATTCCCTAACAACTACTGCTGTCAGAAAATAATAGAGAGAGTGAAGTGCAAGGCTGCCCCCTCTTCCCAAAGTCATCTATAACATGCAAGGCATTTCCCTGTCACAGAAAACACAAGAGATGGGAGAGGAAATGGAAGTAAAAAAAGAAAAAAACCCATCTCTCCGTGTTTGTAAAATCCAAACTCTGGCTTAAAGGAAGTACAAAACTGGGTGGATTGATAGACAGATATCTGTACAAAAGCAGTGTGCATCCAAACCCAAGTCTGTTTATCACTTCCTTGTACAGATATAGACGCTGTATTTCCAGGCACTTCTGTTCCTCTGTCTGTCTCTTCCTTTGAGTATGTGCTCCCTCTCGGTTGCTTAGCTTAATGGTTAACTAAATCAACACTGAGGCATTTTCCCGCATCATGCAATTCTTGTTCACTGGGCATGGTTCGATCGCTGTTAATGGACACTACAAACACAATATATTTTGCAATCTCTTATCTAGAATACATCACACAAAAACCACGGAGATTTGAACTGGAAGAACAGCACTTGTACAGGAAGTGAGGCCAGTGCCTCGCTATTTCTGTCCAGATAACATGGCTTGAGGGAAGCCTACCCAATTTAATTTGTTCCATTGAGCAAACAGTGCTTTTCAAGTTGCAAAGCAGTCAAAAGAGGAAGATACAGAAAGCTGCTTAATAAAATTTACAGAAACAGCTCAGAGTGAGTGACTATAACTCCTAGATGCTAATTAGAAACACTTTCAAAAAGCACTTAAGCACTGAACTTACAGCATCATAGTCCATTTGGAAGTGCCTGAAATGTAATGCCCCAATGCTTAAGGCATTGTAGACTGTGCTGAAAATCTTCACTCCTTTTTTCTAGATCTGTGTCTACTGAGTTGCCATTGCTGTACATACTGTGAACACTGCAATTACCAGTGTACTCCGTACCCCAATTCACATTTTCATTGCACCAGCACATTTTCTTGACTCTTGCCTTCATTTACTTCTAAAGCACAAGTGCATTTTAGCTCTGATAAAAAGACAAGTAGATTCTAGTATTGCTATGCACGGTCCATGCTCGCTACAGAGGGTGGAACTCAAGTCCCAGACTTGCTGCCTCTGAAGAAAATCTTGAACTTCTCTTAAGACCTCCCACAGAAATCAGGAAAGAATTAATGGGCTGCTGAGTTCCTAATATGTCCCACCCTACAGCACCTGAAGGCAGTAGGTGTTAGACTGGCAGGGAAGAACTTGACAGGTTGAGTATCCAGCTGTTAATGGTGACTAACTGAGAGGCCTGAAGCCACGGGAGACTGCTCCCAATTAAAGCTTTTCCCTTTGGTGAAGAAGGCCTGGCAGAAAATGAGTGATTTTTCTGGCCGCCAGTGATTTAGGGGTCCCTGATCCCAGGTGGGATGGAAGTATTTGCTTGGGGGGGGGGGGGGGGGGGGGGGGGGGGGGGGGGGGGGGGGGGGGGGGGGGGGGGGGGGGGGGGGGGGGG
>JAVJGJ010000057.1:11901255-11921608 GCA_035590215.1 Microhierax caerulescens
CCCCCCCCCCCCCCCCCCCCCATTGATCATTAGAGGGGTGAGGAGTCCGCTCAGTGCTGGGCCCAGCAGAGTTTATGTTCCTGTGTGTTTATTTTGGACTTTAGGGACCACATAGGGAGTGGAACTTTTTATGCAATGCAGCTGGCAGAAGAAAGTATCTCTGATTTGAAGGTGTTGGAGAGTAGATGGATCAACCAAAAATCCAGAAGGAAACAATGTCAGAGTTACTATTACTGCTTGGAAAGGGGATGTTCTAGGGCATTACGGCCACACTGGCTAACAACAATCATTCCTCAGAGTCACAGAGAGTCTTTACAACTAGTATTGACCTGTTGGTTCAGCCTCACTCTAAACAACTGCCTTAATGCAGCCACGGTGACAGTAAAGTCCATGCCCAATTCCCCACAGATTGGTACAACTATACCAAGTTGATGGACAGCGAGACACTTCTTTCATGAGCTGTTTTGCAAATACTCAGAGGACAGAGGATTAACAAGATTAATTTGAATACTCTAGTAGCTGAAACAGATTTAGAGAAAAAATGGAAATTAATACATAGGAAATGCAAGCCTGAACACTCTGATTTTGGGGTCTTATATTAAGACATCCAGGGGTAAATATTTTCTGAAAAAAAACCCAGTTTGATTATCTCAGATAGAGCCTGATAAAACTTTTTTTGCTTAAGCAAATAACAAAAACTAGTTACATATACTAACTGAAGAGAGAAGGGACTATCTATACTGGGAAATCTGCCAACACATAGAGATTTAGGTTCAAGTCCATCCTCTTCCTCAAGGATTTAAACTCACTACTTGGGACACACCCTTATCTTTCCTGTAAAGGTGGTTTGCTTTGCTCTCAAACTGTTCCTGGAGCTGTTTCACCTTGCATGGAATATCAGCCAAAGTTCCAATCCTTGTGCAAATAAATCTTCTGTATTTGTATATATTGACAATGTAAAAGAGGAATGATGCCTGTCTGTTCCACATGATCGTATTTTGCATTATGTTGGGTGTGACATTACTATAGCATGTGAGAGAAAGATCCAAATGTTTATATAAAAGTTTGGGGTTTTTTAGAGGACATTGTGGAAACAAACAAAAATCTCATAGCACCATGATCTAAAGTAAAACTTTTCAACCTCCCATACCACATTTCTTGGTACAAGTAAACATAGACTAGGACACGCAACAGTGCATCGCTGTTCAAAGTCGTGAAGTATCAGCAATGTTTTCTGAGTGACTCCCCGACAGCATAGATGCAGAGGTGTTCACCTTCTCCCCAGATATCCTCAGGAAAACATCATTCTCCTGACTACTTTAGAGCCAGTATATTTGAAAGACTTGTGTTAACAGAGATGGACAACTTCACATTGAAATTCAACACAAAAAAACACAGATGGGGCATATCAGAGATCCCACTGTAATAAGATTCTCCAGGTCTTCGGTCTATGCCTCTTCTTTCATCAGCCAATTGTACAGTTAACATCTCTTCAGATTCTTTCAGAATTATCTAATTCACTGAAATACGTGCCTAATTCAAAGCTGGTTGTTTTTATTAACATCAAAAGGATTTGGATAAGGCCCTATTAAAAAAAAAAAAAAAAGTCTTTCTACAAGCCTATTGTGCATTTGCTATTAGGTACACAATAGGGCTTCTGTGATTCCTTTCCCTGCCTCACCTATCATTATGCATACGTTAGCAGATAACATGTCATTAAAGAGTCATAAATGTCAGTCAGAGAGTCATCCAGAAAAGCTGAAGGAAGGTTTCTTGGTCTGCCAAGTAGTAGTTCTGATAAGGGATCACCTGCCCAAGCAGTGCATTCCTACCTCATCACTAACATTTTCTTCCAAATACACAGATGCCTTGCCACAAATTATTGTGGTTGAAAGTGTTTGAGTTGCAGGGGGAGAGATGGGAAGAGGGAAAAGGAGCTGTTATTTTAAAACCATTTAAAACTCCTTCTGCTTGCTTCTGCATTTGAAAATTGCTTATGCCTGGAGGTTAGAGAATGGCTGTTCCTAAGCATCTGTTTTCTGACTTTATCTCCACCCCTACCACCCAAAATCATGTTTTTATGGGCTTCAGAGTACTTACCATCAATCAATAATTTACAACTGAAAAATACACATTCTTAAATGACACAGCTCTGGTCTTCACAGTAAATCAAGACCCTACCTGCAAAAGGGCAAAATTTCCCATAGAAACAACTAAAAAGGCAATACAATGAGATACCAGATATGTATAATATACCTAGCAGAAAAAAGAAACTATAATAATTGTATCTAAAGATGAAAACAGAGCCCTTCTAACATTACCTACCAAACCACTGTTTAGTTACATGTTTTTTTAACCTCAGTGAATAGTGTAAATCTTGATATTTGTTTAAGTTCCAAAGGAGACTAAGTAATGCCACTTTCAACATTTGAAACCTTGCACAGCTGAAGTTGCATCCTTGAAGAGCTACAGATAAGATCTCCCTACCCTCACACTGCGTAAACCCTTTATATTGGGAATACCCACTAAGTACAAGAAGTACTCAAAATTCTACAGAATTATTTTTCAAAGCATGAGTACTAAAAGCAAACCAGGACATTTATAGGCCAAGTCATTTTGAAGATGCAATGAATTAAAATTAAGAAGATTCTTGGAAAGAGGATTTTAGGTTTTTCTAGTTATAGAAGTTGAATGGAGAAAGAAGATATCTTTACTTGGAAAACATTATCTGAGGAAAAAAACAGCACATGGAAGACATGGATGGATCTGTGTATCCTTGGGTAAGTCGATGGGGTACCACAAAAGAGAGGAATGGGAAGATCAAAACCTACGTAGCAGTTAATCTTAATTTTCAAGTGTAATATTGCCAGAAATTCCCTACAGTAGGGGTCTTTATCACTTGACTTGCACTTGTTTACAGGGATCTTGAACAAGAAGGGTTGGATGTAACTCCAAAAGAGCCAGGCACCTTCCAGCTCAGAGGAGGTTGACAGATGCATCAGAAAACAGATTTCTGCACTGATCTGTGGACTGACACTATCTCATAAGTCAAAATTGAGTTACTGTAAAGTAGAAGCACTGTGTTAAAGGTTTGTCCTGGAAAAGGAACTTGAGACTTGTAGTACAACGTAAGCTATTATATGATCACCTTAGCCTTATCCAGAAGTGCTACCAGTTTGGTCACAGAGGACAATATTGTGATCAGGGCAAATATGGGGCAGCATTAGAACAGCACGTTGGCAGAAAAATGACAGACCTGTGGCTGGGTAAAATGTTCATAGGCAAAGATAGTTACAGTAAACTACTTCAATTTCTGAAAATTATTTATAAAGGGTGTCATCACAAAGCACACCCTTAAAAACATCTGGAAAATATCAGAGAGTGGAAAATCAACAACAGATCAAATAACCATAAATTTTGACCAAAAAATGGAGTGAGGGAAGGAGGATTCAGAGTGTTTGGCTTCACTGCTGAATCTTAAATAATGGTATAAGTACCAACAAATAGGAAATGCCTCAGCTCAAGTGCCAAACATCTTTCTGCCCTGCTGAAGCATATATGAGTTGAAGATGTGCAGCACCCCATATAACTGGATACTCTAAAACTGGACACTGTCTGATTTGCCTTCTACTAGAAAAACACAAAGTAATTGCAGCGATTCCTTTTTTTTTTTTTTTTTGTTAATGAGACAATTTGTATTTTAGAAACAAAATGTTTCATTCTTCTAATTACAATAAAGAAACTGAAACTTATTTTAAAAATATTAATATTCATAGGAAATAACAACATATGTTTGCTGGTAATATCAATGCTCTTAGAAAAAAAATCCATATATCATACATAGATAGGATAGCAATTTTAAAACTGTGAATGCATAATCCCTATCAGTTCACAAAATCCAGACTCCTTTTCCAAACTCCACCCTCCTTTTGGGGGAAAAAAAATGGAGATTACACTAAAACAGGCTCTGAGTTCATTAGCTAGAAAACATACTCTGAGAATGGCAGTGTTAATATTGTAAAGAAAGATGTTTAAACTTTATCTTACAGTATTTGTTCTGGTTCCTAAGACTTACTGTGGGGATGGGGAGCCACCCTTTGGTCATTATTGTAAATGCAAAATCAATATAACGTACACACATGCTGTCGGCTTTTGCTCTGCCGGGAGAGTTCTTTGTAACCACCTATAAATCCACTGACCATACTGACAGATACTCCAAGGATAATCTCTGGTTTAACCCCATTTACAGTATGTATCTTACCTTCCAGGGACGATAGGGATGAGAAATCTCAGCTTGTGCAGGGCTTTGTGCATTTTACGTGCCAAAAGTTGTCCTTAGACTCTATGCCTTCCATTCTCTATCACGTTACTGACATTTGTAGCTTTGTAGTTTTCTCTTCCAAGAGCCCCGAACTGAATAAATAAAAAGGTTCAACCTGAATTACAAATTCCTTTACTTTTTCATCATGGTAATTAAGAGTCACAGGTCAGTGTGAAAAGCAGACTAACATGTAGAAAAGACTAACACACTTCTACCATATAATTTCAGCAAAACAGGCTGGACACTGAGATAGCAAAGCAAAATCCTCATAGAATGGAAAACACAGATATTAAGCCCAGGAAAGGTCAACTGACAGGGCAGAAAGGGAAACCTATGGAAACCAGCCAGGGAGATTAGAGTTAAGCCCCACACAACTCTTATTTCACACTGAAAACCACAAACCATTCCCAGAAAGGAAGAAACTATTATGTTCTCTCTTAGCCTTGATGTGAGCAACTTTCTTAAATGCTCCTCTATTTTATGAGAAAGGACCAAGTTCCCAGAGTTTTCCATTTACTCTTCCCTCAGAACTTGGGAGGCTGTTTTTCTTTCTTTTGACCTGGGATCATCCCCTCAAAGTCAGCTTTTGCTGGTCATTATCAAGTGGAATCGGTCCATGAGACAGACACAAACAGTGGATATGTAAGCACTGGATAACCCAGACATAGCAGGAAAGCTAGCAGGAAAGCAGTGGTTTTGAATTTGGATACAGACTTCAGAACACCAAGACTAAGAAACTTACCATTAGGTCACCAAAAAAAAAAAAAAAAAAAAAGGAATAAAGGTAATTTGCAGAGCCTATAATGAGATTACTAGCTGCCTTCTATCCTGCCACTTGTCACATAGGAATTTGAATAACCAAGTAAACGGTTACAACAATGAGAATACATGTACTTCCTCACATGCTCAAGATGTCTTACAAACACTACGCTACTACACCAGACAAACCATCTGTGTTCGCAAAAGATGAATATTCCTACTCATGTGCTACACTTGGGGATGAAGATGCAAGGTGAAGTGACGTCTCCAAGCCCACACAGTAAGTTAGAAGCAACATCAGGATAACACAGGAATTTCCAGCTGATCAGGCTGCAAGGCCCCTATGTCTACGCTTGTATCATTGCCGTTCAAAAGAGGCTTATTTGTCCTTAAGTTAAGGACCTTTTTCCTCCCACCACCAGAGAAAAGACAACACGCTGGATCACTGAACAACAGTTCCATGGGCTAAAAAGCAGCTTTTTGATTATTCTCTGTTGATGACTCTCAACCAGTTTTCCTTGCCCCAAAGAGCAGAAGCTGCCCAACAATGCCTTATGTGAAACATTAGTGATAGAAAGAAAATGAAAAGGGAATGAGACAGTCATTAAAGTGTTTGGGTTTTTTCCTGAGGGAAGGGCGCCACCCACACTGCATATTTTTCTATAATGAATTTTGTTTTAAAAAAATTATATTTAATTCAGCCTGTAGTAATACAGTCTATTTAGATGATTACAGTCTGATGCTACCACTAAATTCAACAGCAGGTTTGATTTGTGACTGTAGTACTGTTAGATGTCAGTATCTGAGGAATTTGCACTATGGATTGTCAAAAGGGTCTGACTGTATTTACAGTCTAAGCGATCTTTCTCTTCTACATTTCAGCAGGTTCTCCAGATTTTCAAGGTGGTCACTTGACCACTGGAATCCAACATGTAGAGAAACCCAGTGTGAAAAAGCATAATCACACCTAAAAGATGATGTCATAGCTTTTGGAATGATGACTGCACTAAGAAATGAATGGGTTTGAAAGGACTTGATTAGATATACCACACTGAAAACCTGGAAGTGATGGGGTTTTACAGTTAATGTGCTAGGCAAGAAAATGCTGCAGCTCAGGTGTGATTCCCTCCACCAGTATTGATGAGCTGACTTATGGATGACTGTAGGGTTCTGAACCTGGAGCTGAAAAGAAATGAAAGCAAGCAGATAACATATTGTGATAAACATAATTTATCACAAGACAATGACATATTCCTTATATTTATTCTAAAAAGAATAATTTTATGAAAGTCATCTTATTTTGTCATTGCAGAAGAGCCATTGTTTGGTCTGATACTTTTGTCAAAACAAAGCAACTGCTCAATGCATTATGTTTTCAAAGGAATAAACACTAACGCATAGACATGGATTTAACTCACTGAATTCATGCATATAGCTGAACAGTAGACACTAGTTTGGCCTGAAGCATACCATACTCCTCCAGGTTGCGAAAAATCCACCAAAAGGTAAAACTTGGACATCCAAAATACCTTGCTTCATGTCCACCTGTTTCCTACAAGTGTTCAAACCCAAATGTCTGCATTCTGGATGAGGTTCCTGGGACTTTCTGTTTGGGTTGCTATGCAGGATTGGAAGCACCAAAATTATGTGTTTAAGTACTGAATGTTTGAGATGTAACTGTCAAGGCACTTCAAGTCTGATAGCTCTTTTAGTCAGCACTGATTTCACTCAAAACCTTGGAAAAACAGAGGGTTAAAAGGACCTTGAGGGAACCATTGCTGCCTCCTTCTTTTCTGTACACAGGCACCTGTCTTCAAAAGAAGATTCAGAATCCTGATGAAACAAAAAAAAAAAAAAAAGAAAAAAAAGACATCCCCACATATTAGGAACCTGTTCAGGTGCATTAAAACTCATCTTCTCGTGTGCAGAAACAGATGATGCAGAACCAGCATCCCTGCAATGTGTTCCACAAGTGTCAAATCAAGTTATCTCTTCCCTAAAGGCAGCTGAAGTGAAACCTTCCCATGGTGACCAAGACCTTCTCCTTTTCTTGTTGCAAGGACACACATTCCATACCTGGGCAGGTGCCTTCAGAAGATGCTTATGAACTTGTCAGCTACAAAAAGAAAAGGGTCCAATTTGCTCAGGCAACAGGCAGGAACTGGGAGAGGCTCCCAGAGTATCTGTTTCTGAATCCCCACAAAGGAGTATTCACGGTGACTATCTTACAGTGCTCTTTGTAGAAACTAATGCTCTTTGTAGAAACTAACAACTTTGGGTGGCAAACTTGAAGTAATCTCTATCATTGGTAATACAAGAAAGAGCTAATATTCATGTGCACCTGCTTTGGGTGGTGTTGGCAGGAGGTCATTTACACAAGTCAACCCTTCCATACCAAGTGGTGGGTGCCCTGGATGACTGCTTTCAAGCAGGATTTGCCTGGTGCAGAATCACCATGGCATGCACTCATGCACGTTTTCCTAACATGCAGCCTGTTGCCAACTATAATTTTATCTTTAACACTTTGTACTAGAGAATACAACAAGGTAACTAAAACTTAAAACCTTTCTGAAGATGAGCAAATGTCTCCATTTGAATGTAGAGCCTTTTTACCTCTGTCTTAGTGGTAGCAATAAATGCTGCCAACTTCCATTAGAGAAGCATCTAGCACCCAACCAGCAACCGTAAGCCTCTAGGCAATTCCTCCCAGTCCCTGGCAAAGCATTTAATCACAAATAATTCAGGGGAAGTTCTTACTTCTTGATGGTACCCCAATTTCCAGCAACTTTGAGAATCTCACTTGTTACCATAGAGGAGATAAAATGTGATAGTATAAACAATTTTAAACATTGTGCATTTGATGGAACATAGTTTCAGTAAAACCTATATTTTAAAAGAAATAATTCCCGTTGTGATTTTTATTATATTTCCTGTGTATTTTATTGAATTATTTCCACTTTTACCATGTATGCTTCTTGCTTATCTCCTACACTGTCTATTAAGATGGAGAATAAAACTAGACTGAACAGTTTTGCCTTTGGAATTCCTTTATCAGTTACCAACACAATAATTTTATGTTTAAATTGCAAACCATACCTGGTGAAATTTTAATCCAAAACAATAAAAGTTTTACACTGAAATCTTAAAACTGTTTTGGGAACCACTTCTCCTAATACTGGATTTTGCAAATTTTTAAAGAACATAATCAGTATCTTATGTCTGTTATACAGCCACATGACATACTTGAACTGGAATTATTTAGAGGGAGCAGTATTTCTTCCAAGAGTGATTAATGAACTGAAAAAAGCCCTGATGCTGTTACACTTCTTGCACATCAGGCAAATACATAGAACAGATCAGCATGTTTTGTCCAAAGGCTGGAAAGCGTCTTAGTGACTCCCAACTGTCCGTGAATATATTATACTTAAGAAAAACACGGTGCTCCAAGCTTGTAGATAGAGTAATATCCCTACTCAATATATAAACTCCATCGTTGTGGAGAGTGCAAGTCAAGTTAAGGCCCGATTTTGATGTGTTCTCTTTGAGGTAGAGCCATTCTTTGGTAGCAATGTTGTAAGACTGCACAGTTAACACGTCCTCACTTTGGCTGGATTTTTGGTTTGGTCCAAGCTCATGAATACAACCCCCTACCAGATATATAGTTTCTTCAACGGAGAGCATCTGTTGTTTGCGAACATGGACATCACAAAGTTCAAAGTTGGTCCAGGAATCAGAAGTGGGACAGTACTGCAAAATGTTCATATTCCTATCTGAAACAGAGGAGAGAGATTTACAAATAAATAAATATATTAGAAGAGGAGGATTCTTCCTCCCTACAAACTATATCAGTCATTATTAAAGACTGCTAATGAATTACAGTGCAAAAGCATAGCAGACCAGGGCAGAAATATTGATTATTGAGAAGTGCAACTCTTTGCCCTTGACAATAAAGTCTGAATGTTCTGTTCCTTCACAGAGGAAAAAATTAAGGTACTTCTGGCACATTACATGACGTAAATGGTCTGGAGATGCAGCTTTTAGCAGAATAATCCCTACCTTTTAACTTATGCTTTTAATTTTGCCTCTGATTGATATGCAAGAATTTTTTATGAAAACAGAAATGGAGCAATATTCTGCTCTCCAACGGTGATCACAGATGAATCAAATTATCATGAAGACAGTATGCTTCATTAACGGCTGTCAAGTGATGATTAATCATATAAGCTTAACTTCAATATTTTGCATTTCACTCCATAAATCAAAGTTTTATGGAATGAAATTCATAAAGCTAGTTACATTTCAACAAGTGGCACGGATGACTTAAGAGCACATGTTCAGTACCTTAGAAAAAAGAGAAACACACATCATCAAAATCATTAAAGAACCAGGAACCCCACGCTCCAGCATCAGACAGAGGCACAGAAAAAAACTGAAGCCATATCTATGCCTCAGTTACAACTCAGTGGATGCATGTGTTTGCAATACTGTTATTCTATGAAATTGCTACAATACCACCCTGATTTATGGTGCAGCGGAGGCCTTGGCTGTGTCCAAGGCTTCACTAAATTAACACAGAATGCATAGGACTCGTTAGCTAGTAAACTGAGTTTCAATCTCTGGAGACTTGAGCTTAAATCCAAACTCAAGTGACAAGCGGCAACAGGTTTGCATACTCCAGCCTGGCCTTTTATTAAAACCTGCTCCATATTATCAGCCTATCCTGCATGATGATCTCCAGATGAGCTCCCAAGTGGAACAGCAGACGGTGACATACTGAAAAGTTATGTAAGGGCACAGGTATAAATAGCCATAAACATAACTGGATTGCCATGAATGAAGTGCATTAGCAGCATGATTAGCAAGGCGCTGCTATAGCACTTGCTTGCACTCTGATGACTTTCAGTCATTGCCTATTACTTTACATTGCCTTCTTGAACACCTAATCCACTTTAAATATAGGAAAAAAAAAAAGAGGAAAAATATCATGTCAATGCTCTATGAAATTGCTGAGCAAAGCTTTTTAGATGATCTTCGTCTACAAACAATGTATCATTCTCTGACTCATTGGAGGGGGGGGTGGAAATCCCAATTAAGTTTCTTTATCTATGTATAGCAGTAATCTTCCGCGGTAAAAAGTGCTATGGTTTGAGAGGGGGCACATGAAATGGAAGTCTGTTGTGATATGGCCCTCATTTGCTCCATCCAGAGCCTGGATCCACTGAAACAAAACTAAACAAAAGAAAAATACAAACCATGAACATTATAGTGCCTGACATGGAATTTCTATTAGGATCTAGGTGCACAAGTGAGAGCTAAGAATTGGAAGGAGGGTCTTTATTCAAGAAGTGTCTTATAGTTTACAGTAGGGAATTCCAGATCCTACCATCTTTTGGAAAGTGCAGTCTCAAGAGAAAGCTCTACACAGATAAAAAAAATAGCCTACAAAACCTGCTAAAACTGAGGTATATGCAGAAATACTAAAAACAAAGTACAATAAATAAAAAATTATACATTCATTGCTGCTTGTGTTTTATGTAGTGAATGTAGTAAAGTAACGAATGAACCTCAGTATTTCCCAGACAGTTAGGCCTTAACACTCTCCAACATCTGCATAACTTGGAAGTTATTCCAATTTTTTTTACACTACACTAGTGTAATTGCGGCAATTCTGGATTCTAGGCCTGATAGTTGTCCTAAGCCAATCCGTCACAGAAAAACTGATCCTAGACCCTCATTCAGGAAAGGATCTTCATTTATAACAAGCACAGGTGTTTGTTGTCCTGAACAGTCCTTGATTTAAGTATAAACTTAAATGTGCTAGTTATCCACTGCTCACAACTTTATACCATTTTAGTATCCTGTACCCATTAAAAATGGAAAATTTTAAGAAAAGATCTAGGAAAAGACAGAAGCCAGAAGGTCAGCAGCAATCCCCAGAGGTGTGGAAGAAGCAAGAGGTAACCTATTTACTATCCTCCTTCAGCTGAAACTACAGGTAGTACCAAATAAGGAGCCTGACACAAGGCAGCAATCCTGACTATTCATGCTTTGTTGATTAATTTTAAGGGAATGGGATTTGCATCAGCAACATGCTGGTCTTCTTATCCGTGACACCAGGAGTAGGCAGCCTGAAGAAAGAACAGCAGGAGCACCAGAAAAGGAACTTGCAAAGTGCAGAGGATGTAGGAGGAAAGCCAGTACTCCCATAACCTTGTAGCACTAGTAACCAAATCAGAGCTTTTTCTCCTTACCTCTTCTTTCTCTGACTCTAGATAAAAATGACAAAACCCTGACTCTGGTCTCTAGAGAAAGTCTTCCCTTTACTCTGTTTCAGTCCCTCCTCCTTTTTCTCAGCTCTCTTTTCTCAAAGGATGTTTCCTTTTGGGTCTGACTTTCCAGCACACAGTGGTATGTGCCAGACATTTTTCAGTCCCAGTGCCAAACATCAAGGAGCACCATGTTCCCCAACAGGTCCTTTAGTAGGGATGACTAGAGGACTGGGACTGCAGAGCACACCACAGCATGGCCCTCCATATGGACACAGGCATGCTGGTATCTTTTGTTTTCCTCAGTGAAGCCACCAGGTTCTGGGTCAGAATGGACCAGAAAAAATGCTCTTGAAGATTATCATTACCACAAGGACCATGAGGGGTGGAAGAGTGTTTTTTATAAACCTTATAATGATTCAGACCTAAAATCTGCTCAGACACTAGAAGGGAAAGCTTGTTCTAATGTCAGTTTAGCTTTGCTTGCAGTACTTTCTGTAAAAGTTAATCTTTCTTCTAATTTTATTCTCCATTTGGAGAAAAAAACCCACCAAACTCTGCTGTGGTTAAATGAAGTGGGCAAAGTCCTGGAGAAAGGAATTTAACTTTAGGAAATCCTGGTAAATACTGAACATTTGGCATGGAGAAAAAAATTACTTCTAAAACTCTGAGAAAATGGTATTCCTCCCAAAGAACAGCACTGCATGCTTAACAAATGAACAAATGGAAGTTCTTTTTAAGTGGCTTGCTTTTCTACTGGGTAAAGAAAAAGTAATTGTCAGGAGAGAATGCAATTTCAAATCCTTTCCTCTCTACAGTAATCTCAGAAAACAAGGTATAGAAAGGAAGTAAGTTAAAAATGTTGGTTCTTGCTTAAGCTTTTGATTAATAATTCAATTATTACAGGACTGAACATCTTAGCTACGGCTTGAATTTGCCTGTGAAACACTGAAATGCTATAGTGAAAGGACCATGACATTTATTAATACATGAGACACAGTAATGCAGGCAGACATTTTCTTCATATTTTCCCTTCTGACAGTTTAAAACAGGTATTTAAAAAGCAAACAGTGTATCTGTTGAGAACTCTCTTTCTACTGTGTGATCAGAATCCAAAAAGAGGAGGGCTGAGCTGGGTGCTGATGTACGCATCAGTCTGTTCCCTCACAATAACAGAGCCCCAGATCCATGTAGGCCCTGAAAAAATAATAAATATCTAAATCCTCTATGACAGAAGTTGGGGGTTTTTTGTTTCATTTGTCAATTATTTTCTACCAGTGACTTATTTCTTTATGTTTTAGTGAATATTATGCAGCTTTCTACGTCAGTTCAAAAGATTTCCTGAAAAATAAAAGAAAATTATCTGGGCTTTAGAAGCAATCAGGTTTAAAAAAATAATTAAAACAAAGGGTAAAAGCAAACTTTCTACCTCGTGTGGTGTATCCTCCAATAACATAGATCTTGCCTTTACATTCACAAGCTGAAAATTCTGCAAGAGGGTTTGGCATGGATGCTACGAAAGTCCACCAGTCATTTTCTGGGTTATAGCACTCCACGTTGGAAAGGGATTGACCCCCGATGGCATAGAGCTTTCCATTCACAGCCAAAAGCTTAAAATTAGACCTGAAAGAGAAGATTGCAGCATTGAAACAGGTTGCACAGCTACACAGAAAAATATAGGAAAGAAAGTTCTTCCTATGCAGGCTCCAACATATTCATCATCACTTCCAGCTTGTACCATCACTTCATATATTACAGCATCTGAACTCTTCTGTGTAAGGCCAAAATTCTGTAACTACACTGTAATTATGTCAGACAGTAACCAGTGACATTCTTGTTGTTAATGAAGTTGATGCTGAGACTGGCAAATATTTCATTTCAGATTTCAATCTGTCACAGTTTGACCTCTAAATGTTTAGTTAACTAATGTTTTCTGTAGATGTCTCATTTTTACTGGGCTTTTAGTAAAGTACCTTCAGTGGAGAAAAAATGTATACACACAGAGTTAAAGATATTATTTTAGTTAAATTTCAGAAATTTCAAACAAAGCTTGATGAATGCCTAAGAATGTGTACTCATCTCGTCTGTAATATAGAATCTCTTTAATAACCCTAATAAACAGCAATTTAAAACTACACACTGAATCATGTCTGCAAAAGAAGGAAGAGACAATCTCCTGTGCCTTACTCAGAATTAAACTACTAAATATATCCTCTGCCCCACTGAAGCAAGATACATATGTAAATTAAATTAATAAAATGATAAAAAAAATTAAAAGCTGAACAAAATGCATTGCACTCCACAGGCAATGCCCTGTTCTTTTATTTCTTATTCTGTTCCATTATGCTGTTACATGTCACACATGGGAAAAGGGCAACTTTCTAATTACTGAAGTACGGGAAACCTTATTCCTTATGCTTTTAAGATAATACAGGCAGAAACAAATGGTCTATGGATATTACAGGTGCAAGTCTGTAGGAAGAAACTGGAGGGCTTAAAGAGAGAGGGAATGAATGCTCAGCTATTCCTCCCAGCTATGGAAGCTGGTCTAATAGAAGATTCTGAGCTCTCCTCAGAAACAGTCTCATTACCTGGAAGGGTTGTCTCTCCTCTACTGCTGAGCCAAACTGAGATTTTACCATGCAGTACCCCAGTTAACTAGATGTGTGGAAGCCACTGGAGTGCAGCAGCTCAGCGTCACGCCAAGCGTTATGTCTGTAAAACTGAAGTGGTGCTATAGGCTCACGTTGGCCTGCTGAGCAGTAAAGTGAGGTTCACTCAGCATTAATCCAAGATTCAAAATTTACCGCTAAGTAGTTTTGCAGGGTTTTGTCTGGACAAAATGAACCCTGCCTAGCAGCAGACTGCCCTGCATTTTCTTTTTATTAAATATATTTGGAAAAAGAATTTGTTTCCAGATGGAATCATTTTGTTCTTGTCATCTCGATACAGCTTTGGAAACTAAAATGCTCCTTTGAAGGAATTAATTGGTTTTTATTCATTTTTTGCTGACATTTACTATTAGGTCACTCTGTTCATCTCCCCTCTACAGCAATTATGTTTTCCATCTTAGAGAATCCAGAATAACATGGCAATCAATAGCATGTATGAAATGAGGATAATTACTTGCAAAACATTATGATTTTCAAAACAATGTACCTATTCTAAAAGTTATGGTGGGGAAAAAAAATCCACAAATTAACAAAGGGACAAAACCACAAAATGTAAATGCATTTTCCAAGCAATCCTTTAAAATCTAAAGTATGTTGCAAAGCCTGTATCTCTGTGCGTGTGATGGAGATGGTGCAGAATTTTTTTACTTTAGAGTTCACACGCATACACAGAGCGTTTCCCTATTCTGAGATCCCTAGCCACTTTTTAAACATGCTAAAAGTTCTTGAACAGAGGACATGAATTAACTAAACAAGTGTGTATTGTCAGAACATTAAAGAATTCAGGTTTCCTAATTCACACGTGCTTCTCTAGTTACCCTCTAATTGTAGCCTCTTACTGTTTTGTCTGAATGGAGGTAACTAATCCAGTTTTTGCTTGACGACCTTTGTATCACCAAATTGTTTCTTGCAGCACAGGTAAAACTATCTGGTGAAAGATGTATGGCACAACTTTCAACTTCAATTATTCTAGAAGGAGGCCATGTAGTTTGTGTCAGGCAATTAACCACTTCCAACACTTGTTAAAATGGGTAACATTCAGTGGAAGTATCTCGAGATTTATGGAACACATTAACTATAAGGTTCATTTTACTCTAAAGTAGCTGTAAGTATCCATCAGCACACTTTATATGAAAGTCTGGACAATGGCTCAATACGTTATGAAAAACTTCTGCCATTCACCTTTCCATGCCAATAACAGCAGGTGTTTTTATGGAGAGTGAACATTAGGAAATATTTAGTGTATTTTTACACTCTTTTAATGTGCTGGAGCAGCTGGAAATAAGGAAAGCAAACACTGAGCAACCAGCCAGCTCTCCACAACTAACAGTTGTTCCATGGACTACAGCTTGGAAACAGCAAAGCTGAACAGCCGGTCAGATTCATCTGCAATGTAACTCTGCTCAAACTAGTGAGTTATCTAAACTTGGGGGATCCAGAGTACTTTCCAAATGCCAGGCCTAGTGCATACCCTTCTTGTTGGGACAAGACCAGGTATGGGCTCTCCTCTGACATCCTTCATTTCCTCTGAAAGCAACCTCAGGAACACAAGCAAAAGCAAGTTCTGGGGTTTTACTTCAAAATACATTGTTCATTCAATAAAGACAAGTGCAAACACTATATGCACAATTTAAAAAAAAAAAAAATTTGAAAAGTGTATTTTCCCCCATCACAGAGGAATTTTGAATGAAAAAATATTTCAAAATGCAGAAAGAGAAGGTCTCATAAACCACTACCATTCCCCAGGAGCACCCTCTCCTACATTCCTGTAAGAGTCCTCAGAGTGGCAGCAGTTCAGGCACAGATTGCTCACAAAAACCACGTTCCACGTGCATGTGTATAATCCCAGCCAGGGGCTTACAAGGGTCTTCCAAGCCTGGAAGATACACCTGCCATGAGTAGGAAGGTTCTGAAGGAAAATAGAAGTGGAATATACAGCTCCATCTGGCACATGCAGTAGAAAACCTATGAGTATATTATTTTTAAACTTCAAATTTTAACTGACAGCATCAATTTAAAGAGGAGTATGGAAAGGTATTCAATGGTAGTTCTTGAACAGCCCTCAATGCACTTTGTTACCTTCCTGTCCCCAAAGATGACAAGTGGTCTCAGGCAATGCTTACATGAAAAGTTTGAGTAGTTGACAGTATTCCAAATACAGCACTACCTCTAGAATGAAAAGACCTAGAAAATGTGATTTGTTACGGACTATTTGTGACCAGCACTAGATTTAGCCCTTGGATGATGAGAAATTCCAGGCTCAGTCATAGGCTTCCTATATGAGCCTGAAAAAATTATTTTATCTCCCTTGTGTGAGCACAAATTGGGAATGACACTTTCTCAAGCTTATGTGGGTATCACAAGAATAATATACAGTAGTTACCTATTGTGAACAAATGTGAAACTACAGTAATAGGACCTCTGCATCCAGAAAGAGAGCCAACAGCTATAACCTAAAGCAGAACAACTGCTAAGTATGCAGTACACATCTGAGGGCTTTTGTTTTCTATTTAGAAGTAAACTGAGATTTTTTCATCTACGCATATGTGAAGAATGCCAACATCCTGGAATTCTATATAACGATAATGGAAATTATTAAAGACAAAAATATCATAGGATTTACAAGGTTTGTTGAGGGAAAAGAAGTTCTTACATTAACAGCAAATCAGCACAATTATTTCCATAACTCCTCAGCCATAACTTGAGGCCAACATATGCATCCATTCACATAGGCCAAACCCAGATATTCTATTGTCTGAAGTCAAACCAGCTTCAATGGGAACTAGAACCCTCCCTCAAGGTATGTAAAAATTTCATCCATGGGATGTAATTGTATCAGCTGACATAAATTCATTTGGCAGACTGTCACACGACTGTAATTCCAAAGCAGCACGTTGGGCAACCACCCTGCTTATTTTACTACAGCGTAACAAACTAAAAATACAACACTGAGCAAACTGCAGATCTAACTGCAGCGCATCTGTGCAGCAGACGGGCATCAGTGCTGTTTCTGTTGAATGCAAGATCCCTGATTCTAAAAATCGCCCTGCTCTTGGCTCCTATAGCACAGGCCATGCCTTCGTGTATTCTGGCCACAAAATGTCAAGCGGGTCACCAGAGAGCTAAAATATTATGTCAGATGTAAAAAACAGTAACTTCAGAGATGAGACCTCATGAAGCTGTTAAAATCAAAAAGCTTTTTGTGAAGGAGTCAGCAGAGTCTCCATGAAAAAAACAAAACTTCCCGTTTATGATTCAGGGAGCAACACTTGCTGCTACCTTGCAGTCTAGGGGCAGATGTAATTCTGGGCTCTTTTTGGCCTGCAATAACTACCATGAAATGTAAGAATAGACACAACTCCAAAAATATCCATTTGTATGATACTTTTCTGCAGTAAATGGCCAATGTGTTTGCTAAGGAATCCCTTGCTGTCACCTGTGACAGGCTTCAAAATTAATGGCAAAAATTGTATGGCAGTGCAGTTGAAAACATTAATTTAAGGAGAAAATATCCATGTGTTTATTTCAGTTATGATTATTATATCTCCTAGAAGAAAGGGAAAGTGTGGGAGAAAAAAGGGCTGACCTAGAGTTTGAACAGCCAGATCGTATGGTGAAAAACGGGCCCTGAAAAAGCATTTTTTTAAAAGCCCTCATTTGCCATGCTGCAGAATCATCGTAGATAGTAACATCCCTCTTGTTATACACATCACAAAAACCAATGCCAAAACCTCCTAATTTGATCAACGTGGGACTCTTGTGTTTGAGTTAATTTCCATAGGAGAGGCTGTGTGGGCTGACCCCGTTATCTTTTCCTACCGAGGCCACCACGCTCGTGTAGGCAGGACTGCCGAAGCGAGGCTGGCTACATCATCTCAGTTCCCACAGGTGCCCTGGTGGTGACTGCTTATAGGTTGAGTCTCCAAGAAATATGTCTGCATGAAAAGGTGTTTGCAGTGTCTAAAACCTAAATGTTAATTTAAAAATGACATTTTTCAGAACACCGTTCCAAGAAGCCAGAAATACTGAAAAAAAAAATAAAAATTGTTTCTGACCAGTTCCAAGGACTGACTATAAGCCAATGATTTCAGTGAAGTTCTCAGAACACCACAGAAAGTGAAAAAAAAGGTGAAATGGCAAAAGAGCTAATTTTAGTTCAAATTCCTGTTTTGAGGGGTTTTAGCTGGCAAGAGCTAAATCGAGAATGGAATAGAGACTGCAGTTTTACTGCCCAGACACAAAGCATTTCTGCCTTTATGCCAGTGGTTTGGGTCTCTGCATGCTTTTTCAATTTACTGGATGACCAGAATTTCCATTCTACAGTGAATTTTGGCCTCCTCACTTGCTCTTTTTCAGACAGAGAAGATAAAAAATTAAACTCTTCTTCTAAAATGGAAACAATGAGGAAGTTTGCGTTGGATAACAGAAACGTTTGTTTCAGTAAAGCAAAAGGCTTTGTTTTGATAACTGCGGTGTGATTAAGGTAGAGCAGCCATACCCTTGGTCAGGGAGATGGCCTCTCTCTCTGAGTCCCCCTCAAGGCCAGCTCTCTATTTTTCTTTCAAATGTAAATTATACAAGTGTTTCTGAATACTAACTTCAACATAAATGTCAAGCAAACAATTCAAAAGGATAAAGGAAAAAAGCAAAATGGTCAAAATTATGAATGATTGCCAGATCCAAATATTCTTATAAAGTGAGAAATCTCTCACCATCTTCCTGACACTTTTCTGGTGAAGACTGCACTGAAACGCAGGCCTACAAAACACTCAGATTTTTTTGAAAGTACAATCAAAGCACAAGAACTGCTCCAACTATTTTTTTTTCAGCCATCTACAGCCCTAACTGACACCGCACATCCCCACCAAAAGCAGGAAAACTTGTTACATTACTGGAGTTAAAATATGCCACAAAGAAAGCAGGAAAAAAAAAACCAACAACAACTTTAAAAAAAAGATATATCTTTGTTATTTCAAAGAGAATCTCTATTACCAGCAAGACACCTGTCTGGGGAGGGTGGCTCCTTGTATGCTGCAGTTTAAAGGAGAAATGGGAGCCTGCCACCACTTCACACCGAGGTGAATGGTCACACGTGGTGGAGGGCCATAGCACGGTCCTCCTCTGCTGACATCTACCTCGCGTTCTCCCACAGCTGAGGCCTCAACCACACAACAAAGTCCTGTCCTCCTCACCCGTCCCTGGCCACAGCAGCTCCCTGCGCCATGCAGGGTGTCCCTGAGCAGGTCAGAGGCGGCAGCGCTGTGCTGCGGTGGGATGACTCTTGCTGGCAAAGCCCAGGTTTGCCAGGCCACCGCCAAGCACCGCGGTCCTTCCTACCACACCATCCAAGAGACGCAGGTGATTCACAGCACCAAGGCTGGTTTGAATCACTTCTCGTAACAGAGTCCTGTCAACGCCACGTGACTCGACAAGGTCTGTTTTGACACTACACATGGCCACACGTGTATTTGAGGGAGCAAGGGTTACCTCTTCTGGTTCATGGAAGCCAGCTGACTCCACTCGTTTAGGCAAGGGTTGTAACAATGGGCAGCCGAGATCTCCTGGCTAGTGATCCTGTAGCCCCCGACAATGAACAGGTAGTTGTCCAGCACTGCCGACCCGTAGCCTCGGACGTTCACCAGATCAGGGGGCAAGTTGCTGGCCAGGGGCAGCCACCTCTGCGCTTCCTCATCATACCTCAGCATGGACCAGGGGGCTTCCACCTGAGGGTGGCTGCCCGGAGGCAGGCCTAGGGAGGAGGCACCCATGAAGTCCCCGATGGCCACGAGGGTGGCCGTGCCCCTCATCCGCCTCTCCTTCAAGTGCTGCTGGAGAGCATGGGGCAGCAGGAGATGTGGCCGAGCATCGGGCCTCCGCAGCACCTGGTGGTAATGGGCGGCCATGAAGTCTAGGCAGGCGTCGTGCAAGTCCTGCAGACCGTAGACCTGCGCCAGGCGGTGCAGCTCGAAGCAGTTGCCCAGCCTCACCTGGGAGAGGAGCAGGCGGAGCAAGGGGGTGACCTGCAGGTAGGACGCGGCCTCCACCAGCTCCTCCAGCAAAGGGGGCTCCTCATCGCCCCCCTCCTCCTGCTCCAGCCTAGCCAGGCAGGAGGTGTTGATGAAGTCCAGCACCAGCTCCAGCCCCAGGGCGCTCAGCCCCCCGCGCAGCAGCTGCTCCTGCTGGCCCTGCCCTGCCTCCCGCATGCCCGAGCGGTAGAGGGCTCGGAAATAGTCACTCTGCTCGATCAGCTTCCTCTTGCTCACCGGGTAGCACTTGTCCCCCAGCCGGATCTGCACCACCTCCTCCCCCGCACCGGCCCCCGCCCCTTCTCCCGC
>JAVJGJ010000057.1:11921758-11977003 GCA_035590215.1 Microhierax caerulescens
CCGCGCTGGGCCGCGCCGGGCCAGGCCGGGCCCCGTCGCGGGAGGGGGGCAGGCGCCGCCCCCGGGCCCCGTCGCCGCTCCTTCCCTGCAAGGAGACGAGAAGGGGAAGGGAAAAAAAAAAAAGGAAAAACCAGCCCCCCCCAACCAGAAAAGAGGGGAGAATAAGCCCTAAAAAGGCAAAGCTGAGCGCGGCGGCGTGGCCGGGCCTCGGCCCTGCACCGGCGGAGCGGGGCACCCGCGGCCGCCTGCCGCGCCGAGCTGGGGGGGCACTCGGGGTGCTGGGCAGGGGGTGCAGTCGGGGTGCTGGGGGGCTGCTGGGGAGCGGGGTGCAGTCGGGGTGTTGGGCAGGGGGTGCAGTCGGGGTGCTGGAGGGCTGTGTGTGCAGTCGAGGTGCTGGGGAGGGGGGTGCAGTCGGGGTGCTGGGCAGGGGGGTGCGCTTGGGGACGCGGGGCGGCGGGCTGGGGGCTCAGCTCAGGGCGCAGTGACAGGCACGAGGGGCGGCCCGGCCACCCCCGCCCGCCCCGGCGCTGCCTGAACTGGCTCTAACGCCTTGCCATAAATGTCCGGCTGCATCCCTGCAGAAGGGGAATATTCTCGAACCAGGCACGCAGGGAAAAAAAATAAAAATAAAATACGGTTTGTGTGCATGTACTGGTGCCTCGCCAGAGAGGGGGAGGAAGCGCTGCGGCCAGCCTGCTGCCGGGGCATCCTCACACGGTGCCATTCCCTAAAAAACTCCAACACTAAGGATCACCGCGCACTGCAGCAGGATTTACAGGATTTACTAGTGGCGAGGACGAACCATAGTTCTGTTAGGACCTTCCTGATTCTTCCCAAGTCCCCTTTGGTGCATAAAGATACCATATAACCTGTCTGCTACTCTGTCTTTTCTATTTAAAGCAAGTTCCCGGAATAGGACATCAGTGTTACCCCTGAGAGTGACCTGCATACCAGGGCCCTGGGTTTGTTTGACATGAACAAGGAAACAACAAATTAACAGCTGAGCATCTTGGGCACAGATAAAGTGTCTGGTTTGGGTTTTGCCTTGTTACATTCTTGAAACATAACCACAGTCCTTTTTATTCTGGAAAAACAAACACCCCAAACCAGAAAAAAAAAACAAACAAACAAACCAACCAAAACAAACCAACAAAAATCCCTGCTAACACAGATGAGGAAGTCTGCAATCCTATTCCTATATGATGATGCTTAATATGAAGACTTTAAAAATATATTTTATATTTTTTATCTTTATAAAGATACTTCCTTCATCTCATGTATTGCAGACCATAGAAAATCTTTCCCTTCAGCAGTAATGTGAATCATCTGCAGTTATTGCAGGTTGCTTAGTTTTCAGGCAACTCCCTATTTCCACTAGTCAGAAGGGATCATTTCCCCCAACAACTAAAACTCTTTCGACTGGCACTAGACTGTTTCTTTTCTCTCTCACCCCCCCACCCCCCTCTTTTTTTTTTTTCTGAAGAAGACAGGGTCATTTGCATTTTAGCATTTCCTCTGTGAAATGATCCTCTCTCACCGTTTTGTTGATCTTCACCTTAACTCTAGCCACAACATGAATGTCAATCTCAAGAGTTACAGGTGTTCTTTTCTGCTTTCATAAAAGCATTTGTTGAGGGGAGGTAGATCTCTGTGCATTTTTCTTCCCACCTCACTTCAAAGCATTTTCATCATCTTGCTTTTGAAGGGCCCATTTCATGTTCTGAAATCCTTTTATATAAGATTTTAACCAGTTGCAAAGAGCTCCCTTCAGCAGCCTCAGGCCATAGCTAGGTCACTATCGCCTCTCACTGTCTTTTTCCTACTTCCACTGTTTGCTTATTTTGTGGTTGTTTTTTTTTTTTCTTTCATTCTCCCTCAATATTTAATTAATTTTCAAATTCCAGTCTCCTGTCTTCTGCTCTTGATGACGCACTGCATCATTTGGCTTTTCAAGTTTCTTGCACTGAGCTGAAGCTTGAGTTTCAGCACCGGCTGTTTTTTTTCTCTGCCTCAGGTTCAGCCTGGGAAAGATCATTAACACACACGAGTGTCTTACCATTTCAGTAGGAGCCCGACCCATCTTTCCTTCTTGTGCTGTAACTCCCATAGGCAGACATTTCAAGCGATTGTAATCATTCACACTCCAGAGGTAAACATAGAGCTCGTGTTTGTCGTGGCCATTAAGCTGCCCCGTTGGAATACAGTATGATTGCCAACACAGTGGTATGATTGCCATCTTTAGACATCTGCTTTGGAGTCTTGTATGTTTGATGTATTTGTAAGTTAGCTCCTAACTGGTGAGTGATTTTTTCCATGGAGTCAGTTACGATAAGTTCTGTTCCCTCAAAGTGCTGACACTGCAGCCTGGACAGACGGACTATTCCTTCTGTTGCCTTTTGTGCCTTCCTGTTGCCTATGTGCCTGCACCTGCCAAGGATTTCAAGTCCATCTTCCTCACAGTCCGTGAAGTTTTTAATAGACTGGATCAATTCTGCCATGTACTAATAAGAATTTTCTTCCTGCCAGCAAACTTTCGAGAGCACTGACTTACACAGCAGCCATCAGGAGCTGTCACACACACAAGGGGTCAGCAGTACTCTTTGTTGAATGGCCACTGTTGCAAAAAGCCTAAATCTGTTTCCTTAACCAACTGCTTTTACTAGGCTGATTGTCAGCTATCTATGCTTTATCGGGGCTTAGGGCTGGGCAATTGTGTTAAGTCAGAGCATGCTGACAGCGCAGTTCCCTTGGGGATTTTTTTGCTATGCTAATCAGTCAGTCTGTGTGGTGTGCTTATATAGTACTTACATTGCAAAAACACCAAAGCAAGGACTACCTTTTAGTTCTGTTTTTGTAGAGATAATTTCATCAGCCTCCCAGTCTACAGTTATACTATTTTATGCTAGGATCAGTAATACACTGGAATCAATGAAAAGATCTTGCTGTTTCACCACCAATCATCTTGGTTGATCATATGATAGTAAGAAATGTATTTTCCCGAGTTAAAAATGGAACTTTAGTGCTATAGCTACAAAGTCAAAATCTGTAGTTAAAAGCCGTAAAAGACTTGCGTTATCTTTGAAACAAATAAAAAAGACCATCTATCACTCTATAAGAACATGCTGAAGCATGAAACCTCATAAAAATAAGTTTGCATTATGGTAGATATTAAATGAGTGTTTAATCAAAGAATATGCCCTGAAGAACAAGATATTTACACAGAGAGGAAGACAAGGGTAACTGTGCTTAGCTTTCTGATACCTGGCTTTTAGACTTTGGCTTATGGAGCAAAATCTTGAGGCTGTTTTAGATAGTTTAGGTCTCTCTTTACAGTGCCTGAAAGACAAATTTACCTCAAGGAAAAGGGTTCTCAAGTGCCAACAAATGGAGCAGGAAGACACCAGAGAGTGTCAATAAGGGCTCTCTTGCTCTAGAGTCAAGACAGCCATTTCTGCTTGGGATTCGCAGTCTAGACACTTTTTCCTGTGCTTGATGCCTGAACTATTTTCTTGTAGTTGATGCCTGAATTATTTCCAAGGCTGAAGAGAGATCACTCTTTTCTTTTAGAAAGGCTTGGAAATGGTAGAAGCTCTTTCATACAGCAGCTACATTGTAATAGGCCATTCAACCATGATACGGAAACCCTAAGCTGCTGACCCTTCCTCTGCCTGGGCATGTATTTCTATAGCTCTCTGACTTTTCCAGCATAGCTAAAGCAAGGAAACACAGAGAGTCAGGAGGAGCTACTGCTACAAAGACAGGAAAACCAAAGCCAGAGATAACTAGCCAGAAGTAGCGTTCTTTCTGTTTTGCATGGAACTCAGCTGATGCTTCCTGACTGGCAAGGAATGCCCGTAGGGCTGGTGCAGGCCTGCTCTGTGTGCTAAGACGGAAGCCTGCTTACACTTTAGATTCACTTCAAGTACTTAACACTGCTTAGGTTTACTTAGAAAACCATGGCCACTCATTTTTCCTCCGCGAACCACTCAGTGGTTTTGTGTGGGTAAGCCGGATGGGTTTCCAGGCTGGTAAGGTCACAAGACACAGCAAGGGAGGGTAACAGAAGTACCAGTGACTGGGAATCAGAATGACAAATGCTTTTCTTGGCAGGAAACCTGGTTTTCATATACATGAAATATAGCCTGAATTGCTTTGTGGGTCTAACCCAAAATCACACAAAAAATCTGCAGCAGAGGAGAATCAAACCCTTAAGCACCAGTGTGGTGCCTAAGGGAAGACTGCTGTGGTTTTGTGTTTGTTTTAGGCAAACCTTCTCTTGATTCAACACAGAGACACTGGATAATACATGAGAACCAGAAAGCAACACCACCTGAATGCTCTAAGGAGAGGACCACGGGGGGTGGGGGTGTAAGTTTCAGCCTTATTAATCTAAAATGTGAAATGGAACTGAATCAGGGGGTATTTAAAATATATATGCTATCTACTATAAAAGATAAAGTGCCACATTCTTCCCTCTGAGATGCCAGGGAATTGTACTGTTCTGCCAGGGAACTGTGCATTGAGTAATAGTGGAATTACTCAAGAGAGGAATTAGTCTTTTGGAAAGGATTCCCTAACTGCTGCCATTGTTTAGTATTTTCCTTGTCACAGGATACAAAGTAAGCATCTGTGGAACATTGGAAATATCCTGCAGTATTTCAGCATTAAAAATATCAGTGTTCTAAAGGATCTTGGCATTTCTGAGAGGAACTGACTGGAGTATAATTTTATTTCAACTGAAATCTCTATCATTTGTGAAGGATGAGCTGCTAAATAAAGGTAATTTCTTTCTACAGATTTGCAGCCAAACAAAGCACTTCTTACCCAATTCCGTTGGCAGTGCTATTCCAAGAAAAAGCACTCCTGTTTCCAATAACATTTGTTTAGATTTTATTCCCTATTATTTTCTGTTGAAATTTTGTGCTTTTGATGTACTATTTCACATATATTCCTTGCAACAAGCATATGTTGTAACACTACTGAAAAAAAACACTTGGAGTGACATTTTTTTTTTTTTTTAATACTGATCTTTTATTATCGAGTACTTAACTTTACTCGGCTTTAGTCAAATTAAATGAGTGATTAATACTAAAGTGAGTGCTACTGAGCTTGCTCTGGGCAGCAAAAAGGCTGTTTCAATAGTTTGTGTGCTTGGTGGGCATTCTCTGTGGATCAGGAGAAAGTTCAGTCACCTGACAGCAGAATGCAGGCATGAGCGTGTAAATCGTTACAATGGTGTTCAATCTGTTCCATTTTTTACACCAAAGACCCAGTAAGGAATTTCCTTGAAACTCTCTTAGCTGAAATAGGTGTTCCCTGACACAACCTGCAGAGGGGTCAGGCTGCTGGAGTGCTCTGCCTGCTGCTGAACCTCTTGTTAGGGATGTTTGCTCTGCACAAACGCACCGTGCATCCCCAGCCAGGATCTTCTTGTGTAGCTCTGTCTAGATGAGAGTAAACTGGGTGCTTTTAGAACAGCGTGTATTTTTAAATCCTGGTGCAGACAGGCAGAGCTGAATCTCAGTACATAATAGCTTGGTTAAATGAATGGTAATCCACATGGAAGACTTCCATGAAGTATCCAGCTGTATAAAATTCATCACAACCCTGAAACTCCACCCCCTTTGCCTAGGTTCAAGTTTTGTCATAAATCAGCATTCATTCATTAGTGTTTGCTAAACATTGTGCCTTTTGTCATAAGCCTTGGCTCAAATTTATACGTACGCCAGTAGATTTATATTTGTATAAATCTAATCTGGCTAAGAATTCTGTTGCTCTTTTTTTGAACATAGAGATTCCAGCCTTCGTGGAGAGGTTTTACCAGAATTAGTCTGAAGCCAAGCTCCGAGAGAATCTTAGGGCCTGGCAGCCCCTTCGAAACGAGGGTTTAAAAAATGGTTTGCACAAAGTCCCAGGAACAGAAATTGTAATATTTCACCTCTTTTTACCATGTTGTTGGGATGGGGCTGAAACCAGAATCTTGGACTTAACTGTCCCAAACCTTGGAGAAGGTCAGATTCATTAAAATTTTGATATATTGCTCCAAACCAAAATCTGACCACTAATAGATGTTTTTGACAAAAAGGTTCTCTCAAAAAATGCTGGTTTGTTGGACGTAAGACATTTTGCAAGAATGTTTTGATTTCAAGGAAATTTTAAAGGAGAAAGAAAGCGAGCACATTATTTCAATAACGTAAAAAAGATTTGCTTTGATTTTTTTTAAAGTACTTCTATTTCATTATTCATGATTCATTATATTAGCATTTTATAACCTTTATGCTATAATAGAGTTACAGTGACATATTCTGGCATTATCAAAATACTTAGCTTGGGTAAAATTCTAAGCTTAACACTTAACACTAAACACATGTACATATCTAAGAAAAATGAGATAAAGACGATTTTAACACAGGCCTCCAATTCAATTTATGCACATGGAGCGCAACAGAGGCACAGAGCTCCACTGACTTCAGCAGAGATCATTGGGGCTGACGTCCCCTGGAATTATGCTGCACATTTGATTAAATAAGCTTAATGATGTTCAAAGGAGGGCACGTACCTCACCTGGGAAACTGCAGGCTTTGGGCTGACTTCTCAGCTGGTCGTTGCCGTCTTTCTGCTGCTCTGTCATAGACAACCTATACCATAGTTGATCGCAGCTAACGTGTTTGACTTGAACTGTAGCAGAGAAGTGCTTTACACAGTCAGCACTCGTCTTTTCCCATCCCAGAGACAGGCTGGGTCTGTCCTAGCAGGAATTGTTCACCGCATACTTCTGCATCTTCATGGCAGCATCAAGGAGCATTGCCACATCTGGCACATCTGGCAGCCATATCAGGGGCTCTTTTTCACTTCTCTCCAATAATCTACTTGGGAAAGGGAAGATGCAGACAGGAGGCCCAACTGTCGTCTGCTGTCTAGTCTGCATCCCTCTCTGCTCATATGGGCTAAACCACCACTCGCAGAGCAGAAGAAAGGAGAAACTACCAAAGACAGGCACTAGTCTGGGCAGGGACATAGCAGCTAACACCACTGTCTCCCATAGCTGTTCCAACAGCATAAATTCCTAAGCTACTGCTTGACCCAGGACATTGACTGTCCTCCCCCATTAGGGCTGAGAGGGGACTTCAAGACAGTCAGCAAAGAAGCACAGGATGACAAGAGGACAATAGGGTGCCCATGACCAAAGCCAAAGCACAGTGTAGCTTTAGAAGCGCTGATCTGAGTGCAGAATCAAAGCCTTGGCATTTTTAGTCCTTTTCAGGAAAGCTTTCCAGTACTATACAGATCTTCTTTCTGGTCTTTACTTATTCTGAGTAATAGAACCATAGATTCCATATAAACTAAATATAGTACCAAACGCCAATACGTATCTGCTACTTTATATGGGAAAAGTGTTTGCCTTTGTTTATATTTGGCAAAAAAAGAGTTAATGACCAATGATGAATCCATTGTGCTAGGGAGCTTTTGGATTGTGCCACTATCACTGCCAGCCCAGGTGGAAAACTTCAGGTACTGTTTCTGTTTACAAGAAGAATCATTAAAAAGATCATTCTCTTCCTTTGTGGCAGGTGTATTCGGATCTTTTACTGAAAGGTCTGAAAAGACAACCATGTTCTCACAGAAATCAGGCAACTGGCTTTCGGTTTTCCAGGAAGAAATTTGAGAAGACCAATGAAAAAAATTACTGAATAACCTGAAGTACTGGTCTGATACTGGCCAGAGACTCCTCACTAACAGTAAAAGTCTCTTGATCCCTTCTCACAGAGCACGTGGAACAGTCGGTCACTGGTTTGCAGGTAAGTCGTGAGTATTTCCTTCTTGCAAAATGTTTGTGATTTAAAAGTTCAGCATTAAATTATATATATGCATTTCCCATAGAAAAGTCAAAGTGAAACTTTGGGGAAACTGGCAGAAGACTGAAATTTAATAGACAGAACTTTTCAGTTTTTAAAGGAAATTGCCCAAAGCTGCCATTTATTTACTTATTTATTTCAATCTCTTTATGTTTCATTAATTAAAAAGTTTCCCTGCAGCTACTCCTGTGCTTCAATTCTATTCAGACACAGAGAAAGGAGAAAGAATGACAAGTAATGAAAAGGAAAAACAGCTGCTTTGTTGAAGCACACAGCAGAATAGAATAAAAACATAATGGTACTAAGACTAGCAATGTGTCTACTGGCAAACAGTGGCAAACAAAAAAAAAAAAAAAGAGATTTTAAATATACATTCAGAACACATAGGTCTGTACACAATAGGAGTGGTTACCCAAGCCTATTTTTGCAAATACTTAACTATTTGCAAATACATATTATGCACAGTAAGTACTCTCTCTTACTGTGTTTGGTGAATGCCTCGATGGAAGTAACAGGTACTTGAGATTTTATTAATTTATTAAAAACATGATGCCAGAGAAAGACTTACTGAATGGTCTGAAAGACACTTAGATGCTCAGGCACGTTCGCATCCAGTCTCGCACTTTATCTTAATGTCTGGACATAGCCCCACGGAAATGAAACAAATAACAGGGTATTTCAGGTCCAACTAACTGAAGTAGGTCACAGGGATAGTCTTTTTTTTTTCCTGAAAAGGAAAGAGTAAACATGTTTGTCATCTACACTTTGCAAGGCATCAAACATACAAAAGCAGAGGCAATGAGACAGTGTATCTCTGTATAACTACAAATACATATACCATTAAAGCTACTCATTACATCTAATTTTTTGCATATGGAAATGATTCTATTTATTTAAATGGGCTCAAGACATACTCAGCTTTCTCCAATATAAATAATTGTTTTGTATCAGTTCAATCTCCTTGTTAAATGCTTCCCCCTAAATTATTCAGAATCTTCTAGATTTCTTGGACATAGATCCAAAATTCGTACTAATGCTGTAGGTAATGCCAAAATACAGGTATAACTTTCAACATTCTAAGTGCGTCCCATATCAAACGATGCTTTGGAATATTTGGAGAGCTGAAACAAAAATTTTAGAAAAATACTGTCAATAGCACTTGAGGCAATAGTTGATAAATGCCTAAAAACATCCCTGTGCAGTCCACTGAATGCAAACTAAAGGTGTACTGAAACATATTTAAGGTTTTAAGTAGTGATTTCCACAGAGATGAAAATAAAACACATCAAGCTACTGAAACAAAACAATGACGAAAGTACCAACAGCTGGTTTTCAGGACAGAGGCTTTAAAAAATTACCTGCTTAATGCTTGTCCTTACTATTCACGTATTCCCCATTGCAGTCTGCATAAAAACAGACATTTATTTGGAATCCTCCTACTTACGGCCAGCTGTTCCACTGAATATATGAATGCATTGGTCTTGCTATTGGATCCACAGGAGTTAACCTGCTCTGAGCTTTATCACCTCCTAAGGAGCCCTGTAAGGAACAAATTCGTATCCATGTTGGCTCATTTCCAAACTGGGGGCCTTGTTTGGTAAAACAACCACCATCTATAAAGAATTAAAATGAGCTGGAGGCTCCCCACCTCTATGCAACTGATCTATACTTCACGAAGAACTGGGGAAATTCCGTGATTCTAATCTTGAAGGAAAAAAATGCAGTCTAAAATATTTTCATATAGTCAACACACAATTTTTATTGCAACCATATTTCTACCTAATTCTCTCAACCTCACTGTATAGTCTGTTGAATTTAAATCAACTCATGTACTGTAATAGTTTAAAGCCTTTCTGTACAAAAGGCATACAGAAGTGGGAATCACAGATCAGACCAGGTCCTTTTAAGAAACAAAACACTTGGGGAGTTTCAGGTTTCAGACCAGGTGCTTGAAAATTTGCCTCCCTATATGCCAACTATATTTTCTTTCTTTCATTCTCACAGGCCTTTTCCAAGGGTAAACATAAGCAGAGAAACCCATACAGGCTGCTCAATATTCTTCCACCTGCCAGAGGCAGGACTTTGATTACCTGCCTGGTCCACAGATGAATGTAGGTTACAGCCTCCTCCAGTCATATTCAACTATTCCTAGATCTTTGCAAATAAAATCATATTTTCTTGTAATCAAAACACAATAGGGAAGGGGCACAAATTTCCACCCTTGTCTGGCAGACAGATAGTTCCATTTGTTAGTAAAGAAGGCTGTGTTTGCAGCCACCAGATAATTCAAAGTGGTAAGAAACTACACCAAGCTGTTTCTTCTGCATTGAGTGTAAGAGCGTGCCTGACCTGCGTGGCAGACCTACCTGCTCTCAGGTGACTGTACTCCATACTTTCATGGTATGAGTCAAAAAATACACTGAGTTTACCATCATTCACCACAGGTTAAGGCTGTCTGCCTAGTCTGGGCTTAGAAGGACAAGAGACGGAAACTCAGGACCGAAGGAACAAGATCTCTGAATGACTAAAAACAACCTGTGCCTTTTGTCTCTTAAAACCTGTCTCCAAATAATTATGTTAGGGAATAACAATAATAACTATTATAATCATACGTAAATCGTAAAATAGCTGCTTCCTTCCAGCAGCTGCTCAAACAATATAATGGGAATTGTTAGGAAAAAACATTCCTTGGCTCACGTCCCTGGCAGAATTGGCAGCATCCTCAGCACTCAGGAGATTGTCTCTTAAAATGCTGGTCCAAACTTTAGCGCATCCATGGAGGAGCAGGCGTGCTGACTAAGCCTCCTACATCGAAAAAATGGTTCTGCTGGTGGCAATAGCAGAAGTGCTGTTGGTTCTGGGTCTGGCTATGGAGTCAGACTCCCTCTGCTCACCCACTACCTTTTACAAGAACTGCTGGATCCGACGCTTCCCAGGTCTTCTGATTGACCTGCAGGAATCACAGAAGAGGGGAGCCCAGGTGCTGAAGATTTATGCAGAAGTCTCACCCCAACAGTGCAGCAGAACCTGCTGCCTTCTCAGGAATGGTGAGTGTTTATTAACAAGATTGTGGCATACATTAAAATGTACATGACAACATATCAGGGAAAATATTTTGGGGTAATTTTTATATAAACTTTCCTTTACTTGAAGAAATAATGCCCCCTGCCCCACCCCAAAAAAAAAAAAAAAAAAAATCAACCAACCAAAACTAAGCCCCCAAAACCGTATTTTTTTGAGGCAGGAAAGCAGAGGCACATTGTAATGTTCCTCCATCTTCAGACCCACAGAAAATAATTTGATAATCTGAGTTTTTTAGAAGACTACCCTAGAAACACATGAAAATCTTAGGGTCTGCTTTGAAATTTTACATCTCTGTTACAAACCTTGTGGGCAATGCCACGATTAAAACAGTAACTCTTCAGTATCCATCACCATCTACTCCTGTAGAGAAAAATCAATTCTAACAGAACTCTTCTTCATGGCGTAGGGGACTAGACCAGGACATGGTGAGGGGGAAAGACGAGGAAACACACAATTTGTCCTTCTCTGAAAGAGAACAATATTAATCTTTTTGGAGAGAGCACTCTCTTACTCCATGTTTACACCATGTTTCTGGTGGAACCCAGGTATATCGTTTTTATGAACAATAAAGTTACAGCAATAAATAATAGCAGCTATTTAGCTTGCAGCCCCTTTTCCCTAGACATGTAAACTCAGACTCAGAATAAAAATAAGAAATATCGTTCCTTGTCTTAAGCCCAAGACTACACTTTCTCTGTATCACACTGTATTGGTACACTATAGGAGCATATTTTAGGTGTGTATGTGAAGTGTGGGTCCATGGTGCCTAAATTTGACTCACAAGACTTGAAAGATTTTGGATATGGAGGATGAAAGTGAGGTAGCAGTTACTAAAAACAGTTAGTATAGATTTTGATGAAGTTTTGAATTACGACCCTGACAACCTGATGCTGACATAACTGATGTAACTGCTAGCTGGTGTTCCTGGGAAGAGTCAACTTCTCTTAAATATTGTGAGGAAAGAACAATTTTATACATTTCAGCCATGTTTTTCCTATTTGGACAACAAACCTTTTTCTCAAAGAACATGGGACTGGATACCTTACCAAGATACGTAATGGTAACCTGGAATCTCATTTTTATAATGTTACACAGTGAAGCGCAAATTCATTATAGTCTCAACTAGAATCAAGACATTAGATGGCATTTCAAAGACATACTTTAAATAAGCTTGTGGTTTCTTTATAATCCCAAAGTGACAGATGTTGTCGTTACCAAAAATACTATTGCCAATAAATGTCCTAATTGAGATTTCAAGAAATGTTGATATGAAGTTTGAAAAGAGAATTTTCTTTGCTGGATTCTCAGTAATAACACAGTTACTGAAAGCTAATCTTACATGAAAAAAAGAAGTTTTGAAATCATTTAAAAACAAGAAGTATGTTGTTCATATTTCCTCAAACCAATACAAAATATCTTATAGCATGCTTTTAAAGTATTTTTCCTGATCAAAGAACTATCCTTCCTTACAAAATAATTGGCTTGTGACATTGTTCTTACCTGATTTTATGCAATAAAATCAACCACAGATCCTGAAGAGAATATATCCACAGAAGCCAAGTTTTTCAGATGAGATTTTTTTCCCTACTATTTAATAATGTTTTCATAAAGCATGTGATAATCATAAAAATAATGAAAAAAACATTTATAATTACGTTATGCGAAAAAGCAGAGTTTCTAATGACAACAGAACTTTGCACAAAGTTGGAAGATTGGAAAGTTTTCGAAGATTTCACTCCTCCCTTCAAACAAATATATGTATTTTCAGGTGGTTTATATAATCTTAAATAACACAGCCTCTATATCAGAAACCTGCCTAGTATTCATGTATCACACTGGAAAAGAAACATAAAATATACTATTAGCACAAAACATCCATTCTTTGACAAAACCCAGAACGCTGTATATGGGGTCTGAAGGCAGGGGTACATATGTACTGCTACAGGCGATGCAAGTGACGAACAGCTTCCTGTTGGAAGAAAAATCATCAATGTGAACAAAAATCTTAAAATAGTGATTTTTCAGACAATGACTTCAATAAAACCCCATTGCTAGTGTTTGCAGAGCGTTTCAGAATCCCTGAACAAAAGATACCACAGAAAAGCAAGTACTATATAGATATTTCACAGAAATATTTGAAGGGCTTTGTCTCTTAAACTGTTAACTTATGCTAAAAATGGTGCAAAATATTTACTTATGCCTAGAAATATTTCAATATTCAGAATTTCTTAAAAATAGTAACTGGATTTAAAACTTTATTTATCCATAGAAGCCAATGTTTTTAATATATCACCTGTAGAAATGCCTGTAGGAAATATATCAAAATAATTATGTGCTGGCTAAATATGCTCCTGTAGCACTATAAAATATTTCTAATCTTTCAAATACAAATGTAAACCAATTGATATACAGTAAATCCGGAACATTCTATAATCCCTGTAAGGTTATCCTTCTGTCTTCCACAAGGTATGTTCTTCTATTGTTTTGATAATCATAACTAGTCTTTAGTCTTACTTCCATATCTAGTCCAAGCTCAAGCTCCTGTGACACAGAAGTGGAAACTGATGAAGCCTAATTAGAGGAAGATACAGTACATGAAAATTATATCAGTGAAAGGAAAATTGCTGATACCATCTTTGATTTAGCTTTAATGACAAATTCTATCTTCACCATGCTATTATTAGGATTTAGGATTTAGGAATCCAGTTTTACTTGTAAATATTACTATTTTCATTTCAATGAGGTGGACAACCTTGATCTTTACAGTTAAGCAGCTAAAAAATGCATGACGATATATATACTGTAACAGCACTTCTGCCATGATTTTTTCTTCCATAGAGATGCTGAATTTCTACTGTTCAGACAGAGTGCATTTTCATTGCAAATTTAATTATTAATTTTATACATTTTTTTGAAAATAATTCTTCTCTCTTTGGGCAGATAAGTTTAGTATGATGGAAAAAAAGCATTTCAAGGCATGTGTCTACTGTATTAAATCTATGATGCATATTGAGGATACTAGATGAAAAAACACTAACAAAGAAAATATAGTAAGCACAGGTTTAATGTATTTTCTTCCTTTCCCCATTTGTAGATAGGTTAGGGATTTTATTTCTTTTTTTACTTACACATAAAATGGAAAGAGTTGCATGACTTTTTCTGTTTTCATCACAGAAGTATTACAAATTATTTTCATTACTTACAGATGTGAGAAAAATGTTCAGAATTGATACCTACGTAAATAGAATACATTTATCAATCATTGCCAGTACATTTTTGATTGCAGGTAGCCATACTAGTTCAGGTACGGAGGTTACATTCAAGGCAGGTAAAATGAAATAAACACAAACCCAAAACCTTTGTACAACTAAACCGAAAACTAACATTGATACTGCTCCAAGCACATTAATATAATAAAATAAAATACATTTTTTACTTGATATTTTGACTTGAGATTTTGATGTACTCTAAGACTCAGAAAGAAGAATCTTGCCTGCTTTTCATATAGTGTGACTATAACTGTAAGCATTTTAGCATATATGTTCTATCTAAATCTTGAACCACTAGGATTTGTGCATCTACATACCTTTGAAAGTTGTGTTTCAGTGACAAGTTGTTCAAGTATTTTTTCATTATTACTTTAGTCCTGATTTCTGATGAAGGAAAATAAAACTGAACCTCCACACATAAATGAATGCCGAAACTACTCTATTCACAGAAATACAATAGCCCAAAGTCAGACAAGGAAAACGAATAGGAACTGGCAGCAGGGCAGGATGTCATTTACTTATTGTAGTTCAGAGTGGTTTTTTTTAATAGTCTGGCTGAAATGAATCGTTGCAGTCCAGTTTCAAGTAGACAGGTATATCACACAGGAGCAAAGACCCTGAAGTTGTCTTCCTTAATAACTTGGCTTTTAGAAATGGTCCAATCACTGTATCTGAGACGTGAAGGGAAGCAACTGGTAGAACTGCAAGCTAAACTGTATTTTATTTAATCAGAGACATTTAGAATTTATATGGCCATTCTATTCCTTTTCTCCAGATGTAAAATAATGATATAATTATACGTAGTTCTACTTTTCTGATCAAATGCTTAGTTAGTTTGCATGATAATGAGAGAACCACAGAGCTACCCAGTATTAATGATTTTCTGATGTTAAATAACATAATAAAATGCAAAATGCAATGGTCATTAGACTGATAAGCTCAACTTCTTTCCTTTTGTATTACAGCTTCCTGCAATCTAGCAGTGTTCTACCATGGAGCCATTAATGAGAATATGAATTGCCTGCACATGTCTTGCCCAGCATTGGAAAGTTGCATACTAAAGGCTAGAATCAATGTCATTTTGTACAACATCACAGAAGGTAATTAAGAATTTCACTTATAAAGGCTGAAAACATAGCAACTGTAGGAAATTTTAGAATTATACTAGGTCAGTTACTGTGCTAGAAGTAGTGTCCTGAAGTAACATGCAATGCTAAAAAAGCCTAAGATTTTTTTTTCCTTTTCCATCAATGTACCTACTTCTGAGAATATTTCCCTCCTTTCTTCCATTCAGTATATAAGAAAGGACCTGGAAGATACACCCTGCTCTAAGATTCATGCTCTGAGTACCTAACCAATACTCTGCCTGGGCAAAATACGGCACCAGATCTGAGAGACTGAGAGGCGAGGCTGCCACTGTTCCGTGTCCCCAGATCCAAACAGTAGCAAGGCTGAAAATTTATTCTCATTAGGCACATGAACAAAGACAACACAGGTAACACAAATGCATAAAGCAGACACGCAATCACAGGCAGCACCAAGAGCCTCATCCTGCTTTTTCTGACTGCACAGGATGGAGGTCTACTACTGAAAATAGATATACACACGTAGGTACCATGCAAATCCCCTTAGCAGCTGGGCTCAGTTGCTCAGTCTGCCCAGTCCAGACCCCAGTCTCCCCAGTTGCTGTCACCCAGATGTATGAGTCTCTGAGGGTGCAGCCTCCCTCCAGTTGCTGCTGCAGACCGTCTCACACACACACACAGAGCTTGCCAGGGCTCCCCTACTCCCCAGTAGCCTAGATCCCTCCCTTCCCTCACCTTTGGTTCCTTCATTAAGCATCCCATAATAAGGTTGACTGATGTGTCAGGTCCCTGACCTGCCATAGTCTCCACGTGCTCCTTTTGTGGGTGTGCAGATGAACTTTTATCACATAAACTAACTTTTTCTACGATTTAATAGGGATTGATCCAGATCTTCTTATTTTTGAAAAACTGACATCCAAAGAGCCAGATACTCACACCTCACCAAGTGAATACGAAAGGCAAAACGGGACAAAGACCACCGAGTGGGAAAGATGCCAGCTTCACAATGCCACATCAAGTTCTCTTCTGCTCCAAGCTCCATCTTCTACCACGAGCCATGGCTTAACAGCAAACACTTACACCTCCAGCACAAGCCTGATGGTCCAAAAAACTGAAGTTACTACTTATTCCAGGGCAGAAACTTTTCCACCAGGTGATCATTTTGCTAAGAGAACAAGCACAACTTCGGTAAGGACTAGGTCAATCACCAGCTCAGAGAAGCAGACTGTATACTCAGCTTTGATACCCCAGTCTGCTGAGGGATTATCCCACATGCCCACTCCTCCTCGTCAGAACAGCAGTAAGCAACACTTAAATGAAACCAAAGGCTACAGTGGTAGGAACTATACTTCAGATAATGAGGCATCTGCTTGGGATGCTGCACCTTTGGGTGTCTGGTTGATTCCTATTGTTCTCTGCTCTTCTCTCATCTTCCTTTGCTGTTGCACTGTTGCTTTCGCAGCAGGGCGTTGCAGCAATAGGAGGGGTCAGTATAAGCCCATAAGGAGAAGAAGAACCACGTTGGGACACTTCATAAAATATACTACTGTCAAAGGTAATTTGTAAAATAGTGTCATCATCCTTGTTTTGGAACAAATAGCTTTTTTAAAATTAACTGTACGTACCAGCTTGTTTCTTTTACAGAACCAAAGATATTTTTTTTCACTGATGGTTTCAGAACCTTTCAGTTTTAATTTAATTCTTGACAGCTGAAAAACAATTCCCATCTCTTTGGGTAAGAAGTACACACTCCTAACTCCTGCTGCGTGCTCAGAGGTGTTCAAGTACATTTTGGTTCACAACCTGCCCCAGACCAATGCCTACCAACATACACTTTCCTTAACTTAGAGCAGATTCACTGCAACTGTACCTACCCTCTCCTGACTTTGAACTAACCTGAGAAAGTTAACTGTAGGTGTAATCAGAAAAACTGACCGAAGTTTTATACTATCATAAAATTGTTTAACTCTAATCATCCTTTAATTGCCTCAGATTTCACTTTTTCTATAAAAACTGACCATTTTTCTTCAACGAAGTTCTTTATCTCCCTTTTTCTCCAATTATCCCTAATACCGAGACAAAACAATTTAGCCAGCACTTTTTACTTCAAATAAAAACACTGAAAAGATCTCAAGTCCCCAAAACTACTGAATTCCATTAACTCATACCCAAACATCTTTATGATCAATCTTTATGCTTTGCTTTTACCCCACTTCTCACTGTACTCTTCTGGTAACAATTACTTCAAATGTTTTTCAAGCCCCTCCAAAGCACCTTCAGACTTCAGCTGCTTTTGGAAAGTTACTTGCTCTGTATTGCACTGACAAATCTATTCTGTTATTGGCTAAGGAAAATACAAATGCAGCTAATATTTGTTCATGACTTGCAATTCGCATCACTCTGTGCTGTCCACTTTGACTTGCTTTTTCCTCACCTACTCATACTTATCATTTACATCATTAGCTTTTTAAAATAGAGACAGCCATTAAATGTATGTTGCACAAGAATACACAAAATGTTTTGAAAACTCTGTAAGCTAGCTTTATAATAAAACCCTTTTTTGTTTCCTCATCCTGTATACTCTTATTCATAAAAGTGCTCCTCCTGAATATAAATCAAGCGACTAGATCAACAAAGTAGCAAGGTATTTCCTTGCCTTACCTTGCTCAGGAAGTTTGCTTAGCAAAGCAAACATTTCCAACAGTAACCAGGATTGTTCTTCCTCTTTTAAACTTGTTGATGTCTCAGTTTTTCACTTTCTTCACTTGCTGTAAGAAGTTTCTATTTCCCACACAAGTGTAAATGTTAGAAAACTGATTGACACGTCTATGTGGCAGGAAATGATTTTAAAACTAGTAAGATCCATGCAGTGTTCAAAGACTACAGTGATGAGGTTGTAAGGCCACATGAATATCTAATTACAGTTGAGCAGGTTGGTTTCAGAGGAAAAGCCCTCTCTAAAATGATATTTTAGCCCACACTGATCAGCACTGTAGCTTGGAAAACTGAACTTTAACACGCACTCCCCCCCCCCCCCGCCCCTTGTTTATAGTATTTGATTGACCTTGTATGCTAATTTGTATGTAATAGAAGACCGACTGACACAAGGTAACACTTTAAAGGAGTGGGGTTATTTAATCAGTTGAAATTACACAAAAGAAATTCCTTCTATTTTAGCTGGGAAAATTAGTATTAGGTACGATTCGTTTTTAAGGGCAGTTCTATGCTTATATATGAAGTGATATAAACTCCAGAGATGTACTCACTGCACAAAGTGTACTTTAAATCTAAACAAGCCAAATTCTATCATCAAATTGCATTCTCCCAATTAATCATGTGGCTGAATCTAGCACGCAGTTTAACTATCACTAAAAATTTCAACTAAGAATGACGAGACCCCAACAGCTCTTCTGAGTTAGAGGAAGCTGGCAGGTATTCTTCTCCAGGTTTTTAACATGAAAAGAAAAGGAACTAGGAAAAAGGAACTGAGATACACTATATTGTATCTGAGGATAAATGTGGTGATATTGTAAATGAATGTATGTCTCATGTGATGTGCTCATCATCTTAGGGATAATCTTCATGGATCTGCCTCCAGAATGCAAAACTCTCAGGTCTGACATTTCATTAGGAACCAAAGGCACATCTATATCAGAGGAGGAACTCAGTTCCTCAACCTGTAGATGACTGTGACGTGCTTTACATCCTTTCTCCACATACACTGCAAATGGTGATGTGCACTGAGACTGTCAGTATGCTCTTTTTTAGACTACGAGCTGCAGAACATGTGGATTGTCTTTGTACAGTACTATACCAACCGTTGTCTGTCAAATTCTGAAGGAAATGTTCATGGCCAAGCAAGCCACCCTTCTGTTAAAAGACACATGCAAGCGTAACTCCATTTATAAAGTCTTAACCAGAAAATGAAAAGTTTGCAAGTTCACGTTCTGATCTCTACCACAGATAGCATACAGATACTTCACAATTACACAATCAAATGCATAAAACAAACTCATTAACCACATGCTCCAAGTCAAAGTTGTGGTACTTTTCCTTTCACTCATATTGATAAATGGGCACATTTTGTCATAGGATTCTCCCACAAAACACTAGCCAGCATTGTCACGTCAATTTACAATAAAAGTGCTTTTTAAATTATTTTTTTCTCCAATGTAACCAAGAAAAACACATTTTAAAACCAACTTACAGGTAAAATGTAAAGATATACCAAAAGCCGGTCTAAAATCCAGCTAGTTACCTTACTGCTTGTCTACTTGCTACTACATGAATAAACACCCCATGTAATGCAGTAATACAGAAGCGTCTTATGAAATTGTCTCATTGTTTGCAATGGTCAAAACTATCAATGTGGTAAAGTGTATATTTGCTGCCAAAGAAAAGCTAAGCAAAATATGCACTTGGAAGAACATTGCATTTTTCATATGTCTAAGAGCTAAAAAGCCTAAACCTAAACTCAGAAAAATGTTCTATATGAGAACTAGATCTGTGCTCTGTGATGCCTTTCTTCAGGGTGAACACAGCCACTAAATTTCTGCTTGTGTTCACTTTATAGTCTCAATTGCTCCCAAGGAGATGTTACTTGAGAAAGTAAGGCATTTCAAACTGCACAAATTTCAAGACCCTGCAGCAGTGAATTCCAAACATAGTTTCTCCTGAAAATCAGAGCATGCTAAAGTTATTATTGCTATATAATTGCATGTAGTTTTTAGGATACAGAAGTCACATGCAGGCAGCTCAGTCCAATTCAGGTAGAAAAATTACATTCTCTTTGCATAAAAATTGCCCCATAGTTTCAGCTGGATGTTTCGGTTTTCTTGGCCTAAGGGTTCTGCCAGGCATTGCTGAATATTGGTTATCTGCAATTACAGAAGGATTCACATGGTGTGTTACAATTAGTTGTTTCATACTGTGGGTTTTTTTCTATTTGAATATAAATTTATTTTGTATTTTTAAGACACAATAGTGCACAGCACCCCCTTCTCCCTGCTCTCATAGTAAGATCTGCAGAACTTTTTAACAGTTTGAGGGCAGCCATGTTGTAACACAATGCCCTTTATTCATTAATACATCATACTGAGAAGAATGCATTTTTGATTTAACTTACTATTTAATCATGCACATAAAATAGGGGAAGATGCTTAAATCTGTAATATATATATATATTTCTAATCTACTGTTGAACTTGAAGCCACAGAAGCAAGATTGTTGTATGTCTAAGGCAACAAAGCTCTTGCAGTATCAATACTGGAAACATTCAAGACAGGAAACAGAAGTAAACATGAACACGGGACATCCCCTCTCTGCTCTTCCTGGACCATCAAGATATTTCTGTTCTCAGATAAGTATTATGCAATTCAACTGAAAACTGACAGGTTCTAACATCTTGCAATACCTTCATTACACAAGCCTTGCACTAATTTCATTGTCCTCAAGTCCTCAGTATCCATTCTCATCCTGACTTTTCCTGTTCAGGCTGGGCGGCTACCTAAACGCCCCACAAAACATCTGCTGACAGTCTGCACTGCTGCAAACTCAGTAGCGCTTGGCCTGCTCCAGCCTGTTTAAGTCTTCTGCTACAAATGATCCTCCATGGCAGCTTGATTCAAGAACAAAGAAGAAAAGCTATTTTTAAGGGATGGGTATTAATAGATTTTTTTTAAAAAAAGGAAATAAACTACTGAAAAAGCGAAAACTTGCTATTGTTACACCAGGGATGTCATATACCTACAAATGCAAAGACTAGCAAAGAAATCCTGTCACTAGACGGGATACACTCCAACGTGCCAGAAACACAAATCTCTGCATGAAGGCATTAGTTTTAAATAGAAGTCACAGGTAATAACACTATTTGCCTTCCAACAGGTGGTTTTCCCACCTCCTTTACAAAAGTAGCTTATATCCGATTGATCAGTTGTGTGATTTGCAGCAAGTCACAGTCATCCCTAGTGTCCTTAGTTTTGTCATCACCACATTAGTGCCTGCATAGTGCACTTAACAGCACCTTGATACTCTTTTGAAACTTGCCCTCAATATTACGTTCTGTAGAATCATACAATCTGTAGTCACCAGAAAAAGAACTGAAAAAACATACCTGTCCCATGCACAAATGCTTCTAGGGCACAATGGAATAGCTCGGATATGTAATGAGATCATGTTCTAGTCTTGGTTTGTTGTCACATAGAGAAAAAAATAGGCAGGAAAAGGGTTATACAAATCACAGTAGGACTATCTTATTACAGACTAGGAGGGTCACAACAGAAGAAGTACATACATTTTAAGTATAAGGGAAAACAAGAAATGGGTAGAAAGACGGTCTGTTCAGACTGCACATCCCTTTCTGTCAGGGCAACTGTCCCTTTATCCCCTACTTGTGCTTGTAGCAATGCTATGCATGAAAACAGGGCAAAAACTGTGGTCAGGAGTATAAACTAGTTCCCTGAAGACCTTGAGATTATCTGTATGGGTTTACCAACTCTTCACAGCCAGCCAGTCACATTCAGGTCTTAGGGAAGCTTAGTGAAGTTACAAGTAGTTGTAACATCTGCTCTCCTGGCCAAAGACTGAATTATGTCTTTGTACAGGCCTTCTTGTCTAATCTGAGCATAAGGTTATGCTTAGTGTCCAACAGCCCTTTTTTAAAGGGTACAAGTGTGGTAGAACACAGACAACCTCAAGAAACTATTCAGCGACATTTTGAACATTTCACTTCACAACTCCTAGCCCACTCTTTACTAAAGGCATCTTATGCCAGTGATTCCAGTAGTTTCTGGTTGAAAAAAAAATAAATTAGCTGGAGTACTGACAAAGCAAGCTCTTTCCCAGTTTGACCAAGTGCTAGATCCCAACCTTTCTTTGGAACGTTTATACAGGAGATAAAAGAAAGGTTAGTCTCCTCAACAGCACCAGCGAAACTATGCGTCACAACTGTTCCAGATGGCCAAGAACTTAATTTGTGTGAGTTTTTTTCCATTGGCAACAGCTTATTTTTCCTTGCCATAAGGAACTTACTTTTCCAGTTTGTGGGGGCAAGTGTTTGGATTTGAAATGAGACATCTGCTACTTGGAGGTTAGAGAAGTGACCACAAAGAAGCACAAGTTTCAATTTGTGATGGACTGGGTTGCCTGAGGTCAGGGCTGTCATGAACTAGCTCCATGTTCCTCTTGGCCAGTAAACACCAGTAGAAGAATTACCTATGCAGACAGCCAATACCTCTAGATATTATGTGTGGGTTTTTTGCTCTTCCTTCCTTTTGGATTTATACACAGGAGAGGGGGCTTAGCCTGTTTCTTAATTTAAATGCTATCTATCTACATTTCTATTTAGAAGTAACATAAACACTTCCATGTAATAAGAATGTGCATACACATAGGTATGTAGAGAGGGATACACACCTTAGAGTCATGCATTTACATTATAACACACATGGATACATTAATAAGTGACCATTGCTAAGGGCACACTTATTCCTGTGCTATAGAGTTACTTAACCTGTAAATCTATTACTAATTCTTGACAGTTTTTAAACTTCAGTGCAGGTTTCCAGTGAGATGGTCTGCAAAAGTACTACATAGGGAAATAAAGATGTGTAGTTTAGTTCGTAAAAAAGATGTGCTGTATTATACATCACCAAGGTTGGGAAGACTCTCTCTGGAGTTAAGGTCCCGGTGTTCTAGGTATTCCACATAATCACAGAGAAATACTGCCACCCTCAAACATGAACAATTTAGAGGGAGAATAGAAAAACAGAAAGAGAAATACCCAAGATGATAAAAAGCTCAAAATGCCATCCAGGCTACTTTTGATCCAGTCCACTGCATTATGCAAGTTCTGTACTGTAAAATATAAATCATTAGTAAAAATCACAAGTATAACTGAATTTTACATTGCCTTTGATCTAGCAGCTTGACTGGGCACTTACAGGATTACAAAGTTTTTTAATTTTGTTCACATTGTTCTTAGCAAGGAGAGGAATTGCAGATGACATTGAAAACCAAAGTTGGAGGTCAATCTTGTAGATTTGTAAGGCCAGCTGGCCAAGTGTTCTATAGCCATAGTCATTAAGCCAGATATGACTGGCAAACTGGTGCCTTTGACAATTAATTTCTGATGGTAAGTGTTGGATATGGTTAGGGAACACAGTGAATTAGCGCCAGTATTATACCAGCAGGTTTTATCTGGTGTATATATATAAATATATAGATGAAACTATATTATAAAGATATATATATATTGTTGGTAGAGACATTTGAGTGTCCTGGCACTCAGGAGACAGCCACCTTTTACCCTGCCTGTATTTCTTCAAACATTCACAGAATGTATGTAAGCTAGGCTTGAACACATCGGAGGAAACTCTAGAAACCTATGCATTGTTTTCAATAAATTATCTGTGAAGCTAATGAAATGCTAATACAATCAAATGAAAAATCAATTTCCCTTGCTGTGCTCTTTTTTCTACTAGCCCTTATTAGTAAAGTCGAATTGTTAGTATAAACTACAACTGTCACACAGAATTCTGCCTAGGTCCATTTAAATTTGTGAAGAGCAAAGGCAAATTGAATCGCCCTCTGTTGCTTACATATCCTGAGTATATAAGGACAATTTTATGCAGGAAAGCAAACTTACGGAGTTTTGGGTTTCTGAAAACCTTTAAGGGCATTACTCATGACAGTCTTGTGCAAGAACGACATGTCACAGCAAACCCTAAGTTAGTTACATGTGCTTACTAGTAACACCAGTCCTTATGCAAGCACTGCCAAAGCCAATCAAGGAAACAGATTTCTCTTGTGTACGTAGTAGAACCAAACCACCTTTGGAATAAAGCCAGGCCCAACTCCACAACCCATGCCATTCTCCGAGTCAAATTGTAGTTACTTCCTCGGTAATTTTGGGTTCATGGCCCTTTAAAAAAAGATCAGGAATTACACAGATATACTATTTCAAATGAGAATTTTAAAATTACCTTTGTTATCCCTGAATAAAAGAACAACCTGATAACAACTAAAACTTTCCCCGTATTAAGCTTCTACTAAAACTTCACACGTACAAATCTAAAAGGAAGGGCCACTAAATAACCAACTTGGTAAGTGCAGAATTTAAATTACAGAGAAAGCATTTTCAATCTTTGCTATGGCTCTCACAAATTCTCATAAGGAGTAAAAAGCTGCATCAAACTCACTCTCCTGACACATGAAAACAATCTCCACCTAAGAAGAACCCTTCCAAAATTTACACTGTTTTGGAAATGCAAATGCACAGTCTTCGGCTGTATGTAAACACAAAACGAACAAAGAGAAACCCTAGAGCAGTGAGTGAGTTGAGCCACACAGAACACTCTGCAGAAATCAGTTCTCTTCAGTTTTCAATGTCCTTATGCTTATGCTGTTTCCTCTCAACAAGTTACTGGCTGGGCCACATGCCACCTATTTTTTATAGATGTGCAGAATCCTTACATCTGATGAATAAGAACTCCCTCTGCCCCTTCTAGAAAATGAAGGCGACTCTCTCTAAGCTGAAGTGCTAGAAAAGCCAGGAAGGTATAATAAAAGCAAGACTAGAGTTATTTATGTCCTTTCAAGATAACACTTTAAAGGTTGGGGGTTTTTCTATACCATGAGAGGGCAATAAAAGTTATGTGCAATTCCAGTGTTTCAAATCAATTCCTTTCAAATACAAATTACCAAATATAAGGTAAACATCTACTTAACTTCTTTCTCTGTGCTTCACAGCAGTAAGCTGGATGCTACAAATATTTTTTTAACTTGAAAAGCTGGAGTATGTTCAAGAAACACCTCAGCAGGCCTCATGGTACCAAGACTCAGTCCATTCTTATTTAAGCTATATATGTGCCTCGCTGCTCACCAGCTCTCACTTTGAGCAACTCTCATTGTTCCTCCTTTCCCATGTACTTTAGTACCCTGTCAATAACTGCTAGTTCACCTTCCCACTACCATCCCACTTTCTACCTTACTTTATTCCATCATTTTAGAGACAGGTATTTTTACTTCGGGTATTTGTTAGGCCTCTCAATGACAAGTGAGAGAATCTCATACTGTTCAATGTGCTTCAACACTTATCCAAAAGTTAAACTACTTTAAATAACATTTACTTCATTCATATGAACACACAGAGTTCATATACAGAAAAATCCAAGTGACATCTGAAAAGCATTAAGAAAGTTTAGAGCTCTTGACATTCAGGCTCTTAATTAACGCAATTGGGAGCTTAAATAATTTCATTGGTTTTGACATTGTAGCTCTAAATTATATGCTGAAAGAAGTTGTGCGAGAAGTCAGAATGTGATTAAGCAGAGGACTGAACCAGGATCTCCCAAGCTAAGAAAGCACAGAACAGAATGTTCAAGTCACCTGTACGACTCAAAACATACTTTATTCAAAGAACAGTATTAATGGACAGGGAAATTATGTTTACAAGAAAATCCAGAGGTAAACAAAAATCTGATTACTACTGAAATTAACTCATCATCAAAGTTTCATACTTTTGGTTAAGGTTCTGGATAATTATACATCCATATAATACAGAAATATTAACACAGTAGTTTAATATTTCCATAATAATTGGGTGTACCTGCAGAGCCTAATCTCACGGTAATGCTTGTATATTCAATAGTTTCTTCACGGATTCCTTATACTGAGACATGTTGTCTTCTGTTTCTTCATTTTTAAGTGCAATTACAGAGTTTCTGTAATTCTTAACCACTTCAGACGCAAGCAGCTCTTCCTCAGTTACGTTACTGACATTCTCCGAGGCTTTTATTCGAAGTAGTGTATCCAAGGCATTTTTCTGAGAACAGCTATTTTCCCATATATATTCTTCCATATCTTCCTCAGTCTTCTCGCTCTCCCATACCTCAGTTTTCTGAAACAAAATATACATATTCTGGAAAAACTGCTCAAGACTGAAACAAAACTACAGTAATTTGAAGAAACTTCTCTCCCATACCAATTAACTTTAACAATTACATTAATCGTGGAAGATATTTCCCCTCCTCTAAAGTACAAGGCCTGTAACTCAAGCGTCAGAGTTCAAAAGGTGCCTGTACACCATACATTTTCCGTGCAGAATGAGTTTCCTTCCTCCCACTTACCAAGTTCGTTATGTATCTGGCTGATATAACTAGACAAATCAGAATGGGGAAAAAAGCTTATAAGACTATACATAATATATAACAAAACCCCTTGTAAAAATAGTCATTTTAAATAACCCTAAATGCTCAAGCTTTGGAAGAAGTGACCTAGCTATTATGCCCCTAGCATATGATTTTGGTGTGTTTACATTGGCTGTAAGACACGAAGTGAGACAGCTTATACCAAGTAACCTATGAGAGACAGCAATTCTTCACCATTTGGGAAATGTTGTGTGACTCATAAGGAAAAGCACCATCAATTAATCCATTTCCTCTTCCTGCAAAACAAATTGCTCCTCAAGAGTCTCTATCCATAAGGTGCTAATTTTTACCTAATTAGCATTGCACGATTAGATAGGATCAGAAGCTGAACACAGACAGAAGACATCATCTCAGTGCCTGTAAATACCTGTCTTGTTCAAAGAGAAAATTTATAAACAACTGCACATTTCCCTGATTTGGCAGGCCTTCCTCTAGCTTCACAGACTGTTTAAGGGATATTTCAAATGTTATAACCTGGTATTTTTATAGATGTAATTTTTATTGTACTCTGGTAAATACATACGCTTTGTAGATTTATCTGTGGTTTTACATACAAATAAACATGCAAATAAATATACAATCTACAATATATTTTTAATTATTTAGTACTTTACTGATGAAAACAATATACAGTATCCTTGTATTATTTCAACTGTATAAGAATAACAATTGAAGCATTTTTGGTCTATTTTTGGTGTTTGCTTTTTTATTGATTTATTTACAACTGTTGTAGAAATGTCTAAATAAAACTTGTATTTGTCTGGGATTAAGTTCAAAGAAACTTTATAGTCAAGCATTTATAACATATGGGGGGGGGTGTTGATTTTTTTTTTAATCCTTTGCCAGAAAGAGCTCTTCAGTAAATTTTAGCTATGCTATGCAGAATCCAAAAAAACCTAGCAATCACGCGAGGGTTGGGTTTTCTGTTGGTGTTTTGTTTTGTTTGGGGCAGAGGGAACATGGGTGATATTGTTGTTTTTTCATTCATTTTAAAATATTCTGCCCACTAGTCTAAAAGGTTGCTGCAGTCAAACCACCAATATTTACTAACCTTTAATTAAGACCCAAGATCCCCCCCCCACCCCAATCCCCGTGTGCTTGGGTCCATCTATCTAAATTTTAAAGTACTTTAACAAATGCTGCATCCTGCACCCAGTAAATGGAATCTCTTGCCTTTCAAATCTCTGAGTCCAAATGTTTAGTCAGAAACAGTGATTAACACTGCTAAAGGGCTCATATGACTGACATTAAAGCCTGGACACAACACAACACAGAAGTAAAAGAACCTCATTCAGCTTCAGGTGCAGGTGGGGTAGGACAAGGATGACATACCATAACCTGTATTGCTGAAACAGTAGAGGACAAGCAGGTAAAGTATTCCTTGTATGTTTGAAAAATACGACAATTCACTGTGGAGATTTACATAGTTTAAAATTAATGTACATCATCCTGCTTTACTTAACTTTTGCTTATCTGCATAATGGCTATCCAAGACATTTTTTTCCTAAAATCCAAAAGGATTCTAAAGCAAAAGCTTCTCTCACAGGGATAGGGTTTCTCAAGTGTAAGGGAATACAGGTTTTGCCCTTGGTCATTCCCTGGACCAAAGTAACATTTAAAGTTCAAACAAAAGATCACTGTGAGGCTTTTAAGCCCAATTAGGTTATAGTAGAGACAACAAGAACTAATTACAGTTATTACATTCATCTCTTCAGGAAAATCTTTCTCTGCACACATTAACTTCCAGGATTTTGGAAATGCATACTGATAAACAGATTAAGATTTCCCTATTTATTTTGAGCAATACAGAGCAAGATTTTAAAGGAGGCCAAAGAAACTGTTAGGTATTTCTTTCTTGGAATCCTTCCCAGCAGAATGGTGTGTCAAAATGGATTTTAAAATGAAATTTTACTTCTGGGGGTAGAGAGGCAGGAAGGGATTTGACAGTAGGAGGAGACTGCAAAATCCATTACTCAGCCCTGCTACAAGAAGCCAGTATCTATTGCTGCAATGTTGGTGGCCGTTGCCTCAAAATGAAAAGTTATCCTACTGTACACAGATCCAGACATACATCACAAACAGGAAACTGAACAGAAACCAGATTTTTGCAAACTGACTGTATTGAGTGAAACGTAAATACCTTTCCAACCAGTTTTTACTGCAAAGTGAATCTGGAATTATATATTCATTTGAAAAAGTACCCTAAGTACACAAGCACCCACAAAGTCTGAATAGCGAAAACATTACAAGTGTTGTAGTATTAGTTTAAAGTGAGAAGAAAACTATGACACAATGAGAGAAACTTCAAAAACGAGGTCTTAATCAAGAAAAGATATTTTTAGTTGATTATTTTTGACCCCTGCAAATTTTAAATGTTGGTAAACACTGCAGTAAGAGTCCTACAAACAAGAATAAAATTGTGAAAACTGGAATAAAATTGTGGCATTGTGTAACATTTTTTTTTACAATCCCCACTTAGTGAATGATGTAAAAATCAAGTATATATATTTCTTCAATGAATTCACTAAAAACAATTGCTTCATTCTATCATACATAAGACACAATCTGAGTATTAACCAGCCTGGCTGAAGATGTACTCTGCTGATAATTCCAACTATTTCTCTTACCAAAGCTTCCAGTAAGAACTGCAAAAAGGAAAAAAAAAAAAAAAAAAGCCAACCAAAACCCCACCACCAGAAAACAACTGTTAATACAGTCAAAGGATCTAAACCTATTACTAAAGAGCCAAAGAAGAATGATTTTTATTTATTTTTTTACACTTCCTAAAGCAAATATAAAGAAATATATATTTTTTATATTAAAAAATGAATAAGGATTTTTTTCTAAGCAAATCTTTTATGCTACAGTTTAAGCCAGTATTTTGGAACATTTACAAGCCGTTACAGCGCTTAACTAAAGTGCTGACCCAGTATAAATAGTAAAATAGTACTCTGGCCAATGAAATTGCTTTTGACATAAAAGTCATTAACAAAAAGGTTTAATCTAAATTGCACCTTTTAAGTACAGAAGATAGGAAAGCATTTCTGGTCACTTAAGCAAGCTATTCACCCTTTGTTTTTCTGCCAGTTTAGCTTTCATAATTTTGCAATCACAGCAATATTGAAAAGGATTAGATTTGTCAGTTCTCTGGTGTTTCTTTTGGGGAAAACATTTTAACTAAGATTTGTAAGTGGCACACAGAAATCTTCAAGGCAATTAAAAACATCACTCATGTTAGTTAACTTGCTTGTTAGTGGTTTGAATAGTTAAAAATTGAATGCTGTTTAGCAAAGACCAAGTATTTCAGTGGGATTTTTTGAAGGAGAAGGGTAGTTCTTTAAGTTGCAAGTCAAACTGTATAGCCTGGAATAAATATCCCTATTTATTAGTACTGCACTGAAGTCAAAGATACTCTGTGTGGTACAATAATCACAGATTTTCAGGTAATAAATTACAGCTATGCTAGTATTTTCCAAATTATTGGGTATCTTCAACCCAAAAAGGAGCTGCCAAAACAATAATGTACTTACCTCTTTGAATATATTACACCTTTGAACTTTACTATTTAGTTAGCAACTTTAAAAGAAGTATCAACATAAATTTGTACAGAGACAAAACATATTTGTATCTGACGAGATTGGATACAAAATTTTTCATTGTTTGGTGATGCAGAATAGGTTAAAATACATCCTTCTGAATAAGCAAAAAGTTATTTTCTAGGACACAGCAATGGCACAGGGCAGATAAGATACTAGAGCATCACAGAAAATGATGAGAAAGACTAGGAAGACTAAACATTTCCAGTAAGGTACAAATGTAGAACAGAAAAGGAGAACTAGCAGAGAAGAAAGAAAAGAACTTTGTCTCAAAAAATAATATTGAATGTAAAAGATTCTTTCATAATTAATGATACTCACAAGCTTAATCTCTGGTTCTGCAACCAACTTGAGGAGTCCTTAGCAGTCACCATCATCTAGATTGCCTCTTTCAAAAATAAGGACACTACCTAATTTCTCTGGGCCGAAGCAGCTGCATGTATTTTCTGGAAAATCCAGGCTTCTGAAAAGGTCATTTGGAAGGCATTTACCTAATGCAGTTTGTTTTCTGAATGCCAATCAGGTAAGATTCTGACCTTATCAGGAAAGATAAGTGATATTAAGGGTCCAACTATTTAATGATTTTCTGTTCATTTTCTTAATATCTATGCCCCACAAGATTTCATTTCATTCCAACATTTAGACTTAAAATTAAACAGATGTAAAAATATATATTCATGCATCAAAAAGGAGCCTTGTTTCTCCAGCAACTAGAAACACGGGGCTTAAAAACAAGGTACCGCAAAAAGTGTGCCACAGTCTGAAATAGTATAAAGACAATTTTTAATTAAATCTTTTGCTGAATATTCAACCTTTGTGGTTCCAAGCAAGAGGTACAAAGATATTTAACCTTCGTTCACTACAATAAATGTTTCCTGTCAGCAAAATTCTTTCCTTTGATTTTAAATGTTTGCATTCAGACCTTAAGAGAAAGTTTATTAAATTTAACATCTACTATGCCACTTAGACTTACGTTTTCTGACTCATATTAATGATGACAACTCTTTCAAGCCGTTAAGATTTTGAGCACTGGTGAGTGCACAATGAAATGCAATACATACTTCAAAACGAAGTATATATTACAACATTCAGCGACCACCCTTACTTCTGCCTCAGTTTGCATTACTTAAACCATATATAATGACATAATGAGAAAGAACACTATTGTATGGAGGGCACAGTTATATCACACTTCATTATTCTAAGATCTCAATGTCAGGAGATTTACACTAAGCAGTCTTCAGTTATACTAAGTGGTGCCCAGAGCTTTAAATATCTCTCCCAATTACATGCTCTAGCCACTACACTATAGCTCTCCTTTTTTAGCTCAATGAATCTTGAATTTTCTTCTGCCCAGGGAGACAGCTTCAGCAAGACTTAAGTGTTTCCCTCCACCTCCTATTTGAAACCTGCAACCCATGTGTCATAACATCCTGAGTGTTCAAAACAAAGTTAAAGTATACTTTCAAAATGTAAGTATCCAGAGACCCATTTGGTTTCAGAAGTGGACTTATATCCTTTCATGTATTTTAGGCTGAATTACAAGGTAAACTCTTACTATGACAACTGCAAAATTCTGTAACTAAGTTCTACTGGCACGACCTGAAGTGATGAAAAGTATGCTTACTTGTAATGCCTTAAAATGACTGTAGGTGAAAAAAAGACAACACAATTCAAATGTTAAGTGAAGTCCAGAGAAAATTATATATATATATAATGGACTTCAGGATTACCACCAATTGTGATTTAAAAATACTCATTCAGCTGCATGATACAGACTCCCCACCCCACCAGTGCCTTGCTGTTTAATGTTCTACTTAAAAAGAAACGCAAAAGCAATGTGGGACACTCCTCATATTCACTCAAACCACAGCTTTGGGGTTCAAACATAGATTTTAGTTAAGCCTCTGTCACTCTGTCTATCCATTCTTCAGTTTTTTCATTCTCTCACCTTTCTACTTCTACTGCCCCGTCCTTTCATTTCAAGTGCTATTAACATCTACAATGCAAGCACAATGTAAGGAGTGGCACCAAGAAGACCCTTGGGCTATTACTGTACATATTTAGTAGCCAATTACCACTTATCTCTACTTCTATATTCCTTCTTCCATACTGTTATTTTTAAGTCTTCAATCTTTTTTATCAGACTCCTGAACTACACTACTAGAAAAAGCAAGAGAAAGTTCAAAATTGTGTAAAGCATTAACTCTACTGTTATTCTTAGTATGTCAGATTAGACCTTTTACTTTAAGAAATACACTGGAGAACAGAAAATGCAAAGGACAGCTTTTCACTAATCTTTCAAGATCTCAGCTGTGTCATACAGAATGACATCCTCCACTCTCCATCATCTTGCATTTTTGTACATTGAAAATCACGTGGAATTGAAGCAAGGAAAACCGTTGCACCTTTTGAAGTCTTGACCGGTTTAAAACAACTGTAAATTATTTCCTCATTCTATCTTTTTCGGGTTCCTCCCCTTTATGACGATGTTGAATGTTTTTCCTTACTGGAAAATTAACTTTCTGTTCTACTTGTTTCTCCTTCCTGCTTTCAACTCATAACAGAATTTTACTTTCCAGTGATAAACTATTATCTGAGCCGAGTGTGAATAAATCTGTTTATGATAGTTTTAACCACTGGAGGGCAGCAAACTCTTACTCTTTAAAAACCACTTAATACCACAAAAACGGATTCAGGTTTAGAGAGATGTTACAGCATTGAAGTCCAAAGAAGTTCAGTTCAATTCTTACTTATTAGTCAGGTATCTACTGAATCCATTCTAAAAGCTAATAAAACACAAATATTTGATTGACAACCTGAAAACTATTAAACAGGAAGCAAAAGATCTCCAAGTATTTTAAAATAAGAAAATAAATTAGTATTCTTAAGTTTTAAAATCTGAATGTTCTAAAGATAACTGAACGAATAGGCCTGACATCTATCTGCTTTTATCAAAACTAAAGTGCCAAATGCATTAGTCTGGGTTCTTAAAGTACCAGTATCTTGCTTCTTATGCATCTCTGTTGAATAACAAAGACTAACTAAATCAAATTCTCCACTAGATTTAGGCAGCCTCATTAGCCAACCTGTAGTTCAAATAGGTTGAACCAAGACCACAATATGTAGACCCCTAATTAACACTGCTCCCCACTGTTCAAATTATCTCAAGAAACAGCATACTGTCTTACCAAGCAACTACTACCAGTCCACCAGTATGCTGCCAATATTCTGAACAGCTTCCCATAACTGTTCTGCTTTACATTATATCTCATTTGAACCTGTGAAAACAGAGGATGGATCAAGAACCACAGGGTGAATTAATGTTTTTCCTCCTCTATTCCTTCACTTCCTCTATTGAAACAAACAAGCAAGGTTTGGTTTTTTTCTGCCAGAAAATAACAAGAACTATAGATTTCCTTTTCCAAAAGCAAGGGTAGCATTATCTGCTACAGGAATGCATTCCAGAAGACAAAAGAAAATAATTACATTTCTTTCTTCAAAATAAAGGGGGGTTATTTCTTTAAATACAGATCAAATACCAACTGGTAACACTGTACTGTATTTTAGTAAATTCTAATACAATCTTGAAAGGTTCTAAGTACCCTCAGCTTTTGCAGAATTTTGCATGGTCAAGTCAACCAACGACATTTCTATGTGAACATGAGAAGACAGGAAAGACAGTATGGTTTCAAATGTAATCCTACTTTTAACTAACAATTTGTAGGGGTTATGTAGCCCAAAAGCCTATCCAGTAGTATCCCACTTCTGTAAGTAATCAAATAGCTTCAGTTACTTTCTCAAGTCATGAATTTAACTTTTCACGCTCCTGCCACCTCTGTCATTTTCTTCATCTTAGCTCTTTATTCTGACCGTCTATCAACAGCTTAACAACTCTTTTCCCCTATCCCTTCCTCCCACAGTGCGGAAACTCTTGCTTCCTCCTCTAACACTCACAAAACCAAACCAAAACATTCATTTACTGCTTCCCCCACTATGCACACAAAAATTTACATAAATTTGTTTCTTCAGTTCCTTCTGTTTTTCTTAATTTCCCCATGCATTCAGCAAAAGGGAGCTCTTACACACATGATCATAAAAAACCACCTGAACTATTCTGAAAGCTTCTCTACATCAGGTTCAATCCTCCAACATACCTTCCAAGCCTTTCACAATTTGGCTAGTCTGTCTTCTTGCATGATCCATTCATTGCTAGCAGGTCAGTGTAGATAAAAATGCTAGCCAGTGCATTAACCCAGCAACCTCAGTTTCACCATGGTACCTTTCAGAAATGAGTTTGCCAAGTTTGATCTGGACAACCTTTTAATTCATTTATCTAAATGCAAACAAACTCTCTTCCCCACACTACAATCCAAGAAAGAAATCCATTCTTAAGAATATATTCAGAGCCTTGAGGCAGAGCTATACCTGTACCAACTGTTGTTAATCCCCGCCCCTTTCCTTTATATTTTGTCTGCACACACTTGTTCTGTATTTCAATTGTAACTCCATTACAAAAAGGATTCTTGTAAATTAATTCCACCTGTGCCTTCTAATTGCAACAGCAATAGAATCAGTGAGTTGTGGATGCCCTGGGGTTTTATTGAAGCCAAGAGTAGAAAAGCATACAAGAAAATCTGTAATACAGAGACTGCTGTTGAAACAGTGATAAATTTTGTCTTCTAAGCGTGCATACAAAGAGACAGAGGAGCCAGAATTACCCTCTTCATGCTCATTCAAGAGTAACGTTCTGCTGAAAATGCATGTCTACGCAATGGAGCTTCACAGCCCATAGTTCACTACAAAACCACAAAGAACTGTCATTCTTTTAAAAAGGTTTCATAAACTACTTGGATGCTCTAGTTTGCAACTGTAAGAAAGTAATTACACATCACTGATAATTAAAATATAATTACACTTGAAATTACATTTCCTGATGTATATCTGCATACAATTTTCCCTTTTATATATTCAGAAGCTTGCGGGTTCACAAAGTTCAGTAATACAGTGATTAACATAAATCAGAGTTATGCCATGTTTAGAGAGACAGAAGGCAAAGTTTTCAGGACTGAGGGCAAAATTTACATGTAGCCAGCTCTCCCTTCACTTAGCAAGAGTGGAACACTGCCCTCGTCTTTTTATTGAATTCTATCATACGCATACATTAGAACACGGTGTGGCACTACTCTATTGGAAAAGACACCAAATCATTCAATTAGTTCTGTAAATAGGATTGATGTTACTGTCTACATGGAAGGCCTGTCTCTGCCTAACCCCCACCAATATTAAAGTTCATACAAATGAAAATAAACCATACATTGTTTGTTTATCATTTACAAAATATATACAAACTATCTTTCAGCAAGTTATTAAAAGACATTACCACTGACCATGGGAAAAAACAAACCACAAAACAAAACATACCACAAAATGAAAAAATATGTCTCAGGAGACCATTAATTCTTCATGGAAATCAAAGACAATTACAACTGATTGATGAACTCATCAAATATTAACATGGAAGTTGAAAGGTAATAAAAGGGAAAGAGACTTGTGCATATTCAATACACACTGAAGACTCACATAGCAATATCGTATAGCCCTGTCTTCCATCACTAAGTAATGCTAGAGCAAAGGACAGATGCAGTGTTCGCTTGGAATTAATAAAGCAAGCAGTGTCTAGCGCTCTTGTCACTGCTTAATACTGGAAGCCGATCTGTCATTAATTTAAGATTTGCAATGCAATGTAATGCTGTTGGGGAGAAAAATATCCATGTGTACAAAGCACTTGAAATCTAAAGTAAATGTATCTTTTAAGACGTAAGTATACCTGAATTTAATTTGAGGCACTCTACAATTACCAAACAACTCCTTCAAGGCAACTTCCAGAGAAAGGGAAATACAGCTCATCCTCCTTATATTTATGTCATCAGTGCAATGATCAAAATCAAGAATACTGAAATTCATAAAAATGCTAAATATAGACATTTAATTTAAATACTAGAGAACAACTGGAAACAGTAAGTATGAATTTTGGTAGCTAATCAGCTACTATTTCTTTAAAAGAGTACATTTATGGAAATATACCGATGATGAAGGCTTTCACTGTCTGTCTCAAACAATATGACCAATAACATATTACATTTAAACAAAGATATCTAAAACATAACTATGGGTTTTCAACAATAATTTCATTTCAGATTGCTAACTTGTTGTAAAACAACAAACAGTTGTAAAAAAATTGAAGGCAATACTTATAACCAACACTATTAACAAAAATACAGGAGAGAAACCTGAAGAATTCACTGTAAAAGAAAGATTTGTAGTCTAAAGATACCTTACTATATTTACAGATCTAAACAATTGTAGTTTATCATTATAATTTGTTTATAATTATTAAACAATTATCAATAAATTGGAGTAGTATCTCTAATGCATTCATCTGGGATATTTCACATGTATAACCAGTTCACAAAACGATCTACTGGGAAAATTTTCAAATATGCCATATCCTGAATCATTATAGAAAAGATTACATTACACTTGCTTTGGTAGAAACATTTATCTGAAGAGTTACAATAACTTTACATATTTTTTCAGGACACCAACTCTGATGCAATGAAGCCCTAAAACTAACAGAAGATGGTGAGGATGTTCCTTTCCTGAGCAAAAGGGAGCTCAGAAAAGCAGCCCAAGACCTCACAACATCCATTTTGAGGCAAAATTTGTGAAAGCATTTAAGCAGCAGAGTATTTCCAAACTACAGCCATGTTTTACTGTAGCCCAGGAAGAGTACAAGAAAATACAGATTCTAAGTAACATGTAAGGGTGTGAAATCAGGCAAAATACTGTGCTGTATCTTAGTTTTCAGAGCTTTAAAGACAGTAACACACACCCCTGCTTTTTTGGAACAGTTGTTTGTTTTTTTTTTTAAATGTGGTTATTGTTAAGGATGCGTAAGTAACTGATGTTAATCACAGAATACACCATTCATCTGGATGCACTCAATTAATATTTGAATATCGTGCATAGGAAGCCCAGCATGCCGCCAAACTAAAGGTAGAATCATAAAACCGTTTAGGTAGGAAAAGATCTTTAAGATCAACCAGTCCAACCATTAACCTGGCACTGCTACATTCAGGAATCCTGAGAATGAACGTGTTTTCTGCTAGGCTGAGGGTCAGTTTCAGGCTTGTTGTGAGAAAAAGTATTGGGAAAGAATCTCTTATTAAAGTAAAAAACTAGAGAACTTCTGAAAAAAGGCAATCTATGTAAACGAACAACATAACACCACTTGTGAAGTTAAAGAAATGCACTCTAAGTTGACTGGGGAATTAAGATCCAAACATAAGCAACTTAGATGAATTTATCAAGAAAAGTGAGGTGGATGAGGAAAAGAATCTAAGATAATTTACTTCAAGCTGCACACAGTCATGGACTTTATATAAATTATGGGAGCTCATTAGAAACCACACATATATTAAGGAACACAGATTATTCACAATTGCTTACCCAAGATTCATGGTACAAAACTGTGAGGAGGTGTATGCCATAATCATAGTTCTGTCTTCTTAGCGGACACCTAAAAATTCACAAACAAAACTAGTCTTTTTGAAATCAAGCCACTGTAATATACTTTTGAACAAAATGTTAAACTCACCATCAGCATTTTCTAATTTGTAATGTAGTGAATCTTAGGGAAACGCGTGTTTGATTCACATGCGTTTCTGAATTACACATAATAAAATATAACATCAAGAAGGCATGGGTGTTAAGAACACAGATGAATGAGCATCAGCAAATCAGCAGGAAAATGTACAAAATGCAAGAATTTACAGATCTTCAGGAAACATTAAAAACTTCTTTGCCCTCTAAGCCAAAACATTAAGTCTGAACTTGCTTAAAACCCGATTTATTTTCTCCCCAAAGACTTAAAGGGAGGAGGATGACTGGCAAAAATAGCCATGAAATAGCAGTTCAGAACGGGAGCGCTAGCCAATGATTTCAGAAGAAAAGTTTAAGTCAATGTAGCTGTAAGTCAGAACAGGATCACCAGTAAGATCTGTTGGGATAAGGCACAGTCCTGCAAAACCAGTTTTTTTTCTTAAAACCAGTCATGAAAACCTTCTGCTGAGAATTTAATGGTATAACTCTCTTCCTCATGTTGATCAACCACAAATCCCTGTCACTTTCTCCCACTCACCTCCTGCTGCAGGCTCCTTCACCCTGCTTCCTGATGTGGAACAAACTGAATCATGCAAAACTACATCTGAGACACTAAAAAAGTCACCCATCTGAATGACTATGGACTATGAATGTTCTGGAAATAAACTTTAAAAAGGACTCAAGCTTTTGACTTGTATTTCTTGCATAGTGAAAGAGTTTCATTTTAAAACATTTTAAAATTAAAATACCAGCCTGGAAAAATCCCATATTAAAGAAATGGATACTCCTCAGAGCCTGGGCCTTAGAATTTACTAAAAATAAAGTTGAATACCAAGAGGCATATTAAGAGTTTCTTCTGGAACACAACATGAGACATTCACAGATGCTTTAGAGGGTAAGCTCCTTTCTGCTACCCTAATGCTTCAGCCAAAAAGTCCTGCTAGGGAAATTAAACTATTGATGGCACAAGTGGTCCCAGTAAACTACACAGATTTCCCAGTCTAATTGAAAAAGATATGCACAATTTTATTAGTTCTGTATTTATTTTATGTAGAATAAACCAGTATATCATACCAAAGGACAGGAAATTTAAGAGGGGAAAAAGAATTCTAATAAAAACATGCAAACAGAAAAGACTGTCGATAATGTTTTTCCTACTGCTGAAAGCAGCTGTGAATTAAAATTTATCCTGAATTGAGGAATACCTAAGTATTCTCTTAAAACATTTCAGAAACCAACACAGAAAACAGGTTTCTCCAATGCAGTCTTCTGAACATAACTGTAAATAACTACAGTGATTTGTTTATATCTAGAAAATCAAAACTGAGAAATGCCTTGTTACCAATGCCATTTTTCTTCCCTGAAACTCTTCAGAACATTCTTAAAACTAACAGAACCCATGAGTTCTGTTGGGAAACATGAGAACTACTTTAAAATAACATTTGAGACTTCTAAATACAGAGCTTTAATAACCAACAGTACTTAACAGGTATTAGGTTTGACCTTATATGTTTTGTCCATTACAATTTTAACAGTTAATAACAGGAGTACTGATATTCTTAAGTCATATTTTAGCCTTAGCAATATAGTAAGTCACCAAGACAATAACTGATATTACTAGAAGGCACCCAGCCATCTTGTAACTGTACCTGTCCGTTGTAATTGTGAGTGTATCTGTATCCTTACAGTACCGCTCTCCTACAAGTTTAATAAGCTTCTTCTTGGCATGGTCATCCAAATTCAGGTTAGAAAGTTTTACCTTCAAGTACAAGAGAAAACACCTTTAATTACTGGGATAAATCCAATCTCTACACCCCGAAAATATTTAAAGATAGTTAGATCCACTTTTTATCAAGTATTAAAAGGATAGCTATTAAGCTAATAACCTTACAACCTCAGTTCTAACATGCTGTAATATACTTAAGGAAATCCACTGCTTTTTATTCAGACATTCAGTATACCATTTGCCTCTAATTTCCTTGCAACATGTCAAAATGTGTGCAAGTGTGACAAGAAAGCCAAGCATTTGGGTTTTTGAAACAAAGGCTATTTACCAAAAATACTACTTACTCTTAAAGTCACCACTCTTGCTTTGGGATTACGAATAGATGTCCCTGAAGAAACATAATCTACTGTTTCAATTTCAATAGGAAAATGCTGTTCACATTTCTCATCACTATCCAAAGCACTTGGCCATTCAGTGCAGAAATCTGTATAATAAAGAGAAAACATTTGCAGTGGTATCTGTTGTTTTGTTGTGGTTTTTTTTTTTTTTCCAAATTTATTGCAATATATATTTTTAAAAGTACAATTTATAGAAACCATACTCATTTAGATAACAGCAGGGTCTCTGCTAGCCTTCCTCCATATTTCAATGTGTTTCTTTGTACTGGGTTCCACAAACCAGGATACAGTACTCCAGATGCCATCTCACAACTGCCAAATAGAATCACTGAACGGTTTGGGTTGGAAGGGACCTTCAAAGATCAGCTACTCCAAACACCATGTCAGGGACAGGGACAGCTTTCATTAGATCAAGCTGCTCAAGCTCCATCCAACCTGACCTTGAATACATTCATGATGGGGCACCCACAGCTTCTCTGGGGCAAGCTCTTCCAGTGTATCACTGCCCTCATCGCAAAAAACATATTTGTTGTGTCCAACATAAGTATCTACCCTCTTTCAGTTTAAAACCATTGCCCCTTGTCCTGTCACTACAGACTCTGGTCAAAAAGTCTCTCCCCATCCTTCCTACAAGCCCTCTTTATATACCGAAAGGCAACAGTAAGATCTCCCTGAAGCCTTCTCCAAGCTAAACAACCTCAACTTTCCCAGCCTTTCTTCACAGGAGAGGTGTTCCAGCCCTCTGGTTATCTGCGTAGTCCTCATCTGACAGGTCCATGTCCTTTTTGTACTTTTTGACCCCAGAAATGCATGCAATACACAATAGAGAGAAAATAAGTAATTTCCTGAATGTTGTGGCTAAACTCTTGCTAATGCAACCCAGTGTGCAGTTAGCTTTCCTTGCCACAAGGGCACACTGCTGACTTACGTTCAACTTTCAAATGCCCACCAGGCTCCACACTGCCTTTTCTGCAAAGCTTCTTTCTAGCCATTTGCTCCCCTGCCACATGTGTGCCTGTATTACTGCATGGGTTATTCCATCCCAGATGCAGGACTTTGCAGTTGCCTTTTTTTAACTTCACGAGGGTTCTTGCAGATTTGTTCCCCTGCCCTCTGAATGACAGTTCAGTTCAATATTATCTGAAGACTTGCTGAGGTTGTGCTCTCTACCATTATCCAGGCTGCTATAAAGCATGTGTTCACATGCTTGGAAATGCCTTCCAGGAAGGTTTGCTTCAGAATCTTCCAGAGAATGCTGTGAGGGTGACTGACCTGCAGTTCCCTGCATCTTCTTTTTTGCCCTTCTTGAAGATGGTCAGGCAAAAATCTGCTGTTCCTCCTGCATAGTCTTAACCTGCTTCCACCTACTGTGTACTCAGGAGTTCCCTGCACACCCATGCTGTCCTTCTGCCATTCCTGTTAAACTTCCTGCACGCTGGAACGGATCAGTCTTGCTCTTTTGAGGAGGCTGAATTTAAACATTCACCAGCTCCAACAGGCCACTTCGCTCCCCTGGAGACTCCCCCATGAGATCTGCCAAGCAGATTCCTGAGAAAACCAAACCCACTCTCCTAAGTTCAGACTGTAGTTCCACTGTCTGTCTCGCTCACTTCTCTCAAGATATTAACCACCAGTTTCATCACCACTGTTACCAAGGACACCCCTAACCTTCACATACTTGACCAGCTCTTCCTTGTTTCTGAACAACAAATCCAACAGAGCATGTCTTCCAGTCAATTCATCAATCATCTGCATTGAGATATTGCCTTCCTCACTTCTCTGAAGATCTTAAACACCACGATCTTTTCATAACCAAAGCTGCCAGCAACCATGACATCTCCAACCAGTCCCTCCACATTTGCGAGTAACAGGTGCAACACAGCACCTTCCTATATACAGTCTGTACAGCACTTCCATCAAGAAATTATCTGCAACACACTCTAGAAATCTCCTGTATCACTTCCATTACATCCTGCTATGCTTCCAATAGATGCTGAGGTAACTGCAGGCCCCATTAAAACCAAAGCTTGCAGCTGTGAGGCTTATTTGAGCTGTTCATCCACTTCCTCTTCTTAACTACACGGTCTGTGGCAGATGCCCACCAAAAGATCCTTTTCGGCTTTTCCTCTGATCCCAGCTCTCAAGTTCTTAACCAGCTTGCTACACATCTCATTGCAAAGCTCTCCATCTGAGCTGTTCTTCTGGCTACAGGTCAGCTCCTCCTCCACAACATCCTTGCCTGTACTTCAATCATACAAGCTTTCACTCTGCATGTCTGTGACTCCTCAGACTTTTAGATTCCTCCTGTTTCCCATGCTGCATGCATTTGTATGCAGGCAACCCAACACAGGCCTCTTATCACACAGGCTGAGGTGAGACCTTAACACTCTACACCTACCAGAGACTGTAACAAAGTGGGTGTTGATCTCTGTTCCCAAGTAGCAAGTGATTAGGAGGAAAGGAAATGGCCTCAAGTTGCACAAGGGGAGGTTTAGATTGGATATTAGGAAAAGTTTCTTCACCAAAAGGGTTGTCAAGCACTGGAACAGGCTGCCCAGAGAAGTGGTTGAGTCACCATCCCTGGAGGTATTCAAAAGATGTGTAAATGACTTAGTGTTAGGTTAACTGTCGGACTTGATGATCTTAAGAGTCTTTTCCAACCTTAATGATCCTATAATTCCATCTCCTCCCTGACTCCTTCTGCCACCACTTTTTGATGGCTAACCTCATTAGGTTCTCCTTATTTGTGCGTCTCCCCAGCAGATTTTGCTCTCACAGGTTTCATTGATTAATAGCATTTTACTGATTGAACCCTGGTTTAATCACAGATAATCTTCTGAGAACTGAGTCACATTTATCACTCATCTTCCTTAAGATGCTAAACTATAAATTCTGCAGTATAAGCAGGGCCTAATTGAAAGGTAAAATTAAAGTCTTACTGGTGTGCTGAAAATCCCAAGACATATCAGCCTACCACCTGTATGACTATGCAGCAATTAAGAAAGCATACAATACTAGCCAAAGCCTGACAAATAAAAAGCTTCACAGGTGGACTGTGCCTCACATTCTACTTCATCACACAGGTACATCATGCATTGTCTTAAAACTCCAAGAGAGATGGTTTTTAAAAATAGAAAAAGGAAAAAACCTGATAAAAGAGAACAAACCCCCCTCACCTTTAAGAGCTGCGCAGTGTTTCTTAATTGCAGGAGGAGTGAGATGCAAAAAATTGGGAATCTGAAACAGACACATTAAGAGTTACCAAAATAATAGCTTTGTCTGTTCATAAGTAAAAGGGCATTACTGAAATCTGACTATATTTTAAACATTTGTTAAGGTAGTACAATATGCTTAATAAAATATTAAGATAAGAAGACTCTTCTCAAGTCTGATTTAGCAAAAAACATAAGTTAGCCCCATTACAAAAGTCATAGTCACGATAATTCTAAAAACATCTCCTGCTCTGGTTCATTTGTTGCTTACATTTAAATTTGTTACCATTTCATTCAGAAATTAAATAGAGTATTACCCTATTTAATAATAGAAAATTGCATACAATACAATTATTCCAATCAACGCAATGCAACCTTAGTGACTTTTAAAGTTAACACACACCAATGGCATGTGTCTTACCTTCATAAGTTCTAAGTTGCCTTCCTTTGGTGGAGGTACTCCTCCCTTCACTGGGTAACCCATTCGAATTGGGAGAGGCACAGAGGCAGGTTTAAACACTGCTGCTGTCGGATAAACACTGCTCCAGTCCTGATCAACAGCCATCCTCTCAGTCCTGGGAGGTATACGCTAATAAATTGAAAAGTATGAAAGTTTGATGGAAGATAACACTGCTTGGTGAGACAAAGCAGGAGCAAAACATACAACAGTTATTTCAGGAATAAATTCCCACAGCTAGTAATTTCCAGGCACCTTTACATCAAAAGTTAGTGCTCTTTTGTAAGGGAATTTTTAAAAGATAGCCTCTCAAACTCAGGTTACAGGCCCTCCCCAATCTTCAACTGCATTTTATCTCAGAAATGCTTAGAAAGAACTTTCCATCTTCCTGCATTATGATAGATCGAGGGGGGGGAGGCTGGGGAAGAATAGAATTTTTGTATTAACTAAATTTAATTTAATTATAATTAATTTTATTATAATTAAATTTTAATTAATTAAAAGTATTTTATTGCAAATTCTGTTTCCTAAAGTGCCTAAGCATTTGGTGGGGGCAAGAAAATGAGTTTTAACATTCCAGAATTCTGAAAGTCTGAACAAGTTAATATTTAAAAAAAATAATTATAACTCAAAAATTACTTGCTATAAAAATCCCAGTACAGGAATGATGCATTGCTACATTGCAGAAATAGCTCACATCCTCCATAATAACTGACCAAGATTTCAGTCAAATGCTCTTTAAAAAAAAATAATCAAATCACTGTGGGTTTTTTTTTCCCAAAAAACCCTTAGTTTTTAATTTATAATGGTAAAAAACAAATTAATATATGCAGTCAGTTGGTCTCACTGCTTTGGTGTGTGATTATATCACCAGTTAACAGTGGAAGTTAAACAAAAATGTAATACACGCCAGGTCCACTTTTACTATTTGCCTTTAAAAATCATAACACCTGATGTACTGTTTTTGAAATTTATGTGTAGGATAAATAAGAAAATACTCAGTGACTAAATGTTCAGGTATCACTTTAAATTCCACTGTGCATGAACAATTTCACTTATTCACAATATCAGAGCTTTTAATTACACCAGAAAGAAATCACTACAGATCCTGTAAACAACATTAAAATACCTATCTGTATTTTAAATGAACTTTACATTACTTTTAAGACCTGTAATACAGAGGGTCAATACAAGCTAGCTGTTAGCTTGTTATCGTTAATGCTTTTGCTTTTATGAGAACACAGACTGAAAACATCTGGGAGACTGAAAAAAGTTAGGTCTGGGTTCTAGAATTGTTACAGCGAAATGTTTCACCAGGTTTTGACTGCAGAAGGGGTTCCTGTACAAAAAGTTAAGACATATAGCTCAGAAATTTTTTTTCAAACACCTGAGCTAAGCACAAATAATTTCAGTACTTACTGATCTTATGAACTGTTGTGTCCTGCTTCTTCTCCTTGTGAAAGCTAAAAGAAAAAAAAAAAATCAACAAAAACTATTATATGGGTTGGGGGGGGAAGCAGCAAAATTGTGTATGTTTTTTCTTCTTTTACAAACACAATATACACTAATACTTCCCAGTCTTTACATGGAAGAAGGGGATGATCAGATACTCATACTGCAGATTGCTTCCTTATTTTTTTGGAATTTAAGATTAAAAAAAGCTTGGAAGCCATTCTGTCTGGGTCTATCCTAGAAACATGTTAACAATAATTTAGTGGTTATATGCCTAAATGCATTTTGCTAGCATCATTTATTCCAGCTTGATGCAGGAGAAAAGAAAAAATGAGATGAGAGAAAGTATACTTTTACCTTCATAACTGTGCTTCCTTTCCTCCTTCCCACATGGCTGTTGTCACAAATCACTTTCTACCAGCAGCACAAGACAGCTATATCTAACAATTCACTATTACCAAAAGGAGAATCCCATGGTTCCATTCCTTCCTTCTGACAGCACATCTTCACACCCTCTTCTGTGCCACTCAAGCTCATCTAACATCTGTCTAAACAGTTAAGCACATCAAACTGTTTTTCTTCTTGAGCTGTGGATGGCGAACAAACCAATGGGTTTCTTTTCTGTCATTTTACCATGTTGATCTGGCTTATTGAGCAGGCCCAGACAAGATGCAACACAGTGAAAGAGTTTAATCCCTTTTAGCAGGCCTAAGCCACCACTTGGCTCAAATTTTTAGCCACCTAACTTCAGTTGTAGCTGTGGTGAGAGACTCGTGGGGATGCATGAAGATACCAAATACCACTACATTTTCAATCTAAACTGAGATCTTCCTTTTCTTGTTTTTGTTTCCTCCCCCTCCTCAAACTCTAAATACTTTCAAGCCACCCTCTGTCTCCAATAAACAACATCAAACCAATGTGGCCTTTATAAAAGTCAGATAAATGAAAGCGAATACAATAACATTTATTTTCAAGCACCTAGTTTGAGCTTGGGTTTTTTTCTGCTTGCTTTTAATTGTTGCCACATTACAATACAGAATATAATTATCAAAAAAACACTGAATGGGATTTAGGAGTGAAGTTGGGTTCTTTCTACCTCATTAATTTTCTTACAACCCTACCCCACATAAGCCTTAGAAAAATTACGTATTTCGCAGTTCTTCTGTTTTCTTTATTCAAATTCTGTTCTTCCTCTTCTTACTACATAAAAATTCAAACTGAACAATACATATGGGGCTCTGCAACAACTAATACACAGCATTCTTTTATACTTCATTTGCCATTTTTGTGGTGCTTTCAGACACACTTAAGCCATACCAATCCTATTATTTCTGTTACAAACATCTACAATTCCAGGTCAGGAAACCTTTTACTCCTGCAGTGCCAGGGGCTCCAACATCAGACATCACTTAAAGGCCCTTTCAGCAACCCAGCCTGCTCCTGAACATGCAGATGACAAATGCCGACCCTGCCTTCAGAAAAACATCGGTACAAGCCTGACCAGCAGTTTCCATTTGCACTCAGAACACCCTGAGCAGCTTTGCTTGAGGCCTGACACGACGGCAAATGCTTAACCTGTGTAGATGTCCCTTAACAAACAATGACCAGGCGATGCACTGCAGGTCCACTGTACCGCTGTAATCCTAAATATTCTGCCTAGCAAACACCCGCCTGTTCACTTCTTTCTTCAGACTACTCAACAGTATTTGTGCTGCCTTTACCACAGCAAAGTCTGTAACCTTTACCACAAAATCAAAAAATGCAAACAAGCAAAAAGCTCTTCAGCAAATACTTGCAAAGAAATCCGACTTTTTTCAAAGCCGCCTTGCAGCCGGGAAAGATGGAGGGCCACGGGCCTCAGCTTCCCGCCAGCCCTCAGGGCCCCGCCGGCCCGAGTTCCCAGCCCTCGGTCGGCTGCACCCCTACCGCCACAGTCGGCTGGGCCGCTCTCACCTTCCCTCTGCTGGCCTTCCCCGCTGCTCACCGCAGGCACGGAGGAATAAGCCGCCGCCGCCCCGAAGCCAGGCGCGAGCGGGGCCCTCCCGCAGCACCGGGCCAGCGCGGCCCAGTAACCCGCACCAGCCCGTGCCGCCCCGCTAACGGGCGCCATCTTTGAGCCCTGCCGCGCGCAGTCTCCCCCCACGAGCCGCCCCTCGGCAAGACGGCAGCCGGCTCGGGCCAAGCCAGGTGGGAAGTCGAATCGCAGCACTTCCCCGCCCTCAAGGAGGAGGGGAGCGGGGCCGGGGAGGTGCGGAGCGGACTGAGGCGCCCGGGGCGGGACGGAACTGCAGCGGGGATTCTACTGCCGCTGAGAGCGGGATGGAGAGTGGCGAGGGGCCGTGCGCGGGGATTGCCCTGCCCCAGTGTCCGCCATTTTAGTGTCCGTACCTGGTGCGCGGGCTGAGGGAGCGTAGCCGGCCGCCGGGCCTGCCCGGGGATGCGGGGGGGTGTGTGGGGTGGGCATTTCTGCGGGTGGCTTTTTCCCCGGCCACTTTCTTCCCCTCACAAGTAGCTGCACAATTTTTCTGTGTGCTCTTTGTACCCCGCAAAGAGGGGCAGGCTGTTTCAGTGACCCTTGTAAGCAAAGCTCTGTGGATTTCCTCAGTAAAACGCAAATGGCTTCAGCTTTCTCATATGGAGCTGAAATGATAATACTGTCATGTGTATAAATCTGGACTAGGCAGTGCTGCTTTTCTTAAAATTTTAGCTTTTTTCTGCTTCTCGGAACCTATTAGGTACAGCCTAATTTTTTTTTTTGGTTTTTGGATGGGTATTTCTATCCCTGGCAGCTCGCAAAAGTTGCTGGGTTTAATCTGTTTGTTTCAAATTACAATATACCTGTAATATATTTTACCCTGTCATTATTAATAGAGCATCTCTCAATGATGCCATGCATTGTAACGCAATTGTTGGCCAGAATGCATGCTTATGAATTGTGGGTAGTGCTTAATTCCTAGTGCTAATTACAGTATAAACCTTTCAGTTGCACTTTTCCACAAGATTTATGTTAATTTTACAAATTTTGAATTACGGAATGTCCATCCCAATGTTAATGGTGGAAAAAGGCTGAAACAAGATGTGTTTTAATTCTTAATAGCAGTATCTGATAATTGCGTCGAACTTAAAAATTCACACAGACGTGGGTACCACTAGGCATGCTTTAACCACAACTCAGAGCTGGGCCACCACCTCAGTGAGTGGGAGAGAACAAAGGGATGCGGCACAGCTTATATACACTCACCAAATCATTAGTCAATGTCCCAAGTTTTTTAGAAGTTTCCTTTGGTCTTGTCAGTTCTGCAAATCCATCACCTGACTGTCCCAGTTGATTCATCTGTTCAGTTCCAGTCTCTGCCTTGGTTCCAGCCTCCTCCTCCTCAGATCATGATCTTCTTTCTGCCTGCTTTAACTCATACAGTCCTTCAAGCACACTTAGTCTTTGAACAATCAATTCCTATTCACATATGCTAATTTTTCTAAGACCACCTGCATTTCTGAGAGCACCTGTGTATACAAATTGACCATCTATTGTTTCTCTACTCTCCTACTGATTAACTTGACTAAATTTTAAACCAGCCTTGGATTAGGGCTATACAAGGGACAAGGCCTGGTTCTGCCATTTAGCAGCTTCAGCACTTATCATTTCTTAATTCAAAATACATTTTCTTTAACAAACTAAAATTAATTAATTGAATTGTATAAATCTTTAAATTCTGAGGAAGTTAATTCTGAAGCTAAAATGTCCAGAGGTCAAAGAGAGCTAGGCATCCAAGTCAGGATTTGGGCTTGAGTGCCCAAAGAAGTTGAATCTATCCTGAAACACAAAATTGAATGGTACTACTAATAAGATGCCCAGACACACCTCTGGAGACAGAAAGTGTATATTCTTCATGCTATACACATCAGATATGTAAAATTGCACTGAATATTTCATAATATGTTCAGAAATAGCCCTTAATAACTGCTTTTCCATTTAAACAAAATGTTATTGCATCTTCCTTTCAGAAGATTTGTCGTGCACAGCCTATTGCTTCCACAGAGATTTGTCGGTGTCAAGGTTGAAAGAAATAATGTGTTTATATACACCTACACTCCTGTCTGTATCCTTACAACAGAAACCTTGCAAGTCAGCTTATGCACATGAAAACAAAATGGAGAATGGTGTTAATATATAAAATCTGATAAATGTTTTGTTTACATTAAAGCTTAATATAGTTAGTGATTTTTAGAGACACTAAGTGATGACTTGGGCAGCCTTACTGACCTGAAGTTCTGCTGCATATTCTCCCTAGAACATTCTTACTTAGAAGACACTGAATTTTATCTTCATTTCCACGTTAGGGTAGCAAGAAGGGATCTTTTGTTGTGAAAGGATGTAGAGCTGGTGAACCAGACCCAGCTACAGCTGTGTGTTGCATGTTAGCTAGGACTTCCTATTTCATGACTTCACTGTGGGTCAATTGCACATGATTCTAGTATCAAAAGTTACTAATGTATTTTAAAATCTTCTTTAAATTTTGCATGCTTTTCATCAAAAAAATCCATTTAGTCACAATTATTGTTTAAATGTCACCTTTCAGTAGGGTGGCCCTTGTTCAACATACTACTGTTTGTATTAGGTTTTACTCAAGAAAGTGAACATCAAATTGTCTACTTCAGAAGCAATTTGTTAAGGAAACATTTATGGGATGTTTTAGTTGCTAGCATGAACAGCTCTCAAGAATCATAGCTTCTTCCCCAGTCATTATTGTCAAGGCAGTCTTGTCTACAGTTTTAGACAGATCAAGTTGTGTCTTATCACAGATATCTTGGTTTAGATTTCTTTGACTCAGCCAGACTAAACACAGTCCTAGATTTCCAAAAGGTGGAAAAAATTGAAGTACCTCAGGTCCAGCATGTCTTTGCTGAACTCATCATATTCAGCTGATTAATCACCATATGTTATCACTTGTTTGTAAACTGCTGGTGCTAAAGCAATAAAGAATTAGATGAATAGGATAGGAAGTGCTCTAGAATGAGAAGAGTCTCTGCAGTCACCAAGGTTTGCTCAAAATCTTCCATCAGGACTCTTTCTCCATTCCATCAGGGCTCTTTCTCCATTCCATCTTGTCTGGCTTCTCAAACAGATGCAGATCTAAAAATATCCAGTCCACACAGTCAAAGCTTATTTCTTAGAAAAGAAAAGCAGAGGAAAGGCCTGCCAGTACAATTATTAGTAGGTGCAAAGGAAGTGGTTTAAAATAGCATATATCTTGTTCTTTTCTGGATTGGAATTACATGGTATTTGCATGACAAGATATTTGAGTTCTTCAGTATTTCCTCTGATGTTTGTTTTTTTCTCTGTGAAGACATAAGTAATTTTTTCTCATTATTATTAGCCCTATAATACTTGAGAAAGATTTGTTATTTTTAAAATAGAAGAGTGAAAGGAAAAAAAAAAGGAGAAATAGATGAACATAATAAAGATCTAGTTTTCCTACAAGCGACCATGAGACAAAACGAAGGATGCAATAGAAATACAGTATTTTTCAGTTTTTCATGCACCATCACTATTAAAAATTTCTATACAGGTAAAATACTTTGTTGCTATTTATTATAGGTGCTGTTTGTAATTCTGGTTTTGGCAGATGTTACTGTTCAATTGATACATGTCAGTAATCATTTTCATATTTAATCTTTTTCCATCCTTGAAAACTTTTCCAGAAATGTAAAAAAAAAAAAAAAAAAGTGTAATTTGTATTTTTATAATTAAATGCTTCATCTGAATGTTTTTTCATGAGCAATAGCTTAATTACGTCACAAAGAAACTAGTTGAGAATAAACAGATACTCATAAATCTAATGCTATAGTGATCCACTTACAAGTACATTAACTTGAAATCAACAGACCAAGACTGGCCTTAAAAATTTACTTCAGGATACATTCTTTGTATACTTCTTTGGCATACAAGTGTTCTTCCTTTATTGTGAGATGCACACACATTTTTCAAAGTATTTCCAGTTACAGTACAACTGAAACCACTTCATTTTTACCTGAAGCTATGATTTTGCTTAAAAGTTATATGAACAAAAATGTTCATATGACGTTTCTGAACATATGACATGTCTGAAGAACAGACATGTTATTTAGAAACCCAGATAAGCAGAAAGATACTGGAGATGTTAGATAAGTGCATGTTTGCATAGTATATAGTTAAATCATAGATTATGTTACTACTATTTTCCTTTTTCCATTTTTTTTTTTTTGTAATTTCTCATCTTCCTAGTGTAAAAGCCAGCATTTACAAGGGCTCCGTCATGACAATGAGAAATTATGGTTCCTCTAATTTTCAATAAGGAATAATTGAGGAAGTTTGCTTCTATGATTGAATCCCATCCCTGGTTAACATTCTGTGTGCAGAGCAGTGGTGCAGTAATTACCAGGTAGCTGTATGCCCTTCTGCCTGTACTAAAGCTGAGTCAGCCTGGGTTAATTTGTTTGCTTGGAACACAGTGGGACAACACATGGCCAGCCTGCCCACAGTTGTGCTCTGTTAAACTGTGCAGAATAGATTATGGATACTGAAGCCTGACTTTCTGGTCATGTTGCACATGTGCGCATGTTACATACTCTAGAAGCAGCAAAGAATTTGGAACTACTACAGAAAGTAATAGACAGTTGTCTTAAAAAAAATTATGGGAGATGGAAGTAAGAAATAGAAGATTTCTTGCTGAGGATATTTTACATTTTGGGAATGAGTTGTATTATTTCAGAAGAATTACTGCCTTAGACTCCAGATAGTACAGAAAAAGAAGGTAACATGAAGCTGTTACATTAAGAATTTCAAGTTCAGTTGACTCCTTTTTAATATCAGCTTGGTAATCAATTAAAGGCTATACAAAAGACCCTACAGTCTATAGAAAAAAAGCTTTGTGGAAATCCTTAAATAAAATTAGTGGAATGTCCTAATTAAATTTCTAAACTCATGCAGGTAAATGTAAAAATGTACAACTGCACTCATCCTTAAAGGATCATTGTCATCTTTTCAGACTCTTCAGTTGTAACACACAGCTCCTTGTAAAAAGTCTCTCCTGAAGTAATAGTTATATTTTGATCAATCTATTCAAATATGCTTGTAATAACCATATGCTTTTAATGGTATTCTGTTACAAACCCAGTACCAATAGCAGTTTCCTTCTCCTCCAATGCATCACTAATAATTTAAACAAACCCAATAAAACAATGCTAGGACACTTAATATAATTGAAGAGAGGAATCAAGTAACAGCTGAGGTTCACTCTACAAGGATTTATATTGTCTCTTATTATTTAAAGCCTTCCATGACTGCTATCTGATACCTGTTCATCAATTAGAATAGGTACAATATTTCAAGTGGTAATTTTGTCTTCCTTTTGTGCAATGTAAGCATATCAACAGATACTTTGCCTTATGTGGTAGCAGTCTGTTTTATTTCATACCATTTATTTAGTGGTTTTGTTCTTACTTATCCAGGTATTGAAAGTCCTATGGGTTTCTATGGAAATATACTATGATTACAATTACTTTAAGAATTCTGCTAACCTAGTGAAAAGGACTACACTTAAAGACCAAGCTCACCTTAAATGCACATCAGGCTGTTCTCCTCTGTTGTTCAGATAAAATAAGAAGTTCAGCAGAATTTGGCTTCAGTGTTGTAAAAAAATAACTCACATGGAATGTATTATAATTGTTGCTTGATTTTGATAGTGCCTAAAATGGCAAACAGGATCGGGACCCTGTGTTGCTGGCTTTCAATAAACAAATTTTTCTCAATTATCATGTAATGACAAGTTAGAAAATGCACTGTCATGATATAAACTTCTCCTTATTCTCAATATTTCAATTTAACAATTCCATTCTTTCCAAAAGCCTACTGAAACAACTGTATAATTAGCAACATTGCATACTTTGTCACATTTGTTTCATCACTGTGCATGATTTCTTCTTTGCCCAATGAGGTCAAGAACAGCACTGCCTGAAGCCATGACATCCCAGAGTTATGTCCTTTCTGCTATGGATCTGTTGAATTCTGGATTATCAGATCTCATTTTGCTGGGCCCAACATTTCCTTTAACACACAGCTATTAACCATTTGCTCTGTGCAAATGAGAGCAACGTACACTTCCATAGCACATACGACCCACAATGGCATTGGCACAACATTTATCTAATAGAAATTAGTACAGCTGAAACTTATCTGAGCTATGATGCAAAGGTCATGGAATTGAATGCTTTTCAGAGTTCCTTCCTACAGAGGAACACTTACTCCTTTGTGAGCTCTTTCCCCTGATTCTCCAGCTTTTATGTCCCCTCTCCTTGTAGTGGGAAGCAACATAAAGTAGCAACAGGATACCAAGCTAAGAGGCTGAGGCACAGAATATATATTCTTCATGGGAGAATGAAATTTATCCTGAAAGATTGTGGAATGGTAGTTAAGACACACAAATACTTTGCCTATCTGAGATTTTTTCACACAAAAAATAAAAAAAAGCTGAACATATGACATCCTTGCTGAAAGTGAAGTAGAAACAAATGAAAATGTGTGCATTTATTAAGAGATGACTAAGGGACTGTTGTTGACCCAGCAGAATTCATAAAAATAAGAGGAAAAACTCAGAAGTAAAGATTCTGAAAATTCAGATGTTTTGTGTGAAAACAAATGGATGGATAGATTGATTCCCACCACCATGTTCTTTCTTTACCATATCAGGAATATAAAATCTTGCCTAGAAATAATATGATTATATAAGGGCTATTAATATATAAGTTAAGGTTATTAATAACTAAGGTATTTTGTGAAATAATAAGGACAGCTTTGACATAGAAATAGATTTTTTTTTTCTTAAGTGTTGACATACAAGAGCAATTGCACAAAAACAAAGAGTTGACAATGAATAAAAATAATTCTTTCTGTTGCTTATCACTTCTCATCCTGAACCATATATCATTTATAGATTTGGCAAGGTAAAGAGGTTAAATGTATACCCTTAGGAGGCATTTACTCTTCTCATAATGTAAGGATTTATCTGCTGCTTATAGCCAATGGCCTTTGAAGTCTTTTAAGTGTCCTTTGGAAATGTTCCCTTAAAAGACAGCTGTTCATAATACTAGTCAAAAGGGAGACGGGTGACATTTTGTTCCTGGGCTTCATCTCCTTGAGTGAAAAGTGTAACTGTACCTGGACAGAGACCTTGTAAGGCATCATGCATTGCTATCATAGGTGCCCCAGCTGGCCTTTGAATGGATTTATTGTTGCTAAATTTGGTTAAAAGCTAAGTGGAACAGACAGCTGCCTGTTGTGGCAGATTGTGGGGGTGCAGGTAGCAAACTGATACAGCCTGAAGAGGTAGTGGTGGGGTGTCTCACCTGATCAGAATGTCTCATGTCAGTCTTCTGCCTGACTTCTCTGACAGTGATGGTTTCACATCATAGCCCTGAATGAGCATCAGGTAGCATCAATTCAAAGAACTTTTCAGAATTTCCATTTCAGATTTTAGTATTCATACATGGTGGCTTATTTGGAAATACTGAATCACACTAAATGTTTAAGCATTTTACAGGGCCAACATTCGGGAGTACTGTTCTCCTTCACTCACAGTGCTGCTACCTGTGCTGTCCCATGCTGCCTTTATAGCTCGTTCACATGCGCATTTCTTTGGATCAGAGATGCACCTCATGGTGACATTCAGCATCTCAGATGCACTCACCTTGTATAAGGACACAGCAGCCCATAGCTCTTTAATTATGTAAAGTACTGATTTGAGAGTAAGTAGAAATAAGGATGGGAGTTTACAGGTGGTAGTCCAGATGCTGGCCCAGTTTCCCAGGCAACCTAATCTGAAGAACCATTTTGAAAACAGGATTTCCCTTCTATTACCAGGACTAACTGAAGAAAACCTTATATACACGCACCTCGCTCACTCGCGGGGGCTGTGCTCTTCTGCATGGGAAATGCTTTGGTTTTGATTAAGGTTCCCTCTCAGCTGCCGGGGGCTGTGTGTGATGCCCGGCGCGGCGGAGGGGGGGGGCGGGGGGCGGCGAGGCGGCGGGGGGCGCTGTCCGCACTCTCCAGGGTGCTGAAGCCCGGGCGTGCCGGGGAACGTGCGCCGGGAGGGAGGAGACCGCGCCGCGCTTTCAGCGTGAAGCGGCTGCTTTTGAGGCTGAGGCTGTCCTTTTGAGGCTGAGGTTGCCGTTTTGAGGGCCAGCATCTGGTTTTGAGG
>JAVJGJ010000057.1:11977103-11996371 GCA_035590215.1 Microhierax caerulescens
CAGCGTTTACCCCTCTTGTCATTCCTGCAGGCCGAGGACAGCCGCAGGAGCCGTGCTGGTGGGCAGAACCACTGGGTGTATCCAGTGCTCTTCTTATTTCCAAACTGAAAACTGCACCCTTCAAATGAAGGCACTGTTTTTCTCGGTGGATGCTTTACATTGATATCCTCCTCACCCGGCCCTTTGGGCTGCATCTCAACCATGTTAGCCAGTGCTTTTGTATGGAACATTTAAGAGCATTATCGTACCTGTTACTGCAATCAGAATTTCTTCTGTTTTCACTGCACAAAATGGCAGAGTTGGCCTGGACAGAGTGGGTGGTTGGAGTAACAGAAAAAATGAAACAGAATAAGCAAAAGGAGGAATACCATATAGTTGGTTTCCATTTGGGCTTGCTAATATGCCTGCTGTCAGTGGTTATTATTTCAAAAGAGCTGGCTGTTTTTGTGTCTTTTTGGTCAAACATTGCTGAACAGCTTTTTAACCAACCAGTCAAAACCAAAATTAAGAGACTTCCAAAAGAACGTTTCAGTCCACATGCTTACAATGTTGATGAAATTTCAAAAAATGAAAAGGATGGATATGGTAGGAACAGACAGACAAACTGCTCTGGAAGTTCCTACTAGTTCCCCTGTAATGATCATGTGAATTATTTAAATAAATAATTAATATTTCCACTAGGCACATAGAGCTGGTGGTTTGGGGTTTTTTTTTTTTGTTTGGTTGGTTTTGGGTGGGGTTTTTTTGTTTGTTTGTGGGTTTGGGGTATTTTTGGTGGGGTTTTTTTTTTGTTTTTTCTTTTTTTTGTGTTTTAAATTTTTTTGTGTGTGTGTTTAAATTTTTTTTTAATTAGAGTCATCATAACAACCATATTTTAAAGTATAAGAACTAGCTTAACTCTTATACTAAGTTCTAATATAAAATCTGTACATATATGATATATGTATCATACTAAGAGACTGACATTTTCTTCACATCACAGCTGTTTCTTATTTCAGGCATTTCTTGAAGAACTTGCATTTTCTGATTTGTTTTTCCAGTAAAATATTTTATTGTCAGTCTGACCAGAGAGAAATACCTGCCTAACTGAAGGAGTCACCATAATTCCTTACAGCAATTCTGTCATGGAAATGAGAGATTTATAGAATTGCTAGAGTCTATTCTGAGTCAGTCAGCATTGTAGACTATCTATATTAATACTAAGATAATGAAGCAGTGCCAACATGCGTAAAAGGCAATTTGCCATTTCAGATCTTCCCCTGTGTATCAAAACTGCAGTATATTTTCCTTGAGCTTTTTGGAGTGAATGGAAGCCTAGTGTCACGATCTTCTGGGTTTTTATGTACCATTCTTCCAATATCATAGCACATAAGTCATGACAATCTTTATTAATCTTCAGAATGTCCTTGCAAAGAAGAATAATGGTATTGATCGTGCACATTACTATTAGTGGATTTCAAAGTGCTCTATGGACAACTGAACTACCTAACATATTTGCAAGACAGGTATTACCCCCTTTTCAATCTGCAGTTCAAAAGTGAGAATTACAGGGAGTACTGTTATGTGAACTTGGACCTCAAGCCTATACCCCATTCCAAGATCTCCAGTTTCCCACAGTAAGCTTTGGTTTACAGTCCCTTGTAAGAGCATTGGCTCACCAGCCTAGGAAGCTTAAGCAGAAAGCAAGGGTTGGCATTTTGCCCCTTAGAGGCAGTCTGGGCGCAACATTCTGAGTTTGTGCCCTAACTTGATATTTGCTAAGAAAAGATTCTATAACTAAACAAGAATGATACATGGCACTCAGCAGTGTCTTAACTTTTAGGTATCCAGTTCTGGAAGCGGAATTCACAAACCCAAAGCAGATGTTCAAGAGCACTGTATGCAGAAAGCTTAGCTCCTGAGAATGGAATTTGAAATGAATAGAGGAGCTTGGGAAAGTTTTGCAAGTCTCATCTAATATTTACTGTTCAAACTCTTCCCTGGCATTTGGGTTCCATATTATTCCTTTATGTTTCTTGCATGACTGATCAATGCTTTTCTTCTAAAATCCAACCTGTGGAGGAGAGTGATGGTGATATCAATGGAAAATGGGTTTGATTGTGTGTTTAGGGTAGCTTCCTGAGATGTGTCTCCTTTTCAAGAAGAGGATCAAATGTACAACTCAAAACCAGACATTTCCCTGTGCCTCTCCATCCTAGCCTTTTGGTTATGTTACTGTGCTTGCTGTGCCAAGTGCTAAACACAGTGAGTGCTGTCACGGTGGGACAGACGTGCTCTCTGAGCACGTGGGCTGCATGGGCACATCAAGATTAAACACAAGGTGAGGAGCGAGCCCAGCCATAAAAGCCATGCTTCTGTATATATGTAGTTGCAGGGTGTTATATGCATTTATAATTTTACCAATGAAAACTTCAGCAGTTAGACACTTCTGAAATCATACATTTTCATTTCACGAGTCATAAATTAGTTAAATAATTACCTCTTGAGAGTTTGGCTCAAAGGTACAATATACTACATTTGGGGTGTGGGGTTGTGAGCATGTGTGTGTGAAGGACTGAGTTCATGTCTTCCACAGCTCAGGCTAATAAAATCTTAACAGTAAATTATCTTTTCCTTGATCAATAAATATGAGTCAGATTTCTGCAGTGGTTTCAGACCTGCTGCTATTATGTTGAGCTTCTGTGTTTGCAGGAAAGTTGGGTATTACTTTCCCCTCAAAGGGCATTTATTTTAAACCTTAAAATAGTCAAGATAATTATTGGTTGGTTGGTTGGTTGTTGGTTGTTTTTGTTTTTTAGAAATGTTTTTTTCCTTCATACTTTGGCTAGTTATTTAGAGCTTGAGCAATTATATTCAGGAGAGGTCAGGGATGAGAACAGGCAGCAACTTTTGCATTTAAGAAAACTGCTGTCTGTAAAACTTAATAGATCAGGGAGTATAAAGTATAAAAATACTAATTGATGCAGAAAGCATTTCAAGTAAAAAGCATGAGGAAGAACCTGGAGAAGGATTTCTGTGGCTCCAGTCAGGTATTAGTCCTTCACAATAGCTCACCTGTAGTAGTCTCTGGAATACTGTATTCAATTCTGTGCACAGTGTAAACTGAGTCACACAGCATCCAAAGACAACGTTCTGGAGGGGTTGGTGTTTAGAGAAGTAAAAAAATGAAGACCAATGTTTGTCAGAAAAAGAAAGAATCTAAGAACATCTTTTTTCAGCGGTATGGAAATATAGCTGGGAAAGTAAGGAAGTAACTTTCTGGGATAATCTTTCCAAGGAATGAGAGGTCTTACCCCCATGAACAATTAAAAGAAAAGTTAAAGACCATGTGCAATGGGAACATTCCCCCACTGCCAGAAAAAAAAAAAAATGAAATGGTTAGTTCTGTTTCATTCTTGGCCACGACTGTGGAAAACTGGGCAGCAGCTCATGTTCAGAACACTGGTGTTGTGGACAACAGGCTGATTTCTGTTAGAAAAGTGAGGAACAGCAGTATTCACTTTCTCCTTTCTGTTTAGAAAGTGCAACAATAAAATGAGGAGTTTGATGCTGAAATGGTTATCTTTAGGATTCTTTTCATCCCAAATTAATACAAAAACCCGCAAGCTGTAGCTCAGAAAGGCAACAACAATAGACACTGATTTTTCTATTACTTAATGTGACATAGTGAAGTGCTGCTTTTGGTTTTGACAAAACTTTGATGGAAAAAAATGAACAACTGAAGCTGCCTGTTCAGACTTACTCAATATGAAAGCCTTCTGCAGAGCTTCCAGCTACCTAAAAGCAACACCTAATTCAGTTTTTTAAAAGATGTGCAGTAACCCATTGCAATGAAGTGTATGCAGATAAGAGAAGGACTGAGAGGGAAAGGAGGATGATCCTCAGCAAAACTGAGCTGTTGCCTGTGATCGCTGGGTTTGACAACAGGAAGAAGCAGGAGTAACTCCTCTCTGAAACTGCTCAAACTGTTCCAGAGTTCTTTCTCAGCCTTTTGCAAGGGCAGCCGTATAAGGCACATAAAAGGGAGGGACTGTGCTTTACTCAGGGTGGGGTCTGATAAGTTGGGGACAGAGTCAGGCGGCAGCTATCTGGGGAGCCTGGTGTACAGAGCTGAGGGAGCAGCAAAGAGAAGGCACAGGAGGGCATGCAACAAGAGAAAGTAGGTAGTGTTTGCCAGCTGGTTTCAGGTTTTTCTGTGCTTTATATCTGACTGTGTACGATGCCCTGTTTGGATTAAGCAGGCTAACACATGTGTTTCAGGCAGCTTTCTTTGCAGCTGCTGGGTGCTACAAGCACTTGTCTAGGCAACCTCAGCACCGTAAAATAAATGATACAAAGGTAGCGTACTTCTCAGAGGGTTTGTTATGCTCTTGTTGTAGATTGACTCAGATGAAGGGCTTTGTGGTTTTATTTTAATGTTTGGTACTTCCAGCTTTTCGTTGTTAAAAGGACTGATGAGGAAAAGGAAGTATTTCTCTATCTGCTGTAGCAATAATGTAGGAATGCATCAGTCCACCTTACAATGACCAGTCTTAAGAAATGAGCACATTGTAACAACTCCTCTGCTTCATGTACATGTGTTGTGGAATAACTCAGAGGGCTCTGTCCAGATGTACTACAATGGGAGTTCATCCACTACACATGAGGATCTTCAAGCAACAAGAAAAAATAAGCTTCATTTAAAAAGAGGGGGTGAAGGCTGAAATTCTCTCTAAATTACTCTATGCTGCTAATGCTAAAGTAACTCAGAATGTGGGTGTGAGTCTCTCGAGGAGAGGAGCAGCCAGCTGTAACTCCTAGGCATGTGGTATTTATATTGCGGATAACACACTACATTACAATATGACATTACAGACATACTTTTTACATTAACATCAGCAGTACTTTGAAGTTAAATTCACTTCTCATGATACTTCTCATGATACTTCTCATGTTCTCATATTTTCACAGTATTTTCATTTTAGATAAGCATTTCAAGTAAGGAAGCTTTTCATGGGACTGTGTAAGAAATGAGGCAGTGCAAAAAATGACACTTAGCTTCTGTCAGTCTCAAAAATTAACATTGCTGCTGAGTATCTATGTATTAGCAGTAATGTAAGTCTGCCTCATGAAATATATATTGGTCTGCAAAAGCCTTATTTTCTGTTTTCTCTAGGTACTTGCTTGAGAGTAGCAAAGTTAGCAGCAGACATTAAATGGCCTCAAGAAAATCAGGCCAGGAGTCTTTAATCTTTTCCCTTGTAACGATATTAGACTCCCAGTGACAGTTATAGATAAAGGCATCCTCCTTTTTGCACTTGAGGAAAATTGTTCCTGAACACCATGGACTGCAAGATCAGATGCCATGAGGTGACTGAAATAATTTATTCCGGGCTTAAAATCTTTCTGTAACATTAACATTCCAGGTAAGATCTCTTGAGGTGTAGGTGTTAAAGTTCAAAACCTCAATCAGCTGTGTTTCAGGCAATAGAAATTTTATAAATTCCAGGAAATTTTCACAGTTCCACCTCTAATCAAGACACTTTAAGAATTGCTCAGCTTAAAATAATATCATAGGATCACCTCTCAGGACAGTTCTGCAGCTGTACTGGTGTTGCACTATTTAAACAGTTTTAAGCTTCTTTCTTAACAAATGTAACTTCCTTCCTCCAGAAGCCTTAACGTCTTTCCTTTCCCAGTCTCAAGTTACTTCTGGTGTCTAGCATGAGTCATTTCTAATACATTTTTCTGATTTAATTTCAGAGGCTGTGAGTGACAGAAGGTGACAGGCTGACAGTTCACACTTGTGTCACAGAGAGGCTCCGTGATAACAGCAGAAATTCAGCAGCTGCTGGAGAACACTCTGGCCAGGGAGGACATACAATACCTTCTTCGTGATTTTAAATATTGATCAGGCTTAGTAATACCTGTGCATTGTTACGGAATGTCCTGTGATAGTGGAGAAACTGTTGGGCACTCCATGTATAACCGCTGTGGATGGGTTCAAGGCTCCACTTCCCAGTTTAGTAGTCTGAATGGAAATAAGAAATCTGCCACATCGCTGGAAGGCAGGGGGAACTTAAGCAATATGCAGTACTCTTCTGTGGCGCTGGATCCAGAAACCCTGGTGAATAATGGATCTGGGATTCCCCGCAAATCTGAGGAAGACACAAAGGCTGCATCCTTGACAGAAAGTGAAGTCCACAGGGCCTGTACAACAAAGTGTTTCCTTAGCCACTACTTAACTAAAACTAGTATGCAGGGAGATGTCTACAACTTCCTGGAGAGGCCCAGTGGATGGAAGTGTTTTATCTATCATTTTACTGTGTAAGTACCTACCTTTTCACATAATCTTTTGTGTAGGAAAAATCTGAAACTGTCCACTTAATCAGCCAGAAATCATAGTACTGGAGCTCCTGGGCTGAAAACCTGTTCCATGAGTAATCCCACTGAAAGCAATGGAAATGCCAGTTTCTCAAAGCATCAGCTGCTATATCTATTAACATTTCCAGAGGAGGGGGTTTTATTCTTCACATGACATCTATCCTCAAAGATATACACTGTATATCTGACGTTTCTGAGGTGAAGTCCTATATATGGCAGTTTTTATTGATGCCTTAGCTGCTTTACGTTGTTCTAACTTTGGACACTGCAGTTTTTACCATGCGACCTGAAAGGTTCAGCTCTGCAGATATGTCACATTTTTGTAAGTCCATTTTGCTTATGCTGAAGTGCCAAAACAAGTAATTTGTTGGACAAATATATAATCGTAACATTACTAATTTGAATTAATTTACAGTCATTAAGATAAAATGAGTACAATTTTAGCAAAACGTTTTTCATTATACCATGTATGTAGTACATACAAGGAGGAAATTAAGGCTTTCATTTACCTTTGTAAAACAGTGGCTAATATATTAATACAGCTGTTACTGTTTTCTTTGCGCTTTCTTTGTATCTGTCAAGTTTAGGAAAACCTCATTTACTGCTTTGAATGCTGCTTAACAGAATGATAATTTTTTATTTTAGCTGTAGAAAGGGTCCAACTGTGCTCTCACTGAGGCAAAAGGAAGTTTTACTGGCTGTAGTGAGTGCAAACTAAGCCAAAAGTCCTTGCTTTTAATAAAAATTAGCATATGTCCTAAAGAAATGCAGAGTGTTGAAATTGTTCTGTTTATCTCAGATGAACTTTTCTATGGCCTAACTGCATTTCGGAAGAAAACATTAACGGTTACTGCAGTCAGGAGCTGCCCAGAGAATTTTATGGTCATTATAAGGATTAATCATAATGCTTCTGTTTGACATAAAATAGATGGTCTTATTAATATTTACTTCCTTTCACCCTTCAGATTTGTGTATGGATTCTTTGAAAAGGATTTTTTGATTCATGGAATTTTGCCAAGTAAAGTGCTAGGCCCTCTTTCAAGGACCATGCCTATAGTACATATTAATTCCTAAGGCTTAAACAGATGTAATTTGTGTAGACTTAAATATGTGCATAGTCATGATTTAAGCCTATTTGAGGTTAGGACTTACTAATTTTGCTAAAATGCATTTGTTTCATCATCTCTGTTGCTTTTATCTGAGGCAAAGGCTGATCTTTAATATGCACTTATATTCTGTGATGAGCATTAAAATAAAATAAAAAAAAAATTAAATCTATACTCACTCCCACACATGCTAGAAAATTTGAGAAAATATTGGTATTACTAACAGAAAACTTATTTCTTTAACAGTACAATGATTTCAAATTTACATGTAAGAATACATAAATTGACTTATTTTAAAAGCTTTTTCTTTGGCATTGCTTAAAAGGAAGCATTTTAAACATAGTTTTTTGGCAGCATTTTGTCTTTAAGTATATTTGTCCTAATAGTTATCCCAGTAATTTCATGGTGTGTTCATTTATATAACAAGTTTCTGTCTTGGAAAGAACATACTTTACAATATTAAATGTCATTAAACATTGTTAAAGCAATAACTTGCTAATCTAAAATACAATTAAATTTATTGTGAAAAAGTTTCCTGTGTTATATCTGTAGTTTTGGAGTAATTTATGTAGCATTGTTGTGATGATGATGACTGGTTTCATAACAAATCAAATCTTCCAAGTATGTAGCTGATGTTTGTGTAGCCTGGAGGAGCTGGATGTGCAGAGTCCCTTTATTGTCCTTTTGCCCTTCATATGCCAGAAAGACACAGAACTCGTGTACAGACTTGTGGGAAGCTTCTGTCCAAGAGGGACTGGAGTCTGTTCTGATCTGGAGCCAGTTCTGCTAGAAAGAACCTAACTTTCCAGAAACAGGCAAGGCAAGGGAACAGCAAGTGCTTCAGGAGGTGACCTTCCTCTTGCATTCTGAAATTGCCAAGATAGTCTCATTTCCTATACCATTTGCAGTGTGCCTGATACTTCAAGTTTCTTTTAAGGGAGTAAACTCAGGCTTTTTAAGGCACTTTATAGTGTGTGGTAGAAAAGGGAATTATATTTGCCTAATTATTTGTGGAATTTGTGTTATTTTAGCAAAGTTATTCTAGACTAAAATTATAGGTTCAAAACAAAACATTTGAAGGGGTGAGTGGGTTTGCTTGACAATTCCCCCTCCCAGTCATGAAAACCTTCTCACTTAGGTAATTTTCAGCTTCACTGGAGGTACTGTGAAATACTTAACTCCTTAAATCTCCAAGAGTAGAAGATCTCACTGAGAGCTTAGAAAGAAGTGAGGACTTGAGAAACAGCTGTGACATGCAATAGCAACACATTGATCTTAACCAACCAGTTCCTGTGGCTGTATGAGAGCCTTAAGGTATTGGATATTAATATATGTGAGAGTCTAGCACTTTGCCATATGGTCCTCAGTCCAGAAAAAGAAGTATGTGCCTGGCTTGAATTTGATTTCTAAACTCGGCTATACACTTGCTTAAATCACATCCAACTGTCAAGGTATTAGGATGTAACCCTCATATTTCATCTTTTGAATGAAAAGTACAATATGTATTGGTAATGAGTTTTATGTAAGGTAGTGAAGTTACTTGGCAAATCCACACGTTTAAATAATTTAATTTTAAGTGGAGCCTTATTTATGTGATGAGTTTATGTTTCTGAAACATGTATACATTTAGTTACAACTGGAATGGCTGAATTAGGGTCCAGAATATTGTATTCATTTGGCTAAAATACTGTGTCCACATATGTGTGAACTGAGTGGTGAGGGGTGAAGTCAGGCAGTTTTCGTGATAACATTATTGATCCCTGTTTAGACACCAAGCAATGATCAAAACCCAAAACTAGAATCCAGTGTAGGTACTCAAAGTGCTGGAATGTAATCGTGTTGGGGAATGTTACACTTTGAAGTCGCTGCAGGCCACTTTGGCCATAAAAATAGGGGTGGAGAGGATCACCTGGCTTTTCTTCTGTGTTTGTGGAAGCAAAGAACCAGGAGTAGGAAGACACAACTCAAGCCGATTGAAAAAAGATCACTGTATGTGCACCCACATGCACGCACACACTGAAGTGGTGACTGATAGTAGAACAGTTCGGTTTCACTTGTGGTCAGGGAGAAGAGGTAACTGCTTGTTGTCATATGTTATTTTGTTCTGTGAGTGACAGAGGCCACCTTGTGACAGCCTAAGGCTATGTCTACGTAACAGTGCAGCCTGCACCGGCTCGAATTCCAGGAAAAAAACCAACTGAATTTGCACAGGTTTGCACTGAGGCTAACTGGCCTTATATCTCAGCGAGCAAGGTGGATCCATAGCACCTTTTCCCCTCAGATACACCCTGTTGTTTTTTACTCACTGCAGTTCAACTGCCTTGTCCTATCTTTCCCGTTTCTCTGGAACATCCAGTGACTTCTCATCTTGGTCTTTTCAGCTGCTGTTGTCTGGGTAGCTGAATTTTTCATTTAAAAAAACAGAAGCTTAGAGGGGACCTGAGTGGGTAGCACTTGGACTAAGAAGTGAGGAAGCAGAACAAATGAGTTCAGTGAGTCTAATGAAACAGGGACAAAGGAGAACCTGGGACAGAGAGGCAGAAGGGTAGATTGGATTGTCATAGAAACTGATACTGGTGCAAGTGATGCTGAAACTGGAGGAAAAGCAATACAAGATCAGGCTAGCTCAAGAACAAAGGGAAGCAGCTTTAAGCAGGAAAGACAAAGAAAAAAGGACTAGCAGCTTTTGGAGATCAGAAGGCTGGATAATAGGCACACAGGGCTGGAGCTGAGGGACAGCTGAAAATGGTCAAGAAGCTCAGAGAGCCACTGGGAGGAAGAAGGGGTAGGAGATGACAGCTGGAAGCTAGGGGAAAGAGAGAGCGTGGAATCCATGACAGGAGAAGGAACCTTTCACCCATAGGCAACTGGTTTGAATCTTGTCCAAGTCAATAGTGAAGAAGTAATGACTGTGGGGAGATACAAAAGGAGCTGTTGGTCTCAGTCCAGTTCTTAGCGAACGGATGTCAGCATCACTGCTGGAGTTAGCACAGCTGGAAGGCTTGCTGGCAGTCAGTAGAGAAACCACAGGCTGGTTGAAAAGGGAGGCAAGTCTAAGGCAAGAGGGAGGCCCATGAGAGGGACTCTTAGATTGTGTTCTCAGACCTGCCACTTTCTTGTCCTGTAACACCATGAAAGTTTAAGTGAGAACTTGCAGCTGTTCCAGGTTTCTTTGTGCTGGTTTGGCCACTTGTTAAATGAGTGTTAGACCTTGCTTTCATTTAAAAGTTAGACCAGTCTTTATATCCCCTAAGTTCCCATGGGATGGGGTGAGCTGATTTAACAGCCCATTGCTAACAAACCACCTCCAGTTCTGCTCCCCTCATCCACCTTGCTCCTGCCAGCTCTAGTTGTCCTTGGATATCCCTGAATAGTTGGTTCAACTTGCTATGCCACCAGAAACCTAGGCTAGCAGGAGAAAGACGATGGTCTTCTGTCAGGTTAGTAATACACATTCAGCATCTTGAAGTACCGTCCAGTTGTTCTCTTAGTGCTCCTAGTGGATCATAATCACCTGTTGAATTTCATATAAAATTGTACAGAGTAATTGCAAAGTAACACAGCAAGTCATCTGGCAAGTACTGCGGACCACCTGGCTTGACCGCAAAACATTTTACAAATGCAGAGTTTGCCTAGCAACAAAGTCTGCTCTCCAGGCTCCCTTATGATTTATGGGGAAAGAACTCCTCCGAACGGTGACTCAGAGAGAATAACGGCTGTTGCTCCAAGTCATTCCTAGGGGACGATGTCTGTCTGTCTGTTGGTTACCGCATGGTAAAGATAAGGAGAATGTCCTCCCCAGAGTATGGTTTCATGATATCTGGCATCACAGTTTACCAATACCAAAAAGTTATGATTCCTCTCTCACCTTCCCTTCTTCTGTCCTGGACACCTATTTCTCCTGCGTAATGTGTGCTGCCTCTGGCACTCACTGTAGCCCTCCTAAGCAAAGTCAACTCACTTTAATGGCAGAAATCAGCCAAGCAAGAAAGCGAGTAGCTTTGGATAAAGTGAGTAGCTTTGGATACTTCAAGGAGTCACAGTATGTCAGCAAATGGTCTGATTGCTGGAACCAGCACTGACCAGTTGGCCAAAACTGGAACGAGATGAGGGCGAGCTCTCCTTTTTGCCATCAGACAACTGTGGTGTCAGCTCAGTTTCATATGAAAACATGCCCTAAGCTTACTGTGTCACCCCTCTCCTCCTTGGGACAGACTCCCGCAGCTTCTTCACAGAGAGGCACACACGCACACACATACCTGTTCCTGGCAGCTTGTTGAAAAGAACTCATCTAAGGAGTTACTGTTGAATAATTTAAAAGTGTGTGATCCTTACCAAAAATATGAATAATATCAATAATGCTGCTAAATTATAACTTTGGGAGGAGAGTACAGAAAATCAAGAACATGTTTGTAAAGCAGGGGCTGGCCAGCTAAGTGTTTTTTATTTTAGGAAAGATTCTACGTACCAAAGTCTGTGTCACCATGAGTAATACAAAAAGAAGAGAGTTCAGATTTGGGGGATAAATGAAAAATTGCAGTTTTCTCTTAGTATTGTTTCTCTTCAGGCTTTGCTTTCTCATTTATTTTTTTTTTTTTACTTCCCTCAAATTCATGTAAAAAATGCAGTAGTTATGTTCTGTTAATGCAATTGAAGATGTTAAGAGCCACCGTTCTGGCTGATACTCCATTTTTGTTTGGCGCACAGCTGCTGCTGATGATGTAAAGAACATTAAAAGACAAAAAGACAAGGGTCTGGTGGTTCCTTTTAATGACTGTGGGGCACTTGCCTGCCTGTCTTTTGATTCTTTGACTGTAGCAGCTCTCAGTGAAACTAAATATATATAGCAAGAAAGTTAGCATAGTGTTCTGCTTCTGTTTTTATCTGTAAATAGGACCTACAGCCCATTATTTATAACTGTTTATCTCAAAGGGACTGTCAAATTCCCATTTTTGTCCTTTCCACAATTATTTCTAGAATGCAAGCAGATATTTTGCTTTTTCCAATGATGTGATTGTAATATGACCAGCATGAGCAACAACTAAAGTTCAGAGTAATTATGACTGCTTTTGAGATTCTCATTTTGACCTTGATGTCACAGCTTAGGTCTGGACATTATGTGCTTTCAAAAGGGTAAGTTAAGGATTATGATTATGATTATGACTATGATTATGGGTTTTAATACTGGGTTCAGTATATTTGTTACCAGCATAACAGCTACATATTTGGACATTTTGTACAGAAATTGAACAGACAAGTTTTCCAGTTTAGAACTACAGTAGATACTTTTCATCTATGTAGTAGCTACAGAGAGGTATTAAGCTGATGTCTTCTTGTCTATGAATATAAACTTCAGGTACCAAAAGATAAGCAATATTAAAGGGAAGAAACTCAAGAACTGTTTTATTAAAATGGAATGTTCCTCTTACTGCTTAAGGTTGCAAGTTCAACCGGCTGATACGGTGGAGTGACTTAAGTTGCTAATGGAGATGCATTAATATTAAACAGAGTTGTCTTTAGCATGCTGTAAAGTTCCAGGATTTGGCTGTTCTAAAAATACATGGGGCCAGTTATTAATTTTTAGTCTCTTTTCCTAAGGAAATGAGGTTTATGCAACCACACTGTCTGAGCATGTCAGTCTGAAAGTGCCTTACCAAAAACTTTTGAGCCAGTTGGCAAATTTCAACTAACATTGACAGAGGATGAGACATGTCAAAGATATTAAGTTTCTTCATGTTTTGTTAAAATAAGCATTTGGATAGAAGAGAGATAAAATAATAACCCCAAAGATGAAAACACTTCACTTCAAGCTCAATTAGATTGTTTGGCACCAAAGAGTCTTTTCAGGAGAGAGATGTTACAAAAGTTCCTAAGGAAGAACTTTGATGTGAGCATACTTCACTTTAGGCACAGAATAACCTAACCACAGGGCACAAAGCCACAGGCTGTGTAAGTTTTATTTTCATTTTTTGAAATTATTGATGACTTTTTCCATCATTTATGTAAGAAATTCAATCCATCTTGTTCTAGAAGCTCAAATTTGTAATAGACTGTGCAATGAATATGTATTAATGTCAGCACAGGCTAATGTTGTTTCTATAGTGAAACCATTTGTTTCTGTAGTGAAAACAAATACTGTAGTGTGGCATTGATATGGTGCTATTGATGGAATTCAGTTACACTTCTGTGCAAAACCTCTCTGTTCTTACAGAAACCAGCAAAATAAAAATACTCCTTGATGTTAACATTACAATTGTTCATTACCTTGTAGACTCCAGATGGTATCAAATTCAAGAAGAAAAGTGTTTCAGAGGTCTTCATGATAATCAAACTGTCATTAGCTTATTACTGGATGTATTTGCACAGCTTCACTATATGCATTTATTCTTTCCCTTGTTACTTATACTGAACCTAAGAAACATTAGTGAGTACTACAAAGATGTTGGTGTTTGTAAATGGTGATAGTAATTTCCTGTCCCTGTGGAGATGTGTCATACATCACATGCCAAAACCTACTGATTTTTTTTGTCTCACAGTCAATGTCAATGATAAATGTACCAGCATCATGAACACTGATCTTGAAGTCATGATGATGAACTCTGTCAATGTTTGAAGAACTGGTTAGATCTGTTCTAGAAAGTCTTAGTGATATAGAATCAAAATGGAAGCTTAATTCCTGTGCTCAGGGAAGGAGAGAGATGCAGACATTCTGGTAACAAGACATGTAGAGATGAGCAAAAAAGACAAACATAGCAGCACAAATGTTAATGAAGATACAGATGCTCAATTGAATCAGGGAGCTTAAATCCCAGGAATGGCAGGGCTGAAAAAAAGGTTTCTATTAAGATCAGTGCTTCTGGAGATTGTAGTGAGTGCATGAATGTAATTTGTCAGCTCTGGACTACTGCCAGCTGAACTCAGATAAAAGGCAAAATCCAAACCTTACTGCTCTTTAAAAAGCAGAAAATATGCTAGGCTGTTAAATGCTCTAAAAATGTGAAGCACTCATTACTAATAGGAGCTGTGTATGTTTTAAAAATAACATATCTTTGGGCAGTTGATTCAGAAAGTTGGTTTGAAGTGGAAGATTTTTTTGTATGATGCATGGCTCATGCTGTGATTTGAACAGCGTTGGTATTAGCTATTGATTCAAAACTGGTTTGTGATAATTTATACATATGCTGGTGAAAGGTCTCAAGAAAAATGCAAAATAATAGTGTGTATTTGTAAATTAATTTTTAAATTTTCTAGGTGTTGTGGAAATATTAGCTAGTTAGTTCTGATTGAAGCCAGCTGAACAACTTCATTTTACATGCAGTGGGGCTATCAAGCATTTCTGAATGCAATCTAGAACGAGCTAAAGAAAAAACTGAAAACAGATATTGTTAGTATACCCATGTTATTGGTGGAATTTTCCTTTGGTTGAGGCTTCAAATCCCTGAATATACTTTATTCTGAGGCAAAACAGAAAGGCAGATATGGCCAAACTCCCTGCCAGGCAGGCTGTCTGGTAGTAGAGTCCAAAGCTAGGCAAGCTTCCATTAAAACCTGTCTGGTCTCCTTCTCCAGTTCTGCTGAAACCAACACATTCCCAGACTACTTTCTATTTTTAACAGATTGGTATTTTCAGCAGAAAAAAATTGTTCCTTTACCAAAATTTCCAACCAACTCCAATTTGTGTATGATCACATTTGTATAAGCACAAGACGTCTTGACAAAACATCAAGCCTCAGGAGCCTGGAAATAGATTTATGAAAGAACTGAGGGACATCAAAATTGCCTGCAAAGACACAGGGGCATCTTTCTCTTTATGACTTAGTCAGGAACTCCTTTGAATAACAGAAATCTGTAAGCACTGTAAACGAGGTTTTATTCAGACTAGCAGGAATGTTTTCTAGAAGCACATGGCTATTCAACATAAGACAGCATAGTCCCATTTAGAAGAAAGTGAGGTGCTTCATGCACTCAGGAATGAGAATATCTTGCACTATTATAGCATGAAAAAAATGGAAATGCTCTCCTTAATTTTCATGCCACAAAACAGCCACTTAAAATAAAGAGCACCTTGTGCCTCTGGAGCCCCTCAAAGAACTTTCTGTTGGCTAAACTCATTTATTCTCCCCAACAACAGTCTGTCTTAAAACTACTAGTCTCTGCTGGACAACTCTGTAGTCTATAATCAAGAAAAAAGGTGAAGCTCCAATGGGTGTAGTTGCACATAGATTTACTTGGACGTATTAGCCTCAATCTATTCTCTTTTTCTTGTACTTTATCATCAGCTGAAGCAACCAGATTTCTCGTGTCCTAGCGTGTTAGTAGAACAGAACATTCTGGCTTCAAATCTTGCTGGAGCAAACAGCAGATAGGATAAAAAAATTATCTAAGAAACTAAAATAAAAATAGGTTTTGGATATAGTTTTAACTGGAGACATATATAAGCCATCAGCAATTATCTAGCTGGTGAAGAAAGTCACAGCAGCTCAGTTTTGAGGAATGAGCACAGCAGGAGATGTCTGGTTGTGTTAAAAACGTCAGTGACTCATGATCAGGGCATTTAAATATTACAGAGCATAGATTTCAATGGCTTTTCTGTAATAATTTTTGTTAGCTTTCACTATAAAGCTCATATTTTTTCTAGAAATGTTTTCTTCTCTAAACACAACTTTTCAGAGTCACTTATGTTTGACAAACCCCAAAGGCCACAAAGCTACTATTTTGTATTTGGTTGCCAAGGCGTATATCTCTGTCTATTGGATTATAAGTTTGTCCCCTCCTTGCCCATCCCTTTTTTTGTTGTTCAGGAGATAACACTCCCACAAGCGTCCCACGTATCAACTCTTCAAGTACACCTATCTGCAGTGGATAGACACAAAACCCCACATGCACAGATAGTCTGTGCTAGAAATGGCATTATTTGATGCAAAACCAAAAGGAGGAATGATTAATACTTTTCCTTTAAGAGCTTTCATTAGGCTTGTCTTCCATGGAAAATGAGATAGTTATAGCACGACCTTGAAAGAGTTCACCCTTGATAAAGTACTTGACGTGATTTTCTGTCAATGTTGTAGTTAACCTACTAGTTCTAAGTGTTTGTAGGCTTCAGTAGGGCATGTTCATGGCCAAGTAATCTGTAAAATGCAAGTTGTCCCTGGCTACCATAACAACAGAAACATGTTCAAAGTTGCACTAGCTACTCTCCAGAATGAAGCAATGTTTGGGAAGATCAGGACACTGATTTGTAACCTTTAACACCAACTGATCAATTGGCCAATGCACCAGTACTGCCTATTTAAATTTGTTAATGCATGGAACAGATGTAAGTGTGATGTTTTAAAAATATTGATTGATTAAAAAAGCAGTTGTATTTTTATGTATGCATGAATCTTAAGGTATTTAGGAGAAATCAAGAAGTACTAAAATTTAGTGTACCTCTCTGGGGAAAGCATGGCAACTCCATCTTCTGTTGGTGTGAACTGCGTTAAGTGAGAATCCAAAACCAAACAAGAAATTCTCAGGTAATCCTCTTTCCTCTGATAAGTAAAACTTTTTTGTTTGGTTGGGGTTTTTGGGGTTTTTTTTTCCCCCTTTTTAAAAAGAAGGTGAGGAAAAGTCTGCAAATAAGTGATTGGGGTAAATTTCTGTCTTCAGAAAAGTAAAAAAGTGAAGGAAAAGAAAGCCACGTGTTTTGAGAGGAAATACTCTATTTTTAGTAGCTATATGGCAGGAAAGAAAAACAGTATTTGCTGAGGTAATAGCTCAAACTATGGTGTGACATCCTTGGGAATCACAGGAGGACTCAAAGAGGGTTATGAAATACCAGAAAGCAGTACCTAATTTCTTTTAGGATTGGAGAGAGCAGATCAGCTCTACTGTTTGTAATTATTTGTCTCCTCTTTATCAACTCCTTCCCTTTAGGAACTGAACAGCTGCCAACAAGTGAGACTGTTGTCTGTTGATGTAAATAACTATGTGCAAGCAAGTAAACGATCACAACCTGTTTTCACCCCCTTGCAGCACAGAGCATTGCCCTTTGTAGGAGACTGTATGGGTAACAGGGAACATGAGAAAGCCAAACTGGCAGCTGGTGGGGAAAGGGAAATTGCCACATGACAAGCTTTAAATGCGTTCACCCCAAGCCAACAGTATTAAACTCACACCCATCCACTTGACCTACCTTTAAGTATCCCAGAAATCTAATCAGAAATATTTAGGGAGACCCAAGATCTGGTTATCACTTGTTGACAACTTAAAATGGGTAGACTGACATTGCATTTGGAGGAACAGCTTGTTTCTCAAACCGAAACATAAAGTGAGACCTAAAGACAAACCGGTGGTATTCAGTGCTGAGTCTCACTGAAGGTTTGTATGTGGCACCACATATTCAACTATTGTTCTGCTCTTTATAGGGAATTTGGCTCTCACCCAAGCTTTTTTTCCTCCGGTATGTTTAAAAAGGTCATTGGATAGAGCTATGTTTAGCATCCCAGGGGCTGTTAGGAGCAATCCACGAGGAGGTTTCCTGATTGCCTAAGAGGCAACAGAACAGTAACTTATTGGATTCTGCGGGCCAGTTGGCAATTAATTAAGCCATTCATCTTCTGGTGCATGGCTCAATGACAGAGATAGTAACTTTAAAAATAGATGAAGGCAGTGTGCACTGACTGCTATTTCAAATATAGGAGAGGGAAAATTCCACTGTATTAGAGAAAAAGGTGCAAAAGAATTGCTTGTTTCTATGGGAGTGAATTTACTTGGGGTACAGGGATGAGGACTTGACCTTTGTTTCCACTACTTGTCGCCAGCACTTTTGTCATAACACAGATATCACTCACTTACCCAGCTCAACCTCATGGCTTCTTTCCAAAGTCTGTGGTGTGTACAGAGAGTATAAACAGTTCCACTGCTATGGCAGGGGCATCACCAGCAATGGCTAAAACTTGTCTCTGGGGTTGCTATGTAAACCTTGGGTTCTGAATGGCACCTCAGGGGTCTCAGCTCCAGCCCTTTACCTGCCTCCCCCTCCAGGACACACATATCTAGTGAGAGGGGAGAGCAGTACCAGCTTCTTCACACTGAGGTTGTATCCACCCATGAACTGCTACCTGTGTTAAGTGGAAGGGGAAGTCCATACTGTAAGATCAATGACTGCAACAGCACCATTTTGGTTTTTGTATGTGTTTTCACATCTACCTTCAAATGCTCCTGTTACTTTTGCCATTTTCAGTCCATCTGACTCTGGCTGATAATACCAGAAACTATCCCTTATCTGTTTTAAGTTCAATTTCTAAACACTTCAAGTAAGGAATGAGAAGATCTACTTTCATTTTGGTTGTGAGGAGTAGTAATTATGTCCTTGCCATTCCCCCTTACTTCAAAAGGCTTTACAGTCCTCATGGAGATGACAGACTGTACAGCAAGATTATTAGAGCATCTCAGGTCCTCTGTTTGGGATTACTTGGAAAAAAAGAAGAACAGATGTTTGAAATGTAAAACTTTGCTAGTGGAGGAAGTTTCCAGCATTCTGGGGAGTTGTGATCTAAAAGGAGCTCTTTGTATTGGAAAGGCCTTGGGTTTAGCCACCTCTTGCACTCAGAGGAACCTGTCTTCTGGGACTCAAAACTGTGGTATAATGCTGTCACAGAGCCTGAAGAAAGCCAACAGAAGATTATCGCGTTAGAGTGCATGCCTGAGCAGCAGAACCAAGAGTCTTGGTGTCTTGGTTTGTTCACTGTTTTCAACCAATAGTACTCAAAAGACAGAGCTTTTTACTGACATTATACACACCAGAAAAAATACTTC
>JAVJGJ010000057.1:11996471-12026007 GCA_035590215.1 Microhierax caerulescens
TACACACCAGAAAAAATACTTGTTTCTGTATTCTGGATCTTCTGTGTAATAACTAATACTGTATATGCCTGCTGAACAACATGCTATTCTTGGAAAGAATGAGATTTAGATAACCTTATACAGTATTTCCCAGTGATACCTGCAATGTAATGGACAATAAAATAGAATTTTTGTCAATGCAGAGCACTTTGTTCCATGTGCAAAGGTCTGTGAAACACAGCTGCAAAAATGGCACTGTTGCTGAAGCTATTCATTTCCATACACTTAGGGATCATTTTTCAGGCTTGCATCCTGCTGTTCTCATTTTCTCAAACTAGCACCACTGAGCTTCTGTAAGTCATCCTGCTGTTGTCTGAGTGCTGGCTCAGAATCTCCTTTTGCTCTGCATAGACCAGGGAGGAAGCTTGTACTCCGCATAAATAGGTCGCCTTGTACATCCCTTAGCCTTCCCTGCTGCTCCGTTCTGCAACCTGGCGTGTAGCTCTGGCTCCTCTGTATGGTTCTGTGGGAGAGCACAGGGAGTACATAGGGCAAGAAACGTGCTGGTCCTCTGATGGTAGGGAAGGTAGAGCAGGATGCAGCTGCAGGCAGGTAGCAGCAGGAGATTGTGGAGGGAGATGCTAGATGTGAAGAGAAACTGGAGAGCAGAAATGCTGCTTCGTTTAACATCTGGCAAGACTGAACAGCAAGTGGACCGCAGGTTTCCTGAGCTGCTCCCTGAAGACGTGTTGCTCCAGGACATGGCAGTACACATGCACTCAGTTTAGCTAGATCAGATACTGCCCCCAGAGCAGACCAGGAAGCACACCCAGCATTTTAGGCAGCGAACCTGTGCTGAGATACTCTGCCATCAGCAGTTCCCGGGCTAGCCAGTTCAGAGCTGGCTCTGATGTACCTGTTTCAGCTCCAGTAACATTGTGTAGTCATGCCCTGAGGTGAATTTGGGAAGTAATCACACATATTGCCAGAGCACTGAGTGTACCCAAGGGCTGACCAGAGCAAATACAGTGTGTTGATACACTCAGAGCCCTAAGAGCAATCCACTTCTTGTCAAGGTGTGTCCCTGCACTTTGCAAAGGTCCGGGTTTGGAGGGGCACTTGTAAAAAGTTCTCCTTTTAGCTTCACGTGTGTTGCCCACCAGTTTCCAGGAATGTTCATCTGGTCCATAGTCCTGCCAGCTGATGAGGTACTGAAGCTTTCCACAAAATAATTTAGCAATCAAAGTCTGCTTCCCATGGTATTCTGGCTGCCATTGTACCATGACTGCAGGCCAGGAGTGGATTGCTGGTGGAAAGTGGGTGATAAGGCATTAGCATTATAAGGATTATGGATCTAAGGGCAATTAAACACTGACACATCCTTTCCATCGTTTTGGGTTCTCTGTAGATACAGATGGACAATGACAACGTATAGTGTATTATTTTTAAGGTTATGTTTTCAAGTGGGAGGTTATGGAGCAGAGCTGAAGGCAGGAGCAAATTCTTCTGTCGTGGAATCAGCACGTTTTACAGCTTCTGAAATGTTCATTACAATACACAGGTAAAAACCTAATTTTTTTTACACATCAGGAAGTCGACAGGTAATTCTCACTTTTCTCTTTTATAGTATGTAAGAATACACAGCATGTAATTTGAGTATGAGCTCTCATGAGGACAAAAATTGAGCTTTGGATAGAGAAAGCAATAAATGCCGTCTGCTTCTCGAGATGCCATTGTCTTTGCTAGTAAGGAGCTTAACTTTATTTTGATATTTTTGAGTGTGTTTGTGTTCATCATCCAAATTGTTTACAACTAATAACATTTTCAATGGTTCTATTTTGGGTTTCTTAACTTTATTTTATCTTGATATTCAAGACAAAAATCTGAATCTTTTTTACAATTGGCAATATGATATTTAACAATTTATTCTATAATCTTAATTTTCAGGAGTGATGACCATTTATGGTTATAACAGAAATTAAGCGAGCTGCATGTGTTACCTGCAAAACAGGTACCTGTTGTCTCCTGTTGGGTGTCTAAAATGGTGTCCAGAATTTTCTGTCTTTGTAGAGAATAGCTATTTTAGCTACAAAAACTGTGAAAGGAAATGAGGTGAGAAAACACATCGTGAACAGAAAATAATCTTTATCATCAAAACAAGACAACAGAAACAAGAAATCACCAAGCAAGCAATAACCCAATCACCAGCTTGAGGCACTTCAGTCAGAGGTTTTATTTGGCCATGGCCATTTCATAAATTAGCTTCCTCCTGTAATCCTCCATCATATCCCTTTTCCAGGAATTACTCTCCTTTCTTATAGAGGAAAATAGAGTGCTCCAATCCTTTGACCGAGTGTATATTACATGCTTAGAAAGCTGTAAAAGGCATCAAATAATAGTTCTGAATGGAAATTCATCATGGTGGGAACCCTTTACTTGTATTTAAGCAGAACATCTTACACAGGTTACAAAATCTAAAACTGGCATACCTTTTATTTTCCTTTTTGCCTTTTTTCCCATCATAATGTACTGAGATCTGAACAGTCCCCAGCTGCTTTCTTCAGTCTAAGCCCCACTCTAATTTTTTTAAGAATCTTCTTAAGTCAGGCTTGATTTATAACAGATTGTCTGTCTTACATTCCTCAAAATATTCTCACATTGAATGAATAATCACGTTAGCAGACATGCAGTATTGGCAAAACAGTCAGATCATAGGATTTGTGCTTTCTCTCACTAATAGATCAGGAAGCAAAATGATCTGTAGCAGTTTGTGTGATCTGCTGGTAATATGTTCCCTAATTCAGTTCAGGAGGTAGATGTGCTGCAGTCACTCAGGTTTTGTGTGTTAAGGAAAATACATTCCTCCTGTGGGCTACAACCTATTTTAGAAATGCCTTAATCCAGTAGTAGCTAAAGAAGCAGTGTTTTTATAAAGCCTTATATAAGATTGCTATGTAAGGCTCTTCTATCCTTTCTGTGCATGGTAGTTTGTATTATTTTAATTAGAAAGGGTTGCATATACTCTTCAGATGGTGGTCTGTTTGGGTTTTTTTAAATACTAAATCCTTTTGTACCAGTACAATTGGAGAGTCAACAATTAAAACTACTGTTCAGCAAGAAAAGGTGTAGAATAACCTACATTATGGTAAAATCACAGCTGTGGAAAGTGATTTCTAGGTTCTGTTACCTAATAGTACAGATTCTACCAGGCAACCTAGGAAGAGGCTCCTCATTAATCCATGAGATACTTTGGAACTAGGAGGACACAATCAATTCCAGATCATACCTTTAGTTTTGTAGCATTTTGTTGTTCCTCAGGTAGGAAAACTTGATTCACCTGTGGTGTAACAGACAGCAGCTGCAGCCTAAAGCAGCAGGCGAGCATTCAGTAAGCACAGTTTCGTATCTCACTGAAAGGCTTCCATATTCTACAAACCAATTCTACAAAAGTACCTGTTTCAGTACAATTTGAAAGCTTCATGTCGAAGCAGTAACACAATGCTACACTGCAGAAAAGGGATCAGTAAGAGCAGTTAGACCTCCCCTGCCTTGCAAGGAATGGTTTTGGGTGCTGTCAGGGCTCTGCAGGGGCCAGCAGCTCCTCAGGGCATGGGAAGCATTGGGGGGTCCCCAGGGCCAGCATGGCAGGAGCTTGCAGCCAGAATCCATCACACAGCATCACCTGGGAGGTGTGTGTGTGTGTGTGTGTGCAGGGCAGTCTCCCAGGGGACTGTCACCCAGTGTCCCTGGGGACTAGGACAGGCTGAGATTAGTGCCTAAAGGGTCTTGACAATTGTCTTGGTAATTAATACCATTTTTATTGTCTATTAACACTTATTTTCTCCCCACATAAATTGCCTAACTGGAAAATGAATATGGTCTTCCCATCACATAAAAGGGAAAAATCACTGGGATTGGTTTTACAATTGAGGACACTTGATGGCTGTATCTTTCAGCCAAGATGGGCTCAGTAAGAAGATAACGTGGGTTGTGGGGTTTTTTATATATAGACACAACTTTCCTCAGTGTCAAAACTACTTGCAAGAATGCTGCCACTGCAGTTTGCTGCTGAGCTGTGCAATAGCCTGATACCTGCAGCATGTCTCTAATTACATATGAATTATTGTACAGTCTTCTTTTCTAAACTTTCTGAAGTTTTCTACACAGACTTTAGAAAAAGTGAATTGTTTCTGTGCCAGAGCTTTTGCTGTGATTAGAGATTACTGGAACAACAGCTTTGCTATCAGTTCTTGACTTACTGGTTGACTAGGTGAACTGCCTTTGAACTGAACTTGCTTTCTGTTTTTTGTTGTTGTTGTTTTTGCTGTTCTTGTTATTGGTAATTGTGAGGAACTTGATGCACTTACTCATTAATCTGTATTTATCTTTGACTTTGTCCTCACTGCAGCTTAATCTGTACTCATGGGAGCTGCCCTCATGCTTATAGTTGAGTTGCTTTTGTCACTGCTTAGCACAGCTTTTTATCACTTGGTCAAAGAATCCACTCCTTTCCCCATAATAACATCAGTTGCTAATGTCTCCTTGTGCTTTCTGGCATTCAGGCTAAATATCAGGCTTTCTGACATTACCTAATGTTTCTATACCAGGCTTGTTATTCTTCCAGGTCCCAATAAACAGATGGTAATAATTCATTTTCTGGAATCAAGATCAAGAGCCTCAAGCCTATTTTGAGTTGTCTTGGAATAAACCAGTGTAGTAGTCTAGTACTGCTTAGAGCTGATACCATACTTGCCTGCCTTGCTCTGAATTCTAGTCTCAAGTGTGTCTTTACCGATAACTTTAACTTTTGTATGCTTTGTAGGTATCATGCTGTTGTGTCATGCAGTTGACAGAAGTGACAAACATGGTCACTAGATGTGGGAATTTCAGTGCTCGAAATTCTTAATAGTGTAGCGTACAAAGAGAAAACCTTTCTGCTTGACATTGCCAGAAACATTTTACATTATGATTTGGATTTGGGAAAGGAGATTATTGAAACTGGAATATATTGAGGTGCTCTGAAACTACCCCTTCCCCTCTTGCAAAAAGCAAGTCTTGATATTTTATGACAAGAAGTGATCAGCAGTGAATCTACATTTCAAATCAATGCATTTAATATGAGGACATGATACTTGATCTGTAGAATGCCCGGCCTATCCTGTGCTAGCAGTGATACCTTTGGTATTCATTGGGAAAGAGCGACACCCGCTGGTCAGAATATATAGTGCCATAAATTTCAAGGGTCCTTTGAATGTTTGTTTTAATGTGTGTTTTGGAAATGGAAAAAGAGAGAGAGAAGATCCTCAACACATAAACACAGGAGGGAACCAACGACTAACTGGAAGTTACAAAAACTAAGGGACAGTGCTGTGCTCCTTAGTAAATGAATGGCACCAATTGCCCTCCTGTATACATTGTTACGCACAAATATCTTGGTACTTTGCATCACCCTTTTCTCGAATTTTTTGTAAACCTTTTTTTTTTGAAGTTTACAGATTTAGTTACTTTTCCTGAGGCCTAATAGGAGATGTGGTTGAAGATGTAGTGATAGTATCTACAGAGTATGTAAGAATATCCAGTTTGTCTCTTTGCTTAACTTAGAGTGGAAAAGGAGAAAATGTGTAAAATGCACTGTCATCCTCAGTATCTTGACATTTAGAATGTGAGTTATCCTTGTTGGTTGTTTTGGGGTTTTTTTTGGTTGGTGGTTTGTTGTTTTTTTTTTTTTAATAGTGAGGGTAGTAAAAGAAGACAAAGGCACTTGGAAAGGAGGTAACTGAAATGGCAAGGATCTGGTAGAAATTTAGAGGCTGTACTCAGAGAAAGTTTTTCATACCTTTATATATGCATTTGCTTAGAAATAAGATCTGTAAGAATGGTAGGAATGGAACATCAGTCTCATAAAAAAGATGAGAACCAACAGAATGGTTAGGTTCAAGAAGTGTTTGGTAAATTTATGCTGAAGTTTGATGTGATTATTTCAGGGACTGGCAAAGTTCCTATGTTGCTGTGACTATTGACTGAGTTTCAAGAGATCCAGGCTTTGAATGTTTTTGATACTGTCCTGATGTTGGACAAGTCTGTTCACCTCTTTGTGTCTTCACCGTTTACCCATCACTGGAATTACTAATTGAAAGTAAAAGCTGTCTGGATAAAGAAACTGTGTGATGGAGCACAGCATCCAACCAAGCAGGGTACTCAGTGACTGTGAGGGCTTCTGTGCAGTATTGTACTTCTCTCAGATTGAATGTATGAAGAAAATGAGAATATTATAACGCTGGTTACCTTACTTTTATACCTGCATTTTTGTTATATGGAAAGCAGCACTACTCAGTTAAGGAAAGGCTTAAGATTTGCATATTCCCATGCCTAGACTCTTATGGTATTGGACACTGGCAATACACTTATGCTCTAAACTCATTATCAAATTTCTCTTTTTCATTTGACAAAGGCTGGCTCATGTTTCAATGTCTCTTCTCAACGTTTTGCTCTGGTTTTCTCTCTCCTTTTTTTTTGAGTATCACTCTCTAGTCATACCGCCTACAGGGAGAAAGCAGGACTTCTGCTTCTGCCCCGTCTGCTGGCTGACCTTGTTGGTCAGTGTAGCGGCTCATTAAAACAAAGCATCAGCTTTATTATGACTTGGGCAGGTCTTTGTACCTTCTAAAAATACCACCGTTTTCAGAGACGGAAGCATTTGGGATTGAAAGTAAAACTGCTGAATAATGTGCTTGGCAACTTGTGTATGTTGAAGTGAAAGAACTAGCAGGACTGGGTGGTGGTCTGTGCAACTGGTGAATCATGAGAACATGCCTACTATCTGTCCTGTGCTAAAAGCGCTGCTAGCCTTAACTAAGATGCATTATCTAGATTTTTCCCTTTCAGCCTTATTTTTTCTAAAGACATTTCAGACCTGGGTATTTGCCATTCATGAAGAACTAGAAATCATTAATATGCCTACCATGAACACATTTTCCTTTGTTAACACCATCAAAAGTGGTGAAGCTTCCTGAATATGAGAGACTCTGAGAATCCAGGTTTTAATTTTCAGTAAGCATGATAAACATGTTTTCCCATTGGCTCCTTCTCTCCTTTACTCCTGGCAGTGCAGGTTTGGCTTGTTTTTTTTACACAGTGCTGCTGGATCTTAGCCCTTTACTAGCCGGCTCTCAGCTAAGACAAGGCCAATGCAGGGCATACTCAGGAACAGAGTTCAAGACAACCAGATAGTAGCTGGGCATCAGGAGAGGATTACTGAAGGTGTCCCAAATATTGTTACCCTTTGAGGGATTAGTTAGGAACCTCAAAAATCTTGCCTTTTTAGGTGTCTTAGTCTCCTTTGAGCAGATTTCAGAAAAAATATTGAACTGTTTCAAATTCCCCTTTGAAAATCAATGTGGTATAATGTTTATTTATTAATTCTACCAACAGATCAAAATGTTAGACCCTTGGGATTGAACCAACATCTCTGAACTCTATGCCTGGGTAAGAACATATTTTGAAATCTGAAACTGTCTCCTTACAACAAGGTGCCTAAAATCATTTCCCTAGGTTTGGCCAAGTCTTTCTACTTGGTGCTAATGACGAGCTCCTTCTGCTTTGGAGCTAAAGCATGTGCTTGGGCTTAATGCCCTTCTGAGACTGAGATTTGTACCCACATCTTCCACCTCCCAGGACAAGACCCTAGCAATATGGCTGGGAGGCCAGGGTTACTTGCAGAACAGTCTCGAAGCCAGAGAATTTGGAGGGGTTTGTTGCCAAACAACACAAACTTCTGATCCCCAATTTAATTATTAAAAAAGAGACTGCCACAAACAATCCGACCACATTAAATCCCCATCCCCCCCATGTCTGATCTCAACTTTCTGTATGTTGAGCACAGGTTACACTCAATCCATCAAAATTCTTCTGTAAAGATGGTGAGCATTGTGAGAGGTTGAGGTAGTATATAATACATTTTTTTTCCTGTGACTCTGTCTAACAAATCTCTTTCTGCTGCTCTTTTCTATTGGTTTGTCAAGATGCAACAAGGTCAGGGCTTCTCCATGAGACAGAGTGAAGCAGGAACAGGGGCTCACCCCACCATAAGCAGAGACAGTGCCTTCACCAACAGGGCTGCTGCTTTAAACCACAGCATCCAAGTAGAACGGACAGAGCAGGGTGCTGATAACAAGGCTCTTTGGCAGCTCCAGACAAGTTGGACTGGAAATCGACCACATATTTATTGTGATTTGTAGTAGCAACTGAGCACTGGAAATAAAAGCTACCTGCAAGAAAAGCTCACAGATATTGCATTTTATGACACTGGTTTTCTTAAACATTCTTCTATTATATGGCATGGTAAAGTCATCCTTCATATGGACTTCACTCAATTTACACAGTTCCTTTTCTACTATATTCCCATTATATTTTTTAAAAGAAAAAAAGGAAGCCCATTTTCTCTTTTGTGTTAGATGGGAGTAGTGTTTTAAATCCTAAATTTTGATTTGTACTGAAATAAATCAGCTAGCTAAAGATATGAAAATAATTTTAAATGTTTATTAAGGTGATGAAAACAAAAAAGTACTGTAGAGAATTACCTTCAAGCTTTATAATAAATATCAACTTTCTGTCTAATTCCCTGTGAATTATGAAATACAAAGCTGGAAAGAATGGTATTTATAATTGCTTCCTGTTTCCTGTAACATGCATAGTGGAATTGCGTTTCTGATTTTCTCTATCCCTAAGTTTTACCAATCAAGTAATTTAGGCTGGTTAGTCCTTTACTTCTGTAGAAACCCTAAACTTGTATGATAATTACTAGTGCTATTTTCTTTTTAGTTATCATCTTACAATATTATGCTACCACACCTAACTTGGAAGCATCTGAAAAATCTACTTTACAGTAATACCTGAAACAGAATACATAGTGGTGGATAGCCATTCTTATCCCAGCAGTCACAGCTCAGAATAAATAGAGAGGAACCATTATCTTTGCAAGCCCATCACAAAATAAAATAAATAAATAAATAAAATCTGTCCAGATGATCTTTTCCCATTCTGTTTGACAGTACTGATTTACAAAAAGCCCACAGTGTTACTGTTTCATCATATTGGAGATGTACCATTCACTACCCATCACTTAAACAAGCTTTGATGGGGGACTAAGAGTTCAAATAAATAACTTTCACACCTGTAGATGACAGAAATAGTTAAAAATAGCCCACGAAGAGAATCTGATCACACAAATTCCTGAGATGAGCATCACACAAAATTTTCCTGTGCAGATTTGGTTTTCTGCTTTACAGAAAACAGTAACTATAAAGTACTTATTCTTTGACCAACTTTTCAGTAACTACACAGTAATTATACTGTAACTATAAATAACTCATAGAGGACTTTTAAAAGTGCAATTAGGTGTCAGAAACCTATGCAGGGGGAGGATGCTATTGAAATTGAGTTGCCATTGTATTGGAAATAAATGGAGAAATTAGCTAGAGGTGGTGTGGAAAGAAAGCCAGGTGAGATGATCATGGTTTCCCGTGACTGTCCAAGACCTGTGCTAGGTGCATTGTCTTTCATGAATGACCCCTAAAGGGATGCAAGAGGAGTAGGAGCAATAACTGTCATGCAGATGACATCACTGTCCCAGCTCTGGCAGTGGACAAGAGCCATCAGAGGGCCTTTGCCGCTTCTGCACAGTATGCTCAGCCTTGCAGGTAGATATTGACTGAGCCACGGTGGACTCCCTGAGGGAGCTGAGCCCAGGGTGGTGGGGAGGAGAGGTGACGGTCTTGCAGGGTCATACGTTGCTTCCTTTTCTTGGGGGGACCTCAGCCATGGTAGCACATTATGGCAGTGGCTACCCCTCCAGCCCGTTCAAAACCATCAGCTTGCCTTGGAGTGAGTTGTCTTGGATGAGCTGCAGGGCTGCTGCAACTTGGAAGAATCATAGATTCATAGACTGGTTTGGCTTGGAAACTACCTTTCAAGAAACAACCACATAAGAAAGACAGGGATTTTATTCTTTTATATTTTAACCTAACATTTCCAGTAAGAAGTTTTCTTCAGTTTCTCTTGCATCATTCTTTCCCTTTGATTTTTGATATTAAAGCTCCTATTCTGATAAGTTTTTACTCCCTTTTTCTTCTGAGTTTACAAAACACACTATGTTAATTCTGTGGCTTTCCTAATGTGTTCTGCTGAGAATCTAGAGAAGAGAAGAGTAAGTGAAAACTTCTTGAAATTACAGAGGTGAAAGGGGGAGTTTCAACACCATGCAGCAGAGTGCAGCACTGAAAATTCTGATTTAATGACAGCTGAATTACTATACCTATGCATGGAAATGTTAGATACTGTATGAAGGGACTAGTTCAGGACTAAGAAGTAGTATAATCCAATTAGCAGAGCACTGCACCAGATCAAATCATGAAGTGTTCCCTAAGACCTAGTAATTAGTTCAGATATTGAGCTGTGTTAACGCAATCATATTTCCTTTATGCTACATGGAAAGGCTGAACATGGATGGTTCCACCACCATGCTTGTATAGTTGGTATTCTCTAGAAAGTTTCCTCAGTCATCTTGATTAGGTGGTATGGACATGTCCATTGCTTTTGACCAAGTATTATTTCAAGTTTGCATTGTGCCTTTCTGACTGGGGTTCAAATAAATAAATCCTAGATCGCAATTAATATTCCTCCAGCTTTGCAGTTACAAACACTTGATGATAATACTCTTTTGTTTGCAACTATTTTAGACATTTTGTATTTGCATCCTAGATCTCTTCTTTCTTTAAATATGAATTACAATTATGCTCATACATTAATTATAATTACACTACAAATAAGTCTTTTAGAGTCTCATGAAGTGCACAAGGAAAAAATTTTCAAAAACTTATTTGAATACTTCTGTATTAATTAATTTTACCATTTAAGTGCAAGAACACACAACAGCATATACCAAATGGAGCAGCTGCATAACCAGCTATCAGATACTGTTCCCCTGCCTTCAGCTCCGAAGGAACTAGAAATACTCTGCTGTGCATGGGCGCTGCTAGAAAACCCCTGCCAGTTGACTAGGAACTTAGATAATCCATGTTAAAAGTTTGTCTTGATAGTGTGGATCAGGGTAGATAAAAACTGAAGAAATGCAAAGTTGATTCAGAGACAGTTGTACATGTCAAGCTCTAATTGCTACTTAAAAAATTCAGTTATTAATGGTGGCCCAAATCTTCTCAAATCTCTACTTGTGGATAATAGTGACAGAGCCCTTCCAGAGCCCTATGAATTGAAGCAGGATTATTTTATGTATTCAAATCCAATTTTAGGCTTGAACAAAGTCATCCGTTGTCTGTGTGGCAGACAACACAGTTGTCTCTCTTTGCCTGTGTTAGCATGTACATGCAGTTGACTTGCAGTGTGCAAATGACTGGACCAAGCATACTGGTTTTGTGAATGAGAATTGTTTTCAGTGTTCATTATCCTCTCTTCAGTGTTTTTGGGGATCCTGAGGCAGCCTAAAAATCTGAAACATTCCTACAAGAGGAAAAGGAAAGCTGAAGGGCCCTTGTATGCCCATAGATATGAGCAGTCTCCTATTTTCCCTGCTTCTAGTCATGGTTTGAATGTGTTGCATAAAGAATACTGGCTCAGTCTACTCTCCATCTGAGGCAAACACATATTCTGTGTGTTTCTGTAGCTCTTTGCAAGTGCTAAACCTGAATCTGTTGTAGGTAGCTTAGTCTCCAGCCATTTGACCGGTCCTTTTCTCTTGGACAGACCTTAGAGCTAAATTACAGTCACATCCCTTGCTGTTCTTGCCTGGTTTTGCTGGATGGATGCTGGGCCTGCCTCCCCACCGCACCTTGTGCGATACCACTGAGTGGCTGATGGGGCTGGTTGCTCTCTCCACCTCGGCCCTCCCTTAAGCATTGCAAATCCGCATCATGGTGTGTCAGGGGATGGCTTTGCCTGTGCTGTTGTCACCTGTTGGTTCCTGACTTCAATGGAGTAACCTCACTCTCACTGCTCCTTGACGTTTGTGTTCATCTACACAGGTATATATATACTATATAGTGTGTGCGTATATATATAAAGTGCACCCATGAGGAAATAAGGAACATATTATACCTATTTATATACTCTTTTATACCTATATTTATATGTGTATTTACACTTATTTTCTATATGCTATATTCTATATTATGTATACTTGTACTGGGCTTTGGTGCCCAGGTGCCAGCAGTGGGGGCTGCAGGGGTCCGCTCTGTGAGGAGAGGCTGTAGCCGCCCTGTGCCAGACACAGCCGGTTCCAGCCGGCTCCAGCCAACCGCCCCCCGGCAGGGCACAGCTGGGCCCCGCAGCCAAGGTGGAGGTGTGTCCTGTGGAACACACTTAAGGGAGGGCAAAAATACACATAGGCAGAGAAACGTGAGGAAAAAAAGTGTGGGGAACAGCCCTGCAGACAGCAGGGTGAGAGCAGGAGGGGCAGGAGGTGCTCTAGGCACCCGAGCAGAGATTGCCCTGCAGCCCCTGCAGAGCCAGCGCTGGAGCAGGTTTGTCCTGAGGGACTGCAGCCTGTGGAAGGGCCCATGATGGATCAGGGGAACAGTGTAAGGAAGAGGAGGAAGGAGGGACAGAGACAGAGTGTTGTGGACTGACTGCAAACCCCCATTCTCCACTCCCCCATGTCACTCAGGGCATGTGTGAGGGAAGGAGGCAGAGGAGCTAGGAATGAAGTAGAAGAATTAAGCCTGGGAAAGGAAGGTGGGGGAGACATATTTTCTTTGTTTCTCAGTGTCCAAATGTATTTTAACCGTCCAAATCTATTTTAACTGCCAATAATTTAAAATCATTTTCCCCAAGCTGGATCTGTTTTCCCCATGACAGTCATTGTTAGGTGATCTCCCTGTCTTTGTCTTGCCCCATGAGCCTTTTAATCTTATTTTCTCCACTTCTGTTGAGGAAGGGGAGTGAGAGAGCAGCTGGGTGGGCATCTGACAGCCCTCCAAGGTCAGCCCACCACAATTCTATAGTCTATATGTAGTCTACATATTATGTATATCTACTTCTATATATAGAAACTATGTATATACAAAAATGCACACATATATATATGTACGAACACTTCATAGTCCACAGGAAATGTGCAGCCAAAGGGTGGTCTGAGATCAAGTGGGTAGAATGTTTTCAGAAAAATGGTAACCATCTAGTCATAGAGAAGTATGGAAACATGTGGGGTATCACATAAAAAATGTGAGTCTCCAGGTATGTCATAGGCAGGAGCATCCCACTCCGACACCTTTCTGGTGGTGTAGACAGGAAGAGGCAGCTGGTCCTATCAGCCAGTCATGGAACAGGCTGCAAGTGGTGTACAATGTTTTACAAAATGGTAAGCCCCAGGGACGGAAAGAGGTGAAGGGAACAGATGAGGTGACTGGGAGATGCACAGGACTTTGGGGCAAGTGGGATACATGGTGGGCAGTACAGTCAGGGCTTCCCCTTCCACTAGGGTGGTGGGCACCCATCGCTTCTCATGCTGGGTCAGGGTTGTCCTCATGCTGCTTTTGCCCTCTGCCAAGCTCCCTTCGGTCTGTCACTTCTCTGCTGTACTCTGGGCCCTGTCTGTACGCACCACCCCAGGTATAGTCTGGCAAAATGGAACCATCACTGCCCTTCACATGCTGGTAGGGTTACAGAGGGTGCAGCCCAAGATATGGCCATTCTTCATCTGATGTACATTTGGGCCTGCCCTGTACTCTGTGCAGGATTTGACATCCCTTCATGTTGCGTTTTATGGGATTCCTTTAGGCTTGTTCCTTAGCCTGTCCGGGCACCTCTAGCCAGTGTCTCTGCCCTCAAGTTTATTAACTGAACCCCTGGTTTGGTGTCATGTGTGGGACTCAGTGAGGTGCATTTCATGTCCTTTTCTGGAACACTGATAAAAATGATTACCAGGGCAAGTCCTAAGGAACTCATCTTGTCACTGGTGTCTAGGTTGAACATGAATCTTTCCCCTTCCTGTTAAGCTCTTCCTCCTATGTTTTTCATGTAAAAGCTACCAAAAGCATACTAAATGTAGTTCGTGAATTTATTTCTGTTTGCTGAAATCTCACAATTTTAATAGTATAGGCACCAGAGCTGTTTTTTAGTCTGTAATTTGTTTTCAAGTTCACCAACTAGCCTCATCAGTAGTGTTTATGTTCTCAGATGGGTTTCTCATTGGAAAAATGTCTCATTACATGCAGGACTGTAAGAGTTTTTAATTGCTGGTTTGGGAGATTAGGAGTTTAGTTACAGCCTCTTGGCATGGAATCAGAGGAAATGACAGCTGGAAGAGCTGGTACACTAGAGGGAATGTTTCTGGCTGTTAGTGGAAGAAGTTTCGGTTTTCTTACTTTTCTCTTGTTTACACATGACCTTAAAAGATGGTGAAAACTGTAGTGCAAACATATCAGAAGTCTTGTCTTTCTGGTATCTCCATCAGAGTTAGTCATACATCACTTATTTTCACCAGTTGTTTAAATATTTAATGTTACCAATGGTGGAAAGATGGCTGAGACACTGTACACATCAAAGTAATGGGTATTCTGCCAGCATTTAAGTGTTCAATCAACTAGGATCCAATTGCACATTTTGTTTTTCAATTCTCATAACTTTTCAATTCTGCTTTTATTAATTGTTTTTTGAGGCAGGAGTATATATATATATATTGAGACTTCTGAGTTTTTTTTCTTGGTCTGAATGGTAATACTAGAAATACTGTGGTAGTATCTATTTCTTCTGTATTTATGTATGTTTTGAATTTATGGAATGCATTTAATGGAACATTTTTCATTGAAGTTACTGTTCCTCACTCCACTCATATGTCTAATTCCATAATTAATGCATTATCAATTGTGACACCTTTCTACTGCAGCATGTAAGTTATATAGCAATCAGTGAAACATGAAACATTCTTTATGAGAAGTTTCTATGGGAAATTATACTGGATAATGTGATATAATTCATTCATCCTATCATTTTTATTCCATGTTTCCTAAACGTTATTGAATGCAAAATGATGACATTCACCTGACTAGGAAGAATTAACTGATTAAACACAAAGTACTTGTGATGAAAAAGTTATGTGAATGAGAGAGCTAAAACTAGGTCTAGATTTCCAATGCAACCGGATGAGTCACTAAGCACTGTTTTCTTTTTACAGATTTCTCTTGGTGCTGATTTGTTTAATATTCAGTGTATTATCTACTATAGAGCATTATTCTGAATTTGCCAGTGGAACCCTTTTCTGGATGGTAAGTAAACTTTTTTTGGGAAAGACATTAATCAGTTTGACTAAATTTAAATTGTTTTAGGTAAACAAGGCAAATAACTGTTAAAATTACTCATGCAAAAGATGCTACCAGGACATTTTAAATAGTACCTGCTTTCATTAAAGGAAGGTCATAGTTTAATGTGGATGATTTTCTGTATCTATAAACTAAAAGGGTACTTGATAGATTAACAGTTCTTATATACTTGCTTTTCATAAATTATGAAACTAATCTGTAGCTCTTATAGTGGACAATGGGTGTTCAGTGTGGAACAGCGTATTCTATAGGCAGGAATGTATTTTTAAAGTATCTTTTCAAAGTGTTATGGTAAAAAATTGACCAAGAACCATGCTCTTCAGAAGTATGTACATCATGGGGGTGTCAGACTACTTTGCCAGTATATAGAACAGGAAGGAAGAGCTAGCACACTTCTATACATCAGTGATTTGGCTTTGAAGTTGGTGCTTATTAACTGTTGTAGCTGTTAGAAATCCACTAAGGTGTCAGGTTCTTTAGCATACATTAAGTTTCGTACTTGGTGTTTTGCAGAAGCATAGAGATTGCGTTGCTTATCTAATGTCCTTTTCTTGCTATGAGGATCTTAAGTAATAACAGGTGTTGTGATAGAAAAAATTGTTCACTTGGAGATTTACAGAGGATGCTTATTATTTTCATAGTGGCCAGGTAAAAATGTTATTGCTGGACTGAGTGGCTAATTTGCAGATAAAATGTACCGGAATGGTATTACCAGTCCTGAGCTATTAGGTCTCTTAAAAATGTGACATCACATCCAGCAACCATCTATAAACTTGCAATACGTATACAATATTTTTAAGTGTTAAAGTAGGTGGGAAATAAAAGTACAAATAATTTGCATGAGGACTCTATACATAATGCTTCTCCTCTGTTACCCCCTGCCCCTCTTCACCTGTAGAAAGTTAAGAATGGGGCTGAAACATCCTTGATAAAAATGGAGTAAATAACTTTCAAAGAGGTGCTCACAAAATCTGTATTTTAGTTGCTCAAATACTCTGATCTCAGTGTGGGATAATCTCAGTATTCTTACTGTAATTTCTTTTTTCTAAGTGGTGACTTGTAATGTGATGGATTTTGGTTTTCTATCTCATTTGAAAATAAAAATTGGTTACTTGTTTTCCTATAGCTTAGACTACATTAAGTATATGCAGCTTTTGTGTGCAATTGACTAAGTCATCATTAGGAACCTGAGTTATTTTGGGATTTGGATTAATGTTAATCCTGTAACTAATGTTGCTTGGCCTTTAAGCCATATTTAGTGTCAAACAAAGTGCAGTGTTCTGCCAATCATATGTAGTCTTCTCATACTAACTGAGAGATGTAGAGTGATTATAGGTCAGGGTAACCACCACTCAAAACAGTAATGTCGGCAAGGATTCAATGCTTAGCTGATTGTTTTTGTGTAGACAGTATATGCATGGGCAAACACAAAAAACTGGACAACAACTAACCAGATGAAGACAGATGTGTGGTTCACAAAGTGCCCACATAGCATTGCTAGCTATTTTTAAGTGATGTTATCATCTAATAAATGAATCATGCATAGTCAGTGGCAGCACTGGAACAATTTCTTGGCCACACTGTTACAACCTTACCCTGGAGGATACCTCTCTTGAGTTTATTTTCCTCCCTGTTTCCTTAGTTTCCTTCCTAGAAACAGCCAGCACAGAGGTTAACTTCTGCTGGCTACTGTAGATTCACTTGCTTAGGAAGCATTTACCTTGAATCTGTGAGTCTTAGAGTTTGCTCTGAAATAAATTGAAAAATTGTTCAGAGCTAGTTAACTTAGTTTATTTTTTCGTAGGGTTGTAAGGTTTCTTGTTTTTAGTAGCTAAATTGTTAAACTCCTATTGGAGCACTTTTCCCCAACTTTACCTGAAGGAATTTCAAACTGCATGTCCCGTTTTACCCAGGAGAATGCTAACCCTAGAGAAGCCTGGAGATCATTGCTCTCTTTTCTTGGGTAGTAGGTCATTACGCTGATCTACTTCATACCATAGTTGGCTGTTTATATAACCAGAAAGAGCTTCTCTCATGAAAATATGAAAACACATGCCTATGCATTCTGCCTTCCATGCCACTCTGCTCTCTTGAAATTGTTTGAGGACAGTGCAGACTGACAGTATCATAAGAATCAAAATTGGACCAAAGCATCTATTTGATCAAGTTCAAAATGAAATTAATTTATTTCTTTCCTGATTGAAGGAACCTGTAATTCTTTGTATATCCCTGTTAATGTGTCAAATGCAAATAAATACTAGTATGTGATGCTAGTGGGATTTTCTCACTTTTAGAAAAACTGCTTTTCATTATATTGGGGTAGACTAACAGATGGGAAGGATGAACTCCAAAATTGTGATGTTGAAAGTTGGTAAGGGCTGACAAGAAGGGCAGCATTTGCTACTTGCAGACATTTAAATGTTTTTATATATTCTTAGAGAGGGTTATATGATGTGCCAAATACTATTTTGGGTCACTGTGGTCGATATGGCACATTAGTAACAGATGTAACTGCAGATGTGTCCTAAACCACTAAAGTCTTGTGTTTTAAAGACTTATTTTTTAATGTTCTTAATACATCTGGGTGGCATAAGATAATTTATTGTCAAGTGTGAAGCCTACCATCATTTAGACAAGCTATGTGAGTATACCAGGGAGAGGATATCATTACAAGAAGGCCCTCCAAAGCAGTGTTTGTAGTTTGAAAGGAAAAAGGAGACTGAACAAGCAGTTGCTGGAACTTAAAGTAAAAAAAGCCCCAAACCCTTACTCTCTCTTCCCCTGCACCTGTCCCACCCCCCTTTTCAAGTCTGTGTAAATTTAAGTGAATTCTGGAGGAAAAAAATATCACTCTATATCACTCTTTGACACTGCATTTGAATGTTAAGGAAAATCTGTCATCTCTGAGACTATTGAAGACATTGCATAGCCACAGCTTCTGATAGAGGCTGATGCTATGCCTCTCCAAAGGCCACAAATTGCTCTATTTGATGTCCTTGCTTGGACTTCAAGGAAACTTCTGTTCTTTGCATTTGTGAAGAAAACACAACATGTAAATATCTCCATCTGATCATCATTGTGGTAAAATCAGTTTACTTTCATGGCAGTAGAACTGGTGAAGTTGCTTGTCTAGAACTTGAAAATGTAGTCATTTGAAGGAGGTTTTTATTCTCATGCTACCAAATATTTTGTGTATTCACTACCACTCTTGAAAGTGGTTTTGCCAGCTCTGTCTGAAATAATCTAATTTAATTTTTCCATATATATACATTTTGTGATCTTCATTAATTCCTAGTTGGTTTTTTGCTTGTTTTTTTTTTTTACCTCTGACTAATTAGCAAGCCAGCAAATGAGGGAAGTGACAGTGGTGCTGGCACAATGAGTCATGCTGATAAACAACAACAGAGTAGACAGTGAAGAACATAATTCCTCCTAAATTTTTTATACTTGCAGAGAGAGGCTTGGAGTTTCAAATCACAGGATCACAAGACTTGTAGGCAGAACAACAATGTACATGTTATTTGACAATCCACAAAGCTTAAATACACTTGCAGTTGGCTTTTATTCAGATAGCTACATGAAGTGTGGTATGAAAAGGAATTTGGAGTTACCCCTGCTTTCCTTGGTCCTGGATCTGTACTCTTGAGAGTTTTTTCAGTTGTCTATCCATCATTATTTAGGATCTACTGCATGAGAAAGTTCTTGTGTAGTGTCTGGGGAAACAAGCACAATGGAATGGGCTACAGTTGTGAATAAAGTGTTTGCAACACTTACGGTGATACTACATTGCTATCTGCTTTCCGAACTTGCACTGTCTGCCCCTCTGGGGCAGCTCTGCAATGGAATTTGCCAGTCAGGAAGGGCAAACAGTTTTTTCCAAAATGATTGTGCCCATTGTAGTTACAGATTGCATAATGGGAGGTAATAGCATCTCCACTTGTCATACTGTGTAGTATGCAAATGCTAGATCTCACAGAACTCTGGAACCATGTGTCTTGGTAGTTTCTTTTCACAGAATATATACAGTCACAGAATAATTCGGGTCTCCAGTCCAACCTCCTGCTTAAAGCAGGATCAGTGATGAAATCAGACCAGGTTGTTCAGGACATTATTCCATCGGGTCTTGAAAACCTGCCAGGATGGAGATTGTGTAGTCTTTCAGGGCAGCCTGTTCCAATGCCTGACTATCCCTCATGGTGAAGATAGTTTTCCTTATATCCAGTATGAACCTCCCTTGTTTCAATTTTGGTTTGTTGTCTTTTATCCTTCTGTCATTCTTGTTTTCTTTCATCTTTCTGCCATGAACTGCTGTTAAGAACCTGGCTCCATCTTCTCAGTTACCTCCTTGTATGTATTGAGAGGCATCTCAGAGGTCCTCCATGCATTCATTCCTCCAGGCTGAACAAGTCCATTTTCCTCTGCCTTGCCTCATGGGACATGTTGCCCAACACCCTGACCATCTTGATGGCCCTGTGCAGAACTTGCTTATAGTGGTGGAAAAAACAGGTGCAGTATTCTAGGTGCAATTTCATGAGTGCATAGTAAAGGAGAATAATCACTTCCCTTGTTATCCTGTTAACTTTCATCACTTCCTTGCATTTATAGGAGGTTGTCTTTAAAGATCTACTGGCTATGGTGAGCTTATTAACCCTTCAGAGCTGTCTCCCATGGGATCCCACCTATCAGTTCCCTGAATATTTGGAAGTTTGTTTTCCTGACAAGTAGGGTCTGTACTAAAGGATCTTGCATTACGTTATTTTTTGGATGCTACATCCAAGGCATTGTCATTGATCCGAAACTAATTTTTCCTTGTATATCTGAACAGCAGATCCAGCTGTTTCATTCCCAGATGCCCACTTAATACCTGTATCTAAATGTTACTTCTGAAACACTTCAGAGATCTGTCCAATTGCTTGCATCATACTGTGTTGCTCTTCAAATAGGTGCTAGTTGAATTAAAGTCCTCTATAAGAACCAGGGCATGATCTAGAAACTTTCTTGAGTTTTTTGAAGAAGATTTTGCCTTCTTATCTTGATCACGTGGTCTGTGGCAAATGACCACCATGATGTCACATCTGGTAGCCTGTTGTCAGACCATGATTTAGTGCACTAAGTGCTTAATACCTGACTTCTGAAGGAATTCCGTCATGCATTTTTTAAGTCCCCTGTCTGATGTCCCTGTGCATTTTTTCCAGTATTGCATGCCCTAAATATTCAAGCTGTTACTCTCTTAAGAAATCCTCCATTTTGATCACCAGAACAAATTTGCAAAACCGAGCAGCATACTGAGTGGAAAGAGCAGTGTGAGGGATGACTATGGGCAGTTCCGTAACTGGGACTGTTGAGAGGACTTATTATATTGTGTAGTAAAACTAAGTTTCTGAAATTATCCTGCCCAAGATGGTGTTTATGAACTTGAGATACAGCTCACAAATTATCATGTCATGCCTGAATAGCACAAGGTGAGTAACCAGGGGGTGTATTTTGTTCTAACAGTAGAATTTGAGGGTAGGGGAGCAAATGTAGCTTTCTTGCCTTTTTGTGGACCACATGGTAAAGCCAGTCCCCAACAAGCATGTGATCATCAGAATTTTGGAACTGGTTTACTGGTTTAAAATTCCTTTTAAAAAATGGATTAATACTCTTGGTAAAAACAGGGAAGAAAAAAACCTCTTAAATAGGTGTCGTGTTGTCCCCCTCTCAACCTGCTTTATTACTGTTGGTACTCATGAAGATATTTGAAGATATGATTCACATGCCTTTTTAGCAGCTTCTTCCAAACAAAAGTCAAGAACAGTGATTATTTCTTTACAGTCAATACTTAATTTTGAGTCAATACTGTTCACTTTCTGTCTTTGATAAAATTGACTTCTAATTATTACTTGTGTTTTCCTGCTACCTTCCCAATAGTTTTCATAAGTGCTCCTTAAATACCATGTGACTGAGTGCAGAACCAGTTTTCTGGTTCCTACCTGACCTGCAGAGCTGCATCCACATGCACTTTTCTGGCAGGAACCTCACTTTTGAAGAGTGTTCATCTTGAAGAAGGCAAAACCTGACAGCTGTCACTTTGTTCCATCATCCTTATCTGTATCTTTTCATTCATTTTTAAATGTAAAATTCTTTCAAAATGCATATTCTGAGAAATTAAGATAATAGGCATAGTATTATTTCTTTTTAATTGAAAAACCTACCTGTTTGAAGTAGTTTCATACTTCAGTCCTTCACTGATATATTTACAGATGGTCTGGTGACAAATAACTAAAAGAAGAAAAAGTTAGCCTTTAAATACTAGAGTTGGTTTTAATCTACTTGTTCTTAAAATAAATATATGCACTTTTATTGTTACCGTGGATTCTTGTCACGGGTCAACTTGATTTCCATTGACCATATTACCCAGTGTTCTGACCATTTTACTTGCTTTTGCTTTCAGTTGCTGAAATTTTTCTTGTGAGTTTAACAGATCAATCAAATCAGTTCTGATTGCTTATGATGTGTTTCATGACAAAAATTCCATTTGCTTAACTGTTAGTTTTTACTTTTAACATTTGTAACTTGTATGTAAGACTTCCTTTTATACTCCTTGTTCTAAGAATTGTCCTCTAAAATCATATTTATTGTGGTTTCTAAAGTTATGCTTCTTCTTCAGCCACTTTCTTCTGTGGCAGGTCGTCAAATGTACGTGGATGTTTGCTTCCTGATGTATAAAGATTTCTTTCAGGTGTGTGTATACTATACAAAAAATTAATATATTTTCACTAGGTAGTATTATTGGATGTTGTTCAAAGCAAAGAATATCTTGAGCTATTCGCAAAGAACTGCTGATGTATTAGCACAGACTTTTTGCTTGACCACAGGCAAATCTTGAAGTTTATAGAATCATAGAATTATAGAATGGTTTGGGTTAGAAGGGACGTTAGAGATCATCTAGTTCCAACCTCCCTGTCATGGGCAGGGACACCGTCCGCTAAATCAGGTTGCTCAAAGCCCCATCTAGCCTGGCCTTGGATACTTCCAGGGATGGGGCATCCACAACTTCTGTGAGCCACCTGTTCCAGTGTCTCGCCATGCTCACAGCAAAGAATTTCCTCCTAATATCTAATCTAAATCTGTCCTCTTTCTGTTTACAGCCATTCCCCCTTGTCCTGTCACTACATGCCCTTGTTAAAAGTCCCTCTCCAGCTGTCTTGTAGGCCCTCTTCAGGTACTGGAATGCTGCTACAAGGTCTTCCCAGAACCTTTTCTTCTCTAGACTGAACAACACCAACTCTCTCAACCTGCCTTCGTAGGAGAGGTGCTCCAACCCTCTGATCCTCTTCATGGTGCTTCTCTGGACTTGCTCGGACAGGTCCCTGTCCTTATTTTGGGGGCCCCAGAGGTGAATGCAATAGTTCATGTAGATCCTTATGAGAGCAAAGTAGAGGAGGAGAATCCCTTCCCCCACAGTAGCTAAGTGACTGAGACTAAAAATAATAAAGGAAAGTGTTTAGGAGAATTTTTTATTAAAGTTCCTATGGAAATTGTTGGGTTTATTTTAAAAATTTATTCCAGAAAAGGAAAAAATTACTGTTTTCAGCAAATAGTGCAAATGCTTATGTTCGTCTATCTTTTCAGGTTTCCTTCATTGTGTCACTTTTAGGTAACATTTTATCCTTCCACTTTGTCCCAAATGTTAATTCTCTAATATATACAGTTACAATTTTATCTTACTTTAAGATGGTTCTATTCTAAAAAGTTGCCAAAGCCTCTTGTATAGGCTTTTGCCTATACAGCAGGAGGATGTAATATTTTCTTAATGATCTTGTAGTTTATGTGCCAGTTTTGATTTATAAGTGGCATCTAGATCTTTAAGGATACAGCATTAAAAAAAATAAACTATAAAGTGGGCCAGGTGTAATTTCTTCTTTGAGGATTAATGTTTGTTTTCATGGTTAGAGGTCATATATTTTTCTACCAGGAGAGGTCACCATGGTAGTTTACAAAAGACAGATTTTTACTTTTATTGTAAATGATCTTGCAAAAAGAGGGTTTCTTAGCTCGTGGGAGTAATTTAATTAATTGTGCTGTTCTAAAAACAAGAACAAAACATTTTTATCATGCACATGATGTTTTTACACATTATGAGTAACAGAATGCAATAAATCTTCAATTTGTATGACATTGTTGTAGGTGAAAGGGAATATTTTCACTGTTGTAATATTTTTATGTTAACTTTTAAAATTTAAGAATACTGAGTCTTCTTGACTTCTAGACAATATAATGATTTTACTATAAATCATACTGATTCAACTTTGTTAATTTAATTTCCACTTGTAAGTCATGATGTGTTTAATGTTGCGGTCATTGCAATGGAAATGAAGAAGGGATAGGAAATACTGTCTATCTTAATGTGCTTTCCAGTTCAGAGCACATATCTGAATGCAGAATCACTGCAACATTTTCAGGCTAAACAGTAATGGCAAAACGGTATAGGAGTTGATATACTGAATTGGACCAAAGCTTATTTATTTCAGTGTTGTATCTCTGATAGTGGTCTGTTTTCAATGCAAAAAATGAAGACTTTCTTACAAAACTATTATCTATTAAAATACATAAAGTACTTCTGAGTCTTTTTTTGCTTTCACCAGGGGTCACTACAGTCTAGTTATATTCTCTGATGAGTGGTTTCCTGCTGTAGTTTTCTCAGGCTTATGGGGTAAGACTTTAAAAGGCATGTGCTGTCCTAGAAGCTTTCTGCAGCAGAGCCACAAACAAGGTGAATAGTCTTAGTGTTTCAGCTATGATCACCCTCGCTGTTTCAACAGGGCTGGATCCTGGATTCCAGCGTTTTTTTTTCTAGATGAGCTCAACTCCTGTGGTACCTCTTCCTTTGGGAGACAGACTTTACGCATCCGTTTTCCTCTGATGTGTTTCTTCGCTGGAAAAAAGCAACAGTGTATCTTCCAAACACATTAACACCTGTAGTTCATAGTGCTACAGTAACAGAGGGTACACAGTGCTTTTAAAGACTTTCTTTTCAGGGTCCTCCCTTGTTGCCTCTGTTGTGGGCCCTTGCTGCCCTCTCACATTGCTTGGTTCCTAGCCGTCCTCATGTGGACTACATTTACCATATAGCTTTTATTAACATTCCTGTGTTTGCAAATCCTGTTGGAGAAGAAACTGAGATGGAAGATTAGGAGCTCCCAAATCAGCTGCTGCTTAAGCTTTTCAGGATGGAAGATAATGCTGTGGCTGTATTTAGGAGTCAGGGCTTGAGGGGAGGATCTGATGAAAGAGTGCTAGGTTGCAGATGGGTCACACAGTTCTGTGTCTTTCCTCAAGTCAGTGCGTGGTTTTGGCTTTATATAATGATTTCTTCTGCATCAGTGCCATGAGCACATCTTCCTGCTGTAGATGTAGGACAGGCTTCTCAAAGTACCCAAACTTCAGAGTAGCTAGTGACAGTTGACTTAAGCTACCTAAGGCATGTATAAATTTAACTGCTCTGTTTCTGAACCAAACCTCAGGATGGCTTTTCATTTTTGAAAGTAGTGCATTTATGACACCATTTTCAAACATGTTTTTAAAAGAGAATGCACTTTTCTTGTCTATAGTGGAGGAGCTCTCCCGTTCCTTTATTTTTGTCTCAACTTTTGTCCCTTCTCGCATTTAATCTATGTAGTCATATCATAAAATGCTGTGCCATCTTTAATCTGTTAGCAGAGTAGAAAAAAGGCTGCATGGTATATAAGCTTAATTTGGTCTTCTTTATGATTTATAGTGAACTGTATGCATTCTAATAGGTTTGAGGGCATTTTCTCTATCCCATCAGAGCAATCAGTGTTAGAAAGTAAAAATGATTGAATTTTTATCCATTTCTTTTTTTTGTGCCAATTTATAATTCTAAATCTGTGCTTTGCCACGTGACATTAGCACTTATGGCCTTCTCCAGGTCTGTTTAATAAACTGATATGTTGATAGCCTAATACATGAAATTCACAGGTACTCCTTCTGCTGGCCTCACCAGATCATTTCTTACAGATGATAATGAATTTCCTACAGATTATAGCATATAGAGTAGGCTCCTTAATATTTAGTGGCATTTTGTGATATTTGTGTAGTGTATGTTGCTTATGTAACAGCAGGTGTTAATGAGATGTCTGATTGCTTAAAGGCACTAACCGGTAAACTGCTTCAGAATTAAAAAATACACTATCTCCTTAATACTATGGAAGAGCCAGACTATATTAGTGTAAAGTAAATCTGAATAAAAATAACCACATGACTCAAAAGCTTTTGCTCTGTTCTTTTACTTCTTGTAAACCTGTAAGACATAAAACAAGAGGGAGAATCCCTGTTTCTTTCTGAGCTTCTCATTGGCCTGTGGGAACATGAAAAAAAAATAGATCAGGAATATAATATTATTACAATGCAAAACATTATTAAAATAGATATGGAATATTGTTTCATATATTGAACATATTAAGAAAAAAAATGAGTCCACAAGTCTTTCAACATATTCTATAAGCTTATCTGCTACATGATCTTGCTGAGTTGCCATAGTCTTTCTGGAATCAAATGTAACTTTCAAGCTTCTGACTGTGAATTGCAATACAGTTATTCTTGTGGGTTATATTACCTTGTGAGTTGCCCTTGTGCAATACAGAACATGTTGTGCTGGACGATTGCTGTGTGCTTTTCAGCTACCTAAAATAGAAATCATTGTGCTCTAAGTATGGCTGAGATGAATTAATAAAGGGCCAACTCATCATGCCCTTAGTCAAATTCTACTCAGTTCTTACTCTAGCTCTATAGAGGTTTTTTGTGCAAAGTGGTTTCAGGATGTGGCCAAATTGACTAGAGAAACATTTCTGACTTGGGAGTGAGAGGAAGGTGGAGAGGTACATGCTGGATTTTTCCTATTCCTCTCCTCAATATTTTGAGACCCTCCCAAAATCAAAAGGTAAAGAAACACCAATGCGATTATTTACGGTTCCAAAGTGGATATTCACATTGGATATATTCCACTCCAGGAGCAAAGCTAAACCCTTCCCCTACTACCAGAGGTGGTCCCTTCAGGTCAGACTTCAAGGCACGCTGCTGGGGAAGTGGAAGGCTCCTGTGGAGTAATGGGGATCTATAGAGAAATTAAGAACTTCAGGCACTAACTTCTTGAATCTTCTTGATTCACTGTTTGATTGTGTTTGCCTTAGTGGTATCTTTCTGAATTAAGCAAGTCTAGAAAAAAGTAATGCTCACAAATAATTGAGACTGTAGTTAATTTTCTTTGTAGAAAAATTGTTGCTTGCATAAACAGAATTAAAGCCTCAATCTTCCTCTCCAGCTCACCCAACTCACTTGAATGATAGGTGTCACGAGTAATGTGACAGGAGCACCATATGCTTCCCTTATTAGCATACAACTTCATTATGTACAGGAAATAGCAAATGTTGATAATCTCAAAGATAAAGATACTCCTGGTATGAAGTCAGAAAATTCAGCATATTTATCAGGCATGCATGGAAACAATTTTTGAAGAAATGTTAAACAAATCCATTTGTGTCCAAACAACAGACTTCAGACTTTTAAACATTAAGTGCACTGGTTTCATCTAAGAGATATAAATCTGAGTAAGCTAACGATGCTATAGGACACTTAGCAGTGTTTGGCATTTTTCATATATTGGATGTTATATTGGCACATATGATGTCTGTCATCTTTATAAGAGCAAGCATGATGGTAGGAAGTAAGTATTTTCAGTATCAGTAGGTTTTCATAGCATTTGAGTAACTATTTAGCTAAACAGGTCACTAAATTGACATTTTCAACCCTAAGGACTGGAAAACCTTGAAGACAGGTTATCAGATTAAATTTTGGACATAAGTACACGTGTGCAAACATTTGGACTGTTAAACCTTTATGCCTGCTTCTGAGGCTTCATTGTTTTGAGCTGTCATTCCTTGATTGAATCTTCGTGAGCACACACTATTCATTTAGCCATCCCACTTCCTCCTTTTACCCGAGCACCTAAATATTCCAATAAAAAAAGTGAAGAGAGCCTTGTGTGTGCTCTCCACCTAAAACACAGCTGCAGCTGAGAAAATACTTGTCTTTTTTATGTGTGCACTTTAATCACTCCAACCAAACTCCTTCCCTTCTCCTGCTTCCCCTGTGCAGTTATCCATAACTGTACTGGAACATATTGTAAATTCCAGGCTATATATTTCAGTTACACACACTTCAGTACAAAATCTTGATTTTCTGTGCTAGTGTGAGCATTTTTTAATTTGGTTATCAATGACATTCTTGGGTAAAAATTGATGGCTTTCCCACAAGAGGTTCTTACTTGACTGATTGAATTAGATATGAATGGAAGTTATTTGCATACATATTTCCCCTTAAGCTTATTTTTTCATATTTTAAATAAAATTTAAAATGGAGTTATGCTAAGAATAGCATAAATATGACTATATATTATTTTATGCTTTTTTTTGGGGGGGTGGGGGTGGGTGGGGAGGGGAAAATTCTGTGGTGGCTAGACTTAAGAAAAAAAAAAAAAAAGATTAAATGAGTTTAAGGGCTTCCACCTGACTGGACAATGAATATTATAGGTGTGTGGTTTTGTTTTTGGGTTGGTTTTTTTTTCCCAGACAACATGGACAAGCACAGAATAATGGAATGCTGATACTGACTTTAGCAGAGGTATTCGATTGTACAAGACCATCCAGTTTAAAATCTGTAATTATATTTTATGTCAGTCCTTTTCAGTGGATAGGCGGTTACTGCATGTTAAATGCTTTCCGTAGTATTCTGTGGCAAATTGAAAAGAGTGTCCTTTACCACCAACAAAACAGGAAGAGACTAACGTGAGTGTGAAGAATCTGGTCCACACTGTTGTTTCCTTACTCTGTGCTCCACTTCCTGGAAGATAATTCGAATTGCACTGCTGCCTAAAGACCCTCTCCACTGGTACATTTGTCAATAGTGTGCCTCTGTCTCTGTCTCTGGAGTAGGTTCAGTGCTCCAGACAAAGGATGATGCTCTGTGTTTTTCCACACCTGTCCTGTGATCCTTCAGTGGGTCATGGCAAATGTCCTGACAGTTTATGACAGCTGTTCTGTTCAAAGGATGTGCCGCTTTGCTTTCCTTTGCTTTCCTCACAGGAGTTCAGAGAAGGGTTGCGGAGAAAAATGGAAGGCTGATACTCAAATCTAATTGCTAGATAAAGTAGCTAAGATTATTTACTAGCTCTGTTTTGACCAAGACTCATGTGGATCTTTTTTTTTTTTGAGTTAATAGTTTGTTCCTACTTGCTAGTTTTGGTTTTGATTTAATTAGAGGAGTTAATCCCTGGCTTTCTGTTGATGCCAAAAGGCTTTCCAGGTTAATGACATCTGCTGAGAATCCTTCAACATGGTTTTGGTTTTTTTTTTTTCATTCACTACCTGCAGGAGAAGGGAAGAAACACTGCTGAGAACCTAAATAAAAAAAAGTTTAGTGGGATCCTTGTGAGTATAATCCCATTTTGAAAGCAAGAGTTCTGGAAAGTTTCAGAAATCTGGAGAAAAATCTCAAATACAGATGGATGTAAAATTTCAGGAGAATATTTGGCATACCATTTAATTTGCAGATTGTTTTGCAGATTTTTTCTGGTTCGTGTTTTGTCTGGAACCATCTTTTGTTGCCATTTCACTAAGAACAAGTATTTTTAATGACTTCCCAGAAAATTGCTGTGTTGTTTTTTTTGTTTTTTTTTCTTTACCAGAAGGTAAATGTGAGGCAATAAATTTAAGGTTCTGAAAAACGTTTATATGTACAGGAATCCAACAAAACGGAGAAACAAGTGTTGAATGGTGAACAGGAGATAGAGTTATTGAAATTCTAGGAAGGAGCAGAGTGTAACACAATATTTACTCATATGAAAACTTTTGGTTTCCACATGTGATGATATTTAGGCCTCAGGTATTACATTCGGTACATATTCACATAGTATCTATACCATGCTTGGACATTTCATTTAGCCCAGTTACTCAGTGGAAGAGCACGCAATCGGGAATAGAGAGGTTCCAATTCAAGTCCCGGCTGGATCAGAAACTTTTCCTCTGCTACTTCCATCTAATTGGAAAATTTGTAATATGCAGTCTCTGCAATTTCGAAAATATTCGATTTAAATTCACACGGGCAGTGAGGGATACAGTTGTACCTACAGTAATGTGGGCTTCATTGAAGCTTAGCAACTTTTTCTTGCC
>JAVJGJ010000057.1:12038375-12065977 GCA_035590215.1 Microhierax caerulescens
TTCTTATTTTAAACTTCTTTCCTCAGTCTTTTTTTTTTGTGTTCTGCAATCTTGAGACATAACATTTAATGCATTCTTTTTTCTTTTTTTTTTTTTTTTTTTTTTTTCCCCAAACAGATCTAATTGTGGTAGTAGCCTCAATTATTGTTCTGAGCATAGGATCTAATGGACAGGTGTTTGCCACCTCTGCAATAAGGTATGTTCTTCTAGTGACTGTAGCTCTTCACAGCCACAGATGTTATTAGATGTATTTCTAATTTCCTGGTTTCTGAATTAGAAGTATATGTAATTTTCCTAATATAGGAAAATTTATTTTATTGAAACACTGGACAGTGAAAGGCTGTGTGTTATTGTGCATGATCACTGGTTGGGAAACAAGAGTGTAGAAGCAAGGCATATGAAAAATAGTGGGAATGCTAAAGCTGCTGAAGCCATGAGGAAAAAAATAAACATTATGTCCTATAGAAAACATCAAACAGGTCTTTTTCTGAGACAATAGAGCATTACAGAACATCAGTTTATTTAAGAAGTAATCCAGACAGCACTTAACTTGGTACTTTTTGAGTATGAGTAATTACTTTGTTTAAAATGTAATTATGCTTTGTTGGATTTGTTTGGCACAAGTAACTCATAACATACAAGAACCAGAAACATTTGATGTCTACAGTGTTTGTTCAGCTTGCATCAAATACTGCAAGCTTATTTTGGAAGTAAAGTAGGTAAATAGAAGAAAGGCATGATAAGCAGAGTACGTGTACTTCCCACTCCTTCTAACTAAACTTGCAAGATGTGTTACATGTTCTGTTACAAGCCTCTGATTTCCAATGCAGTATAATCATTGGGAAGAGAGAATGTACAGTACTTTCTAAACTGTCTAGCTGTGTAGACAAACAGTAGAGGGAACTACAATTATAAAGTATTTTTAAGGTAACTATTACTCTGGAACATTATTCATTACATGTCGATAAAGACTCACACAGGCAGCACGAATATGATTTATGAATTCATCTAGTAGGAGAGCAGGGTGAATGTGAAAATTGCAAAGATGTTGTTTAATTTAACTAGAAGTGTAAGAAGGTCTTTAATAAAAAGGCCTGCTGCGTGTTTATATGTGAACCCAGGTGGCTTTGTCTAAGTGCAGACTTTCCTGGTGTTAATTATACAGTCACTGTCCTAGAACTTAGAATGCTTTCTGCCAGAGAAACTTTACCCACATCTCTGTGGTGCTGTTATTGCCCCATTAAAACCCACCTGGGTCAGGCAAGTCTTATTCCCATCGGGTTTCCTCAGAACTGTGGTGTGGTTAGATGTTTTTGAATTATGAAGGAATGAATCACATATCCTTGCCTTTGCTTTTAAGGTTAAATGTTATGGTCCTCTTTGGACGTCCCTTAAATCCCAGCAATCCCAGAAAACATGGGTACATGCATGTTAGGTTGTTTTCTTGTAGAACAAAGTTGCAAGCTCCAAACCCTTTAGGTATGACAAGCTGACATTTTGATCACTGCAGCAACCATTGAGAATGAAACCTTGTCCACAGAGAGTGAACTACAGAGCTGATAGCAGAATCTGATAGCTTTCTGTCCTTACTGTTATAAATTCACCAAATTGGTAAAAATGGTCTTTCCAACCAATTTCTTATCTCTTTTTAGAGGAAATGGGTTGTGCATGTTCAGAGGCTGTGTATCTGGATTTTCTTCACTATCTTGTTTTTTAAAAGTGCTAGCCTATATCATGCATGCAGAGCTTGGCAGTAACGTAGCTGTAACCATCTCTTACACAACAGAGATGAGAAAATCGAGAACTGCCATTAGGTCAAGGCTTCGAGAAGTGTGTCTAATAATTGTACAGGGGAGCTACATGTAGATCTCCACCCCCACCCCCCCCTTGACAAGTGACCAATGAGCTATTGCATTACATAAGTTTTTTGGTGCTCATGTATTTAGTAGTCTCATAATTCTTCTTAGACTCATGTTCTAATTAAGAGGTTTTAAGTGGATATTTTAAAGTTTCCAGCTAATTAAATTTATTATTCCAGTGATATATCAAAAAATATCAAAACATAGTGTTCATATACCCAGTCACTCAAGTTATGAGAGTCATAGTCAAGTAAAGTAGGCAAATTTCTTCTGAGTTGAAAACAAGTATTTCAGACGTTTTGGGTTTGTTTTTCTTTTAATAACGGTTGTGCTAGTCAAAACTTCTGCTATATTTGAATAGAATGAAATGTGATCTAAATATACTGACTGCTGAGATGCCTCAAGTCTAAGATGCAACAACCCTAGCCAGGGGCAATGCTATCACAGTACTTTAATAGTCAGATGTTAGTGAATAGAGCCAACCATGTATAGATAAGGCAGTATTGTTCTCAATCATTAGTTTTATTTAACGTCCTATTTTTCTCACAGGGGGATCCGGTTTCTCCAGATACTTCGCATGCTTCATGTGGATCGACAGGGTGGCACCTGGCGACTATTAGGATCAGTTGTTTTCATACATCGTCAGGTACTAGACCTTAAAATCCCCAGCATGTTGTTTACTTTAGTATATTCTTTTCATGGACTTCAAATCATAGTCTGATTTAGATGAACAGTTACTGTTGCAAAAGAAAAAGTAGAAGTCTATCATGTGTTTCTGCTTTTAAAATGGGAACTCTATTCTTTAAGTCAGTGGCTAACAGGGTATCAGTATCAGTATTATTTTTGAAAATTAACTGTTGTACTCTTTCATGTTATTCAATATAATTTATTAAATGCAGTTATGTGGCCTGCCTTTCATACAGCAAAATTTGTCCACTGTCTTCACAGAAGATGTGTTCCTAGCTTGGTTGTTCTGTGGAAAACCAAGTATTAGTGGAAAAGCCTTGACAGAGCAAGTCAGTTATTTAAATAATTCTATTTTCTTTGCTTAAATAAGGAGTTTTCTAATCAATTCTATAAATAAAAATGCTAAGTATGTTATTCAAACAGCAAGAAAAGTTACTTTTTGAATGGTGTAGTCACAGAGGTAAACTTGGCTGTAAATAGTTATATGTCCATTAAAGCTTTGAAATAGTTATTCTGTATAAAGGTTCTTTAAGCAGGAACTCAAATATTTAGCACAGACTTTTAAAAATTTCCAGTTGAAGGCTTCTTTTTGAGGCTTCATGGAATCTCTTGATGAAAAGCTGACTTAGCTTTATGAACATAATAATAAATGTTTATTATTAGCCTTTAGATCTTGCATATCATACCATATTGTGGAGGGCTAATACTGTGCTATGAATCTTTGCATCAGACTTGTAAGTGTGATGCTTTAACCTGCTCTTTATGAGTGTAGATTTGTCCTCCAGATACTGATGAATATTTATGGATTCCCACACAGACATTATTTAATTTCCTAGAATGAAACATAAAAAAGTGTTGTTCTGGGCCAGAGAATGGGAGGTACTTAGTCCAAAAGATTAAACTAGTATTAAAAGTTACTTTTCTTCCCTTTATTTTTCCCCCCAGTACTGTAGGAAATTCTATGTCACGACGGCTGCGCAGCATTGATGCACACTAAAGTGCTCTAGTATAAAGCCTGCTTTCAGCCTGTACAATAGTATGACTTTTAACGCTCCAAGTCTGTGTGGTCTTCATTTATTATGGCCTAGATATCTAGCTAGGAAAAAAAAAATACCTTTGGAGAAGTGATTTTATGAATAAATGCACCTGAAGTTCTGCTAATCCAAAGAAGTGATTGTGATGATATAAAACTCTACAGATCTGTAGTACTTGTCAGAGCAGAACACCCACTAACACATTAATAAATAAATAAAAAAAAATCAAACACACTGTGCTGTATTGACATTGGACAAGTATAACTGAAATCCTAGCATGGTACCAGATGGAAGGGAAAATGGAACCTTTATTCCTATCCAGTCCCTTAAAATTTTTTGTTTTAGAAATAACAAAACAGAACAAAAACACCTCAGCTGTTTTTTCTTTACAGGCAGAGTACAAGGTCTTCATTTATTTGTTGAGTTTGGTACTCTTTCAGAAAAAATGGGACCCTAAATCCTTAAACAATGTGAGAAAATAAACTCATGTCTTTGTTACCTGTGAAAATAACAAGCACTTGGTCCTCTGTGGGCCCAGAAGAGCTTTCTACAGTTGTCACCAATGATTTCCATGTGTTTTGGAATTTTACATATAGCTTTATTAGCTCGTTTAGGCCCGATTTGGCTAGGATGCACTTCTATTTTCAGCAGGTTGAGTTTATGCAAGCATTTCTGGCCAAAAGCAACAAAACATGAGTCAATATCATATGTGGTGATGGAAAGACATGGAAAATTCATGCAACTTACTGAAAAACTGAGTTAGCCAATCCGGCTAGAGCTTGTAAGCCTCTCAATTAGTTTTACTTATTCTTCACCTTGCTTTTGAGGTCTTCTACTCCTTTGAGGAGTAAGTTACTCATGAGTTGTGGATCTGGGGTTTTCTTGTATTTTTCCCAAGTATTGAATTTAATATTGTGTGGTCCTTACTGTAACTGAAAACATAAATCTGTCTAAGATAAAAAAAAAAAAGTGTTGACTCAAGTCTCTCAATATTCAAATTTACCTTTGTGTATACTTGTTTTTTGGTTTTTGTTTTTCTGGTTCCTTTGCATATATGTGTCTGAAAGTCCTTGCTGAAAGCACTCATTTTTATTAGGCAGCACTATTTATTCTTAAGCTCTTACCTATTAAAATATCATATAAATGTGAAGTTTTAAGGCCTTATTTCTGCAAAATGCTTCTTCCTTTAAGATCATGTATCAATTAATGCTATTTGACATTGGTAGACAACAATCTATCCGTATTTATTGAAGCATGTATTATTTTAAAATCTGTAGTCTCTCTTACATGCAGTATGTATTAGATAACTGCCATTCTTAATAATTAAATATAGGCATATATGTTCATCTTTCAATACATATGTAGCATGGGTTGACATTTAGAATAAGTACAAGGCAATTGCATTTTCATCTGGGCTTTGCTTAAAAAGAGTCCAGTCTTTAGGTGAACAAGGCTGGAGCTAAATGTGCCGATGGTGAAATAAGTCTTCTGTTGATGTTTCATCCACTTTGAAAGGATCTCATAAGACTATGCATAGCACTTCTGAAAAGCACATTTTTCTGCCCACTTTTCAAAAAGTCAGCACTCAACACAGAAATATTCCAATTATTATCTACTCTTTAATTCTGTCCTCTGAGACAAAATTAACATTCCTCAGCATGTAAAATCTATTAATATCTGAGATGTAAGCAACACACCAAGTGTAACTAAAAGATTGCTGTTGATGTGGAAGGAAGTCACAAATCTGCTAGAGGTGGAAGTGGAGTGTTTTCTTTGTAAGCACACAACAAGAATTAGCCTCCATTTCTGTTGTAGCTTTCTAAGGATCATTGAACTTAAAGTCTCAGGTGTTAAACAGTTTCATCTTGCATTGAAAAAATATTTTGTAGGCAAACAAAAAAAAAACCGTGAGAAATGCATATATTCAACTATAAATGTAAACACAAGGAACTTTTCAGAGGAATGAAGTTGTATCTACAAATACACAGCGTACCAGCATCATTAGAGAAAAAAGTGAGAAAAGAATGGTGACCAGCATAGAAACCTGAACTACTGAAAAGCCTTGTTTAGCAAACAGGCCTGCAAAAAAAGTTAAGGCTTAGATTAAAAGACTTGCCCATGGGCAAAACTGAATACTATCAAAATTCATTATTTAGGTCATTATTAAATTATTAGAGAAAAACTACCTACTTTGCTTTGTACCAAGATTGCTTAACAACTTTCTGAACCCAGATTTTAATCAGTGCTATAGCAGAAAGAAAGATAGATATAGCTCCTGAAGTTGAATGCAGTTACTAGCTTCCAGGACTACATTTTTCCTGAAAGTTCTTATGATGAAATGAAAACAAACTAACAAACAAATAAATAAAAGATCTGAAGGACGTTTGATGATAAAACCCAAACTTTCCCTCAGAAATGGTTTGAGAAATGTTGATAAACTGTTACAGAAAATCTGTGAAAACCTGACATACTTTATGAGTAGAGGCAATCCTTAGACAGGTTTTGATTGTAAATTTATTATATAGCAATATTTTAATTCCTTTATTGATTTGATCCAAGGAAAGAAAAATAACTTGTCAAGAATTTAAGGAAGGTGCCAATGAAGATGTAGCACAACGATATTTCGTGATAAAGGTGGTTAAATATGTGCAAAGAAAATAAAGGAATAATATGTGTTAACTATTAAAGCATTGTAAACGTTAAGTAATTAAAATAAGCTATTTTCCCTCATAACTAGGTATTGGATTTTCCTGAGGGGTAGGTGAATGCCTCATTTGATTATAATATTTTGATTATGATATAGTGCTGCTTTGGTAAGCTTATATAAGTTTTGCATCTGTGATAACACACATTTTGGCTTGTTTAAATGCGCAAGCTTATTTTTCCTGAAAACTGACAATCCTGTATCTAAGTAATATCAGTTCTGCTACAACTTCCCTGTCCAAAAATCTATAGAGAAACTGGTACATTCATGAGGACTGTATCATGCCCTAACAGAAGACCCTTCTAATAAACTGGCCTAGCCTCAAACAGTCTGTTTTTCAGGACAGAAGTAGAGGTTACACCTACCTAATATATTTTATTTTAAGATTTTATTTTATCTTAATGTGAAACTGTTAAGACATCAATATTCAGTTTTAAGCAATCTATGTATCAGATACACAAGTTCATTGCTTAGATATGGTCATAATTGCAAGACATATTTTGTTATTTCTTAACTGTTATTTTAGCATACTGATTATAAAGTGAATTTCTAAAACTGCTTTACTATTTTTAAAATGTATTAACATATGAGTGGATAGCTAAATGGAATGATCCCTACTAAAGGACATGAAACAGGAGAGATGTCCCTCCCTACATTTAGCTGTCCAAATGATCTTGTATAAATTATGGCTTCTTAAATTCTTTAGTCTGGTATGAATAGAAAACAAGTCACTGAACCACCTATTTTACTGGAAGCAAATTTAATACCTGAAATATAATTTACTAATTTGTCTACTCTGATGCAACCCCCCCCCAGATATTTACAGCGGTTTACAATGATAGAATATATATGATGTAAACCTTATGCACTTGTTTGCTTTCTCTTTTAATAGGAACTCATAACCACGTTGTACATTGGATTTTTGGGATTAATTTTTTCATCCTATTTTGTTTATCTTGCTGAGAAGGATGCAGTTGATGAGGATGGAAAGACAGGTTTCTCTAGCTACGCTGATGCCCTTTGGTGGGGTGTGGTAAGTGTTTACTATCAAAATACATGTGCAAACTTAGTGCACAAGATTTTCTGTTGAAGTCACGATCTTTTTTAAAAAATCTGGCATTTCTATCTTTGCAGAACATATTTCTGTAGGGAAGAAAAATATAATAAATACAATTAAATTATTTTGGCATTAAACTTTATTGTGAAAGCATGAGAGCAAGTCCTTAGAAAAGGACAATGAATGTTTATAGATACAAAAAGTCCACATTGAAATTCACATTTCAGAAAGAGTATAAATACACTCCAAAACCTATACCACTTCTTTTAAACTCTACTTTGTTATCTGCAAAAGGTGTATAATTTAAGAAGTGTATTTGTTGAAGTTGAGTTAATGACTCTATTTTTTTTAATCTTTCTGTGCAAAGCTCACTCTCTTAGTAATAATGCAGACACTGATGGAGGTTACCGGTTATTGAGGATTTTTTAATAATTCTATGATTCACTGTGAAGGTAAATAGGTCCATCAAAAGCAACTGGAAAAGCTTCACAGATTCATCAACTACTTTGAATATCAATCATCAGTCAGAGTCAGTGCAAATCTTTGGTGAAATAATGGAAAAAACGTCATTAAGGGGGAACTGGGATTTTGAGAACATTGTGGCAATTATTGTGTGCATGCACAGAATCAGTTTACAAAGGAATAGACAGCTATGAACAGAATAAGAGACCACATTGTTTCCACACTCCCTTCATATGGCTCTTCTCATCATGTTTCTCACTGTGACTCATGCTCACATTCCTTATTAGTTGTTGCACGAATCATCTCTTCTCTTGTGGTCCCTTTTCCCCACTAGAGAACCTCATACATTTTATGAGTTGGCTGTCTCATTCTGACAAACCCAAGGAGATCCATCACATCAGTGTTAGTGACAAAGAAAAATGAGAGGACTACAACAGATGCAGAGCCACCAAGTTCCACAGAGAGAAGTATATATTTCAAGAGTGATTTGAAATTCAATAAACTGGATTTGTTCTTAGATAATAGACTTGAAAAATGCCAATATAGTTATTGGGCCATAAACCAAATTTTATCTGCATCCAAATAAACTGGTAAGTCTGGGAAAACAGACAAGAAGTTCCTAATAGATATATGTGCCTAACCTAACTTAACTTAGATGCTGCATAAGCCTCTACTTCAATGAAGTATACAGAAATATAGTTACATTACACGTAGCCTGAGTTACTACATTTTAAGTGGTTCAGTATAAAAAACCTTAAACATTAAATTCCTGTTATTAGTTTGTCAGGTATTAAATCATCACCTATGATTGTGCAAAACGAAGTACAAACCAAGAAGAATAGTAAATAAGAAAAATCAACTAAATGGACAGTTGGACCTGGTTATCTAATGTGCTGGGAAGAAACCATGAACTAGCCCATGTCCTCCATAGACATATGATAAATTTTTCAGAACATGAAATCTCATGATTATAGTAATGAGATAACCTCTAGCTAGTGGAGAAAATAATAAATGCCCCAGAAGCACAGATTGTGCTGTAATTTAAAAGTAAAAGTAAACCAATTAGGGTGTAAATGATGTTGTGAAAGATACCCCATGTCTGCTTTAAGTAAACAAACCAGTGGACAGTCTCACTTACTCTGCTATTGTTTGAGAAGTTCAGCTCAAATACACATTTAAATGACTGAACACAGTGGAACACAGCTACTGTTTCTGATTTTACTAATGGTCAAGCTGAATAGTCTGTGAAGTATGTCTAACTAAAAGTGGGGCTCCCTGCGGGAAGCTCAGCATCATTAAGGGCTCCAATAAAAGTTTGTGCTAGTTCAGCTAGACCTATGAGAAATATCTCATAAATTTTTTTAGCATAGTGAAGTTCCAAAGAAGTTTGTAGTAACATGTGAATTAGAATTACACCAGTGAAAGAAATGGAAAGCATATAGTTTGTAATAAGGAGATCTTAATTTAATATGAAATCATTAGAGGATGTGATTCATGTTTGCTCTGCACAATGTCTTTGGTGTTTCATAAATTAAGTCCTAGTCTTGTAACTGCAAAAGCCAGAAATACCCAAATTCAGACATAAATGGGAGGGAAAAAGAGTCCCTTATCAAACTGAGGAGAGTAAGGTACAGTGGAAAACAGAAAAGGATTTTCAGCAATCCGTTTGGGAACTAGCTATGGTTTTTAGCATCCGGTTCTGCCCATGTATATTCATTCATGCATGTAATAAAACTTCAGTGTGAAGCCAGTGTACCTTTCCCTTTTATTTTGTTTGGGTTTTTTTTCTTGTTTTTTAGCTCTAGTTATCAAGAGCTTGCTTTATGCATTGAGTGTTTAGATAGAGATTACAAAATATTTTTAAATGCTAGAAGCTACAGACTTGATTTGAGTAAAATATAAAAAATGAAGTTCAAAAAATTCAGGATGTGTTTATATAAGTATATTTTTTAATAGTTTGGGCTTCAGGAATTTAAAAGGAGTTCAGAATGAGGAGCAACAGATAAGTTTAAAATGTGCATTACTTTACCTTGTTGAGATGACTTGGAATCTGTATTTCAAAGTGTATGTATTTGCCTTGCAAAGTGTTCAATGGGTTTTGTTGTTGTTTTCTGAAACTTGACTTGTTTTGTGTAATAGCAAGATAAAATCAGCTTTGTCTTTCTCTAGCAGTGTAAGGCACATGAAGAACACTGTTTAAATTGTTTAAGCTTTTCAGACGTCTAGGCCTCCTCAGCATTAGTGAGTCACGGTGCAGGTGCAGTTCACAGCTGGGAGCAGTGACAAAGGACAAAGTGAATCAGTTTCTTTTTCTGTTCAGATCTTCTGTAACATAGAAACACAGATGTGGAGTTACTAGGGAGTGAAATTTGATTTCACTTTTCACTTTCAAAAATGAACCATAGGAAAAAAAGTCTTGGTAGAAAGTATTTGAACGTCTTATGTGTCTGACAAAAACCACAGAGTGTATTATGGGTAACATTTTGCTTTGAGTAGAAATTGCAAGCTTGCTGAACTTGATACAAATGACCTGAAAGTTTTAAATATGAAGAAAAGGGAAAATAAAGAATGAATGAGAGTTGGAATTAAATGCTAACTACATCCACCCGCTCCAGTTAAATCCAAGGTTGTTTCACCTAGATTTGGCAGGCACACAGATTAAACTGCAAAGACCTATCAAAGTCTTGTGGTATTTTATATGAAGCCACTTTCAGAAGTTACAGCATGTTAGAACACACGCAAAAGCATTTCCAACAGCATTGTCAGTCTGCCAGAACTGCAGCCCATGTCACAGCAGTTATTCTGTTCTTTCTGGGTATTTTTTCTTAAGGAAAGAAGGGCATGTAGGAGGCTTCTCTTCTGGACATGGCACTTCCATGCTCGTCTCTTGCTTATTGGTTTTGCTGCAAACTGGACTATTCTGTACCATTGAACTTGAGTGGAATAATTGAACTTGAGTGGAATAGTCACTCCAGTAAATTGCTGTTAACTGGCAGAGGTATTTGGGATCAGTTGCTGAGAACTTCCAGCAGTAAATCTCCATGCCAGAGGTAGCAGTTTGAACCCCTTTATACTTCATACATTTTTTGAGGTGTGCAGTTCTGACTCTTCAAACTTCAGGACACCTGCCTATCTTAAACCATGTGAGAAACTCTGCTGACTTCTACTATATTAGAGTTCTTCCTTTTCTGAAGTGTACATGTATGTTTTCAGAGCCTGTTAGAGGATCTGCATACCAGCTGGAATGTGCCATAGCAAATCTGTGTTACAAAGGAGGTGTCATTTTCCAAAGCCTAGTTATTAAGCATTCTCTGAGCAGATAACTAATAACTTTTGGATATGCAGGTAGAAAAAGATTCTGGTTGTCATTAAGAAAACCAGAGAATGACATTATTTATAATCCTTTTCACATACTTCAATGCGCTAATTAGATTACCTCTTAAGGTAGCCAGGGAGAAACTTTCTGAGACATGTTCAGGCACCTGCAGGAATCTGCCAGCCAAATGCCTGCTGTAGAGATGGAAAATCATCTTTTCTGTGGTTACAGCTTTCATGCTGTCTTCCACAGTAACGCTAAGGCAGCTCAACATTACTGCAGTTTGTTTTTAAGTCCTGAGTGCTGGAGAACTCAAAAAAAAAAAACCAGCAAACCAAACCACCCAAAAAACCAACAAACCCACAAAAAACCAAGAAGCCTTTCATTAGAAAAAAAGAGAGGAAAAGGAAGGAAAAATCCCAGACTTTAAGGGGTCATCTGGGTGCACCGAGGAGCTAAAGTGCCGTTAAAGAAACGCTGCTTTAACTTCCTCCACTCCCCAGTAACACATACTGTATTTCAAAGTTGAATTTTGGGGGGTATAGTTTAATTTTGGGGGCTGGAAAACTCATCTGTTTGTACTGCTTGTAGTACATAGCAACTTCATGGGCAAGCCACATTAAATCTGGACAAACACCTGGCAAGACAGAGCTCTTGCTGAGAGCAGCTTGCAGTTCAAAATAACAATATCCATTAGGGGATATAGATACTACAAAATTAGCTTAATCAAGTGAGAAATTCATGATGAATAAACACAAGCCTTTTTTTTTTTTTTTTTTTTAAGATGGAAAAACTCTGTTTGGTAGTAGTTGGTCATTTTTTTCCCCTGAAAATTTCCCTTCCAGCTCTCCAGAACTGCTCTGAGAGAAGGAAATATATCCTTCCCACACCTTTATTGCTGATAGCTTCTTCTGAGAAGCCTCTTTTTGCATAATATCAAAGCATTTGCCAGCAACTTTTCCCATAAAAGACAGTATTTCCACATCTTTTTTGTGGTCAGTGTAAATTTGCATATTCTTTTAAGTCTGTTCTGGTTGTAATTCTGCTACCATTCAAGGCAAAGCAAAGGAGGTGGGACTGGGTTTAGGGTTGGTGCCCCCATACAGAAGTACATTTTTTTTTTTTGTTTAAAGCTCTCCCCCATGGATGGTATCAGTGACAGAATTCTTCATTTCCTCACTGGAAGCATTCTGCTTCTTAGTGGTACAAGTTGTCTTTCTTGTGCTATTATATTACAGTGTCAGGACTCTGAGTATGCTAAAAAGCCTTAATGACCCTGAGCAGCCACACCTGGGACCACCCCCAACACCCATGGCCCAGGTCCTCTATTCAGGCTCATCCCTGGGTACTTATTTCCTGCCTGAAATCTTGACACCTGAGCTGGTGTCAAGTTCAGCCATAGTCTGGTCATCCAGAGTTCAACCTATAGGCTGACTTCCATACTTTGCCTCAGATTTAACCTATGATAATACCGTATGATTTAGACTCTCTGTTGGACACAGCTGCTGTCTGTGAGTCTGTCCTGCTCTGAGGCTGGGCTCAGGGTGGTGATACCCCTGTCTGGCCAGCTGTGGGGTTGCCTTGGCATCCCTCCTTGGGATCACCTTCTGTTGGGGAGCAGCTGGACCTTGTTGCATTACAAATCATTCTGATGGGCCAGCCTTCACCTGGACTCTGATCCCCCCCCCACATCACCAACCCTTTACTGACCACTGGGCTCCTAATGAATTCTCTTTCCACCTGCTGAGGCTCATCAGCAACAGTCCCAAACCTGTGTCCCACTCCTTGCCTATGTGGCTTTTAAAGGATGACTTGACACCCACACAGTGATTTAGTCCCTCAAGAGCAAGTCCCTAGTGATCCCAAACCTGTGTAAAGACATGCCTTGATGAGCAGGGAGGCTGTTGCCATGGCCCTGGGGGCACTAATTGGCTTAATGACCCTGAACAGCATCACCTGTGGCTTCCACCCACACCCAGGGAGGGGTTCTATTTAAGCTCACCACCCTGCAGAAGGAGAGGTGGTTTCTACATTGATGGCAGGCTGGTTGTGGGGTTTGTCGATTTTTACTTTAATTTACCTTGGCTTTGCCTAATCTCTGAGGACATGTATGCTGGTTAGTGGATCTGATTCTAATCCTGACCTGTGTGTGGATCTCCTGGATTGATGTCAGAATTGCCCCATTGCTGTAACATTGCCTTACAATCTGGACTGTTGGTTGGAGCTGGCTGCTCTTTCTGTATCTGTTTTGCTTGGGTGCTGTAGGATTGGATCTTAACTGGGGAGGTACTGCCTTGCTGGCTGTGTTATCTCCCTTAAGCCTGGACCCCTCATCCCTTAGGGAGTACCTGGCCCTTGCTGCAGCCTAATAAGCAAGGAGCAGATCCAGGTACAGTAATATGATGTATTCTGTGGCTTAAACATAACTTTGAGTGGCAAGGAACTGTGGGGGTGGGGGAAGCTGAGCATGGGGTCTGGCTCTATTTAGATTTTGGTCCTCTAGCATGTTTACTTTGGAAAGTAATGCCTTCTGGACTAGTTGTGTGTTCCTCCTCTTCTTACAAAGATGCAGTTTAGATGATGTTCTGTCACTTTTCCTTCTTGTTGGTACAGGGCATAGCTTACCCTGCCACAGCTAGTGTCTCTGCCTGACTGTAGGATTTGGCAGATGTCTGTGCATGAGTTGTGTGCAAATTGACACTTTCAAGGCTTTGTTTTCAACCCTGTGAAACTACATCTTAAAAGCAAAAGTGGAAAAACTGCAAGCCTATGGTTTCAAGCCCACAAGGCCAATCCTTGTGGTTTTGGGAGGGTGGAAGCAGCCACCTACAAACTGTGAAACGGTTGTACTGGGTCTAGACTACTGTTGCATCCCAAACAGTGGCCATGTGAATACTTGCAGAAGAATATAAACCCAGGATAAAACACTCTAGTGTTTAGCATACACCTGTGGCCTCCTTATGCCTAAATTCAAACACTTTTGATACATTCATAAAGTATCTTGTGATACTTTTTTTTTTTTTTTTCCTGCTTTTGGGGGTGGGAGAAAAAAAGTATTGTGTTGCAGTGAATCAAATGTTTTTCTGGCCTAGGTAACGGTCACAACAATTGGTTATGGTGACAAAGTTCCCCAGACATGGATTGGAAAGACAATAGCTTCCTGTTTTTCGGTATTTGCTATATCTTTCTTTGCTCTGCCAGCGGTAAGTAGAACATGAATCGCTTTATTAAGGTGTCTGTCTGACTTGGGATCGCTTTATTAAGGTGTCTGACTTGGGCTCACAATTAGGTAGCTTTAAATTGGTACTTTTGATAGGAAGTAATAGGGTTGGGTGTTGCTTCAGAATGTTCATGCACGTGTTCTCAAGTGTATGTGTGTCTGTGCGCACATATTCAAATGAATGAAACTGCTGTATTTGTACTGCTCTCACTTTAGAGAAGTGGCCTAGAAAGGAGATAATAATTTTCACTACTCAGGGTACTGAAGCTATTTTGTGAGATAGAGAGAAATGCATTTTTTTACCAGCATGTTGGTGCCAGAGATGAAACCTCCTTATTTTCTGCTATTTTGTGATTATATAAGAACAATTTGGGGTCCTGCAAGGAGAGGAACTGCCACAAAGCAGAGGTCTAGGAAACTGCATCTGCTTTCCTACATGGTAATATAAAGCATTTTGGGGCCTTTTGGATCTTCAAGTAAATGAATAGGGGGAAAATACAGACAATACCAAAATGATCAGAAAAGAGTATTTCTTCAGTATATATCAGTTTTAAGAAACACTGAGATTATGAAGCATATATTTGGCTTCTTTGCTCAATTTGCCTGGAAAATCAAACTGGGTTCTGACTTTAGTTGTGGGTTTTTTTTGTGGCAAGGAATTAGGAATAAGTGCAAAGAATAGCTTAGATCAGTTGTGACACTAGCATTTATATCTACCATTCTGTAGGATTGCCTTTGGAATGTGACAACCTCTGTGAATGCCTCTGACTTCTGTTACTTGTAGATCACAGGAATAAACACATGCTGTTTATTGAAGCTGCACAATGGCAATATCAAAATTCTCAATTTCAAATTTATTTGCTGAAATAAATAGAGTTTTGTCAATGTGAATGTCTGAAAATTTGGAACTTTGTCTTTTTCTAAGGAGGTCTTTTATGAAATGTCTATTTCATATGCTAAGTATTTAGTTTAGGCATGTGAAGCTATATTGGAGTTTGACTAGTAATCTTGGTTATATTTAGGGTATTCTGGGGTCTGGTTTTGCCCTTAAAGTTCAGCAGAAGCAACGTCAGAAGCATTTCAATAGACAAATCCCAGCTGCAGCCTCTCTGATTCAGGTAAGGCCCCTAACAGTAAAATGCTTAGGAGACTACTGGTGAAGGAGCATGACCTCATAGTTCAAGCACTGAGAATCACAGTTACCTAGACTTCTGTAACTTGTATTTAACCACTTTGTCTTTTTGATCCACTTCAATCACTAAAGCAAATTATCTAATTATCTGTCCCCCTTCTTAGGAGGGTGCATAAGAGGCTTTACTAACCTGATAGTCACAGGTATAATGACACTAACTGGTTGCAGTGAGTCTGTTTGAGGAAATAGTAAAAAAAAAAATTGTGATAATCTTTTATTCCTATTTTTTTTTATATATTCCCTTAGGTCCTGTGCATCAGTAAAAACCTGAGGTGATGAATGTGTATATGCATGCATGCACCTCAGATTAGGAAAATATCCTAGCATGATGTTCTACATGATAATATAAAGAATGCAATAGTATGGTGCACAAATACTGAAATGTGGCACACTGCAGAAAAAAGGAAATAGCAGCATTCTATGATGCTTGTGGGGATTCACTCTGAGGGTTTTTTTTTTGTTGTTTGTTTGGTTTTTTTTAAACTGTGGGCAGGGTTAGAACCTGGCTCCTAAGGAAAACATTACAAAGAACATACTTAAGATGCGTGCTGAGTGTATGATTCCTTGTGCAAATTTAAACTCACCACAGTTATATACACAGAGGGGTATATTTTTATCAGGCATGGTTGTGTGGTATAGCACAGTGATTGCAGTCAGAATCCTTTGCAGCATATTTACATCGACTGAAGACTTTTGTCAGCAAAACCTGACTTATCTGTCCTGCAGGACAACAGTGACTGTTTATTCACTGATCTTATTGGGTTTGAGTTTTGTTATAGACTTTGTGGCGGTGCTATGCAGCAGAGAAATCCTGCAGTTCTACAGCAACATGGAAGATTTATGTTACACCACCGGTGCAAAATGCCCCCAAACCGCCAGCGCCATCTAGCCCTAGTCTGAGAAAACAGGTAATGGAGTTGGCAGAATTGTCTTCTGTTCATGCTTTTAATTTGATTGGGATAACTTGCCAAAATACTTATGAAGTGTCCAAGGACTTCAGAGACCTGAAAGGCATTTACAAAGGGACACTTTTTTTCCTCGTGCCACATCATGGTTAATTTAGGTTTTTTGTTGATATATTCCGAAGTGACAAATGTCTTCTAATTTTAAATTTGCCATGGTGGTCAGACAGGTGCCAATTGTCTGTTTCATTCCCTTTGAAGTCTCCTCTATATTCTCAAAAGATAACGTAAGTCAATGATGATTCTTTCCCAGTTTTCATTCATTTTGTGTTCATACAGGAAGAAAGGAGAAAGCTAGCTTAAAAATCTATGCTCATGTTCAACATGTGGCTGATGGTATCTATGCTTTTCTTACTAAAGTACTTTTCTCCATAGTACTTTTATTTGGGCAAACTATGGCTGCAGTAAAGTGGAATAGTGTTTGCCTACACAGAAAGGGTTGCCTAAACATAGTCATGTAGTTCCATTGGCGAGCTTGCCTGGTCATTGATACCCCTTCTAAAAAGGCTCAGGTCAATTGCAGGTCTAGCTCAGATACCCAGGATTTCTAAAGTGTTGTTAGCCACCTGGTTTTAGGCAGTGAAATCCCGCTGATGCCTGTTGCCCAGCAGAGAATTGCAGTACCATTTTCCCACAGCGTGTGTAGAAAGATGTAACTGCATGATCAGTGTGCATGTATAAGTTTTGGTATTACAGCAGTGCAATTACTCAGTGTTGAGCAGAGTGTGACTTTGCCATGAGACTAGCCAGTTCATAACTTGGAGGCAGAAAATACAGGAAGAAAGAGGTAAAGCTGAAGAAAGTTTGGGAAGTATGTGTTGCTGAAGAGCAAGCAATCCATGGTGGGAGAGCTGGTGGGGAAAAAAAAAAAAGGCTTTAGTGCCCTTAGTATTTTTCCTCTGTGCTCTCTTGTGAGAGAGAGCTAATGTATTTAACCTGAACTTCCTTGTCAGCTTTTAACCCTGATTCAAGAACATGGTGGTGGTTCTGTCGTTTTTTACCAATGGATCATGTTTGCTACTCAAAGGAGACTAGTTCTTTCTCTACCTAGCCTCTTATTTTAAAGACTTAATTGTGTATTGATCATCTTGTGCATGTTGTAGCATTTTGTTCCCTAGAGAATTCCTGGTTTCTTTTCCTGCTATGAGAGCCCATAATCTTTGGTTTTAGAAGCATTTTGATGTGTGGTAGTGCACCCGCTGTCTACAATAAGTGCTTATTTCTACCATTTTTCATGTCCAGTTCGATTAAATTCAAACATGTCTTTGTTTAGTTGCAGAGCTGCACAGAAGAATTACTTTGAAAAATCTTAATGCAGGCTGTAATAAAATAAGAATTGGATTACTTAGACCAAGTAGCATTGTCCCATTTGTGAATATCTTGAGCCTGCAGCTGTTTGTGTTGATATGTGCAAATACTTTTTCTCTCTGATGTTCCTATCTGCTAACTTATTAGTGGTCACATCAGAGGCCAGAGTATTGTGCAGAACTGAGTGCAGTAACTGGCTCAGCTGCCTGTCAGAAGGCTACTGTAGCTTCAGGCAAATTTAAGTATGCCTTTGTCTCTGTTTTGAGGTGTGTGAGTAGGAGAACCAGGTGTAACTAGAGTCAAAGGGTAGGTAGTCACGAAGGCTGGAAATAAATGTGGTGATGTGACAATTTTATATATATTTAGCTAGTATTTATATAGCTAGATAGTGGCAGCATCCATGAGGCAGGCAGCACAAGCCATGCAGTCAGTATATGACTGGCTATTAAGGTCATCGCTTCTAGGTTGATCACAAAGGTAGATGAAGACCAGCCTTGCTTGCAACCAGTTGGATCCAAACTTTCATTATTTTTTTTTATTCTTATGTACCAATTTTAGGGTGTCTATTAGTTTGCCTCAGGTTTCCAAAATCAGGACATCCTCAACTTTGGAGGCAGGAGGAAGGTTTTATCTCCTCTGAATGTGCCTAATTCAGCATTTTTTAGTCAAGAAGGCTGCACAGTGCCTAGCTCATAATTCAAATCTATGGTTATGTTTAATTAGAGCTTTGGAAAGCTGTTACAGCCAAGTTGTGTATACTCAAGTGATTAGTATTTTGGGTGCCTTGAATTTTGGATCCAGTTTGAGAAATCTTCCAGATTTTCAGACTGTGGTAGGCATCTTCTGTTAAGAATAAAATTCTTAACAGGCTTAAGTTCATAATTCAGAATCAGTGACTTTTAAAACTTCATCCAAGATTGTAACAATTACTGAATTTCAAATGCATTCTTTAAAAAAAAAACCAAAAAAAACAAATGCAACCTCAAATGAATTTACTATATAATGAAGTTCGTATGTGTACTTGTTTGATTTTTGATAGAATCTTCTCATATCATTCCTCTTCTGCTACCACAGGTGAGAAGATACAAAAGAAAAGGGAAACTAGGCTGTGGTAATGGTTCTGCACCTGTAATAAACCCAGGAGAGAATGCCTTGTCTGTACCACAGATTACTTATGATCACATTGAACAAGACTACAAAAAAGATGTGTCTTTCTACATCGATGAACCAGAAGGTAATTCACTTATGTTCAGGTTAGCATTTTCTTAAGAGGCAATGTTAAAGTGAATTGAACTGATGAAGGGAAGATTTCAGTGAAAAAATAATTTTAAACTAATTGGGAAAGCAAGATGCCTCAAACAAAGGACAATTACGTAACAAAAACGGGGGAACACAGATTAAAGGAAATCCTTAGATTCATATGGTGTGACCGTCAAAAAAGCTTTATTTGTTTACAAAAGTTAACTCCATTAAGATGTTGGATATACTGTTAATTCTACTTCTAAAAATTATCTTAGAGGTGGATGGAAACCTTTTTTCAGATCTAGCTCACCTTTAAAGTTTACTGCACATAGAACCTGAAGGAAGGAAAATAAAACAGGGAAACTATCTACTTGTTGACAGCACCTCCTTAAACATTGTGCAAATAAATTGTAATAGGAACAGCTAAATATTTTTATGCCTGTGTCAACTGAGAGGTTTTGATAAGTGTTTTTTTTTTTCTTGCTTAATTTGAAATATTGTGTGTTGCTATAAGTATTTCAATCTGGAAACTAGATGAATTTCACTGCTGGGCTACGATACTGCTTTGTTTGATATTTTTTTTTTAATTAAGTTTGTACTGGAAATGTGGGTATAAAATGGTATTGTTTACTATAAAGTGAAGTTTTTTGAAATCTAGTTTTCCCACCTTTCCTTTGCCTGATGGAGTTGGGTACACTTGTGCTAGTTCTGTGTTTGTCAGATCTTTAGCATAAAAGGAGATTGTTTTCTCATAGTCTGACAACTTATGTTCCATACCTAGAGGCATGCAAAGCCTTGCCAAGTTAACTGAGATAGCCAAAAGTGCTGCCTCTAGTCAAAGGCGTGCTATCATGTGGTGCTTCGACCTAGGTTTTCATCTGTCTTTGATAAACCTGAACATCAACTCTACAAAATTACTACTCTCATGTGACAATGAAATGGACACGCAATTTCAGCCTGGAGAGGGCATAGCTGTAGCCTTGATGTGATGGTTTCTTTAATAAAAAGTACTTTAAATATTTTTTCTCCCAGAGGGCATATGCACTGTCTTCTGTACCGAACACAATTAAAAGTAGGAGCTTCACTAGGCTGTTCCAACTTTACAGAGTTGCTACATTGGATTGTCAATGCAACTTGTCATCTATGTTAGAGCAGAGAAATGGAATAGCAGGGATCTGAGAGCTGTGGCATATTAAGACACATCCTGTAAGGGGTAGAAGCACCTGGTTCCCACAGGGATTTGGAAATACCTGCAAACATCTGCTTCATGCAACTGATAGCCATGAGCTGCCATTATGGGAGGAAGAGTTTCTTTCCTCTACTGATAGAGGTTTTTATTACCTCCAAGTTCTTCCTTACGTTTTATAATCTTATATAGATCTTGTATCTGTCACTTTGAGGTCAGAATGCTTTTGAGCAGTGGTGGTATTGTTTGTCATTTCCAGTCTTTTTATAGGGTTCTGGTGAAGGGGGTGATATATAAAAAAGTTGCTACTTTAACTATATGTCTCTTAACAGAATACTATGTTCATTCTCATCATGTTTATTAGAGCTGTGCAGCTGCCCCTGCTGACCATGTAACAGCAGATTTTGCTGAGTGTATTTTGATATTGTGGTATCTGTTGGTGTTGAACAGAAGCAGTGAATGTTGTGTAACTTGTAATATTACTGAAGTCAGTTGAGATGCTAAGGGCTATGTTTGTATTCATGATTTTGCCAGTGCACATTTATTCACTCCAACTATGTTCCTTAAACGTTTGTAGTTAGTCTGAGCAAAGCTGTGTGCATCAGAGGAAGGAGATAAAAAAGACAAGCCTGTATCTTTTTCTGCCTGACAGTTTGGTAATAGAGGAAGATGAAATAATTTTTTCCACTTTTTCTGAAAATATCTTTTAGTTACACTTATAGCCGGTCTAACTTATTCTTGTTCGGAGAGGCAGCCATGCATATTATTCCCTTACCAATTAAGTTTTATCTATTTTTATATTCTTTCACACTTTGCCTTAGACAGTGCCAGGGGTAAGTCACACTTCATTTGATTTTTCTGATTCATTCCTTCTGCTACAAAGCTTCCAGGAATGTAGTTGGCAAACTTAATTGCTCAATTGACTGAACATTCTTGACACCTCAAAAGTTCAAACCTGACTTCTCTTGGTGAAGTTCTCCTTGCCAGAATTAATAGGCTTCTATTCTTGGGATGTGGAAGTACTAGGCTTCAAGCCTGTAAATTGGGGTATTTTTCTTCTTTCAAAAAGCTGGAAGTAGAAGAGGCAGAGAAAATAAAAAATTGGCATTGCCCTTTTTTATTATTTCAGTGTTATAGTGGAGTATTTTATTAATTGGTGTTGGGGGTGTTTGACAGATGATGGCAAATCAAGGTTGAATTAGATCAATTCTATAGGCCTGATCTAGGAGGAGCAGAGTTGTTGCTTTAAAACAGCTCTTCTAGTCTGCTGCTGTGGTCAAATGTGAAAGACACTGTAGGGAGTCCTGAAACAAATGTTTAGCAAGCACAGCCAAGAGAATAACAGTCCCACTAAGAAAACTCCTTGTTCTGGGTAGAAATAGACTGAAATAAAATCAAAATTTCCTTGATGAAGGAGAAGTTTACCTTAATTCAGGAACTGGATTGTGTGAGCACACTTTTTTCATTATTTTTTTTTCTTAGGATATTCTGTTCATGTGTCCTTGTCCACTCAGCATCCTCTTGGCCTGCTCAAAACTTGCTAAGAGGCATATCTTTCAAAGCTAGGAAAAAATACTTTCCTTTTCCATCTGAAGAGGGTTTTAGAAGAGGGAAGCCTAAAGCCAAACCAAGATATGATCAGCATTAAGATTTGAAAGAGTTGTGTATGTGTAATAAACATGTGTTGAACAGTGTATAATGTAGGAACTGAATCTTTACACACCATAAATGATGGAATCTTGACACAAACACTGATAACTTAAAAGGAAAACAATTCCTGACTTAGTTCTGCACAGAGCGTGGGGGTTTTGTGTGTGACTAACATAGGGCTCTGACACTAAGAGCTAACTTACTAACTAACTTGGCATCCTTGCAGGAATGGAAAGGCTGAAAGTCTTCTACAATAAGAGTTTCCTTGTATGAAGTCAAACCTCTCAAAACGAGGAAGCTATTTAGCTGTTCTCTCAATTTCTTTCTAAAGCAAACATTGATTTTTGGAAAAACAATTCTGAAAAATAACTGATGCTGAAGATACTTTAGTGCAGTATACTCTTTCATGGATATCTATTGCTTCTACTGAGGAACTCCATATCAAGGTGTACAGTTTAATTTTCTATTTAGTGATAAAAACACTCAGTGATCTCATCCTCACCTGAGATTATAGCCGTAACCGTTCTCTACAGTTGTGAATTAGATCTTTACATGTACTTCTGTCAACCATTACGTACATGCTTCCCTGTGTCGGGGTCTGTTATCAGCATGACAAGAGATGTATAAACTCTCTGGTGTCTTTAATGTTCTTGGTAAGATCTAAAGAAGGCACTTAAGTAACTAACGTCTTGATACTTATGATAGGAAGAGTGAGTGGCAAGTTTTAAAGACTGATGGAAATAGAAGAAATACAAGTAACATTTGAATGTAACTTAAATCTTTTATGTGCACTTGAGTTTCATCTCCAGATAATGGCTATTCCCTGCAACGTATGCTGCTCAAAATGACCTGAACAGCTGTTTCATAATGCTTTTTATTAGGGAGGAAAAAGGTATAAAAATGTGAAAGTTTTTGGACCTTGAAGGTTAGCCTTCTGGGACATCTCCAGCAGATGGAATATATTATTCTGTCAGTTATTGTAGGTTGTGTATACAACTCGTTATCGTAAGATTCGTCAAAGTCACAGGACTCTGTGATAAATCTCTGCTGGGGTAAAAACAAACCTCCCTATTAGTGTGCTTTTTTCTTTTTTTTTGCTTTTTGGAGTTTCTTGCATGCCGACATATTCCTCATATTACACACACATATTTAAAGTGAAACTGCACAAGAGTAACTTTTCATCAGGAATGGGGAGAGAACTAATTGTCAATGACCCCTGTAATACCTTTGTAAGCTCTCTTATATAAATTCTGTAATAGCGTTAATGTTGATTTATTCTGTCTGTAATGCTAGTTTGGATGCTGACATTCCAGAATTCACCCATCTAGTAATGGGTTGGTTGTTCTTATAAACTGGTTGTATTTCCATTGGGGTGCAGGGAAAGGGCTGCTTTCCCTCAGTGGTGTAGATGGGTTATGAACTGCAGTGTGTGTAAAGAAGCAAACATTTTAAATGAAGTGGATTATAGATTCTAGTGCTGACAAGCTGAGTGAAAGGTGAGAAAAAACATGTGGCTAAAATTAAGAGAATAAAGCAAACACTAAAGCTTTTGAAGGTCTGCGTAACTGTCAGTAAGTCAGAAAAGCATAAATAAAGACATGATCCAAATTAGCAAGAGAAAGTATCCAGATACCATGCTTCTGAAAAAGGTGTGCCTTTAATAAGCGAAGTTTAGCAGATGCTGGTGATTTTGTGGTGAGAATCTATACTAAGCGTATACTTAAGTGCTCTTTAACTTCTAAATTTGTCAGTCAGTTCAGGACTTGTAGGTAGTAATGGTACTTGCCTGTGAGTAGGAATTGTGGAAGCATACCTGTGTGCCTCTACCAGAAAGCTTTCAGTCCTGGCTGTCCTGAGTGAGAACTTCTCAGCGTATTCCATGGTTCACCTTGCATGACCAAAGTGGATGGTAGAACTGGGGATGGGAAGGGGAGAGAGGCTGAGAGGAAGCCTCTACCAAACTCACTCTTGCTTCTGATTAAATTTGGCAGCTTTTTTTGATGTTTAAAAATTTATTTTTGTTCTGCATTTATTCAGCTCCCTGATCTGCCTGGCTTAGGACCAGAGTTTAGATCACTAGTCACACTGGATTTAGCAGGGACTTTTTGCCAGATGGTCCCAGAGACCATGGGAGTGCATACTGAGAGAAGGTGTTTGCAGCTCCCTCAAATTTTTCTGATTAGTAATATCAGTGAAACTGAGTTTTGACTTTTTTTTATCCAGAAAACATTTTTGTTTCAAAGACAATACATTTAGATGAAACTTAATTTAGTTGAAAATGCTCCAACTAACTTCAGATGTGATATAAGACTGAATTTAGCTGTTCAGTAGCAAAAGAAAATTTCTGTTTCTAGTCAGAATTTATAATGATGTTTGCTTAGGATAAGCAAAAGGTGAACAACAAGGTCATGCTATAGAGTTAAAAACCCAAATGAACAGCAGAAGTCCAGTCCACCACACAGTAGTGGTAGTGATGTTCCTGTTAATATTGACTCTTTGGAACTGGAAAATAAGACCCTATTAATGCACAGCAAGTTGCGGGGGAATAAATAAGAGTTGCAAAGAGGGGCATACCCCATAATAGGATGTTCTGTTGCCAGAAGTTTTTCAGGTAGCTGTTAACACCTTAATCTAAAAAACTGGAGAAGCAAACAAACTGTATTTGAGTCCACATGTTACCTAATGATAAAACAAAGGCAGCTTTTTGCAGTGAGATTAAATTAACCTAACAGGTTGCATAGTTTTTGGTAAGCTAATTTGCAGTATTGATATAGCCCTGATAATTTTTGCTTTTGGATCCAGCATATACATTGTGACAGCCTTGCTGTGTAAGTCTCTGGGAAATGAAGGAATAAAATCCAAGACCCTGTCATAGGGGTGTTAAGGGAGAAGTCAACTGTTGACCATAGAGACAGGAAATAATTTTTCTTTGTTACGTTTGAGCAACCAGAAGAATTTTCTCACAATAGAGGACTTTGTGGGGTTTTCCTGACATCTGTCTGAAGGAAGGTGTGGGAAAAGCCTACTATTCTGGTGCATTGGTATAGAAGGTGGAAGTAAAGGACTGCTCTACCTCTGTTTTACTGCTAGAGATTTTGATTACAAAGTATAAAAGGTGTGTGGAGAACACCTATAAAATGACAGACTTAGCTAGCCTTGGCAAGAAGAGAGAAGTGAAACAGTTATTGGAGTTCAAGAATGGAAACTCAGAATTAATAGATAAGGTATAGTAGGAAGAAAGACTAAGAAGTGTCACGCTCAAAGTCTTCTCTAAGCAAGAGGAAGTACATGTTATAAAAGTAAAACTAGACTTCAATGCTAGTATAACTGAAATCTTGATCTAATCACTAGTCCAGGTCTAGAGTGTTACAAACAATCAAATGCAATAAACTTTTTGCATATTTTACAAGTTGCAATAATAAACCCACAATTTAACACATACTAAATTTCTATGTATTTCCTAGCATTTATGCTTCTCTGGGTCCTAAGGTTTCATTTGCTGGAGGGGGACAAGGGGAAGTGGTACAATGAGTTGTTGAAGTCTAGTGTCCTTCACAGGTAGGAATGATTGTGGTGACAGTTCCTCCTTCCTCTCCCAGGATCCACTTGGGGTCACTTACAAATGTTTCCTAACACACTTTTATGTATTCCTCCATCAGTGTGCAGTTCCATGTTTCATCTGAATTTATACTGTATGTTCCCCTTCATGTATGTCAGATAGTATTCCCTGTTTTTTACCCTTAAACCCAGTTTTGGTCTGCTCCAGGACTACGTTTTTCTTTAACTATTAGTGAATTGCTTATATTTGTAGGTCTCCAGTGCCAAGCCTGTGACCTGCCTCTTATCTCCTTTCTGTATTCTAAACACTGCATGCTGTGCTTCCACTTCTTAAGGTCTCAAATGTTCTACTCAGCCTGTATTTCTATAAACTGTCATTTAGTTATAAATTTCTCATTCTACTAGAACTGCTGTTACTACTGTAGATCTGAAATTATGGTTGTACAACACAAAGATAAATGAAAGTTAGATATAGACACCTGGTGAATTAAAGAAATTGCTGTCACAGCTAAATCAGGCCTGAGAAGCCTCATTCCCTAGTCTTGCAAACTCAGTACAAAGCTTAGGCCCTGTTACTAGCAGTGCTAATACAGGACAACACAGAGGTTGGGAGTCATAGGAACGCCTTAGTGAATTCACATGAATATCCCAAGCTGTCACTTTTCCAAACGTAGGAAAGATAGGAACAATATGGGTAAATGGTGAGTTTGTTTTTTTTTAATGAGTGAAACCTGAGGTAAAAATCCATGTGAAATGGAGTTTTGGCCATATTATGTTGGAACAGGTTGTTCAGGGAAGTGGTTGAGTCACCATCCCTGGAGGTATTCAAAAGATGTGGGGCTTAGGGACATGGTTTAGTGGTGGACTTGGTGGTCATGGATGAACAGTTGGACTCAATGATATGAATGTCTTTTCCAACCTAAATGATAAGTGTAAAGACAGTAATGATGTCAGGAAATAGTCAATAATAGTCAATGCCTTTTTTTGATTCAAAATTAACACTGAGTTTGCTAAAACTGACACTACAAATGTTGTTACTTACTATTATGTGGCTAAGGATTCAGGGAGGAGCAAATTGAGTCAGAAGAGAAAGGATTAAGAAAAATACCCTGAAGCCAGGTTACTTCTAGTTATCTGGGCTTGTGAAATAAATAGCAAGAGTGATCAGAAACCACCTGAGAACCACTAAGAGGACTGGTAGAGTTTTGTGAGATGCATGGGTCTATAAAGTGCACACAATTTGTGGTTTGAAAGGGAGGGAAGGAGAAACTTCCATTTCTAGGAAAGCTCATTTCCTGGAACAATGCTGGAGTGGTCAAACTGGCTGTAAAAAAAAAAAAAAAAAAAAAAAAAAAAAAAACAAAAACCCCCCCCAAAAAACAAAAAAAAAACAAAAAAACCCCCGCAAAAAAAAAAAAAAAAAAAAAAAGGCACTCGTGATGAATCCAAGGTAGATGGCCACGTGTGAAGCATATGGTGAATAATTCACAATCTCTCATCTTTCCTCCACAGTCGCTTGTTTTTGGGTCATTCCACTGCAAAAAAAAATTATTCTAGTTATAAATACATAAAAAAGAGCCTTTTTCCTCAAGGGGGAAAGAGAGCGAGCGAGAGAGGGGGAAACGAACAGTTAAGGAAGGAAGGAAGGAAGGGAAGAAGCGAAAGAAAGAGATGTGTCTAAATACCCGGCGGAGTGAAGGAATGCTGCTAACCGAGCTCTGAGAGTTTACCTTTACTTGCTGTTCGAAAGCATCTTTCCGAATTCACTGCCTTTAATTTTTTTCCTCCTCTTTGTTTTAGATGTTACACATACCAGTAAAATACCTGAATATCCAACCGTAGAGATCACAAAAAGGGGGCTTAAATGTAAACGTAAAGAAACAAACAAACCAACCAACCCAACAACAGCAAAATGCTTTTGAAAAAAAAAAAAGAGCCTTGATTTTAAAAGAGAAGAAAAATGTAATTTAAACAAAAGTTTATTATAAAGTCAATTCAGCAAAAAAAAATAACAAAAAAAGATTTGCTACAAAGTATAGACAGAAGTATAAAATAAAAATTATTGTTTGAAATGAGGGTGTCGTCCTTTTTATAAAATATGCCCAGAATATCTCGCAAAGGACAGGGATTTTAAGGCGAGGAAGGCTAAATCCCGCACCGCTCCC
>JAVJGJ010000057.1:12066077-12083668 GCA_035590215.1 Microhierax caerulescens
AAAAAAAAAAAAAAAAAAAAAAAAAAAAAAACCAACAACCCCCCCCAACAAACAACAAAAAACCCAAACAACCCCAGAAAAAAAAAAAAAAAAAACACCCAGACAGTAAGAAGGAAATAAGTAACTGAACATGAATTGGTCAGGAGCAATCATGTTGGATCACATGGGATATTTATCTGTGATGTGGCAATGTGTGCTGTAGATAGAGGCAGAAGACAGTTTACACACTGATTTGAGCCATACTTTCCTGTCTCATCCTTATATGTGCCTAAACACATCATCTGGATTGTGGCCTAGAAAATTAGCTCAGGCTACTGTAAGAGGGAGTATGATACTTCATGAAATATTTACCAGTGGTTCACTGTTTAACTGAGAAATACACTTAGAGATGTTTCCGAGCCTGATGCTATCAAATAAACCCATCAGTGAGTCAGATCATGGACTAGAGGAATTTTTATTCAATATGCAGTTGGTATTAACTCAGAAGTGGCTGAGAGCACTTTGGAAGACTGCCTGTAAGCCTCCCACAGAGGCAGCAATGCTCAGGCAATTGGCTCCTATGTGTTCCCTTGCTAATCCTGTATCTCCCTAATTTACTGCAGTGGTCTGTCTCCACACTTCTGATACTGAGTACAAAGGCAGCTGTTTGACCTGATCTCTGGTCTGTTAACCAGCTGTTTATGGTACAAATGCCGCAGCATGGAAGAGAACCTCCTCACTACATAGCATAGGGGGGATGCATTCTGCTCAGATGAGCCCTTGTAGGCAGAGCCTTTTCTGCTATGGCATAGCAGTGCAGCACCTGCCCCTCTTGAGGTCATACGATCCAAATTATTTTGGGGAAGTGAGGGCAGCCTTTGAGAGAAGGGGGTGGGGGGGATGTGGGAAAGCAATTTAAGATTCAAGGGTTCTCTTCTTACGGAGAGCTCAAACTCTGGTTAAGACTGTTATTTTCTAATTAGTTAAGTAACTTTTAATATTAAGAATTATAATGCAGATTGTGCATCAGGGAGTGGGGCACTAATATATAAATGGAGGTTGCCTGGGGAAACAGTCTATGAAACTTGCCTTTAAAAGCATGGATAAATGTGCTACACAACTTGAATTTTTTTCACCACCACTGCTTTAGAATGTCATCTTATTAAATGTTTCAATAAGGTAGCCGCGGACTCACTCCAGTGCCGTTTAAAATATATGGTCTTTTATGCCACTGACCAAACTTCAAACATCAGTAACTTAATTTCAAAATTGCAAGGGACAGCAAAAGGGAAGAAGGGGGAAACCCAACTAGTGCTTAGGCCAGCAGTGACATGCAGAGCAACTGTAGACTGAAATTTTCCATTGCAGTTCACTAGTGACTGTGTGGAATTGAAGGCCTTTTTGCACTGCCTCAGGGCCTACTCGCTGAAGGTGAGAAGTGGGTACTTCATCTTATAAATGGAAATAAGAGCAACGTTTTGCATTGCTGCCTCTTTTGCCTGTTTGTGTACTGGTTTTGTAAAAAGCAGAGGCTTGACAGCTTTTGTGTCAAACACTTTTCCACAAAATAAGCAAAAGTGGCTAGAGACTGTTAAAATGAGAATGGAAGACAATGACCAAGCTCCGGTATGTGTAGTAAGGGGCTGCTAGACTGCAATGGAAAGCCCGTTTTGGTGTTTGAGGCTGTTTGTAAAAGGTTTCTGGCCTGTTGAGGAGTGAGCGCAGCATGAGTCAGTGTTCCTGGATTCTGTTGCTAGCTCTGTTACTGATTTGCTATGTGACCTTGGGCAGACAATTAACTCACTGTGTTTCAGTTGCGTCATCTGTTAAATGAATATGAGTCTTGTCTCTGTCACAAAGATATTGTGAGTCTTAATTGTTTATGAAGTGTTTTTAGACTGACACAGCGTTACAGAAATGAAGAATGGTATTAGTCAAAGCAGTATTAAACACAGACTTACGTGTTTGTTTATTGTTAGCATAAATAAGGAGGGGTGGTAATCAGGAATGTCAGCTTCTGCAAGAAGAGAAGCTGATTTTTGCAGAAAATGTAGTGAATGCTTTGTGGGGAAAATAAGATGTGATCCAATAAAGAATGTAAAGCTACTTCTTAGTTCCCAAAACTTGTTCTTTCTGGTGGGAATGACAAAACATTATTGTGGGAGATCAGGTCATTGTGTTAAAAAAAAAAAAAGCTATACTTTTTTAACCAGTTCTACTTAAAGGGTCGAATAGTAAATCTACTTCTACTACTCCTTTAAATACACTTTTCATCTTGACTATATGAGTTAATGTCTTGAAAAGCATGTATTTGGCATGTTTTACCTTGTATGAAAGCTGAAAAGACTCCAGAACTAGAAGTTAAATAAACTCTGGTTCTTTGGGGTGCATGTGGTCCATTTGTATGTGTATAGATATAAATGCTATACTGGCCATTACTTAAATGGAAAAGAAAAAATTCCATGTTCTTTTATTGGTTTAGCGCTCTGTTTAAATAACCAGGTGTTATCCACTTTCTAAACAATTTTAGTTTGCTTGGTATGTCTGTTTGTCTATGTCTCATCTCAGATGATGTTTAAAAATAATTTTGATATACAGGGATTCATGCTGTTCTTTCTATTTTCCTAACCACAAATCTGTGGAAATCTCTCCTTTTATTTCTGTGCTTTAGAAATTCTTCTATGCAGCACCTGGAATAAGCTGCCAACTTATAAGTTGTCAACTTACAAGAATAAGGCCTGTCAACTTGCCTAAAGATACATGCATGAGTGACTTTTACACCTTACTGTCAGTTTAATCTTATCGGGTATTAAAAAACCTCTGTATGTCTGAGTATAGGAGGAGAGAAGTCTAATAAAACTTCGCTTTGACCTCTCTACACAGTGAAAACTGACACATTCTAGTCTCAGACAATGATATTTGGTGTTTGCAAGTGAATGTTCAAAAACTCTCCAGAGGGCTAGCTAGATATAGCTAGGCAATCCCCACATTTTAAAGTGGTTTTGTTTGCTGTTACATTGTGAGCCTTCACGCTTGAATGATTTTGCATTTATACCTGCTGCACCTATTACTGGCTAAGATTTTCTTTCTACTGTTCTCGTGAATGTTATGTCTGAAACCCTGAAACCAATGTATTTTGCTGTCCTTTTCAAATGTAGTGATGGGTCATTAGGGTGGTACCAGTATTGCACCCTGCCATGATCAGTTCTAGTGACACTAACATTTTCCTGTTTTATTTCTACTTCAGTAGGAAGTAGTATATGTAATCAGAGTGGCTGTGTCTTAGTGATATACATAATTAAGGCATTCCAAAGATTAGTTTTTGTTGTTGAGATCTTTCCTGTTGATCCTGATCTGCATAAGATCTATCAGCCTGGAAGTGAAAAGAATTAGTTGCTCTGAAGGCTGTCCAAAGTCTTTCTTTAATCATGAAAACCTGGGAAAATAGGTGCTGCACGATCTTTCTGCCAGTTAGAGGCAGTCAAGAACTCTAAGAGTATTTTTTTAATGATTATTGCAAAAAAGAAAAGCAGTTGCTTGTCATTTACATAACCTTGCTTGGGCTGAATTTAATCAGCAGAAAACATCTGGAACTGATTACCCTTCGATTTAGAATGTCCAGTAATCTGCTGTGTACATACAACTGGTGCACCTTTAGCATTAAAATACTTGGCTAAACAATCTTTTGCAATATTGTTATCTTTTGGAAAGAAAAGAGGAAGCAAGAGTAATTTCCTAATGAGCAAACATTTGCAATGCTCTATATAGGTTGCGTTGTACATTGATTTTGTGCAGCTGTTGTATGAAATCTATTGATTAGAGTTAATAAATTTCTAAGTGAGTAAGACTGCTTATTTGAATTGATTAAAATTGGGCCAAATTCTGAACTCTTTAGCATTGCTTGACTATAACACTTTGACCTTGTTACTTTTTTTTGCTAGAATGCAGTGTTGAATTATGAGCAAACTTGGAGGATGTAAAAAGATGCTGCCTATGATCTTAAAGTGGTGTTCCTTAAAATTTTTAGTCTTTCTTGTAGGACTAGAGTCTTGGACTTTTATAGTAAGCTATTGATAACTGCTTTTCATCTGACTTTTCTGTTAAATAAAACTAAAGAAATCACTGAAATGGATAGTAATAATGAACAAAAATGCTAACCATTGTTAAAAATCCACTCAGTGGGAGATATATGGAAAAATAACTAGTGCATTTAAGCAATGTTTTGTGTGGACAATACATTCCTTTACAAGGGAAATTGGCAAAACTGGAATGTATGCTCCTTTTCAATATAAATCCTGTTCACTTGTGGAAGAATAAATTAACCTCTTTAGAAACTTTAATGGAGTAAACGTATCTCTGGGAAAAGCTCTTCCTCAGTATTATCCTGCAGAGAAATCTGCACTGACTATCCCAGCTGACTTAGCAATAATTTCTATGGGAATTTCTATGGGAATTCCTCTGGGGGAATGGGTGATGAATTACTTTGGACATGCTTTGCCCTTCTCTTAGGGAGTTGTTTTGCTTCACTGACATTAGCATGGAAGGAAAGACTCCTATATGGCACCCTACTGCCTTGTATTATGAAAAAATACAGATGCAATAGGTACTACCCAATATAGCAGAAAAGTACCCACCCTGGAAATATATGACACCAGTCATGGCTATTTAAATTATGTATTATTAAAATAATGTATTTTTTATTAAGCATCTTCCAGCAGCGGCGATCCACTTTTAAGGAAAAAAAACTCCTGGGGTTTCTTCTCTTTCATTTTTACTATGGTCTGTAGTATGTGGTCTCTCCAACAGGAGCATTGTGTATAGTTGGCATGGACTTAAACCTTTCTGTAAAAGGAGGAGAATTTTTTTCATCTTTGAATGAGGTGAATTATGGGGAGAGCATCTGTAACACAATTCTGATAACTAATTCCAGGAATTCTGGCTTGCTCACAATCTGGTCCTGAATCTGCTTCATGGGTACGTAAACTGTGACTGTTCTGACCCTTTGGATCCATTTGTATTCCTTTAAGTATTATATTATGCTGAGTTCTCAGAACTTGATTCCAGTTGTCAAAAAAAAAGTCTTAAGCAGCATAATGCCAGTATTTGTTGCCAGTGGCTTTTTCATTCTGTTTTTAATGGGGTGAATCAGACCATGGCAATGGGATATTCTAGACCTTGTTGTATTAACTCAATTAAGTTCCATTTCAGGTCAGATTGACCTGAGTCTATCCTAGATTAGTTTGTGCTGACTGAGGTATCGTGAAGTAAGTGTGTGTCGGAAGCCCTAGATAGAAGTCTACAAGTTTCTCTTGCTGTTTATTTGAAGGGTTTAGATTGGCTGCTGTTTCTATAACCTTGTAAAAGAGAGAGAGTGCACTAGATTTTGGTGCATTGGGGGGGGGGGGCGGGCAGCAGCTTAAGGTTTACAGAGATGCATTCAGACAGCCTGAGCAGAAGGTATGTACAATAGTATTCAGAGACTTGTCTTAGAGTAATTAAATACTTCTTAACACTGGTTAAGAATTCTGGTATTTTTCCTTTTCTTGCTGGAGAAATGGTATCTCTGGAAGTTCTGCAGTTGCACTGTTTCTAATAAGGTAAAATCACGTTCATAAATCAATAGGCCTATTTGCATGTCATATGAATGACATCAGTTTTAGATGATAGAGACCTACTTGGATAAAATGATGATGGCAGTTTTTATGGGGAATTGGTTTGCCTGGTAAAGATCCTCAATTTACGTTATTTGCTGTGTTCTGCTTAAATCTTCTTAAAGGGTAAAGATGTTTTTGCTAGATAAATAAATACATTAGTATATGCCCAACTCAGACATGCACTGCTTGGAGTGGAAACAGCCTTGGGGGGGGGATACTTCTTGAACCTCTCTTTACAAACAGAGCAAGGCAATTTAAGTCAGTGTCCATAAAATCTGCATCAGTAGCAATGTCTAAAAAAAAACAAACCAACAAACCAACCAAATAAACAAACAAAAAACCACCAAAACCCAAAAAAACCAAAACAAACCCACCAAAATTAATTTGAACAAGTTTTCTGTTTAATAGTTTAAAGCATTTAATTCAGAATAAGGCTTGTTAAGGAGATCTCTGATGCTTTCTTCTACCTCCATCTCTGTATCTTCCCTCTCCAACATGGGATGGATATTAGTGTTCTCCTTTCGTAGGATGCAATCACACATCTACAGTCATTTCTCTTCCTCCCTTCATTTAGATGCTGCTGTGACTGGGTCATGTAACTTTTTTCTATGTGAGGTGGAATTGCCAGAGAGATTTTTCCAATGTTTATCTTGTTAGTTTCTCTGCCAACCATCTGAAGAAACTATGCTGCATGGAGATAGAATGTCTTAGCTTTGCACATCCTCCCTTGTGTAGTGCAAATGTGTCCCACCTCAAATGATGAAAATATAGCTTTTTTTTTCCAAGAGACTCTCTCCAAAGGAATTGATGACCTAGCCATGAAAAAAAATGAAGGAATTGTTGTAGAAAGATTCTCTTAAAGTTCAGCGATCTCATCTAAACAGTTGCTTTTGCAACTGAACAACTATTCCAAGGTAAATAATGGTGTTGAGTTTGTCTCCATGCTGCCAGCTTTCACTTAACCTACGTTGAACTGCAAGTAATTTTATGTGTTGTTCTGCCTGCCTATCTATAAGGACCTCAGAGTGGAACAGGAAAGTGCTAAGGTTTTAGTTGTGAATCTCTTGTAGTATTAGATGAGAGTGATTACATCTTGGCATAACATGGAGAGGTCCTGTCAAGGAGGCGCCTCTTTGCCATGATAGCAAATATCATTATAATAACATTTGCAAAGCCAGAAGTGGTCAGTACTTTGAACCAAGTGCAAGATCTTCCCTTCACTTGTGACTTCAACCTAATTTAAAACCGAGATGAAAAAAGGACCATGTCCAAATCTGGATAAGAGAACATTAAAGCATTTATAGCTTAAAAAGCCAACTTGTAAGGCATGGATTTTTGGGAAATCTGGGACAGGTTCCCCCACAGAAAAACGTAGTCAATGCTCATAACAAGGAAGTAATGTCACAAGAGCCTCATTGAAAAGGAAAGGGGTGTGTGTGTGATGGGGAACAAGGTGTTATTTTCCCCTACTGGTCTGAAAGCAAGTCTCCAAAATCTCTGTGTACTACAGTCCAGTAGCTTTTATGATGCTAAGAGTCCACATGGCAGAGTAAATATTGGGTCTTCATGCTTTAGGATTGTAATAAGTGTTTACATTATCCTCTCAGAAGAAGTAATTTGCCTGTTGGGCTGTGTCTTTCTTACTTCCAGAGTCTGTAATACCTTCCTATAAAGGTTTATTGGAATGACATTCACTCTTACTTACAACCTTGTAAAGGTAGGGTATGACATGGTGTGATTAGTGTCATATTTTTTTTCCCCATAGCAATATTAATAATCCTTGAGGCCAGTGAATTAATTTTCCATTCACTGGTCAGGTGCACATTCAGATCTGCACTATAATCAGTGTAAACAAATTCTGGTGTGTTCCAAACTCCATGTGAAAAAATTTAATGGATGAAATGACCTGTCAAGAATTCTTGGGTACCATCTAGACTTGGAAAGTTCCACAGCTGCAGAACACCAGAAGTTCTCTGTGAAGCTAGCACTATATATTTGCCCTGTCCTTGTGCATCCGCTCTTCACCTCTGTTGGAGACAAGGCAGTGCATAATACAGTTCTTTGTCCTGATTTGCTGTTATCTGATATTAGGAAAATCCAGCTGTTTTTTCTGTTTCAGCAGTTGTTCAGAAGTGCAAACCATTCCAGGATGGTATGTATATGTTTGCTTTTGAATGACCATAGAATCCTGCTACCCCTCCATGTGTACTTACCAAAAAAGATATACTTAATAATTTGTCCAGATCTAATGGATGAAGCAAAGTAATTATAATTTCAAAGCATTCCTGAATCAACACTTCAGGAGTCTTAAATAGTCTTTACGTAGACTGTATCTGGTTTGCTGAAGGTAAAGATAGAGGCAGAATTACCTGTTCTATTCTAATCTAGTCTCTGAATGAAATAGAAGTTGTTTTGGAATAAAGTGCCTTTACTTGTCTTCAGAACCCAGTCTTGCTATGGCAAGGAGCTAGTACCCATGCTCAGATTATTGATTCAAGTCAGGTGTGCTTTTGGCTCTATCCACTGGACAGAGTCATGGTAATATGGTGCTTTCTTCAGTGGTCCTTCTGGGCACTTAGGCAGCAGCAAAGGCTTGTGAAATCTATTGTGAGGAAAATGAAGCTCAAGTAATTTAGGGAGAACCCTTCAAGGTATTGATGAAACTGTCAAATGTTTGACATTGCTTCAAAAGGAGACAGTATTCCATAGCTGTCTAAAACATCTTACAAAACAGTGTTGCTGATGGAAATGTTTGCCAGGGCTGAATTTTTTTTTCCCCCCCCCTAAAAGAGAAACAGTCTTGAGCAATGTTTTTAATTTCAGCTATAAATGTATTTGTTAGTTTACTTAACTCACAAAGTTGGTATGTTGATTTTTTTTATGAGCTGAAAAAATTTACCCAAGGGCTCTAACGAAGTTATTCTAGAAACAATTTTATTTCAGTTATTATAAGATCCTAGCATGTTTTAAGATAGAAGTTGGGAAATGCTGTTTGGATACTTCAACTGAATTAAGACACTGAGTGATATCTGAATCTTTCATGCTACAGAAAGGTTAAAATGATGCTCTGTAAGGGAAGTCTAGTTTGCCTACTAACAAATAGCAGAACTTCTTCACTCAGTAGCACAAAGATGACCATCATACTCATGTTTGCTGTTTCTGTTCTTTTGACAATATATCTGAAACAGTTAGTAATGTTTAAAAAACAAATTGCACTTGCTTTTTTTTTTTAGTTAAAAAAATGTTTGGAAATCAAGACGGTATCATAGAAGTCTGGGGTTTTTTTTGCCCCCTGTTGCCTCTGTTAGCGTTACACATCTGTAGTTGAGTATATAAAAATGTTAACTCTTAAATCATGAGATAACAGCACTGAGAGCTGAGCTATGTCGCTTTCACACATAGAAAAGATGAATTTTTGTCTCAGTCCTCAGTAATGTGGCTTAATGAAGCACAGATGGAACAAAAGTCTTGTAATGGGGCTGATCAGGTAAGAAAGTACGTATCTGCTGTGATTTGTTTAGTATCTAATTTCTCTGAAGATGCTGATTGTAGTCAAGTCACTCAAATTCAGCATTCATACAGATTTCTGAGATTGTCTGAAACTACAGCCAGTTCATAATGTGCTGACCTTTGTATTTGGCAATCTGTGCACTAGCAGTGATTTTTTTCTCAGTTCTCTGCTTTTCAGGGCTTCATTGCACATCTCTTCAAGAGGAGCACTCTGCTCTATGGAGATGCATTTTATGGGGGGAATGGGTCAGTCAAACTGAGAAGTGCAAGATGTGCTTAATTAGGAGTAAGCTGTCCTCATCCTCTTGCACACAGGTCCTTTAGTGAAAGGAAAGGTGAGACACACAGTGGAGCTGTCTCATTATATCTGTCAGTGTGGTTGTTGCCATCGCTGATTTTTTATTTTTATTTTTCTAAACAAAAATCATGGCCTGCTACCAGAGGATAATCAAGGTCACCCTGAGCTTCAAGAGCTACAGGACACATTCAAATGTGTTTCCACAATGTCATCAGAAATGAAAGATTTTAGGCCTCTAGCAGAGGGACTGTGTCAACTCAGAGTTGTATCTCTGTTATAAACATCACGGTTGCCCTGTCGTGTAAACTTTTTCATTGCTATTTGAGTGTAGAATACTAACTATGCTAACTTTCTAAATATAGTAATTTGAGTCTCAAAAAATTGAATTAAAGTTTTGTTTTATTTGTAGAAGCAAAAGCTTAGCAACTTCTTTGCAATAAAAATAAGTTTGAGACGCTTAAAAATATTTTAAATATTTCCTAATGAAAAGCCTGCATGAGCAAAGAAAGCAGGAACGTAGTAGTATTAGTGAATGCATATACTGGTTGAGCTCTCAAGCACATAGTTGAAGATTTCATCAACTTAATTTTAAATAAAAAGCAATTGGTGGATTTGCAGCATTTCTAGGAATATAACTTGAGGGGGTTTTTTAGCTTATAAGGTGTTACAGTTCAAATTCTATCATCTGAAGACCCAACAGAAGAAAATATAGTATCAGGTACACATAACAATGGTAATTATCTAATTCTTAGGTAGATGAACCTCACACTCTTATGCAGAATACTGCCTACCTAAAATATCTTCACATTCAACATTTCACAAAGAAGTATTTAGAACAAATGTATTTGAAACAGGAAGCAAGCACTCCCATAAAGTGTCTTTTCACCTGGAATGTACAGGATAACTGCTGGAGCTTGTAGGCAGGAATAGTTTTGATTTAGTGCAGTCAATAGCTACAGATTATTTTTCTGAACTTACTTTGAGTTTTAGGACAAATAGGGCAAATATTTCCTCTAGTATCAAGTTTTACTTCAATTTACAGCATTTCTCTGGTCAGGACATAATATGCAGATTGGTAACAATTTATGTCTTGAGTTCATATTTAACTGCTAATCAATGGGAAATAGTTTTACAAAGATTCAATTGTGTGATGCAAAGAACTTTATTTGACCAGCAAATAATTGTAGTATATGTCATTATAATTACAATAACTGGGGTTTGTATTCTTCTGAGTCAAAACATTGACAACAATTCAGAAGATGTTTTTAATTTTACTGTCACTGCAATTTATGTACTTTGACCATTAACAGTCATGAAAAATAAAAATGTTTTCAGACTGGTTTATTTTCTCTAATAGCCACGCTAAAATGGTACTTCCTTTTAAAAACAAACATTTTTATTATAATGGCAGCTCTGAATCTTATAATGGAAAGTAACTCTCCATTTTTATATTACATGATACATTCCCTGTGTGTAATTCTAAGAGTTTGTATGTGTTGAGATTTCTCCTTGCAGAGCTAACAAGCTGCCAAATTACATTTCACTGGCTATTAATTGTTTCATTTTAAGGTCAAGTTCTTGTCCTTTAAAAAAAAAAGGCAAGCAGTGGAGAAGGATTGCTTTCAAAGCTATTTTTATCTTTTTTTTTTTTTCTTATTGTATATTTTGCTCTTCTGAATACTGAACTAACAGTCAAATATTGCTAGCCCTAAAAAGTGAAATCCATTAATATTGGTCAATTGAATTTAGTCTTAGAGAGCTGACCTCTGAACACATTCTCAAGGTGTAGGTGGTATCTCCAACTCAGAAAATGTGTTCAAAATACACATGCAAGAATTGTCAGATAACTGAACCTTCATTCTGTTTCTTTTGCTCAAGAGAAAAAGAAGATATTTTTGAAGTTGAAATAAGTAAAACAAATATAAAATTTGCTATAGAATATTGAGAAACATTGTTTTGATGTCATTTGAATACAACTTGTCTTGTTAGATGCTTTCCCAAAGGTGTCCAGTTCATATTCCTCCTGGGCCAGCTGTGGCAGCATCTCCTGCATATTAGGCTGAAAAGTAGCTCGCCCATGACAATAGATGTCAGCAAGTTACTCTGTGCTGTTTCAGCCACCAAGAGTTAATGGCAAACAAACTGCTGCAGCAGAATTGGAGTGGTTTGGGGGTTTTTTGCAGCAAATTTTGCAAATTGCAGAAAGCTGCAGATTTGCTCAGTTATTGACATGTTTATGCAAGACTCTGTAGTATTAAGCCAGCAAACCTGTGAAGAGAAGAAACAGGAGAGGAAGGTTATGGAGGGATTTCTTGTTGATTATGAAGCTGAGTTGGCATCATAACATATTCAAATGTGGTTTAGGACAGATTTTTGTGAGATGTTTGAGGAGATGAGGTACTTGCTCTCATAACACAAAGAATAACCTCAGTGTCTGAGAAGTCTTTAGATAGGGTAGGTATGTAGGTGCTTTGCTTTGTGCAAATGTTCTTTTTCCTGTTGATGTTACTTCCTGCATTTTTCCTGCTGACATAATTCTTCTGCTACTGCCATGTGGCACAGTTAACAGCTGAACTGTATCTGCTGCACAATTCCCTCTGTGGATTTCTCTGAATATTCCTCTTCCCCAGCTAACCAGGAAAATCTGTTTTCCAACCTTTTTGGCAGACCTTACCCCTTATTGCCATCCGTATCAACTGCATACATGTCACTGAGTTTGGAAGCCTACTTTTTTCTTTTAGGAGAAATAGCTTTCATAAGAAGGCATTACTTTTTTCAGGAACAAAGCTCAAGAGAGAAGAAATCTTAAAACAAAGATGTCAATGTTCACTTGTATATGCATGTAGAAACCTGGCTAAATATCTGAGATACACATGTATGGACCCTGTATCTTAAGAGAAGGAAGATTTCTATGGATGATTCAGGTTGAAAATGAGAAACCCCTCTAGGGTTCAGTTTTTGGCTGCCTGCTTCTCTGGCTTCTTTGTCTTCCTCTAGTCTGTTTAGCTCAGTAAGATGGATGAAAAAAGTCCATAGAGGTAAACTTTGCAACAAGTAGTGGCTCCAAGTTATGCACATGCTGTTGTGCACACACAAGGAAAAAGATATCTGGTTTGCAAAGTTGTAGCCAGTCCTGAAATATCATGTCCTTTTTCCCTGTGAAAGGCAAGAGGTCAGAGGGAAGCAACCAGGCAGTTGGACCACATACCTAGCCATGAAGTAAATATTCATATTAGTCTAACATGCAGTGTGACTAAATGATAGCAGAATGACTACAGCTCACTTGCAGTTAGCAGCATTTAGCACTGTTTAAAAAAAAAAAAAATCCAATCTGACTTTTTTTTTTTAACAAGTTTTAGCTTGCTATTCTGACAAGGAACTAAACCCCATTTCCTCTAGCTTTCTATTGTGTGTCATTCCCATGAGGAAAACTGAAAGCCAATCCTGGGCATAATACAACCAGAAATGTAAAAGTTAAAATAGCTAGATCAGTAGCTTTTCTTTGTCATTTAACTCCACGTTTTCATTAATACTTTTATCGTCTCACAATCAATAGACCTTTAAAAATAATTTGCTCAGATTAAATTGGCCAAGGAAAATCCTATCTTAACTTAATGCTTTTGAAAGGAACTGAACTAAGTGCAATGGAAATCATAGCTTGCTATCTGAACAGATAATGAATGGCACCAACACTGCATGCTTCTCTACTATGTTCCATTAATCTCCAATTCTCTTCTGACAGGTCATATCTGTCTATGAGGAGGTACTTACAACTCCTTGTGCAATTGGTCCCTGGACACTTTTCTGAATCTATCAACAAACCTGCTTGTCAGTTAACACCAAACATTACGCAGGTTCAGTGGTATGGATGTTTGCTTGCTCTACAAATTATTTTGTACAAAATACTCTGTAAATGTTCTAAGCTAATGTTTGATTTAAGGAAAGATGTTGATTTAGTGCTGAATGTATTTTTTGTTAAGTAGATCTATGATTATAATGCTGTAGAATATTTTTGGTGATTTTTTTTTTGTGAATGTGTTACATTCTTCTTGTTTGCTAGGTCTTACAAAGATGTTCAGGTAGTTGAGTAGGTAACAGCATCTTCTTATGTATTCAAAAGTATGTTTCATTGTTTTCTCTTGACGTGTTTTCCAGTACTACAAGCCTTTGTGATTTTGTATTATGTGTTGGTGTTAATTTATATCTCCATGCTGTCCTGATAGATGTAAAGAATGGTTGTGGTTCCATGGAGTGTAAGTCAGTATGTAATTTGTCCTGCAGGCTTATCTAAACAAAAGAATGTACAACAAATAAAGTCAGCATTAGTGCATTTTGAGTGCTGATTGTTACAAATCAGATACACAGGAAACCAGATCTTGAAGTTTATCTAAAACACTTGCAGTCAAACATGTAACTAAGTACAGTAGCAATAGTGCATGACACCTTAGAATATACTTAGCAATATGTTTGCAGCGCAAGAAATTTTTTCTTGTTCCTCAGTTCCCTTTTTCAGAGGCTCTCTTGTTTCTGTTCTGCTAGCAAACTACTGTTTAATTCATTTTAGTCTTATTCTGCAGGTCTTCTGGGAGCAAAATCAAATTCAGAGAGAATGTACAGCCATGCAGTATCAGCCATGCAGTATCAGCCATGTCTCTAATAACAATAAATTTAGATGCCTAAAATTAGGTACATAAAGTGGCTTGACTTTTTTTAACTGTACTGAGCACTTGTAGCTCTTAGAGTTTTGCATGAGATAATATGAGTATTTGGGATTTGCTGATGGCTTGCATTTGTGAATACCTAGTAAGGATTTAAAATCCCATCTTTAGAAGCTCCTTTTTTAACACTTTTCCAAAAAATGAAAATAAAAATATTTCTTTTGTATCTAGTATACTCAGACACTTTAGTTCCACAATAGTATGAAGAAAAGCTCTCATAACTCATAAAGAAGTTATTCAGTCTATGCTAATGATATGTTTTGCCAATTCTGTATTCTTCCAGTATGACTGCTCAAATAAGCTAGAATACCATTTGGCTGCTGCGATGAATAATAATAGCAAGTTGAAAAGGTTTTTAAAGGCTGGCTGGTGATCAGGTGTCAGATACTTATAGGTGCCTTGGCTTTCATAAGTCATTGTTTCCTTTTTTCCTGAGGAAAGTAAGGATTTGGAAATGCATCGGTCTAGGCCTCAGAATGCCATCCCTCTCTATACAGCTTCAAAAATACTGAATTTTGAGCAGTGGGGTGATACGAGTTCCTGCCACAAGAAATAATGCTGTGATCTCACAGGTAGTTCCTCCCTGTGGGTAAAATAAGCCTAGCCATCTGATGGGTTTTCTGTCAAGGTGCAGCCTTACATATGAAAATAAACAAATCACATTTACTTCATAAATGTTTGTTACACTGAGTAGTAGAGGAGGGATGTTATGAGAGAGTGTTTTAACAGCTTCTCATCTGAAAGTGACTAAAAGACAGTGGCACTGAAGGAATAGATTGGAATTTACTTTTGGTCTCAAGCCTGTTTTTTTTGAGTGTTCTGTTTTAGAACCAACCAACCAAACAAGCAAAACCCCCAGACAGAAAAGCCCCCACCCTTACTTCCATCTGGTAGAGAAGACTTTATCCTAATCAGAATTCTTTATATGTTAACCTTTTTACTGCACTGCTTTAGCTTACCTTTTATGCCCCATCTGAACCTTCTCTAACCCTGTGTTTTTACATGCAGCTCTACAGCTTTCCTGGTCATCTTTATGCATCTGCTCTGTGAGCTCTCCCCGTCACCAGCTACTTGGCATTGTCTTCACAATAATCTATTGTTTCTACAATTTGAGAAATAAATATTCACGGGATGAGTACTCTTTTATGTTAAACTGTCGCAAATTTACCATCCATTTCTATCCATGTACCTGTATTTTCCCAGTTTAATTTGCCAGATATCTCCTTTCATTCAAGTTCTTTGGTGTTTGTATTCCTAGGAGTAGCGACTGCAGGTGCTGTTCTGTATAACATAAGCAGCTACTGCAACTCTATGGCTGTGTGGGAACAGTATGGAATATCTTTACATTTGTGTTTGGTTTTTTGGTGAATATGAACAAAACTAACAGTTAGTTTACACTATATATATAAAACACTGTTGTAACAGTAAGTTGGCATTATTTGCAATAGAGGAGACCTACTTTTTTCACTAAAATGGAGAAAAATAAAAGTCAGACATGGTAAAGGAAATCAGATTTTTTAAAGTTATTTTCTTCTGTTATTCTGCACATCTGATTCAGGTCATTAAAAATCTAACTAGATTCATAAACATTGGCTACAAAAATTAAAAATGTTTTTCACGTCTAGATCTCACAAATATCATGTATCAGTCAAAACTTGTTAAGTCAAGTCTTCTGTTATTTTCCACGGTCTTTCTTCTGCTTTATCATCTGTATCTATACAAACAGTGTTTTTTACAAATTTGTAAATTGGGAGTTCACTTTTTCCCCACACTACAAAAACAAGGTAGTGTAAAATAGATATAAAGCTAGGCAGCATTATAAAAATATCTCTAGGTTAGGTTTTGATGTGTTTATTATATGTTCTTACCATTTTAGAAACTGACACTGAAGGAAAAAATAGAAGTATATTAAACTTAGCTTTCTTTCTGCTGTTTCATTTAATGAGTTGGTCTGTTCCATGGATTCCTAGGTCTGTGTCATTCACTGCTATGTGTTGTACTGTGATAATACTATTCTGTTTTTTCAACTTCCTGCTTACAACTGTTGATGTCAGAAAACATAAAATATTTTATAACTAAATAGGTACAGCTTCTTCATATTGTGAGTAGTAGGATGTGGAAAGGAAGGATGGTTTCTCTTTTTTTCCCCTCCATATTTCTGCATCCCCTCCTTGCTACTCTGCAACAACAAAAATTAAACATTAATTCCCATAAATTCAGTTTGGAAAAGGAAAACTTATGAAAATAAATATTGAGAGGGAAGATATAGTTCTTCTGGCTTGAGCTGCAGCTGTTAAAAGCTTAACATATGTGGTAGCTGGGCATTACAGTTTTGAGTTTTATTTCTGGAAAGTATTGCAGCCATGTGTTGAATGTATTTTAATGCTCCACATTTCCTCAAAATGAAAGCATTATCATGAATGATTATTATTAATTACTTTATTGCTCAGAAGCTCATGGCTTCTTGACATTCAAAAAATTTTTGTTCCTTTTTATGTGGGTGTTGGAAATTTTTGATTTATGACTGAACATTGCTGCGTAAATGAGTTTTGGAAGTTCACTCCAGGAAAATGAAAATTAATGTCAGTGTTTCAAATAAGATAACTGCTTGTGACTCTGACAGTCACCTCAAGGACAGAAAATATTTAGAAAAGAGGACATGTTACTTGCATTTACCATTGATGTTAATGTTGGGACGTGTGGACCAGAAAACATTATTAATGGGTTAATATTTTAAAGTAGGAACACCCAGAATAAATGCTTGATAAAAGCATAGGTTTTATTATTCAGGTTACAAGGATAAAACTGGTATTCTGTTGTGATGACTTAATAAGCTACAAAACATGAACTTGAACAGACTTTGAATGGAGTCAAGTGGCTCTGAGAGGAGCAGGGAATCTTATAATATCACCACCCAAATATTATGAGCCTCAGAGCTGTGATTTCTGCTTTAATTTGATATTTTAGAGCAGCACTTCTAGGAGAAGCTCTTCTTTCTCTTAATACTTATATAAGCTAAAAGAGACAGGTTATTGAAAGAAATAATCAATAATCAAACTGGCAAAAATTGTTCTGTCTGCAAATCTGACCATGTGGGTAGTGTGGGAGGGGAGAGTGGAAGCAGGGAGACAGTCTTTGAGACATGACCCAAATGATTAGTTTTATGGAGTTAAGTGAACATCTTTACTTCAATAAAATGAACTATGGAGTAGACATAATTCCTGTTTGTAGAAATTACATAAACATATATTGTGTTGTCAAAATGCTTCTAGGAATGGAATTTATGCATACTACTTGCAGGATGAGGCTGTCACAGATAATCATAGAGAAGTCTTCATCAAACAGAAGATTTGCATGTTTTTACTCTATAGAAGGAGCGAACAGAAACTTGCACAGCTTGTGTACGTTACCCAAGCGTTGGTCGAGCATATA
>JAVJGJ010000057.1:12083768-12113788 GCA_035590215.1 Microhierax caerulescens
AACAGAAGATTTGCATGTTTTTACTCTATATAAGGAGGGAACAGAAACTTGCACAGCTTGTGTACGTTAACCAAGCGTTGGTCGAGCATATATACTGAACTATATTCTACATGTCTCTGCCAAAGGCCCATGGTCAGAGAAGCAGGGGTTCCAGGTGTGCCTGTAACAGCAGAGGTGCTCTGCAGTGCTCAGCACAGCACCCACAAATGGGAATAATGAGAAAGTGACGGTTTCAGGATTGGCATGCTGTTCAGAAGCGTTGTCCCTCTTTTCTCATAACTATCATGTAATGGAGCAAAGAGCCATTGTAGTAGTGAATGCTCCTCAGAAAAGGAGTTAGCAAGCCAAATATCAGTAATGGGAGGGGGGCAGGAAAAGAAACGTCTTTCTTACCATGACAAATGCATTGTAGTAATTGTAGTACCTATCTTTGCTATAAAGGCAGTAAACCCATGTGAATTAACTAGGTCCTTCCATTGCCATTTCAGCAGTCCATTGTGCAGTAAGAACTGATAGGAATACAATTTATGCTATGGCTCTTCCTATAGTAAGCTCTGATCTTTTATGCTTTTTAATGTTTAGATTGAAATGTAGTCCAGCCAGTGTGATGCTATAGAATTAGCTTGAGATTTCAACACCTTAGTTTTCTAGGAGGCAAGCTTTCTCATTTCTGTTATGTGGGATGTTTTCCTTCTTCCTCATCACAGTGTATGCAAGTGATGCTACTTAGTCTTTTACATGTTTTGTTTGACACAATTTTAGTGATTTCTTTCTCCTGCAAACATTTCTCTTTTTTCCTCCCTTGAATTTGTGTCATCCTGTTCATTTTCCAAGTTAGACTCTGCCAGCTCATAAGTGCATGTGCTTTCAAGAATGGTCGGAGTTAAGATAGATAGGGAGCTTTCTTAGAAACTTAGAATTACTAGTAGTTATGAAGAAAACCGGCTATTTCAGATCACAGCAATTTAAGCTAGATGTAATTAATAGCTTTTGGACAAAATAAATGTGAAAAAGATTGAAAAGATCTTTAAAGCACAAATTGTATATGAATGTTGATTCAGTTAAACTCAGAAAGGCACATTTCACTCAGAAAAGTACTTCACATTTACGGTGGAAGTCAGCCCTATATTTGATGAAAATGAGTAATGAGGCTATAGCTTTTTAAAACACCTTTTTTTCTTTTTGTCGGTTGCAGAGCTGCACTTTTGGTTTTTGTAGTCTCTGAAATAACTCCTTCATTTGTTGGCCTTCATGTGTCTTGAATGTGTAATAAAATCTGCAGCTTTCTTACCCTTGAAACAAGCTGAGCTACAAGCTTTGTATCTTTCATGGTTACCCTGCTGAGCTGACTGCATTCAAATGCTTGAGCCTTTTCCCTGGACCATGGAAGAATTTTTGAACACTGGTGAATATAGTGACCAAATTGAATATTTGAAACAAAAGTGCTGTTTATATGATAATAGCAATAAAATTTTTAAAAAGGGTTTTAGAGAAATTGAAGTATAGCTATCAAATAGTATTAACTGAAGAAATAAAAGTCAAATTGTTTCTATCATCATGTTCACGTTGACATTGTGGCTATGGTGAATTTCTGCCTTCAGGGAGGCTGGCCTGAAGAAGGCAATCCTTTCTTGCAAGAGGTTCCTCTGTGTGTGTATATATATATACACATATATATTTTTGCATGGCATGTGTTACACAAGCATCAGCTTCACAGATTCTGACCAAAAAGGAAGCCATATCTCATTAGAACAGTTTCTTTATCTGCTGTACAATATCTTAAGCAAGGCAAAGAGCTTGTATATGTTATCTCCCTAAAGTATTATGACTTCTTTAAATTATTTTTGCAGTGAAAACACGTTTAGAAGGGAATACCCAAGAAATGTTGCGGGTCCACAGCTTTACTGATGACATTGACCTTATATCAGAAGAGTCACCACTGCCAGCTGTATCTGACATGGCACAGTAAGTGGAACAACAACTTTTTAATTGATAATCTGAATACTCATTAATGGTAAAGGAGGCTTACCACTGAATAAAAGAATTATTCTTTGTCTGGCTGCACTTGAAGTGATTGAGTTTGATGTTATTTAACTGTATGTGAACATTTCTAGAAAATGCAAGTTTAGCTTTTAGTTTAATGAAAGTAGTCAGACACTTGGAAAGAGAAGCGTTGCTCTCTGATGAGTGGCTTGCAGTGTTGGTGTCTGTTGTTTTACTTTTTAAGGCAGCTGATACAGTTCCTGAGATTGAGTTTTACAAGTAGGTTTATACTTTGTAGAATTCTGAATCAGAGCTCCGAAGGACTCCTCATGTGAATAACTTATGAATTGATTTCAAATCTAAATGAAATGGTCATTTATAAATACAGCCTGAAAATAGAAAGGCTACATTATGTGTGATATTTTGATAAAAGTATCCACACTTGTAAGGAAACAATGTCCCAAAAATATGAAAGTAAAATCAGGAGATGCTGAAGGTGCCTGGACTGACCAGGACAGAAAATCCTCATTATTGGTGAGTTTGCTGCAGTTGTGAATGATCTTTTATGTTGCTTGCATTTGGTTTAGCAAATGTCTATTTATTGAAATAAGCAATAGTATCTTCACGAGGACCACCTCCATGTTGTGTTTTGACATGATCTTGAGTAACCTTCATGCTTTTTTCTAATGTACAATTCAGGTGTTGGGGATGGGGATTCTGGAGTAAATTTCAAATGTGAAGCAGAGCATTAAAGCATACAGCAAGGCCTGGATAGGCCAGTGCATCCAGGTATCATACTAAGGGTTTATCTCACGTGCAGAAACTGATACAAACAATGCTGATGAATAGAATGCTTGAGTTAGCAGTGATATATGGCCTAAAGGTATGGTATAGCTGACACAAGCTCATGAAAGTGTAACTAGTTGTTTAGATATTAAATTAATGGTGGTGAAAAACTCACCTGAGTTCATGTTTGCAAGAGAAAAAAATGCAACTGTCATTGGAAAAACCCTTTAGTGAATATCTAAGGCTGAAAAGAAAAACAAAAATTGTTACTTGCCTTCAGATAGGGAAAAACATATACGGTGGTTTTCAGGATGAATTTGAAAGCAACGTGATTTCAATCTATAGTGTGGATTGCTTTTAAGATGAGTTATTTCATATCATGGTTACTTTCTGCCGAAGTAACTGACACATGATGTCTACTACATCTATAGCAACTATACTATGCTTTTATATAAGATATCCTCGTGATTCTATTTTCCCACATGCTAACTTCTGGACCTTCTTTGAAATCAGAGAACTATAAATTATTCCATTCAAATTGGTCTCCTTTTTAATTTGCACAGTGCAAGCACAGGATTTTACATTTGGAAAGAAACCATTCTAATCTTATTTCTACTACTTAGTGCATGAAAAATGGTGTTATTGTATCTTATTCTGCACAGTGTAGCTTGCAAACTGTACCTGCATTTCTAGCTCATATTAGAGCTGAAATACATTTCTCTCATGTGGAAAGTAAGTAAACGAATAATAGAAAGCTATCCAAATGTACAAATGAAAAGCATTTAAAATACACAGAGTATTTGAAGTAATATGCTACATGATTTAAAGTCATATACTATTAATTCCTCTTAATGTGGATGTTAGGAACATATAAACAGAATGATCTTGCAACTGAATTTTGCTAAATTAAGGATTATTAAACTCTAAGACCCACTATGTATATGCATATAAGTTTCAGCTTATGAATATTTATAATGAACTTCAAATATACAGAAAACATAAGGTCAAAAACTATAGGTGTAATATAAAATTATAAAGGCACTATGCAAAACCAAAGACAAAACACCATTTCGTATAGTTTTATGCTTGTAAAGTCAAGCATGCCAGTTTCCACCTTTATCACTGATCTCATTTTGTGTGTGCAATTTTCTTCAGTAGGATGCATTCATTTAAGAGTACCAATTCCTGAATAGAAATATCTCTATTCTAATTGTGAACTTTGAACAAGCACAGAACATGATGTATTTATGGATCTTGAATTTAAACTGCCATTTTTAATGCAAAGATATTAACACTGTATTTGCCTGATATGCATGTCTTCTACATGAATATTGGATATACTTAGCATGATTATTTGTCTTGTGTTTTAGCAGAAATATAAGCAGGTAAGTCTTCATGTCTGTAATACTTGTTTTGGTGTGTGAGCTTTTCAAAACAGCATGGCTTTTGCTTTCCACTTTCCACTTAGTGTATTCCTTATACTATTGTGCCTTGGAATTTGTAATGGGATTTCCCACCCCTCCGACCCTCCCCCCATTAAAAGTTCCACTTGTATTCTGCTTGTTCACTTGGCTAGAATAAACAGTTATTCTGTTTGTTCACATATGTTGTTTTATGCTCTGGAGTTATGTACCAGTTAGATCCCAGTGAAATCCCCCCTTGGTTTAGAGCGAACTATGTGATGGAAAGTGGGTTTATCTCATTTAGAAATAACATGTTTGGTAACTAGTGCAACAAATCTTTATCCTAGAGTCAAAATGCAGTCAATTAATTAGACAAAAATTATTCCAAGAGTAGAATTCAGCCAAAGGTGTGTGTGTTTGTGTGTATATGCGATCAACCCTTGTAGTTTACAAAGTGAAAGCATGGCTTTCACCTAACTGGTAATGACAGTATGCTATGATGACAGTTTCACATAGCGCGCTTCTTTGTCAAGTTGCCAAAAGGCAAAGTTTTCCTTGCCTTTGACAAGCGTTAGGAGTTAAAAAAATCAGTCACACTGTACCTTTATTCCAAAGCCAATAACTGGTCATTTTCTAAACTTTGTAAGATAGTGGTTATTAAACATAAAATGTCAGGTCTACAGCTGCAATGTTTTGAGGCTTTTTTTCTGTAATGTGAATAGTTGATTCTTCTGAAATTCTGCTACGTGTATGACCGGAGATGTTCTCTGGTGACAGTAAACTTTACTTTTGGCCATGATCTCCTCAAATCTCCCTTCATTGTGTGGGAAGGCAGATATTGTCCTAGGGGAACAAAGTTCTTATCCTTGAGCCATGCTACCTTGGACAAACATCTGTTGCACCAATCTGCATGTATGTTAGTCTCACTGTAACAAAAGTGGTTGTTCAGCAAAAGCTATCAGGCTAGTTGGAAACTGGCGATGCTACCATTTAAGAATGTGTCTTGAGTGAAAGCAAACCAGTTCAGTGAGTTGCACCACTGCTCAGGTTTCAGTGGTTAATACATCCAGTATTGGATTTCTGATGTTAGTGATCCTTGCAAGTTTGGAGAAGGGTAAGCTGTCCTTTGGAAGGTGTCAATAAAACCAAAACCAAATAGCAAGCTTGCAAATTGAGCTTAAGATACCCTTCTGTAGAAATATAGCTCCTTTAGATCCTTTAGATAGTTGGGATGATTGTTTCCAGTTATCTGAGTAAAAAATGTGGAAAAACTCAATGTCCTGAGCTAGGGAACAGAAGCATCTTGTTCAGTATATATTTTCATGGTTTGTGTGAAGTTCTTGCTGAGTATCTCTGGCCCAGGCTTTGAGGGTTAAAAATCACGTGGTGTTGTTGACCGGAGTGGAGCTATGTTGTTTTATACTGGCTGCTTCTGAGGTGCCCGAAGTTGAATAAAAATGATGATGTTAGAGATGAATCAAATCTGACAGAAATAAATATGTTAATTTAAATCAGTTGATGAGTAGTTCTGTTTTTAACAATAAATGGTTAGACTACTTCATTGCCTGATGTATTTACCCACCCAATTATTCAAGTTCCTTGCTAAACAGTCAGAAGGTGACTCCATCGGTGCTTAGACAGACTGAAAAATAATGTTTTGTTTGTGCTTTGAAACTAGAAAAAACCCTGGAGATCATATTTTTCTCTTTACAGCACATTTAAATCCTTAGGATTATTCTATGTATAGTGGTAACTATCTAAATCAAGCTAAACATTAGGGAAGGTCTAAATCTTGAGAAAATTACTTCTAGAGCTGGAAAGTTCATTTTTATTACTTTGCTCTTTCTTGCTTACCTTAGCACTTTCTTTATATCACCTCACTGTTTTGATGGAAGATGTAAAATCAAACAATTTGAAGATGGACCCATCATCCAACTTGATTCAGCACGGTGCATAGTGCCATTTCTTTCTCTATGATGTTACGTCTTGAAGCCCCTCTTTTTAATTTCCTGCTGCATGCACACAGATGTTCTGACAGAAAATGGAACATCTGGTATAGAATTAGGCCTGCTTGTAAAAATAATATTTGGCAAATTCCTGCATCTCTAACAGGTTATTTACTAATGGAAGAGGCAAGAGATGCTTCTCAAAATGGCGCTGATCAAGCAAGCAGCAGTCTGTGATTTCTGGTTTGTTTTTTTTTTTTCCTTTTTAAATCTTGTTTCCTGTCCATTATTGGCAGGACTATTTTATCTGTCTGATGCAGCCTATCATGCATATCACAAGGTCTTTGAGCAAAAGAGCTGATGCTATCGAGGTCTGTAAAATGACTAAGCTGTAAGTTTGCTAATTCTTCAACTGTGTCTGTAAGCAACAAAAATGCAAATAGAACCTCTCGAAGTGTGTATGAATTTGGTGAGTGACAAAAGGAAGAAAGGAAGAGAAATACACATCAGAATGAGAGCAGGGACTCTTAGTCCTTAGTGGATTTTTGCTCCTCCTTTCCAGTCCAAATATTTAAGGCTGGCCACTCCTAATGATGGTTCAGACCAGAAATTACAGTTGTGCTTTACCCGTGCTAAGTGGCACAGCCTTTGGAGAGATGGGTATGGGGCTTGATTGACAAACAAGGGTGTGAAGGTTCTTGAATGTGTCCAGAGGAGGGCAACAAAGCTGGTGAAAGGGCTGAAAGGCATGTCCTATGAGGAGCAGTTAAGAACCTTGGGTTTGGTTAGTTTGGAGAAAAGGAGGCTGAGGGGTGACTTCGCTGCTCTCTACAGCTTCCTGCACAGGGGGGGTGGGGAAGGAGGTGCTGATCTCTTCTTCCTTGGATCCAGTGACAAGATGCATGGGAATGGTTCAGAGCTGCACCAGGGAAGGCTTAGCCTGAACATAAGGAAACAGTTCTTTACCAAGAGAGTGGTCAAATATTGGAACAGGCTTCCTAGAGAGGTGGTAGATGCCACAAGCTTGTCAGTGTTTAAGAGGCATTTGGATAATGCACTTAACGTACTTTAACTTCTGGTCAGTCCTGAAGTGCTCAGGCAGTTGGACCAAATGATCATTGTAGGTCCCTTCCAACTGAAGTAGTTTATTCAACTACAAGTGCTGTAAACCTTCACTAACATACTCTTGCAGTATCAAAACCCACTCTCGAGGAAGAGGAGTAAATAAGAGTTTTGTTCCTATATTGAATTCTGCAAATGGTGTTTGTCCTTTTCTGGATTCTCCCTGGCTGCACTGGAGCTTTGCAAGAGTAAAGGAGACCACTGAACATAGGATTAAGCCTTAATTTTTTATTTTTTTTTTATCTCCAGTTGGTCCTATTGTTCTCATCAAAATCTGCATAACAATCCTCGGCCATGAAAGTATTTTCTTCATGTATACCAGACCTGACCTTCCAGCAGGAAAGAGAAAATTGGCTAATAGACTGTATTGAAGGACTATACCAACCTGGTCTCAGATAGTGCAGTCTCAGGAAAAATACACACAGCACCAGCTTTTGAGGCAGACATCCTGTTTTTGTTTTTCAGAGTTCTGTGGTTTAAAGCTGTGGCGTTTAAAGCTCTTTACACTGTAAGGAAAAGCAAAAGTTAGAAATTCTGTATGTCAGCATGGTTAAGCAACTGTGGTTGAGTATGCGTTTTGTAGCTCACTAAGGTCATGTAAAGGTAAATGTCAGTTGGTCTCCTAGCAGAAAGCAGTGTAGTGCTGCAGTTCAGCAGTCATCACATCAGCTCTCTTGGGAGGAAACCTTTAGAAGGTGAGATCAACATACAATGACCATGGTCAGTTGTAATTGCCATCAGCTGAACAGCTGTAGTAATAACTCTTCAGCTGGAACAGGCTGCCAGGGAAGTGATAGCTACACCTGTTCCCCACGGGAAAGTGGGGTCTTAATTACTTTTCATGGGTTGAGAGTGAGACCAACAGTTGTTCTTCTTTCTGAGGCCCTATCTATAACAGTCACATCATGTTAAGGAATTGGGGGCTTAATACAATTCTGGCTAAAACAATTCTATGCAAGAAACATTTATGTACTTCTGCTACGTTCCTGTGTATTAACAGATATGTAACATGGCTGTGAAAATGGCATAGTATTTCAGTGTGAGGTCTTAAAATGGTGCAATAGAAGCATAGAGATCTGAATGTGGAAACAATGAGAGAACCACTGTTCCCACCTCCAATTATTTTCTTTCAAGCTCATAGTATGAAAAACAGCTTTTAGTTTGTATGAGGGAGATCTTATCTGCAATATGATTAGTAGAACAACCCAGCGTTGGTAGGTGGTTATTGCACAATCAAAGGAAGTGGGAATATCTGCTTTAAAAAAAAAAAAAGAGGAAATGGCTTATTGCCATAAGCTTTATAACAACACTGAGGAGGGATATGAGAAGATAGATGTGAGGTAAAGCAATGGCTGCAAAACCTCAAGGCGTACAATGTGACGTCTCCTTCAAACAGGAAACTGAGGCTCTGAGGGTGAGGGTGACTGAATGCCTTGCTCTGTCATCACTGGTGAATCCTGATACAAAAGGAGTATCACAAATTAATCTTCAATGAGGAACAGAATCTTCTGTGACGATTGAGGCTTAACAAGGTAAAGAAGTTATTCTTGTCTGGTGTTTCAGCTCACTCCAGGCTGCCTGGAAGAAGAGAGCACCTAAGCTGGTCCCCACTTCATAGAGACTGGGGACACACACACACTTAGCACTGCTCTTCACTGGAGTGGAAAATCCCACCATTGTTAGTAGTCCATGCAACTATAGTCAAAGGAAGATGCTTCGTGTTTAGCTTTGGCATTTAGCTTTTCTCCTTAAAAACAAGTTTAGGAACAGTGTTGGACTTTCTTTTTTTTTTTTTTTTTTCTAGTGGAAGTAGTTTATCATAGGATTGACAGATATGAAATATGACTAGTTTCATCTGTTGCCCACTAACACAAGCAATTTTATACAAAACAAATGGAAAAAAGTCTAAAACTTATGTTAGGCCTTAAAGTTTATATTAGATATGCCCAAATAAAATGGTGCTGTATTTTTCTTTTAAAATTATTGGTCAGCTTGAAAAAAAAGGGATGTTAAATCTATCAGCTTTATTTCAGTCTTCCAGTTGTTCCCTCCATCCATAGATGGCAGTGAAGGTTTTACCACGGACTTAAGAATATTTTTGTGTCCTTCTTTGGCTCTGCTTGAAAATCCAACATGTGGAACCCTTAACACCAAGCGTATTTTCAATCTTTCTAAGGTTTTGGTCTACCTGTGCAAACATCATTTATCTTTATGCTTTTATTGTAACTTCCTCCTACAGCCTATTGCTTTTAGTCTTGTTAAAGAAACAGTTCACATTATCACCAGCAAATCGATCACACTGAATATAATTAGATCTAGTAATAGTAATCTTGTGTAAGATAATTTAATCTACTGAAAGCTTATTAATAATTTTTAACTGCTAAGATAGAGTACCTGGAGTCCTTAATCATCAGCTAGATCTGTTGTACCACCTGTTGTCCTTTTGCACATGTTCATAGATGATTTTAAAATACTGCTCTTAAATTTTAAAAGAACGATCAGGCATTTGGTGTATCATGAAAATACTGCCAATTTTGTCACTGGGGTAATATAGTTACTGGAGAAAGTTGTGAAGCAGTACTGGCCATCAACCAGCTAGTGAAGGGAATGGTAACAGCACCCAAGAGGAGCAGGTTGGCCAAATGACAGAAGCAAAGTTGGTCAGAGGACAGAATATTCCTGAAGATGTTGTAGTTTGCCTGCCACCACTGCATTTACATTTCATCCATATCTTTGAAACATAAAGTGAGAGGCAGAGATGAAAAACTAGTAAGTTGGCAACCACACAGGAACATGAAGGGAGGGCGTTTACATATATATTTGTATCTTGTTTCCAGCTTTCTCATTGTGCTTTCGATACTTGCTAAGTGTCGCTCCCAATTACATTAAATATAGGTGGTACTGATGCAACCAATTATTTCCACTGAACTCAAAAACATCATTAATAATTTCAAAGAGAAGTTTAGATGAGGGTCTGTCATTACTGAACTGAAAAGGTAAAATTCAACAGACAGTAGTAATTGCGAATCTGGTTGTAGTCTTTTTACTATTTACTATAATATTTTCTATAAGGCTTTATGTTAAGTTAGACTTAGCAGCGCTTATTTTTATATTGTCACCTCTATCTCAAACTCTTTAAAAAGGCAGCTTCAGGATGTATTTCAGCACCCAACGTTTTTTCATTACCACGTACTATGAAAACAAGGCTGGCATTAGTATAAACTGGTGCCATTATGTAGTAACCATTCAAAGAATCTGACACTGCTTCTGAGAGCTTTTGGAGGGGGTTTGGTTTGGTTTGGTTTTAGTCTGAAGAGCAATTTCTCAGGTTTTTGCTTCTGTTTTTAAGTGAGGACATTTGGCCAGTGGAGGGCACTGCACCATAACACAACGAGAGACAGACACTCGTTTCAGTTTTCAAAATCCGATTTGTTATTTGAACAAACTTACGTATAAACTTACTTTATAAGCATCTGAATTTCCCAAATGTTAAATTGGCAAGTTGCTGCACTATGGAAAAATGCTACATGTACTTGAACATCACTTTAATGAGAAACTTAACTGACCCCCAAAGGCTCAACTTGGTAATGTGGTTATACTTTTTTTTTTTTTTTTTTTCTCCTGGAGAACAGACTATTGCAACAGCCCCATGAAAACTGTCAAAATATAACTAAGTGCATGTATCATGTAAGCCTCTATGGAACAATTGGTTCAGATCTGAAGGTAAAGTCTGAAACAAAAGGTTGTTTTTGAAACAGGAGCTTCTACAAAACCATGGCATGGCATATAATTAAATGTTTCTTAATGAGTTTTCTAATAACTTCACAGAATTTTAGAGCAGGGATAAAATTTTTCGTGAAGGGGTGAGATGACTGGATGTATGGCTGCAAATATCTGTCTTGTATAAGAAATAGTTTACAAAGAATGTCTCTGTTTTCAGATCAAAGTAAAAGACCTTTGTGGCTTTGTTTTACTCAAATTATTATTTATCTCAGTACCAAGTTAGAGAATGAAAATAAGGCAACTCTTAGGTTTGTTGTTAAAAAGGATGCAAAGAGTTAGGCTGGTCTAGACCTAGTCTTCAGTATTGGCACGTGTTGCCTGTATGTGTGAGGATGAAACTAGTAAAGGCAGGAATCGTTTTATAAAGGCTTTGTTTGGACATCGTAGTTTGAGGTTTTCAGTTAAAGATTCATATTACAGTGCACGTTACTATTCCAATCAAGCTCTGTGACAATATTGATAACTGCATTTATATGCATCTGAGATAAAAGTTTGAATGACAACATTAAAGTATATTCTTTGCTGAATATGACAGTAGAACCCTTCTTATCAGATCACTGTAATCTCTTGTTGTTACGTAACACAAAGTGCCAAGCATGGTGTTTGTTTTCCTGGGGAAACAACAACCCCACAAACTTTGGTGGAAAGCCATGACTGCAATGCACAGAGAAGTGTAACTTTGTTCTTTATCATGGTATAGGTAGAAATGAATGAGCGTCCATTATTTATTTTTTTAATCTTGATCTTGTGGTTTTGCAATAGTTTCAAGTTTAACAGTTTTTATGTAAGACTAGTTATGATGTATATGAATCTTGCATATTCCTATTCTAGGCACTTCATTGTGTTCATTTATGTAAAGTATATTGTGGGTATATGAAAAGCACAGTGATAGGACTTCACAGTGTCTGCAACTAAAATACATAGGTCATTCCTGATCTGGTCTAGCTCCATCTACAAGCCATATCACAGTGTGTGTTTTGTATTGGCAGTATTCAACAGAAAAATACTTTAGAAATTGTATATGCCAGTTGTCCTTCCTTTTTCCTTTAGTAGCTTCCCTGGGCTGCTCCTGTGATGGAAAATAAGGCAGCTCAGCTATCAAACTAAAAGCCCATCCCTCCTGGTGGGGATCATATGAGCAATTAGGGGGGAAAAAAGTGGAGAAAAGCTTCAGGGTATGAAAACACCATTTATTTTCCTAGGAGTTCAAGTTTTGGCAGTGGAGGGGAGACCTGGGATAAAAAAATACCATTCTCTATAAGGCAGGGGATATACATTTTACCTTAATATCTGAGCATTATTTCTGAGCATTGCGTTGACAGCATATCCTTGCAAGCCAGAATCCTGCCTTCTAGTTGAAAGAGTGACTTTTCATCTCCGTAGCCTTCTTTCCTAAGAAGTGATGTTGGCTATCTAACGTGTTCCTCCTATAGCCTTTATTTCTAGGGCAGTATCTAGCGGAGTAAAATGCAGAGACTGGAAGTGAAAGTTAAGGGAGCTCAGCATTGTTAATTGAGATTGGAGGAAGAAAAGAGATGGAAATAAAATTTTATTACAGATGTAGAGAACAGTTGTATAGTTAAGAGAATGCTGTTTATGGGTGATTTCTTTGGTATTTCATCATTAGCAATATTATGAAAATCTATTTTAAAACTTTCAAGACAACTGGTAAAATAATGTCAATCACAAATTAAAATGATGTAATTAGTGAAGTTGGAACCATAAAAAATACCAGCCTTTATAACTTCTACTTGGAAAGCAGATAAAATGTCCACTTACCCTAAGATAAAAGAATTAAGACTTTTTTTTCTAAGTGTTAATTTGATGTTTACCAAGGGGTGTTGCAGTCTTGCCTTGTTTACTAATCTGTAATACAACTTATTCTGGAATTACTAGTAAAGGGCTTTTCCTTATTGAAATATAAATGTTCATTTGGGTGGCTTTCAATACATTAAATTATATTGGAGTTGGGATGACATGGCTGAAGCATTGAAGCTGTTTCTATTATCTGGGATGGAATTAAGACTATGGAACATTTATAACGGCTCCAAAAACACCTGTGTTTGAATTCTGTATCTTTTAAAATGTCTTACTGATATTTTTGAAATACATTTCAAAGAAAAAAATCTCACAAGGAAAAATAAGTTCTTTAGTAAAAAGAAATGCTGTGTGTATCTTCATTTCATTATGCATTTAAAAACAATACCAATTTCATTCCCTCACTGAATACTATGAGGCAGCTGGTAATTCAGCTGCAGTAAAAGTGCAATGTGCATTTGTATCCTCCATATAGCATTTTTTTTTCCACTAAAATCAAATGTAGATATTTTATAATGAGCAAACATCTCCATTTTATAAAACTTTCTTGTGCACAAGAATGTTCACAACAGCAAAAATTAGTAGTTAAACTGCAGGAATGTATTCTAGGCCTGATATTCCACTCACTTCTAAAATATATGTAATACTTTGGGTTAATGTAGTTAACATCTTGTGCAAATTTCTAAAGCAATAACCAAATGCTCATTGTTAAATCAACACACAATTTAGGTTAATTGCTAGTTACCTCTACTTCTATGCCTCAAAAGTAATAGACAATGTTTCAGCCAGTGTCCTGCATTGCAACTAATGTACACCTGTGTTTGACCCTCTAAATAGGGCTGATACATAAAAGCTGATAGATAAAATTATTATGGTCATTTGACTACTATGTTAACCTCTGTGATTGGAAACTTTAATAAGTTACTTTAAGGAGATTTAAATGGTAGAAATTCTTTAAAACCTGGTGGTTCCTCATGGATTCATCTACTCTGCTACTTTCACAGCTGCACATTTCAAATCTATCTTTTTATAGGCAAAACTTGATTAACTCCAAATGGGACAATGAAAGTTACTTTTCAGGTTGGATACACTGAAATAGATGCCAGACAAATACCGGTGCCGTTGCTCATCTGCTTTTTTTTTTTTTTTTTTAGTGTACTGTAATTTGGAGAAGCATTATACTCTCTTTTACTTCAGATTAAACCCCCTATCTCCAGAGCTGTTTTTCCCCTCACCCAACAATGCGTTTAGATGTTATCACTATGTTCTCCAAAAACTTTGCCCTAATTGCTTAGCTGTTTGTTTGTATTGCTAAGACAATTTATCTCTGGTCTCTGGGTCAAAATGAATGTATCAGACCATTACAGTACAGAAAGCTTAGTATGTGGGCACTGAAGCTTACAGTCATTGCACGCTATATTGAGTTCTGTTCCTCTCATTTCACATAGCTGTTTTGCTTCTAGCATGCTGTAATGGCATTTTTCATAAGTTACTGATACTTATCTTCTCTGGTTTACGTTAGCTGCACTGCCTGCACCCATGGGCTAGCAAGAATAGATAATCTTGATGGCCTTTTTTTAGTCAGCTGTCTACAATATATGCAGTACTCATTAGTATTAAAATATGTTTGAAAACAAAGCTGAAAGAGCTAATAAAGTTGTTCCTATGCTGATTTCTCTTACTTTAGCAGTTGCTACTGAAGGATCCTTTCCAGTGGGTTCTGTGACTTATCCCTGTAGTAATGCAAATCCAATAATACAATGTAATTGGTATTTGTTTGTTTGGACAGAGCTTTGTTAGAGGTTTCCACGTTCCTGTGATTGCTTAGCTATTTTGTTATTTAAAAAAAAACACAACTGCTTCTAAACTGAAATGTGTGGAACTTGCAACATTCAGCATGCACTGCAGATAAATGAAGCATGACTCTCACTGTATTTAGTTCTTTTCTTCCTCTTTCTAGGCTTTGGCTGCAGTAAATTTTATATATCTTCATCTTAGAATTTCATTATTTGTGGAGGTAAACATGCTTTCTCATCTTGACAAAAAATTGTGTGGTTTTTTTAATGTAGGAAAAGTTTTAATTTGATCTGTATGCATAATCTTTTATGTCTAACTTTGAGTGAAAGGCTTCTATTAATCTCATGTCATCCACCTGCCAAGCTCTGCTTAGATTTTAATTTAGAAAATGTGTCTGTTAGATTTTTAAGTTAAACAAGCACTGGGCAAGGAGATCTTGCTAGCCAAGGAACTGCTATGGGATCTTGAGGGTTCTGACTGCAAGCCCTTTGTTTGGTCCCTTTTGCAGGAAAACCCAAGGTCAGCTCTAAATGAAATGAGGTACAATTTATTAAGCTAGTTATCCCTGCTGCTTCTATGCAGCACTGCTGCTGAGGGTGAATCACTTTGAGACATGAACTTTGATGTCTCAGCAGGAATGGGTGCAATACTGGAGGCACAGGAATAATGTTCCTGAGGATTGGAGGATTGATTAGGTGCAGTGTTAGGTGGTGAGCGCAGGTTCTGTGGATAGTGGTAGAGAGGTGGACAGGAGATGGGGAGCTCATGCCTGAAAAGAGAGGAAAATAGATGCAGGGGAAAACAGTAGCAGTCTAGATAAAGATTAAAGGGATTCAGTCTTACCCAGAGCTCTCTTGCACATCTTGTTGAACACTTCAGAGCTTGCTCTTGCTCCTCTTAGCTCCCTTCATCATTCATAACCACCTCAACATCTCATTAAAGCCTTCAGTTTCTCCTACTCTTTATGGGTGGGAATAGCATGTGTGTGTGTCTGGGGAAAGCCCTAGACAACAAAATCTGATTTTGCTTGCTTTGCTGAGAAGTCTTGAAGAGCTCTGACTTCTATCATCTGAGTCAGGCATCTGAGTCTTGTGTCTCTAGCTGGTCAAGAATCTGAGTTTCTGCATCCTCAGAGGGCCTTAAACTTTTCCCAGGAAGAATGCCTTGCATCTGGAACACTGGGAGAAAAAATTTATCTTTTGTTATCAACACATCTCTTCAGCAACATCACAGCAGGACCCTGCTGTACAGATATAATTGGTAATCTAGGCTGCAGGGAGTATCCTCATTCCCTTCAAATTTACTGATTTCCTAAAATGAATAGTTAGCCCTGTGTATAGTTGATTAAACATGGGCTTAGAGACATAATCATGTAGGTAACTGCTGGATTTCTGTGAAACAGTCTATGACTCTGTCTTACAGAGGTCTCTTCTATGATATTATGTTGCACCTTTTTAGATTTTTTATATTGTTTGTTTGTCCAGTTGTGAAAGCTCTTAACCAACCTGTGTGCTTGAACCCGTGCATATTTACTTGGAGTCTACATTTAATTTTATCACTCACGCATAGTATTAAAACCTGGAAATTAAGTCAGAATTATCCTCCTGTTTACTTTACAGCAAGTCTGTGTGTGTGATGAGTAAACACACAGTGGGTGGCCTAGGGTAAAATAAAATTTAAGTGCTTGTTCGCAAGGGCAGCTTTCTTCACCTTGAATAGATAAACACCTAGCCATGGTTTAGAAGATTTTACTAGTTGGTTTATTTGATGTGAGAAACAAATATTCCACAGATGAATGTAAAAATTTTTAAATTATTTTGTTGTTTTCATTGGCATATTGTAAAGATTTCAGAGTTCCTCTCTTGCTCAAAACATGAGTCTTGCTTTTGATGTTTGAGTTAAAGACTTTGCCACAGCCTATATCTCATACCTCTAACCAAAGTGGAAATAACAAAACCAAAATATATACTCTTACCTTACCTATTCAGTCTTTATCTCAGTTAAGTATTACAAACTAAAATGATAATCACTGAGAAAAAAAAAATCTTCGTAGTATTACAAGGTTGTCCTCTTTTTGAATTGTATCATTTGAGCACCAGTAATGAATGTTTCTAAAATCTCTGATTTCAGCAGAGGAATCGTGATACTTTAATACATAAGCTAGTGAGGAACTGAAGCTGTGACCAAGGTTATTTAATCTTATCTTTGCCGGTTCCTTGTTCAGTAAGTGCTTATCTCTTTCACAAATAGAAAAGGCATGAGCTCATTATAGAATCTGCTATTCAAGACATCATAATTCCCCTCACCACTACTTGCCTGAGATGGCTTTTCTTCTTCTAGTGCTATCTGAGCAAGGTCAATTTAAGTATCAAAGTTTGATGACAGTTACACTTATCGCTGGGTAAGGGGTTTCTGTTTGTTCATTGGTTTGAGTGTTCTTGTTTGGTAATGAAGAAATAGCATAGAGTTGTCTGACAATTCAGGTGGGTGACTTCACCTTTATTTCAGAAATATCCTTTCCAGTAGTAGCCGCAGCCGCCTTATCTGTTTTAAAATGCCTCAGTTTATTGGCTGGTGGGAAAGTAAAGGAAGCAATTTAAGTTCAAGGTCTTTTGGTTTACACTGTTAGTTCTCATTTCAGTTTTTATTTAAACACAGCTGGCCTGTCTTGGACTAGCAACCAGCTGTGCTCTGGCAGGTGAAATCTGTAGTCATGCTGCTGAAGCTAGCAGTGAAAATCTATGGAGTTAGAGAGAAATCTGAGGAACACATTGACACGGGATATTAGATTGGCTCATTCTCAGAGTGCAATGGAGTAACTTTTCCATGCAGGCTCTGGACCCAAGTAATTAAATGGATTGTAAACCATTGTGTTTATACATGAGCTTGTGCTGACTGACTGTGAGCTGCAGTCCATTAGCTGCTAGTTGCAGTTACTGTGTAGGCAGACCTCAAGGGTCTTGTGTTTGCCTGTAACTGCTACAAAGATACTACTTTAAAGAGGAATTGTTTTGCAAAGGGATTGGGGCTGCTGCGCGGCAACCTGTGGAAAGACACCTTATGTACAAATACAATCCACAAAGTCCAAATCACAAATGAGAAACAGGTTTTGGATTATGTCATTTCTCGTTTGGTATTATTGGAGTACATACATTTTGTAATCCTTGGTGAGACTGAGATCTGTGAAAACTTTTCTATCAATGACAGACCCTGGTAGTCATGTTTAATCTTCCCTGTCTTAAAATCCATCTGTTACTTTTGAATAACAAACTAACAGACCTTAACATCATTTCACTCGAATGATTATGGACATATAAACACAGTGCTTGATCACTACTTCAGCATATAATACTTATCGTGTTTGTTGTAATGTCCTGTCAGCTTGCGTTTTCTGCAGATCCTATCTTTTTTCCCCCTTTTTCACATACCATTTTGCATAATATCTATGGAGCAAAGTGAAAGAAAATTTTGGTCTTTAAAAGCAAAAGATGGTAAAAATTGTTCTGGTACTAATCATAGCAATAAGACTGTAACTATCTTATTTTTTAACTTCAGACATCTGATTTTTCTTATGTTCCTTGATGGCAATCATTTTCAAAAATGTTTGACATAAATCAAAGTTAAATTTTGGCTAGAAGAATTATTACTTTAAGAAAAAAAATAAAAGAGGAAAACTGACATAGTGTTATAAAAACAGTTTTTCTATTTTTCTGTTTATAGATCTAATTTGAGAACTTTCAAACACTGATGTATCAAGAAGTTTTGGGGGGCTGGGAATTACTAGGGTGGATGACTGAGTCTACCCAGACTTGTACCTATATACAGTAAAATCTTTTATGATTATAAAGACAAGAAATTAATGTTATCTTAAGGAAGGTTCTTGTTTAGGCCTGTCTGCTCTTAGTCAGTAGCACATATTTAAAACAGTATCTCTCTGGCATGAAAAAATCTTTTATTGTCTAACTGCTACAGAGAGGAGCGTTTTCCAAAAGCACAATTGTCAAAAGTATGCATGTAATGTTGTGCTGTAAGTATTTTTAGAGGTTCTTGTAAACGATGCTGGCAATGTGTTTTCTTTTGGGGGAAAAATGTTTTAATGCATTGGCAAAAAGTCAAATGAATGACTATAGAAGGGTAAAACTTTGTTGTTGATTTGCCAACAAAAATGAGATGTGAACTTTGTGAACTGAAGGAACATATGGTCACTTGATTGAAAATGAGTCCGGTTTCGTTTGTGCTTTTCTCCTTTTCCAATACCAGGAAATGCCCTATAGGCATTCTATATCTTTGCTTGGTTCTTTAAGTTCCTCAAAGAAAAAACCTAAGCTAATTAGTGATATTCTCAGCTATTTTATTCACTTACCTTAGCCACACTAAAAGAAGAATGTCAATTCTTACAATCTATCACAGAGGTTAATGTTTCTTCTCTACTTACCTCTAAACTTACCATGTTCATTTAGACAAGCCCTTTCATATGATCATGTCAAATAATTTACAACCACTGCAGCAATTGCACTTTTAAAAGAAGTAGCATACTTCCTGATCTTCATTTAATATACTACTGAGCTTGAGTATTCTGTGGTTGGGAGGTTTAGTCTTTGCTTCATTTTACGCATTCATAAAAGTACAGAGTGTGTATCTCAGAATTGCAGTGAGTTTGCTGCAAGCTTCCAGACTTCTGCAACATACTTTTAGGCTTTCAGATGAAAAATGACAGTTAAAAAAAACCCCAAATGTCGGATAATGCTCCTGAGAAAATGCAAACCAGCAGTTTTTTACCAGTCATATACAAATGGCCATTTATCTGTGTGAAGATGAATTCTTTCCATTGTAAAGGACAGTTGATAATGCAAACTGCACTATCCTTTGGAGCATAAGCTTACTCTTCCTCTGGAATCTTAAATTAACAAAGATAATGGGTCTTATATAGGCCAGTGTAGCTTCCAAATACATTTTAATATTGCTACTTTCTTTAGAATTGAAGTAAGAAACTATGCAAGAGGCCTAAAATGGGACCAGAGAAGAAAAGTGACCTGTTAAAAATCAGATGTTTAGTAACTGGTAACAAAAAAGTTTTTAAGAAAATTCTGTTGAGTCTTAATAAAAAAAAAAAAAATAGGGAGTGCAATTACAGGTGAATTATAGTAGAGACAAATGGAAGGTAGGACACCTCAGAAAAAGGATAATAAAAAGCTGTGGTGTGCTTATTGGGGGGAGTGTTTGGGTTTTTTGAACTCAGTTTTACATGAGAAAGATGAATCAGAAGCATTTTTTCTGTTTCCTTTTTGTCCTTCAGAAGAAAAATAGACATGTGATGTTTTCTCTAGTTCTAGTTTTATGGAAGGTGTGGCTCAAGAATACTAGTTTCTCCAGGTAAAAGAGCTGTCTTGTTGTGGAGTCTCTGAAAGCACTTGAGTAACTTAAGGAAGAAAATTGTTGGGAATGTTGATGTAGTAATGAAATATTTTAAAATCACATAAATTAGAAGCATGATTTAAAGCAAGAACCTACTATCAAGAACTGTCAAAGTTGTGAGTAAATTCTTGTGTTTCTCACTAAGTGCTTCATTTTCTTTCACTAGCTCCTTTCCTGATCTTCTTACTGACACATTGCAGAAACCCGGACTCTCTCTCTCTCATGGTTGTGGTTTCACAGCCAATTTAAAGTGATCTAAGAGTGTGATGCCTCCAGAAAAGTTTGGCTCTTACCTCTGAGCTCCTCCCACTTTTATACCTTTTCTCAGCACTAGATACTATACTGGTTACTTATCTGGTTATATACCTGCAATAGACCCAGTAGAACAGACAGAGTATAAAAGAAGAAAAAAAAAATCCTCCATCAGCTTGGGGCAGTTCCTTACTTGGAGAATATAATGAAGACAAATCCTCCCCCTACCCTGCCCCTTCAACGTAGACTTTCAAGGTTTATGGAGCTACTCTTCTTAAGTTCAACTTTTAAAACTCTTGGCCCTCTTATTTCACTTTACATATACGCACATTAATGACATAAATAAGGTCAGCCCTCTTATTTGTCTATGTCTGCAGCTGAACCAGGTCACAATGCACTGGTTAATGGATGCTACTGAGATGACCTACAAAAGTATTTGAACTTCAGGCTGATATATTTTCCTATTTGCTATTTACAAAGTTCTGTTTAACGATAGTAATGTGAAAATAAGCAGTTGCATTTGAAGCATATATCCCAAAGCATCTTGTTGTATTTTCACTTAAACATCAGCAGATGTTTAAGTGCGGTGCATGCTTTAAAGGAAATAACTTTATATCTACTGAGGGAGTAGGAGACAAGCAACAAAATAACACATTCAGCTACAGTATCCTGCATCAGGTTTATCTGCCTTCAAGAACAATAAGACTATTTTATAAAGTCACCGACTAGGGTCTTTTAAAGAGAAAAATCCAGAATAAAAAAGTTCAGGTTTAGAGAGTTAAATCAGATATTTGGCAAAAAATGGAAATGCTGTTCAAAAGAGCGAGCAAACAGGGATTTTTCCAGGATTGACTGGACAAGGAGCCTAGGCTAAGGAAGAGTATGTGTGCAGGAGGAGAGCCAGAGGTTAGGAGGAAGACCCATTCAATAATGCACTGAGTGACAAGGAGTAATCTGCATCTATTAGACTTAAATATCCCTCCTTTTAAGCAGCAGTGGGAGAGAAGCTGTTTTCCAAGGCAATTTCAAGGTACTTCAGTCCTGCCTCAGAAAGTATTAACTTCCTTCTTGAATTGCTGTTTATTTTCTATACAGCTTTAAGATGGAGTTTTGCTCTGCCACAGGTTTTTTTGGATCTCAAAAGGTCTGGGCAGTTCCATGCTTCTTCACAGCTTACTTGGACTTGCCACCTGGCCTTGTAAATACTTTAATTGTGCCAGTTGCTTCCCACTATGATAGAGACTGCAGTATAGCAAGCATTCATTTCTAGGGTGCTGGTGATTTCGGGACTGTAAGAAGGATCCATTACTTTTGTAGTGAACAAATATTTTTTTAAAAGTCTGGTTGAATTAAAAAAGCTTCCCCTGTACCTCCCTGCTATACCTCAGCAGTAGTAAATTCTCCAGTCCCACCTGTGGGTCTCTCCAGGGGTGGAAAAGAACATTTGAATTTTTTAATGACATCGTCTTGTATTGGCTATGACCAATGCGACAAAGGAAAATCTTCTGCTTCCTCTGGCAACAGAGGAAAATAATGTATTTTTCCTGATTGTATCATACAGTTGTCATATCTGCAGATATTTGTTGGCATGGAGGTGTATCACCGAGTAGTGTCAGGCTTTATTTTTGCTTCTAATTATAATCTTCTTGCATGTATGTGCATAGACATACTTTTAATTTTGAAGACTGAATACAATGCTAGTACTGGGGAGTTGTGCCCTATGTTGTTTGTGGTAGAAGTTGCTGTGTTCCAAATCCTGCACTGTGGATGGGTTCTTACACCTCCTCCAAAGAGCTTCTATAAAAGTTCTCCAGCTGAAATATGGGTGCATTTTAATGTTGTTTAAAGATCTTGTAGATCAAGTATGAGCGTTTCGAAAGAAAACTTCAGAGTATCAGCCTAACTTAACTAGGCTTTTGGAAGTAAAAATTAGTGATTCCTGGTTTCAGTAGCTGTTTACAAATTTTGCAGAGTAGGTTTATAGATCATTCTTGTAAATTACTTATTATTCAATAAGAGAAAAGTCAGCAAGATCTTATTTTGTCTAGTTACATTCAGTGATGCAACTGAAAACTTTTTTTTTTTCACCCAAAGTAGATATGTCTAAAAAAAAATGGAATGGGAAATATCATGTAATTCTTTTTGTGTTGTTAAACAAGTACGCTTTAAATGTACTTGCCTTATAAATGCGAATGACTTGGATATGGTGATAAATTTATATATTTCTTCAATATTTTGCTACTGCTGTCTCTACAAGGTAACACTTTGTTCTTCCTTTTCCTCTGCTATTCATTTTGATCTCGAAATACAAGATGGCTTGCAGCTGAACAGCCACAACAACCACAACTCAGTGAAGCTGTAGTCACTGCATCCCCACTATATTAATGTTCAATGAAACATTCGAAAAAGCTGCTACTTCATATATTGTAACATATAATACTAAACAGAGCAGTTGCGTTACTGGGAGATGGCAGGAAGAACAAGCTATTCCTTCTCAAGGAGAAGCACACGTTCACTTCAAGGTTACATTTGGAACATTCTGAAAAACACATTGTGGCCCCAGTTAGAATAACTGTACTGGGAGTGGCTATGAGAGGCTGGAGTTCATGAACTTAAATACTTCCAGCTCAGTCAGTGTAAGAAGCCTGGAATGTGGTGATATCATGGGCAGTTTTGCCAAGTGACTTACAGAAGCAACTTTTTGTTGTTTGATTAATCTTTTCAGAAATTCTTTCATGCTTCATGACACCGCCTTTAGATGTACTCTACTCAGAGAGCTCTCAAGATTTTTGGTGTAGACCATGCAAATGCTGCCACCCTGGTACTCTTTCCTAAGGTCTAAGCTGGTATACTTGATTTGCTGTCAGCAATTGCCTGTGACTTTCAATTGGAATTTTTTGAAAGATCTAGAAACAGAGGGAAAACAAAAATATCTGACAACTACTAGTAGTACAATAATTGAAGTATAATCTTCAAAGCCACCTTCTCTTTTTAAACATTGCCTTTTCATGATTGCTAAACACATACCTCTTGCTGGTGGGCCATTTTGGTGCTAGGCAATCTGTGTTTCTTGTTGGATTCCTTAGAGCTTATCTGCTTTCTTCTGGCACATGACTCTGTATGTCATAGTCACTGATGTTGTTGAACTTTGAAAAAGAAAATTAGACTGTCATTTGACACCATTTTTTTGTAGCACCATTTTTTTCCTGAAACATCTTTCTACTGCATTCCCCGCATATGTTTAAAAACCTACAGATATTTTTTTTTAAATATATTTTCAGTCACATTTGTGATTCATTTCTCTTTTACAGCAAGCTAGCCAACAACTGTGGTTTGGATCACATTGTCACGTACATTAAAAACAGGAGTCTGTGTACTGCTTCAGTAGTATCATAAGGGTCAGTGTAGCTACCTGCCCACGTGTCCTCACCTTCCCATGCTGAGTTTGCACAGCCCTAAAGAGGTTTATTCTGCCTGTGTCACTGTCTCCACCATAAGCAAATGTGGTGCTTGGGATGAGCAGTTAGCATGGAACAGACAAAACTAGGATAAAAGGTCTGTCAGCTGATACACTGGGACTGAGCTCCTGGTACCATTACTTATCTTGTCTCTATGTGTTTCACTCCTGCTCCAGTGACTCGTACTAGCATACATAAACCATCTGAAGATATTGTTAAAGTTCTTCATCCTTTTTACTTTAACCACCACGTTTTCTGTAAGATGTGGTAGAAGAATACAACCTTTCCCAGTGCATGCAACATGTATTTCATTTTGAATGTATGTTCTTCAGACTCATAAGGGCTGAGCTTGATTTTTTTCAAGAATCTAACTTTTCAGGGCACTTACATGTAGAGAAAACAGCCTGAAGTCCTCATCCCTGATCAGGCCAGGCACTGTGTGAAAATCTGAGTTTTGGTTATAACTAGTGTGAGTTCTTCTCAAAATCTGTCTTGAACCCAGCTGCTGCATGAGCAGGGTAACACAACAATTAACATTATTATGGTTAGAATTATGTGGATGGAACTAATGAAATGTAATACTGACCTGAACTTTCCCTCTGTGCACACACACCAGACTTAGCCCAAAAACTTCCCACCGCCCAGAAGTAGATGCACCCACTGCATTTCATAGAGTAACGCACAGACATCAAAATGCTTCTCATGGGGCTGTGTTCATGGTGAGCTAGTCTGATACATCTAATGCAAATGGGAGAAAGAAGCACTGGAGATCACTGTAATAAATGTTCCTGCAAGATTTCCAGCCTAGCCCAGGCAAAATATATTCCACTGTATGAGACTGATTATTGTTTGCAATGATATTTTGAATTCAGCAACGATCTGTACACAGAATTTTTCGAAGTAGGAAAAAAAACCCTTTCAAACACAAAGACTGCAGCTTGCGAGAACCTGTGTATTTCATTGTTGTTTATTGAAAGAAATGGCAGAGCACTTCTGCTTTGAAGAAAGCTTCCACTTGCAAATAAAACTGTACTAACTTGGATGTTAAGAAAGTTTTCTGTTTCATTTGCCTCAGATGTTAAATTTTAGCCAACTTGGAATTTTATGGACAGCAAACAGCTTTCTTTTTTGCTTTTTTCTAACACGGTACTAGTTAAGTCAACCCTGGCAAAGATAAAGCAAAACATTGACGCACAAGCTTGGAATGAACATACTCAGTCCCTTCTCGTGCAAAACCCAGCAGAAACCCCAAAAGAGTTATTTTTAGCTTTTGTTTTCTCCCAGGATAGATAAATGGAATCAGCTGTGACAGAGACATGATTCACCAGCATAAAAAAAGAGACTGATAAAATCCAGAACAAACAAACAAAAGTAGAAAAGGATTTCAGGGAAAAGGAAGAAATGAATTTATTTTTAGTTTGAGTCCATAGGTTTTGCAAAGGTAGGATTCCAATTTCTTTTGCCTCTGCACTAAAAGTTGAATAACTTTTAGACTAATAAGCAAAAGGCAGGAGCAAGCTCTGTTTATGCTAGTAGAAGTCTGAAATGTACCAGAACCCTTGTTATGTCTTTTTTTTCCCCTCTTGAAAATATAAATTAAGGCATAGCAGGTTTGGAAAGGTATCTGTAAATGATTTAATCGTTTCTAATATGATTGCAGAAAATTGTTTCCTCCTTTGCATCACCAATAAAAATGTTACAGTTTAAGTATCTTTCCAGTAGCAGAAACTTGTGTTTCTTATAAGGCAGAAAGGACATTGGGCTGTTGACCAGTCATTACATAATTCATTTTTTTTCCTGTATCTTAAAGATATGCAGCTCTGATACACTTCAAGTTTAGTACAGATGGTTGGTATTAAAACCAGAGATATTGCATGAGTCTCAAACCAGAAGCTATTAGAAAACAATGTGCAGCGTTAACTTCTCTTTAAAGTACAAATCCCTGTAGCTCCCATATTTCACCAGACATTCAACCACCATCACCACTGGTTTCTGTTTACTATATTTCAGTGTGTCTGTATGCAAGCCCAAATTGTTGCTTTGTTCTGAAGTTGAAGTCTGTGCATATTTTTTTATTATTTTTTTTTTTTCTCCTGTGGATAGGATTTTTCTTGTGTTAGGGTTTGATGAATTTCAAGTGAACTCAAGCACATTAAGGTGTTAGTATGTAACTTTACAGAATATATTGGTGTCTGAAGATTTGTAAAGCTTTCATGGCAAAACTGTGTTTAAGTTAATTCTGAATCTGCTGCCTTTGTGCAAAAGCATAGTGTTCCCAGATGAGTTTCCCATGTCAGGTTTTGCAGAAGTCCATTTTGCAGTTTTGTGTGGCTGTGAGACAAATGCCTTTTCCTTTTTCCTCTCTATTCCCGCCTGTGCCACCCCCCCACCCACATTTTCCTTTCTTTTTCTTACTTCAAAGTAGAAATATGGAATTGGTGGTGGTGCATGGTTTGATAAAGCCTAGTCCTCTGTGGGCTTGAGTCCCACAGGAAAGCCATTTTGAGTACTTCTCTGAGGGAGAGGCTCCAATGCTTTATGAGCTGGTTGAACAGGAGAGATTTCTGCAGACAACGCAGAGAGGCACAGAGCTTGTGTGTGGAGAAGGCAATTTGCCTCTGTAGACCCACAATGGTAACAAATAATTCCAGGCATTACTTCCTTGCATTTTCTCTGGAAGAGTAGAGTGAACTTCCCAGCAAAACCAGTCAATAACTGGCTACCGGTCTATTCAAAAAGAAGGGAGCCAAACAATAAGTGAAGTAAATTATGCTCTGTGATTAGCAATCACAGAACCTATAGGCATTCGAAGGCTTTAGAATAAGAGGTGTTCATATCAAAGGAGAATCTTCCTCCCTAAAGACTATATTGTTAGAATTTGAACATGTTTTCTTGACAGACTTTATGTAGTGATTGTGGGCCTTGTTACGTACTGTAAAACTGTCAGTGCTGTTGTGCTTCCTAAACGGTAGGCACTGGTTTAACGAGAGTTTACCTGTATATGTGTTTCAGGAGTATGTGGGTGGTAAGTGCAGCATCTGCAGATTTATGTTGCTTGATCCTTGTAATAAATGAACAGCTTGTTTTCCCTGGAGTAGGTGACACTCAAGTTAACTGTAACTTTATAAATAAAAAAGGGAACAAAATGTGGTTTCTTGTGGGAATCAGAACACTGGAGGAGTGTTGTGTGTAGAATCTCTTTTCTGGTTTCTTGCTAGTGGAAAATAAGCATAGGGAAGTTTTTTTATGCATTCATTTTACTTTTCCAATTTATCTGGTTGTGAGGGTTTTCTCTTTCAAGCTTGTGTGAATTTTCAAAAAATAAAAAAACCCAACCAAAACCAAAAAAAAACTAGTTCAGAAACTTGAGAATTTTCACAGTGGAGCTCTGTGTTCATTGAGTGTGTAGGTAGGGGAAAGAGATGTAACCAAGATGGTACATCTTTCTTATCCAGGGTGCAAACATAGTCTTCCTTACGTCATAAAGCTAGGTGTACTAAATAGGAATAATCTACTCATCTTTTATATTTTCTCAATATTACTAGGGTTTACATACCATAAAGTAGGAAAAGGTGGCTACATCTTTTAAAGATAGATTAATGGCGGCAGGTCAGAGCTCAGTTAATGCAGTAAATTGGCTGTCATTATGCTTTCAAATGTATTATTCTTATATGTGAGTCTTGATTAATTAGAAAATGTTTTTTCTTTTCCTTATTTATGGCTTCACATCTTAAATGTGATTTGATGGGTCTTTACACAGTTGGAGCTGTAACATGTTACCAGCAGATACTTGACAGAGATCTGACTTCATGCTTACTGCTGTGGCTGGAGGATATTGTAGTCTTGGGAGCATATGGGAGGACAACTTTATACTCTTCCTCTCTTCCCCTATGCAAGTATCTGTTAAAGATCACTTGGATTTTTATTTTTTTTTTCTTTAACCTATGTAATAATCTTCATATCAATTTTGTTAGGTAAAGAAAATTTCTGTTGAAGACTTGTAAAAAATTCTATTCTATCCTTTGAAGATCGAGAAAAGAATAGTACGGTATAATGTGTATTTCACAATAAAGCTGTGTTGGAAGATTTTGAGATTTTTCTATGATACGTGTGTGACTAAGTTTTTGGCCTGTAGCATCTATCTTTTTCTCTTACATCGATACTTACTCATTTCTTGACAGTGTGGCAGTGTATTTCCTTACAAGAAATTCTGATACTTTTAGTTTTGATTTTGTGATTGTATTCTAGAAAGTTTTCCTGCTCCCTTCTATGATTCTCCACTCTTAAAATAAAGGTTTTCATAATTTAATGCTTATAGGGAAAATCATTATATTTCATTACGAAATTTTGCTGTTAGCAAATTCATGCAACTTGACAGGTTTTTTTTATATCTGCATTTCTCTGTTTTTTTCTTCTCATTGCTTGTTTCTTGATTGTTGCAGTTTACTTAGAATTTGTCCTTGAAAATGTCTCTTTACCAGTAAACGCCTGTACTCCTGGCCAAGAACCCATTAAAAATAAATAGCTGTTTCATTTATAAATAAGCATATTCTGACTTAAAGCCATAAAAAAGCACACTGAAATCTGTCTTACAGTCTAGTCCACCTGGCTTCCATGTTGTCCATGAAATCCTTTTTCAAATAAGATGAGCACATAAAAGTTCTACTCTCACTACTATTGTAATTTAAAAACATGAAGGCCTACTACAGATTGTCTTAGTTCTTGCAAGATAACAAATACCATATGAGTTTCCATTCTTCTCAGCAGAATAAAATGGATCAAGTTTAAGGTAGAACTGTAAGGTATAAAGTACATCATGAGATCATATGATGGTCCTAGTAATTAAACATTGAGATGATTTAAAAAAAAAAACAAAAAACCACAACCATGAACGACAATCATTTGAAAGGCTCATGATAATATTTGTTTAAAAAAACAACAACTATGAAGGCAGTAATACTCAAGTGGTTTTATTTTTCAAGTGATTATACCAACTAAAACCCCTTGTTGGTAAAAATCTATTACATAGATCACGTCTGCTGCCACAAATCAGAGAGACTTTTCTGAAATAAGAAGACAAAGTAAACACAGGAAATCGCTGTTTTTTCAACAAAGCTTTAAAAAGAAGCTGCATTATGTCACTTCAGAAACTGTGAGCAAAATTAGAAGACAAACATGTTTGTTTTGGTGACTTTTCACTTCCTCCAATAATTAGAACAGTTGTAATATTACTTCGTAAAGCAACTCATTTTGTGGGGTACAATTCTGTACAAAATTATAAAAAGACTACCAGAAAAAAAAATAGGTGGAGGAAGGGAAGATTTTTATCCTAGAGTTTACAATTTGTGTATTTTTCTTGATCACTATAGTGAAGTGACAGTAGCAAAGAAGTACGTAAGAAAAAACAAGACCCCAGTTTTTCTTTCTTTCTTATTTCTAAGTGCCATATAAATCAGAATGTAAGTCTTTGGAATGGATGATCTAGTGAGCCTTCCATACCTGATGGGTTCACCTGCACGCATGTATTAAATCTATGACCTGATTCATGCAATAGATCACTCATGCTCTATACAGGCTATTCTATTTCATCTTCAGTGAATATCTTCACTGGAAAGTTAATTTGTGTTTTCACCTTAGGTTTATTCTAAATCTGCTTTTCTCTATGTATGCAGTAGGTAATATTTCTCTTTACCAACCTAAATTTCAGGTTTTTTTGTTTGTTTTCTTCTCTATTATGCTATTGTGGATATAGATACTGCCTTTAAAATTCAACAATAAAAGCAATATAGGACATGGTGTTGATTTTTATCTTGTTATAGACCTGTTGCAGCTAGCAGATACTACTGTAAAACTGACCCAGGGAAGCAGAAAGGTCCTGTGGCCAAACACAAATGAGTTTTACTGCCTTGATTCCTAAAGGGGAGTAGCGAAAATGTCATGTTAATTTTCAATTTGAGAAGTATTTCCTCTTCTGGTTAGAGTGCAAATAAGGCTGCTCAGTTCCTGGGTTCTCTTCCTGACTTTGACACTGATTTTTGCTTAGCCTGAGCTTTCTGTTCACTCAGAGGTGAGAGCAGAATGAAGATAGTCTGTAATGGAAATAACATCAACTGTCTCTTCTGTTGAAATGTATTGGTTCTATTCTGTTAAGAACCATTATGAAAAAAAACCCAAACTAGTAACTATTTTAGATCACCTTGACCAGGTATACTACTACTACTATTAATAAAGTAACCAACTACAGAAAGCGTTCAGTA
>JAVJGJ010000057.1:12113888-12147376 GCA_035590215.1 Microhierax caerulescens
GAGAAAGCGTTCAGTATGACACTGCCACAAACTTTAGAACTGTTCTTATGAAACTCAAATGAACAAACTAATCTTGTGTTTTCTTGGTTTGTTTTGTGGTTTGTGTTGTTTTGGTTTCCCCCCCACGAGTAGATCTCAAAACACTTTACAGAAGAGACTGCTGATGTGGTTTGCGTTTTGCAGGTGGAATTTGATGCACAAAGGGATGTGTCCTGTATAATTCACCTAGTGGAAGGACTGGAAAGGGAATGCAGTTCTTCTGGCCTTCCCAGCTCACAGTGGCGGTGATACAGGGCCATGTTCACTCACCATGCAGTTTCCCTTGTATAAATTTTTTCTATTTTTCTCCCCTCTTCTCCATGCTCCAAGGAGACTGCTGTTCATTAGTGGGAAAAAAAAAATGTAAGGGAGGTTCCTTCCTTTCTAATTTTCAGAAGTGGTCCTGTATCTTTTTCTTTTGCTTGTAAATTGATCTAAAACTAGTAATGAAACTAGGCTCGTACAATGTCATCTATATATTATCTTGGTCCTGGTTTGTCCTACGTCATCCAAGTAACATTCTTACCAGATAGGGGTCATATCAGCTCACGAAAAGCAACTATTTTCTTTTCACACGGTTCTTCAGACTCCTTAGGTATTCCTGTGGGAAATTAAAAATTAATCTATAAAACTAATGGACCAGATTCCCTGAAGATGCTGCAGTGAATTAGGATGCTTGCCTTCACAGTCCACAGCATTTACTTTTTTCCCTTTTGTTTTCTCTGATGAAATCTCCTAATACTTTTAGCAGCACCAGACAGTACTTTCAAAATCTTGACAGAGAATACTTCTGTAGTATTATGGTGTCATGGTCCTGGCCCTCTTGTGCAGAGTTCAGCTGCACTGTAGCCTTTCCTGTTTTTCTTGTTGCTTACCTAGTCTCTCCCGTAGCAGCAGCAGGGAGGAGGACTGCACTTGCAGCTGAAAAGCCAGCAACAATCTATGACATCTGGGAAGGGGCAGTACTGGGCACCAGGGTAAGATAGGGAAGAGAAGATGGTACCAAACCACAAGTACCTTTTTTGCACTACAGCAGTCTCCAAACAGTAAAGCATTCTGGGACCTGTTCTGGTTCCTCAGCGGTAGAAAGTGTGCTGACAAGTGGGAATAACTGGAAAAAAGTTTTGCCCCATCTTCAACTTTTTGGAAGTCCTATGTGCTCCTTTTTCCATAGTGCAAGAAGATCTATGGTACTTGGTGATATTATGGTGCTTCTTTTAGTGGAAATTGTGAAAAAAAATCATATCCCTCAGCATAAGGTTCTCCAGAAATTTACAATCAAGTTTCAGGATAAGTAGCGTTATCCACTCAAACCATCAGTTGATGAATGCACAATTCTGCCAGCTTTCCAACACATAGTGCTGTATGCATATGGTGGAAGAACAGGCACCAGTACATCAGTCCTGGATCTACAATCATGCAACAGGAGAGGTGTTTGTACAGCCTTCAGATTTTCTTCTGTGCTCTTTGAGGTGGAACTTTGATAAATATTCACCCTTGTTGCAGTGAAATACCATGATATCATGTTTAAACTATGACCCAAGTAGCTTGATGCAGGTGGTTGTGTTGTGGGTGTAAATTATATTGATTTTGTGGAAGGGAGGAGTGAGGAATCTTTTTTGTACTACATGAGGTGCATTCAGCCTGAACACAGGCCAGTTTCACCATAATTATTACAGAGGACCTGCTTGCTGTTGTGTATTTGGTGGTCCAAAATTCTGTCCCAGATTCTTAGCTGATGTAAATTAATACATCTCTATTAAGTTTGGAGTGCTTTGTTAATTTACCCAGCTGATCTAGTGTGTGAATGAGTGGCAGCTTACACCCATAACATTCTGCTAGTAGTAGCAGTGGTTGCAGCTGCTTTTTACCTCAGCCTTTGCAATAAAGTTGCTTCTGCCTTTTTTTTTGCCTCGCTTCGCTCAAGGGAGAGATATTTTAGACATGTATGCCCTAAATGCAGTTAATATGAGGATGATAAATATAGAAGAAAATCACTATGGTAAAAAACTTGATTGAATATAATCGGAGAATAGCTGAGTTTCTCTTCATATCTAGAGAGATATTCTCTGGTGAAAAATTTGGAAAGGAGTTAATCTTTTTATATGTTTTCCATTTCCTTCTAAGTTTGAGATTATAATTGCCAGTACAAGTATAATGTCTTAATTATTTGTAAATTCTCAGAAAAGTGTTTGACATGAGTATAAATAATTTTGTAAACATTGCAATTTCACATTTTTACAGAAATGGAAAATATTCTGGGAATTTTGGCTACCAGAATAATTTATACAGGGTTGTATAATTTTTTGTAAGGGTGAATAGGGAAACAGGGAGGCTAAGATCATAATGTTTATACAGCAAGTCGACTAAAGAAAAAAGAAACACAAAAGAAGCAGCCATTTAAGCAAAGACCACCATGCTGAACAACAAATATCCATGCTGGCTGTTCTTTGAAGTCAGACACTTAATGCCTTTTATGTGAACAGAAATCAAAGGGAAAACTGGAGAACTGAACTAGAAAGGTTAAGTTGCACATTGGTCATGGCATAGTCCAGTATAAATTGCAAATGTACAAAAAATGCAGGAAAGTTTTCAAGCTTTTTTTTTAATGAAAGACTTTTGCTGAGTGACTGCATGAGCAGAGATTCTTAGCAAGAGCAGGCTACAACTTAATGCTTCCTTTTTCGCTTCCGATTTAATGTCAGAGAAACTGATCCCTAGCGCTGAAGGGTCAGGAACTATTCACAGGCTAATGTATAAGTCTGTGAGTAAGGGAGGCCACATTTTCTTAAATCTCTTAAGTGAAAAGCAGTGGAGGACCCGGAGGTAGAGATGTGGTCTCCTGAAATGAAGGCACTGTGGTTCTCCTATATGTTAGAGTCATCAGCACTGTTCGCATTCAAAATACATGCTGAAGCAGCCATTATTTGTCTACATTTTTGGCTTAAAATGCAGGCTTTGTTTTCTTGACAAGGATAACACACAAAGTTAGTGAAGCCACTAACTTTGTCATGTAACAAAGGACAGAACCCTAAATAGGAAAAGAAAAACAGAAAATTGCAGAGTTGAGATTTTAAATGTGCTATCCTGCAGCTTATCTACATGGCTTCTAGATAGACTTTTGAAAGTATTTATATTTCAGGGATGGAAATACCATGTTATTTTTTGCCTATAAAGTAAACCAAATTGATGAAATTATGAAACAAGCTCAAAATGCGGAATGTTTATGATTTACAATGGATATAAATAGACATAGTATGTCTCATTCTTAATTATTTAAAAAAAAAAATAAAATTGGCCACTCAGGGAAATTGTGTTTTGGTGTTGTTTGTTCCTGCATAAAATAGAGCTAGAAATAAAAATTGGTTTCTTTCAGAAATGTATTTATATGGTTAATTTGACTGCCTGTTTTGTTGGGAATGAAATTTTGTGCTTTAAGTATTCAGTTGTTAAAAAACCCCCAAAACCACAACATAATGTGCATCCAGTATAAGGTGTGTAGTTAAAGCTTGCTTTAGTTTTTCCCAAGCTATCATAAACAATCATTAATGAAGAGAAATGGAGTATACCTGATAACTGAATAAGGTTTTATAAATGCACATGCTTATTGACTCACACCTGCATGAGTGCAAGCATTTAGAATTTGATAGTGTTTTAAAACTTAACCAAACTGCCTTTGCTTTTGAAAAGAATCTAAACGATACATTTGTGCCAGAATTAAGGTATCAGTTTCAATATTTGTGTTGAATCAGATCCATTTGTTAAATGTCAGCTCAGCAGTTATTGACATGAGAATCATCACAGAACCCACTTGCCTGGACACAAAGCGTCAGCCTGAAAGTATTAAATAACATCTGGCAGTGACCTGCACTTTGTAAACCATATTTTTGAAATCAGCTTAACATATTTTGTCTAAACAAACCAAGAAATTAAGATGCAGAGGAAAGAAAAGCCTTCCAGCTGCAGATAAAAATAATTGAAGTACTAACAGGAGACATCAAGTAATTGCAGAAGTGTGATTGAGTGGAGGCAGCAAGTATTTTGTATTTTAACTGTAAAACAGGACATCAGAAAAGAAAACATAAGGTCTTTAATATGGTACTATCATTAAAAGAAAGTTCGGTTAAGCAAGTATATTGTACACAGAGAAGTGCTATGTTTGTTAGAATGTGTATGGAAGGAACTGAGTATAATTAGACTTATAATAGGAGTTTTTGGCTCTGGTTCCTCTCTGTTTCAAAGCCTCAACTGTTCTTGAATCCTTAATAAGTTAAGGAATGAGTACAGCAGAGCAGAGAGCAGGCAGAATCTGTTGTAGCAGCTTGCCCACACCAGTTTGCCAAAATCTAAATAGCCCTTTAAAAAAAAGGCTTATTTTTTGCTGATGACATCATTCCTGCCACTGTCAGTGTGAAAGGTCTTGGCTTGCCTAAAGAAGAAAAACCCTTTCTAAAATTGACACTGCACAGATTTAAAACACATACAAGGACTCCTATAAATGTAAGACATTTATATTCTCTTTCTATGCTATGAATTTTCATTCAAGGATAGTTTTTCAAGCATTTTGACTTTGTAAAGCTTTCAACAATGAATTTTAAACTTCAGGTTTGTTCTTTGTGATTTTTTTATGGCGCCTACCTTAGCTTAGACATTGGACTGTTTTGATACCAGTGGCCATACCCTGCCTTTTTCCATTGTAGTTAGAGATTACTGAAAATATCTGTATAAAGACTGAAAAGCCACAGGTGTTTTAGGTGATTTTAATGCAAGCTTTTCATAGTACCATGTTAATCTTATCTATTTTTTTTCTTCCAATTTCTTATTTCTTCTGATCTGAAGCTTTATGGAGAAGATGCTTTAGGAGTGTATTTTTGAACATGCATATTATTTGCTATTTTAAGCATAATCACCAGCTGTGAATTGTACAATGAATAATTAATGTTGAGTGGTGACCTTGAACCTCATAAAGCTGATTAGTAAGACAATGCATCTGGGAGAACAACTTTAAGACTGTGCTTGTAAAAGAATATCAAAACAGCTTAACACAGTAGGGAAAAGCCCCCTGGAGCCCTTTTAAAACCAATTGCCTACAAACACTTCTAAAAAGAACAACTCCATAGTGGAAAAAAAGCGTGTATAAAAATCCTATGAAGTTCAGAAAATAAAACAGCCTTTATACTTAATTGTAACAGAGATAGTTGCAGTTAAACACTGCATAACATTATATGGAGGGTATGGTCACCCAGAATAGAGCATATTTGTCTTCTTTCTAGTTCAGATTGTTACGGCACAGTTGTTTTCTAGTTCACTGAATTCTAAACTCATTCATAAACAGGGACAGTACACGGCTTTACTGATACTTCAAAGCAGAAAATATTTGCCCTGGTTCCCTGTTGCAGAGGCGGTTGACAAACTGCTTATAAACCCAGACAAAACTCTGTGTTATTATTGCACACTGGCAAAGCTAAGTATGGTGGAAATTTCAGAAATAGCTAATTTTCTTCTGAAAAAAATTAATGTGAAATTTTGAGAAATGGATTTATTTTTTTTTTTTTCACTTTCACTAAGTGGCATTCACTTCTGTTAGTTCCAGTGCTGTTGTGGGGAGAGAGAAGTGAGCTCTTTCCTCAAAGTTCAGATTGTCTGAAAGGACTAGGTAGTTATAAAAGAACAGAGAAAAGAAGCACTATCTCTTTCAGAAGCTGACGAGATACAGTTCAAAGCCAGAGATGCAAAGGTATTAAGGAGCTTGCCTGAGATTATGAAGGAGCTGTGGGACAAGAAGTCTGAATTTACCCGGAACTGAAGGATTTAAGCTTCTGAATTAGAGCAGCTGGCACGGAATGGGCCCCTGTGTTACATGGCAGAGGAGTGAGTATGTGCAGCTCCTTCAGTTGACCAGGAGTACATCTGTCTATGTGTGACAAAGCTGGCCCAGTCTCAGGCAAAATGGTTTTAATCCCAAAATCAGTCCTTCAACTGAGTATCTTTACTGAGGGAGTGAATAGAGGGAGAATACTGGTTTTATGGTTGAATTTCATCTGTAATGGTATTTATGAAAATATGGCATGCTCCAGTTGTGACTTAGAGCAGCTTTAAATCAAGCAAATGTACTCTTCATTTTGCTTTTCTAAACCATGTTATAAGCCCTAAAATATAGACTGTAAAATTTAATACATTAACTTTGTTTTTCTTTGCAGACTGTTAAATCTTGTTAATATTTAAAAGGATTAAGGAACAACTTTTTGTTAAATGGTTTGATATAGTTCAAGAACTAAATTCTGGTTTTTATTTGATGATTTTTGACACACATTTAAAAATGTAAACAAATATAAATGAAGAAGAAAGTCAATGTATAAACAAAATAGTCTGGTTTTTTTTCCAGTTGTAGTTCACTTTGAGAATTTTTATTCCATTTTTTAATGATTTCAAAATAAAAATCATAAAATTTCACATTTTGGAAAAACATCTGCTTCTCAACCTTAGCCTCTAAATAATCAGGACTGCTTTCTTAGAAAACTGAAAAAGAATGCCCCTATGCTTTCAGTGCAACCAAGAGTACAACCAAATTCGGGCTGGATCTGGCAAGTAGTTTGTCAGTGATGAGGACTTATTCCATGGCATTCTTTAAAATCTGTAATACTCATTTATCCATTTTAAAAATCACTACAAAAATATTTAACCTGAAAATTATGCAAAATATAGATTGGGATCAATCTAATTAAAATTATTTTTATACTGTAGTATGTAACAGTTATAACATTAAATTACTTTCAGGTAGACTTCGTTATTTTTACTGAATTGGTCTCATGGAAGTAAAAGCAGGTCATGTTCACTAAAATCATGAGTTCTGCACTGCAGATCTAAGAAGAATTAAAAATGTACCATCTTAAAATATGCTGGGTAATTTGGCCAGTGTAGAGAAACTTTCAGTGGTTCAATGTAATATGCTCTACTAATCATATACAGCTATGCTTTTTAAAGTACCAGTTTGCTGAAGTTACTATGGGTTATCCACAAGTGAATTGAATGTTTTTCTTGTGACTGTATTTTCTATAGAGTAAGATAAAATACTTTTAATCCTAATTTAAATACAAAGCATGAATAATTATCAATCTGTCATCAAATCTAAACTGAATTTTTAAAGGTATTTAATTTTTGGAGTATTTTAATTTTATAGATCCAGGGCAAAGCCATTCAATTTTTTTTTTTTAACCAGCCTCTGAAATACATGAAGATTGAACTTACAAAATACTTAAATGTAAAATAAATTAAGTTATAGTAAAACTATTTATTTAAATTATGACCAGAAGAATCTATAGAAGGATTCACAAGGAATTCTGTTCTCTTAAAGAAATTATTTGTCTGTCTTTCTAGCGTGGAACTAGAAATAACCCTCAGATTTGTACAAGTTGTACTTCTGTGCCTCACATCTCTGGACTAAATCTGAGTGGTTTTCTAGGGCTTAATCCTGTTGGCTTTCTTGGACATAACACAGGCAGGACAGGATGCAGAAGACTTGCACCTGTATGTTTGGCACACGCCAAACCCCCAAAACCTAAATATACTGTATTCTGAATATGGAAACAATAAATTGGTAATAGGTAGGATGAAATCGCTATGAGCTGCTCAACTTTTCTTTTGAATGCTTGAGTGAGGCTTAGAGGAGATTGGTGGCCCTCTTACCCCACATGGGTAAGTTTCATTCTGCTTGAACGTTAGCTAGCTTAACTGAACAACTCTTTTTATTGGGTTGGTTTTTGGTTTGATGACCCCCCACCCCCCACCCACCCCCGCCCTCAAATCCTCAAATGCTGTACTATCAGCCAAGAATAACTTCAGGCTGAATTCAGGACTGCTTTTTAATGCTTTCAAAACATTACAGGAATGCATCTGATGCTTTTTCATACTAGATTTTTTATTTTTTTTTTTTAAGGCACTTAGTAAAACTAACAACTCTCTGAAAGCAGCAGCATGCTTGTGCTGGAGCTGCACAGAACAAAGGTACTGAACCCAAAATCAAAATGCTGGGCTGCAGGAGAGGCTGCCTGACAACTCTCCAACTGCAGGCCTCTCACAGTCCAGAAAGTTCATTGTGTCAATGTAGGCAAGTTTTGTTCCACTTGTATTGCCAAAAATCTTATAAATAATCAGAGCACTTTGATTTTCCTGCCCTGAGCTTTCTGTGTATTTATCAGAGCTCTTCATCTCCATTTTCTTATTATTTGGCTCCTTTTCTGACACATGGACTTCTTATGAGTGACTACATCATCTTTGCATGTGTAACAGTTTTCTGTTCTAATTTAATGGGTGAAAATGTACATATTTTTATGGACTTCTTTACTATTGCTTTTTCTTATGCATTAAACAATGTTTTATGAGCAGGTTTCAGGTGGAGTGAGAGTGAAAAGGGGATAGCTACTAGGCTAATCCCTCAATTCCACCCTGACTCTTAGACTTACACTGTTCCCACAGAAGGCCATAGCACTGGCTGAGAGTGTCCTGTTTGGGCACTCATTGGGTTTCAGTGACATTAAAGGAGATTAATGTCCTTACAGATCTCAAGATTAATATCCATTATCATGAAGCAGCAGGAACAGAACATTCTTCACATGAACTTTATGAAACTCAGTACCTCTCTTTAGTAAGTTTATTAGGGGTGAATACTGGACAGCTTTTACATTCAGTCTACAGCCCAGGCAGATCTGGGCATGATTTCAGTCTCCCTTGTGTGGTGCAATTTGATCATTGTGCTTTGCTATGAACTGTTTGTCCAGCTGGTAAAAGACATTGTCCTGAAGGCTTTCAGCATCTCGGATATCTGATTGGAGTTGAAGTTTAGCGGAAAGATGTTACACTTTGCAGCCTATTCTGATCCCTTTGCATTGCCTCATCTCATATCATGATAGTTCCTCTTCCTCATGTGTGAAAGCTTTATCTCAGACTCTGAGTAGTCACAACGCAAAATGACAAAAACTATTTTAAAGTAATCTGATTGCATATTTGCTGAGGGGTGTCTGTGCACATTCTTTGCCATGTACCTTCACACAGCCAAACGCCAAAATGTAGTTACAAAGTGGGAAAGCATAAAAACTTGCCTCCTTTCATCCAGCCTGGCAAGGTACTGCTCAAAACTCCATCAGTTCTGCTCTCCTTCAGTCCCTCAGCTTTAACCAGGAGTCGTCCTGCTTTATGTAAGGCTAGTGAAAACAGGTAGGTATGCTCCTGGGGAAAAGGAGAAGGAAATCTGGTAGTAAAATCATTGAGCAAGGAACTAACCTAGGTATGTCATACTTCATGAAATTTTAGTACATGTATTGTCTGACAGTGTGATACAAGCATGGCCGCTTACAATGATGTTTTATTGTGAATTATCTAGTGGAAGCTGATACATGATCATGCTGCTTGCTTTACACAGATCATTAAGCAAATGAGATCAACAATAGCCTTACACTGGACTAGTGTCCTGTTTCAATTATCACAGCTGCATGTTTATTTCGAAATACTGAGATTCTGAAAATTAAGCTGGCATCTTAGGTCTACCACTTGCCACTTGGTAGGATATTCTGTGGTTTTGTACTCTGTTTGGTGACTTATGTTTTATTTTTTACATTATTTGATTGCCATTGCAACACATGTGGGTCATTTATAGTAGCTGGTTGTATGACATTACTATCAGTTTTTCTTTCCTGTCTTGGAAAAGTCATCAGAGTTTGGTTTGGGATGAGTCACATGTCAGAGTCAACAGTATCTGTTTATGTTATTGCATTATTTCAAAAGAGAAAGAAATGGAAATTGAGATTTGAAAGCTATCAGACAATAGCTGTACTATTTAATATTTTAATGACTGCAATTTTTCATTCCAAATTATTTGATTGACTAAGATACAAGTTACTTTAATTTCATAGAAAAATAAATTTCTTAAAAAGACTATGTATCATACACTTCAGTAGTTAAATAAAAAAATTATATAGCTTTCATAGATGAAAGATTACAAATTAGTCTTTTACAGTGATATTTTACAAAACTGGAAAAAACTGTGGAGTATAAACTGAGAGTAGAAAAAATTGTTTAAATTTAACATGAACTCATTACAAGACTTATTGAACTTAAAAACTGAAATAAAAGGTGTAATGCTGGGTTTTTTTCATGTCCCCAGGACATAATTTCCCTTATAAATTATATTATGACTTTAACAATGTTGGAAAAAAACCCACATTTGTATTCATTCTGTCTGCATGAGTATTTCTTGCCTCTTTTATTTTCTTACCTTTTATGTGTTCAGCTTTCATCTCCAGTTAACTCTACTATCCTTTTAAATGCAATGGAATTATATAATTGAGATTGATTTTTATGGACAGGTGTTTACTTGTTTATAGTTTTATAGAATTATTGCAAAGCAGTTTCTCAGAACACTTTATCATGGAGTTAACAAGGAGGGACTAGGATACAGCAGTGATGATTTGCCAAGTAGTTGTATTATATGCTGTTGAATGCAGAGATAAAAACACTCATCTTTGCTGAGAGGTAATGAAATGGACTTTCAGATGAATATTGTTCTGACATGGCAAATATTCAATGTATTTCTCTGCTGAAAGTCCCACTCTTTCCCCCTCAGCAATGCAAAGTGCAGAGGTGACAGAGAAGTATCCAGGCAATGGGAGGTACTGAAACTACAGAACAGCTTTTGTGCTCCAAATAAAAATAAAAGTGGGTTCTTTTCACAGTCCAGCTTGATGTATATGCTGGCAAAATAAATCAAGTGCTGGCCAGCTACAGATAGCTGGAATACTTTCCAGAGAACTCCATTTACCAGGAGTTCTGTTACTATCCAGACTATCAAAAGAGGGGTTTCCTATGAAACTGTGTGTGACATGGGAAGCAAATTAATGTGTAGGTTTATTAACAAAGATTATCTAATACTATATATTATCATGTTATTGTTATTCTAAAAATTACTACCCACTAAGTGAAGAATGTCAGAACAGATTGGCAAGGAATGTCTTGTAGAGTATGAATGAACTTAGCATGTGCCAGCCACGGGTAGGTGGAATGTGCCACTTAACAAATTATTCTATTTTTAGTACCCTAACCTTCTTCATATGCTTTCAATCAGGAGACGAGCCTTATGTATGTGAGGCGGCCAAAACAAGCTGCCAGTTGTGGACTTTCCATTAGCTTTCCATGGTTTTAGTTTGCAGACCGAACACCGAAAAATCCTGCAGCAGCTGGCTGCGGAGTGCTGGCCCATTTGCTGTAGCCATGGTGTGGAATTTCTCTGTGTTGAGTATATTTAGACAGCAGCACACTTACAAATGTGTTGTAAAATTGGACGCCTGCCGGGGGAGGCTTGGGCCTCCTTGGTTTACTTACTAAGCCTATGTTTCAATGGAGAAGCAAATTTGATTTTTCTCCCCTCCCCATCTCTTTTTCTTTCTCTTTTCCCTCCTCCCCCACCCCTCCTTTACTAAAGAGGCATCAGTGACTGGTGAGAAGAACTGACCAACTTGACCTCCTTTCCCACTGGTGGTCATGAGAATAATACAGGAGGAGGTCAAAGGTTAGCTTTTGAATACTCTTAGGAGCTAATTTATTACAAGGAGGGAGTTTCACATTGGCTGAATTATTTTCTTGAAGAGAAGACCACACTTGAGTTTGTTTATGCCTTGTGTTCATTGGGAGTTCTCTTTAGGAGCCTTTCTATGCACCTGTGCGGAGCACAATAACAGCCCTTTTCTGCAGGGTGGAATAGCCGACAGTCAGAAAAAAAAAATGGGCTAGCCTGGAGCAGAACCTGGAGGTTATTTGATTACAGAATGCAGTCTGGAGGGTTTTTCTCATTGTAACTCCCCCTGCACGCAACCCCCCAACACCCACACCCCCCCCTTTTGCCCTTATCCTGTTGCTGGATATTTTTTGGCTGGTGGAACATAAGGAAACTGGGATGGGGGAGGAGGGAAGGAAAAAGCACATTTGCACAAGCATCTTGTTGAGAAATAAAGGCACATATCCTTCAGGAAATAAGGATCTGGCTTACTTGGAAGTCAGTGATAGCAAAAGCTGCTGTTCTCTCAGTTATCACTTCCATTTGCTGTTGGGGTACAAGAAAATTATATATTCTGCTTGCATATCTAGTTGCCTTAGCTGCCTAGAACACTGCGATACCTTATGACTTATGAGTTTGGAAATTATTTGCCTAGATTTAAGTGTCCTGGCTACGCTTAGTCTCTCTGCTGCTCAGCTACAGCCCAGCAACCTACTCTCTCAGTCATTCCTCCTGGTTTTGTACAGTGTCTAGTGGTATCTCAAACATCACTTACAAGCAGACAAGGCAGCCATGGCTGCATGTTCTGTTAAGACTCCCATTATCCAGAAAATCTTGACCTATTGCAGTGATATTTCTTTTTACAAAACAACCTCTAGCCTTTGTTTGAAGTTTAAAAAACATCAGTTGTGTGTTAGGAGATGTTGTACGTTAGGCTCTCTGTGCAATGAAATATGTATCTTTGCCTGAATGTTCCACTGATTTAAGTTTGACTAGATTGTTGTTGAAAAACTCTGAAAGCCAAATTTATGTAAACAGAGCAACTTTCTTTTGAATGCAGTGGGATTAGGGGGCTAAGACTGCTCAGCATTCAAACCTGGGTTTATTGGGGGAGTTTTACGTATTCCACATTTCCAAGCATCAAGACTAGGCAAGGCTCAAGCTTTAAATGTGCTCATTAGCTTGTTTGTGCAGGCAAGTGGGCTGAAGCCACTCTGAGGGGCTTGAGAAGGAATTGTGTTGTTCCTGGAGCTGTAGTCAAATTCAAGGAAAGCAAGCTCTCTGCCTACAACAGTTCTCCCTCCCTCTGAAGTTTCTGTTTTGTCTTAAATATTAAGGCATTTGCCTGTTACAATTTTGGACGGAGATTTACAACCGTTTAGCAGATATTGCTGGTAAACGTTTATACCTCTTAGGTTATAAGATAAAAGGATCAGCTCCACACAAACAGACACAGCGGGCAGGGGCATCCCTATAACCCAGGCAGAGGAAGGAGCCACCACCTGGGCCATCCCAGGGCTGTCACAGGGAAACATCAACCCCGTGGGTCCAGCATGACCCATCAAGGTGAGAACATCTTACCGGGTAACAGATCATGGGTGTCACTGCCTGGGGGTATGGGACTTATTATGAAGAGCAGGAGAAGAGCGTTTTGGGATTGTACAAAATTTACTGTGGGCTCTTTAGTGGAGGAAACAAAGGTAGAGAAAGGCGGGGGCAAGACATCAAAGTAGTTGGGGGAGAAAGAGGTATCGAAAGTAGAGGGAAAAGGAAAGAAAACGGGTTGGTCACATGTAAGCAGTTGCTTCTCAGCACACCTGTCTGGCCATGCCCTCTGCCTGATCAGCACAGTCTGTCCTGCCGCCTTATTAAACCCCCCTCTTTTCTGAGGGACTCTTTTTATTCTGTGTGCAAGTGTGCATGTAGAGGTCAGCAGCTGGAGTCAGAGCATGAGTTGCAGGGGCTGTACATCTGTGAAGCCCACAAGTGGAATGAGTGAGGGTTTGCAGATCAGTGTGTGATTGCTAGGCAATATGAAGCCAGACTAGCCACCGAGTAGACTAGGGAAGCCAGGTAGAGGCCCGAGGGTCTGTGAGTTGGAAACTGTAGGGATCAAGCCATTTATGATGGAGACTGCAGGGCTTGAGGGTCAAGTCAGTGTATGTGTATGTGCCTCTCTGAGTGAGACAACAAGGACCAATTACTGAGGAGACTGAGTGTCTGACACCAGTTACTGGAGGAATCTACAGTGTGTCTGCATCTGTTGGCATGTGCAAGGGTGACTTCTACCAGCAGCTGGAGTGGGCTGAGCACCTCAAGGGCTTATATGTCCAGGCCAGCTACTGCAAAGTTCCGTATTGTTTACAGACATACATGTTTCCCTGTAACGGCCCTTCATCTTGATCAGCTAGTGAAAGGAACAAGATAAGGCCATTGGTGCTGTTTGCATGAGTGTTGAGTATTTCTGTGTGTGTTGGTCTGTGTGGCTGGCACTGTGTGTGTATATATATTTATTGTCTACATATATGTGTGCCTGTCTACTGGGAATACAGCCCTACCAGTTGAACCTGCTGGCATGGAGCTGCAGCAGCCTTGCCTGTCTCAGGCTTCTGTATTCAGCAAATGTGGAGTTTGTTTAATATCACCTGAAGGGGGAGTGGATTCCACTGCTGAGGTGCCTGGTGCTGATAATAGTAAAAAGTATTATTTTAGGTAGAATGTTATTACAGTCTGAGATATGGTGATAAAACCACAGACCATAATGATGAAACTGAAAGGAAATACATACATTTTTTCTGTAGATCTGAAAGGAAGAAAAAAAAAAAAAAGATACTTTTTTCATGTTCTTTGAACATGTGGAGTCAGTCAGTGATGAGTCCTCCAGACTTAGAAGGCATCATCCTAGCAAAGCGGGTGGACCCAGCGGCGGTCTAGTAATAGGCAAAGTTAGATTTTCTTATTTCCACCAGTGCATCTGACCAGCATCCTGAACCAACTGCTCTTCATGCTAGCTATACAGCCCTGTGAAATAGGAAGACATCTGAGAAATGGTGCTGTCTGTGCTTAATGAAAGGTTGTACCTAAGCATGTGCTAACCATTGCCCGGGTGGTGCTCGTTCCATGTTTTAATGCTTAGGCCTGCTCTTTGTTCCTCCTCTTTTGTCCTTCAAGTTATAAGACCTGCAGGCCAGAAACCACCATCTCTTCCACTTGGACCACGTCCATGGCTCTTACAGCAGTATAAATGATAGTATCTAGCTGAGATTACTGTTTTGTGAGACCAGGGCACTACTGGAGTGTAAAGGGGAGAACTGGAACTGCATTGCTGTTGTGGGCAGCAGCCGGTTACCAATTCCTATGTCTGTATTAGGAGCGTGACTCTGATCTGTTGCGTATTTTCTCTGTTTCTTCACATGCTGTTGGTTTCGGTATGCAAAGTGCTGTCTTTTGCACAATTACAGAACAATCATCACTGTATTTTTTGGCTTCAGAAACATGTTGATAAACATTATCAATGTAAGCGAACATGAGGAAACCTCAGTGAGAACTGGCGTTAAGTGAACAGGTTCAACATCGTGCCACCATTACTGCTGTTGGAGGGCTGGGGCTTGGTGTAACTGAAGGTTTTGGCTTCAGGGTAACTTCTCTCTGTTGGATTGGATAAATTTACTATGTGCCAAACTTGCTTCCATTTTCTTCAGAGAGGAAGGATTTTTTACGACAATCCAATTCAACAGCCAAAATAATACCATGTTAAAAGATTATGTATATATATAAATTTTGCGGCGTAAAGCAGCACTTTCATTGTTGCTTACACTAAGAGGAGCCTGGCCTATTTCAAAGTGTTCATGTGGAGGAGGAAAAATGATATCTAAAGTTTCAGCTGCTTCCTCAGAGATTTGTCAAACAAGGATCCTACAGTGTTCTCCCTTATTTCCTTTCTGATCATCAAGGATATATCTACAAATGTATTTGCATTTGATTTCTTTACAGATACAAAGTGCAGGTTCAGTAAACCCAAAAGTTTGACATTAAATTGGTTGCCATTTATATAAGTGTTTTATATATAAAAGGTCTAGTTCTATACAGAAGTAAATCTGTTTTCTATTTTAATTAACTAACCAGCAAATAATTGCATTTGTTGTCTCATGAGCATACTTAACATTTTTCTTGTTCATGTGTAACTGCAGTCTGTTTTATTCCTTCCTGGGAAGATTTTATTCCTTTTTCTTCCCTTTGAAAATACAGACACTTCAACAATTTAGCTGAATTAAGTGATAATGAATATCAAGTAAAGATGATAATCTGTCAGAGCTTTTTTCTCTTATATGCTAGTGACATTGAGATTCTATATGGACTGCTCACATCACTTTTCTCTCCTCTTTCTATTTCCTCTGTATTCTACTCAAGGAAATCTTGATTTCTAGGAATGAACTTATAGCTTATGATTGAGAATAACTTTTTTAGCTCTTCAGTGTTATGATGTTTTGTTGAGACACAGTGAAGTCTGTCAGACAGTAAAATTCTTCACATCTATTCTACTTTGATAAGTCAGATTCTACATTTTGATTATAATATTTTACCTATTTCTGGAACAAGCCAGACTGAAAATTGTGAGCAATGAACCCCAAGATAGATTTTATGATGGCTAAAATCTGTGTAAAAAGGGTAAACACAGTATTTTATAGTGGGTGTCACACCACCTTATTCTCAAAACTAAGCATTCATAATATTTGACAACGTAAGGAAAAGTAACTATTGCTACATTTACTTATTTGTTTTTTTCTTAATTCTCATAAAGACTGCTTTTTGTATATTTATAAAGAAAAAAAGCAGCTTATTGAGCAAGATTTTATTTATTTATTTACTACTACTAAAGCTTTTAGAAGACAGTGCTTTACATGAGTAAACACAACACACACACAGAATCATCAGCCCTGTAAAAAAAATTTTCTTGACCTCTTCTAATGGAAAAAGATGTGTTTATGCAATAAATAGTCAGTAAAGTGGAAGAGACTCAAAATTATATCTTCTCTTCAGAGCTACTAGTTGGTTAGCTGATGTGTTTCTAGACCGAATTCTGAAAATATCATAGTTCTAGGAGCCCCCTTCGGTCTGGCAGGGATAGCTGAAATTAAGGCTTCAAGTGGGTGAAGGCTGTTTGCAAGATCTCCTGCTGAGCCTGCTAAAACGTATATTGTGGGGTAATTTCTGGAGTTTTGCCAGTTGCAAACAGGGGGCCCCAACAAGCCTATTAAGGTAGGAATGAGGTTGGAATGCCACACTTTGCTGGACTCTGTTTTCTACTGTCTCTGCTCTGCTGACCATCAGAGTAAAAATAAGTGAGGGGATATTTTTTTTTCACTATGTCTGCCATCCCTTATTAGATGTTCTAATTTAGAAATAATTCATCTTATTAACTGATGTTTTGTTTTGTTTTTAATACTTATGAATAAGAAATATTTTCCCACTGACCTCCCTCCTTGTGTCTGCAAGTGGCAGGAGGAGATGACATACATCCATTTTATTTTGTTATGAAGCCATAAATCTTTATTGTCCTTTTGTTGATGTTATTTTGGAGGATCAGAATTAAAATACAGGTTTTATATACCATCTTAATATCTTTATGTATGTTGTCATTGGAAAGTCCTGTCAAACTCATTTATGGTTCAGTAAAGTGTTGTATCTTTGTTCCCAGACCTCAGCTACCCATCGTGAGACTGATTTTCATGTGCTACTGTGTGGTGGAAAGTGTGGCTTGTGACAGAGAGTTGTTGCCTTAAAATTGGGAAAGGCTACTGACTTGCCATAATAACTACTGACAGTAAGATATTTTGGAGGTTGTATGTGGGTGTCCAATAAGGAGGTTTTTGAAAGAGAAATGTTCTTGGATTTATTTAAACAATAACTTTATAGGTCTGGAGCAGGCTTCTTGCAATGTGGTATAAAGCATGAGATGCAGAAGTTTGGAAAGGGATATTTTCCTTTTTTTTTTTTTTTTTTTTTGTACAGGTTGTTCATCTTGGAATCATTTAGCATTAAAGTACTTTATGTTATGCACAGATGTGGTTTGACGCACAAACTGAATAGCCTTTTGCTCTTTTCTTCAAGGTTTCAGAACTAGATTTTATAGTTTTTGGCAGTCTGTACCTAGAAGTTTCAAAATTGTTCTATAAGCAATATCTTGTGGTCATAAATTATCACAACCATTTTAGGTTTGTAAAAACCCTACATAAATCTCTATGTAAGCACAACAATAAAAAGTGCAAATGTGTTTAGTAATGTTTCTTGGGTCACCATTGCTCTGCGTTGCGTGTAACAGTACCCTAAAAACTACAACTGGAAACCTATCTTATTACCTATTTGTTAACTCCCACCATAACATACTGCAGTAGTAAAATCACTAAGCTCTGCTGTTTATTGCCCTTTTGATATGTGGCAACATAAGTGGACCACAGGCACTCCAAGATAAAACAGAGGGAGGCTTTTTTCTATATTAATAGTGCAGATGTCAGATCTTTGCCTCCTTGGAGCTAATAAACCAAATGTGATTGTTGTGGGCTTTCTGGGAAGTTGACTTCATGCAACCTCTGGGTTCTTTATTTACTGGTAGAGAGAGCATTGCTCAACACATGGCTGGCATCACTCTCAGTCATTTTGGAAGAATATTATCTAAATGACTGAACTGTTATTGGAAACATCCCTGCAAGTTCAGCTGTGCTATGTGCTTTATGAACTTATAGGAAAACATGGTTCTTGCTTCAAAGAGCTTATAATGAGGTTCAAAATGAGGCTTACTACATCAAAAGAGAGATACAGTATCGGAGGGGAGGAAGACAGAAGGAACTGAGGTGCTTTTGCCAGTGAGACGTAGCAGAATCATGCCTTTAGTTCCTAACTGGTTTAAGTAGCTCAGTTGAAGACCTTTAATTGTGGTTGCTCCAGCCAGGCCCTCTTTCCATGTGTGTGCCCCAGTTCACAACAGAACTTGATCTGAATCCAAAACCCTTTAGGAGAACTGTGACCCAGATACGTTAACAGCTGAACAGCTGCAGTGCACCAAGCTCTGCTGGTGAAGGAGGGCTCTAAAGCAACCAATCTGGAAGTGTAAGCAGCAGCTGGATGAGATTTCTGTTGTGCACCTGATCTACTGCTGCCATTACATTTCATATTGTAGCTGTAAATCAGTTAATAATAATAATTTCCCCATGTGCATTTTTTCACATAGTTCTCTAGTCATCTTTAAACTTTACTTAAATGTTATGCTGTGAGGAGTATGGCAAGGTTTACCCAAAAGATTCTCATTTTCAAAGTAGTTGGTAAAACAAAATCTAACACTTATGTTCTTCAATTAATGATGGTGCCAGGATCTCCTTGCAAACAATGGACTATGATCTCCAGAGTAGATCACCAGACCAGATGATTGGCAAGGTAAGCTGCAGGAAAGAATGAATCTTTAATCTATCTTGGCTTTTAAGATTAATAAAAAATGCAGAAGGCAGATTGACTCAAAGAGAACTTTGGATGACTGGAAAAGGTGCAGTAGTACTGTTGGTTAGAAAAATGTCTATGTATGATTTTTTCAAAACAAGGAATATTATTCTACCTGACAGTGGGAAACAGTTCCATGTTCCTCCACCACAGTCAGCAGGGCATGCAGCTGAACCTGGGTCTCTATTACATACTCAGTAAATGACATAGCAGGTAAAGTATTACAGTGGACATGTTCTCATTTTTATCAGAGAATTCTTCCTGAGGCTAAGAAACTTCCCATATCACAGCTGCTGTGAACATACCCTTTAGAGATTTTTGGTTTTGGCTCATGATGATTTCTTACAAAACCACCACAAAACATATTTTCTGAAGCTCTGTTCTAGAGATGATGCTTGTGGAGGATAAGTCAGTATATATGTACTATGAATGCATCTCAAAATAGAAAGAATTGGTGCATCATCCTAGGCAGCTCAGAATAACTGTTTCTTTCCCTCAGTCTTTACAATTGGAGGCTGTGCGTCCTAGAATAAATAGCATAGTTAGAAATGGGCATAAAGTAAAATTCACTGAGACATAGATCAAAATCATCCCAGCTGTCCATTTTGTTTGATTGTTGACAGCAGGTAACCTTGTTGTTCTATGATCCCAACATCCTCATGTTGCTTATTCCTTGAACTTTGGTGAAACCCTGCATGCTCAAAGTGACACACTATCAGTGGCCCCTTAAGGCTAGCTAAAACCTTTTAAGAGCAAGTAAGTCTGTTCCTATTGGATTTACTGTGTTCTCACTGGCAGATTCTTTCATCCTTCTGTGTATGTCAGTGCTTCTGAAACTGCAGCTGCTGCAACACTGTTCAGCAAAAGCAGGCCTGAAGTATTCAGCACCAAAACCACCCAGCCCTTCTGTGTAAACAGTTTGACTGCTGAACTGTTTTGCAGGCAATGTATATTGCAGGTACTTTTCTGCTCTTCTAACTGCATTAATGTACAAAGTTACTTAACATAGATAATTTTCTTGCAAAAAAAACCCCAAAACGAAACAAAACAAAACTTGCCAAAACTTCCATCTACTACATCTACTAGCTAGTAGTTGTACTCTCACACAATTTAATTTGAAGCAGGATTCAGGAGATAAAAACAGCCAGCAACTTGACTGCACAGACAGCTTCTGTTAATGCTTTGAGGTGAAAGCTCTGGCTGTCACATACCTCTGTCCTGCCCAGTTCTAGGTTTGGCTGTTCAATGGGAGAGTTTGTGGGTTAAGTTTAGCCATTGCCATATAATAGTGTCACAAACTGCCACCAGGTCACTTTACAGACATCACTGCATATAGAAGGGCAAAGGAGAGAAGAAAATCTCACCCTTCCATTCCCTTGCCTCATGCATTGACTGACCTCTTTCATTTCCAGGGAAAGCAAGCAGTTGCATTCCCTATTTTCTACTAAAAAGAGAGAAAGAAAAATCTGTCTGGGGGTGACTGGCAAGAAGAAAAAAAGAAGTTTGGAGTATGTTTAAAGCTGAAACTTAAACAAATATGCACCTCAAAAGATGCAGAGGGCGCTCAGACACCAAAAGAATATGTGCTGTATTGAAGTCTCTTAATTTCTGTCCAAGGCTTTCTGTAAAGCGTCTTGTATTTTATATTTAAAATTGCTAAACAAGTGACTTCACCTTCAGCTAAAGGTATATATCCGCTCGAGTGAAATTCCTTTTTTCTTATGTTGTGTAAACCCCAGACAGGATGCAAATGGTATTTGTAGGGTTTGTTTGCATTTGAGGAGGGAGGAGTGTGTTTGTTGTTTTGGTTTGGGGTTTTTTTTGAGAATGAAAGCTACTCAACGGAATATGTAAGATAGTGTGCTTTCTTGAACCCTAGAAATGGCAATATGGTTAAGAGTATTTTCAGGGTGAAAGCCAACAAAAATATTCCATTCTTACTTAGGTATATTGTATCTAAAATTATGAGTGTTATGCTTGGAAATGTCAATTGTTCCTTTGACAAAAATATTTAAAAGTAGGTAAGTTTGTGCATTTGGATACACAAAACCAAAACTCAGCTTTAGTATTATATGTGGCCTAAGATCTCCTGAGAACTGTCTGCAGTACATCAACATCCCCATGTAATAATCAAAACTGTCTTTTTCCTTTCTTCTCTTAAATTTCAGCCTCAAAACCTGGCTTGATCAAAACAGAGGTATCTTGGCTTTCTTACTTCTTTGTCTTATATATTTATTTAAACCAGATTTTCAGATGTGATCAGCATCCAGCACTAAGTAATCTGTTGTTTTCTGTTCACCGGCCATTGAAGTCTAAGATTTGACTTTTCCCAATTCCAGCTATCTGTGCTGTTTCTTGTTGGTTGCATTTTTTTTTTTAAAACTCTGCCTTTGAATATGCCTGCACAATTAGAGATGGTATATGGAGCAATACCTAGAGTGAAGAGGGATTAAATTCTCACCCATTTTCATTTTTTGAAATAGTTATTACTTTGCAAAATGTTTTCATTTATCCTGAAACTGCCCACTTCTATGGCTATGTGGAAGAAGTGCTTTCCCAAAACTTAGACCTGTTTAAATTTGGTTTTCTGGCTGAGAAAAGTATTTTGCCATATTATGCATACATAGAAATTATACGTACATAGTATAGTTTAAGTTGCTAGCTTTTTTTTTTTTTTTTTTTTTTTGGTAATAATTTCTTTTGAATGTCTTTCACCCCATGGTATTTTGGTGCTTTGAAAGGGTCATAATCCCAAGTCATATGTCTTAAGAAAATCTGTTTTGATATGACTACATTATAGGGGTTTGATGAAAACAGTTTGTGCGTGCACACTGGCCTTTCTTACACTTTTTGCCTTCTTTGATCTTGTCTTTGCAAAGATCACTCACCATTCCTGTGATCCTCACATTGATCCTGTGCATATAAGTATAAGTAAACTGAGTTGATTTTCATTTGTGTTTGTTGAGCTGACAGATATGGTCTGCAAGGTGAGAGTGGTCTGCTTTTGTGCTCTGCAGCCCATATGTATATATTCTAGTTACTAAAGTTTATTTCATAGTTTTTCCAGAAGCTATAATCAGGATTTTGTTTAAATGAATATTCCATATTTGTGGCATGTGAAAGAATGAGCAAAAGGCATTACTCTAATCCAGCTCACATATCATGGTTGAATTGCACTGATCATACTTTCGTGGTTTCCCAAGGAGATGAGGTTTATGAGATCATCCTCTGTGTCTCTGTTTTTGTCAGTCGCCTCTTCCCTCCCTCTCCCTCTTCCTCAGTCCTCACCAAAAACTTCTGAAATTACTGGCCAAGGTCAGTTACATTTGTTAGAGGAGAGGCCTGAAATATATTAAATTCCTAGAGGTATCATAAATACTGGCAGTTAGGTAGTGGAGAGAAACTCAAAGGGTTTGCCCTCCAAGAAGGAAGAGGCTTACAGTGTAAATGCGATCCTCGTTAGAGTGCAGATAATCCACACAGGGACAGCTCTAAACAAAGACATTGTTTCATGAGTTCTACTCTTTGCAGATATGTTTGGTTTCAGAGTACTAAATGTTCTACTTAGCATCAGGATTAATCACAGAAGTGCTGTTGTATGGGAAATTTATGGGAACATTTTGCAGTCAGACATTAATTTATTGTCTTTACTTATTTTCACGATCCCTGTGTATGTGACACCCAGCCAACTGGTAGATGCTTACACACTGTCTTCAGCAGCCATTCAGGCTGAGCTTTGAGAGTTCAGCTCTCAACTGTCTTTGTTTCCTCCTGTTTCTACTTGCAAACAAACAGTAAGGTGTATTAACTTGAAAAGTAGCTACTTTGTACAAAGCTTTATAGTAGGATGTGCTGAAAAGGTGGAAGTTTCACTGTGAATGTCTCTTACTCCTTGGAATACAGCTATGGTACCAAATGCTTTTACAGCCCAGATGCATCTTCTGCATATAGATGCTACATTTTCCCCTGTTCTCTCAGATGGGAGGAAAGCTTGCCTCTCCTCCTATGTAAATCATTGATAATACTCCCCATGGTTCAATGATGGCAAGCACAGGCCCTGGCTGACAGTGAACTGTATTTCCGCTTGTCAGTGTCTTTGGCTCTGGGAATCAGTGGATGCATCCAGGGTGGCTCCACAGACACCACTGCAGAGTGGAGTCACTGAGTCTGTACACAGTAGCTATTTGCTCAAAGGTTCTGAATATCCTGCAACATGGGCTGCTAGATATCCAGAACCGGTAAGGATGGTGATAGTATGTCAAGTAATGCAGGAGAAACTATATACTTGAAATAGGAAAAATGGGACACACTTCCATGATTTTCAAAAGCCCATATTTAGGGTCCAAGTAGGATTAAACAACCGCACTGCAAAATAACTACAGCTATATGTACGTGTACGCACACGTTTATATGTGTATATATATAACATTTTCTATTTTACTGAACAAGCTTTATAGAATAATTGCCACTGTGTAGTGTTAAAGTTTTCTGTTTTCTCTTCTCTGTACCTCACCAAACTGTAATAAAAAAACCTGGCTATGTGATCGTGACTCACTAGCAGCTGATTTCACCAACTATGCAGTCTGGTTTTTATCTCAGAGCTAAAAAGGAGGATCTTTATGCACAGAGCTGTACTTTTTGATATTTAATATTTCAGGTCTCATTCCCATTGACAGCCTGGAGCAGACAGGGGTCATGACTTAACTTGTCCATATGAAGTAAGTAGAACACTATTGATGCTATAAAGATAAGTAATATTCATTACAAAGACCACATTAAAGTCATGTACTTGAAGAGGCAAGTGTTTGGAAACCAGGGCATGCTAGATTTATAATTGTCTTTGTGATATTAATTCATTCACTACACACATAAGCACAACAATCAAAGCTGGTTGATAATTCAGTAACAGATGTTTTGCTTATGCTTCAGAATTCATTAAATATTTTAGAATTCTGTCATGACATATTTAATGAAATATAAAATATCTTAGCAAAAAATTTTAAAGAAGACATCTCTTTTCCTGTCAAGTGGTACTTTGGCAAGACTGAAACAACACTGTTTCAGTAAGCTGATTATTTCAAATTGGTAGCAATTAGGAATGCATTCTTTAATTGTCTGGCTACAGTTTCATTAATGTATATGGAGTAGATGTACAAGAAAGCTGTTTGCATGTTGAACTTGTGTAGTTCTCTTATTCAGGGTGGGATCTAGTTACCTACATGTAAGTATCTGTTGTCATTTGAGATGCTAAGGTATCCCACCTGGCTCCCGGCTGCTATTTCTGAAGGGTGCAAGTCCCTAATCGATCTTTTCTCCTGGGTCTAAGTCCTGTGCAAACATTTCTGATGCCTTATAGTGTCTCAAATGGCACTAGTGCTTACCCATAAGCAGTTAACGCCACATTTAACTGACTTTGCAAGCTGGGAAGTGTCTTTAAAGTGGAGTTGTATGTATAATAATACTAATATTCAGATTTTCTCATATTAATGTTAAACCAAATAAGAACAGATCACTTGTATATCAGAAGTCAACATCTTTAAGTAATCTAGCACTGCAAAATTTTGTTAAATGGAACAAGACATGCAGCAGGAAGAGGAAAACATGGTACATAAATGTATGTAACTGGATTCTGGGCTCCCAGGGAGGTGTGCGGGCTCATACGTAGTGAAATAATGTAGGTCGACACCCTCATGAACAGAATAGCGGCAATACTGATATAAGCCAAAGGCCTATCCAGCTTCTGACTCCATCTGTGGTCAGCAGCAGATGCTTAAGAGAAGGTAACAATCAAAGAAGGATAAGTGTACAATGTTTTATACTTAAAAGCTCTCGCTAGGATTCTGAGTCCTTCAGGAGTAAGTCTACTTACTTTGAATTCATGCATCCACTTTTGAAATTGCTATTTTTTCACCCAAGACCACTATCTACTTTGCCATCAAATATATAGGCATTATTGATTTGCTAATGCACTCAGGATGATAACAGAATATTATTCACAATCCTCATTTCAGCATTTGGTTTTGGACCTACAAAGAATTCATAATAATTTGCCCCAAAGCTTTTCATACAGTATTTCTCGATTTACCACCAGACAATGGAGCTAGTCTCATTTTTCAATACTAAAAAGAAATGCAACGCTTTTTTTTTTTGTGAAAGGAGAAGTCTTTTTAAAGAGCTGTTTAAAAGATTTCTAAGTTTTCTTTTCAGTTTTTTTTTCCTCTTTTTTTCTTTTTTTTCTTTTTTTTTTTTTTTCCTCTTTACTGTATCTGTTCACCATTTCATTCCCAAGCAATGGCATAAAATCCTACCTCAAAATTTCTAGGTCTTAGATATGTCAAAATACATTTCTTGGAGTGTTACTACCTGAAATATATTTATTGCAGAGTGATATCCAAACACAGATTTTCTTGAAATCTGTGAATTGTGATTATTAACCTGTTGGGTAAAGTATGAGTTGAGTTTGAATTTCTCAGAACTACCCTTCTAATCTGAAGACAAGGAGTTATATAGCAACTCTAATTCGCTTATTTAGTATTTGGAAGATGAATGTTTTATACCGGTTCATAACCTTCATCCTTTTGGGCAAGGCTCCTGTGAGCTCTGTGGTTCTTTGATCTGTAAACTTTTTATTTTTTAAATCACTGGGCTTTGGGAGTTGACTAATCAGCAGACTATAGAAAACCAGTACATCAGACCTCAGACTTTTGGGACGTCTTCAACTCATGAACATTATGTTGGATTTGATTTCAAATCTTACGGCCTCTTTGAAGTCATTAATGCAGCAGCGCTAGCGTGCAGCACAGGTCAAGGCATGGAAAACTTCATTACTGACTACAGACCTTTGTCTTCCCTGCAGGGACAAGTTGCTCCATGCTAGCTAGTTACGTGACCTTATCTCTTTGGCCTTCTGGTACAGATGTCTGCCTGTGCTGGTCTGAAGCTGAGCTGCTGAACTGGTTGGTTCAGCTAATTAATTACCAATATTTGAAATAGATAGGTTCAACAGCAGGGAGAATATACAGGAGGGGTAAGAGCTCACCTTATTAGATATGAGATCATGTTGTCAATAAAATTGCTATTTTGCAACTATGCCTGCCTCAGATCACTGAGAGAAAAAATTAATTTGCAAAAGTCCTTGCCTCTAGAGAGGGACATAGATAATCCATCAAGTTCTTACATGAATTTTTATATGTACCTGGAGAGAGGAAAAAGAAAACCTAACACAAAACCAAGGAACACAAACTGTGTGCTGTTTTCTGCAAAAGAAAGTATGTAGGATGAGATTTCTGTGCTGGGTAATTCAGATGGTGATGTTATGTTGCTTTCAGCAGATGGAGTTCTGCCTGATTCAGATGTTTTCACTTTAAAACCTTCCCCCAAATGTGTCTCTCTTCCTCATCCCTGTTGACATAAAAGAAGGGAAAGGGTAGGGGAGCTCTCCATATATTTTGAACTACTTTAGCCATCACCGTTTCTAGTGGATAGGCTATCAACAAATACAATTCTGGTTTAGCACTTGATTAAACGCCCTGATTTTACACAGCAAAAGATATTGAAGTTTCTGGTAATCTTTTGAGTAATCACTTATCATTATCAGAGATCAAAATTTCTCTTGGGCTATAGTTTGTAGTGCCTTATTTTGCACTCCCTTTACATTCTGACAATGAAGGCCTCTATATAGCTAAAATTGCACTGTACCTTCTTTCCCACTTATTCTGAATGAATTGCAGGTTAATGTAAATGCTGTGTTTTCAGCAGGTAGTAGTCTTTATGCCCCAAAACCAGATTCCATAGAGGGGGTTTTGGTTTGGTTTTTCTGGTATGTTGTGGGTTTTTTTTTTGTTTTTTTTTTTTTTCTTCAGAGACCCTGGCTTTGAATAGTTGATGATTTCCATTCCTTTCTGAAATAAGATACTGTATGCATTAAATGACAGAATAAAAAATGTGATGCTTTGAAACTTTGCTCTTTTTTAATCCAGCATATCAGTATTTTCTTCTGTGTTCAGTATTTACACTGAGATTTTCTATCATCTAAGTGAAGTTCCAATGTTTTCCTTAATTCTTACAATAAAATATAAGGCCTTTGATAAAGTAGAGACTTTCTGCATTCTTCTCAGGTGACATCCATTTTCCTGTTACACAGGATTTCTATTATTTTAAATACTAGTGTTAATCTCAAAGGACTTCTGACTCTCAGACCTATCCTTGGGGTCGGTGAAGGGCAGCAGAAAGTATAGATATGCGTATAACAACTAAGAACAGGAAAGGTTGGGGGGGCAACTATACAAGAAAAAGAGTGCTTCTTGTATGGTTTGTTGTCAAGGTTGACATACAATTTGTTTGGTTAGTTTAGATTTCCCTGTTAAAAAATTACTGACAAAGGTCAATGTGTATCTTTTCCCATTAAATTTTAGGAAGAGTTTGCCAGGGCGTGCCACAGTATTTAGTAATCAAATAGTCATTAATAATTCTTCCTTTTTGAAATTCATGGAATTCTGATCATAGATTTTATACAGATATTTTTTATCCATGTTTAGAATACTTTAAAATATTTAAATAATTACAACACAATTTTAATTGAAAGCAATTTGTTAAGATATAAATATTTGGTAGGAAAATATTTAATTAATGTTATTAGTTGTTCACGGGCAAAAATATGTAACTTCCCTGCAAAGAAATCCAAGTAGGCAACTGTAGAGATGACTGTTCCTCTTGCCCTTTCCTCTCTTTTCCTTTCTCCTCATTCCATGCTGTTGAGGAGGCTGATTCTTCAGCGCTGTTTCAAATTCCAGATTGTATAATTATGGAAGTTTGAATAAATTCAGGGTTGTGGCTAGATGATTCAGCTTTTGCTTCTATGCTATCCAGCAGAAATTGTTGCTCTGCACAGGAATGCTAGGGGTAGAAGTAGAAGATGTTAGGAAAGTTTATTTTTATGTCTGCTTTGTTAGGTCTGTGCTGCTTCCTGGACTCCCCATATTTTCGTTACTGACTCCCAGTCTTCATTTACTTAACCAACAAATCTCAATGACTAGCTAAAGTCAAAATGTTTTGTCACAACTTGTCAGCTGCATGTCTGTAATCTCAGGGCTAGATGACTACAGTGTGTTCTACAAATGGAAGACTTGGGAGAGTGCAGAAGGAATATGTAAAAGCCATTTTTTCATGGCTACCCAAGCTACCCACTGCTTGTGGGTACCTTATTTTCTGTACTGCTTTTGTTTTATAAATCCTTCAGCATCTTTGCAGAATTCCTGCATCTGAAAGGACAACCTTAAAAATAGCAACAACAAAAAAACCAAACAACCAACCAGATAAAGTCAGAGCAGCTGAGCTGTACAAGGTTGCTAAGCCAAGTGGACACTGCTTACAGTGTTTATGCTTATTTAGAGAATAGGTAGTTCAAGTGACCAGTGATCATAGATTGACATATTTTTTGCTTTCCTCCAGAAAGGAGTATCTTGTCCTAGTATGTAACATCAGCTATTAGCAGAACTTGGATTCAGACATGCAAGTTTAGCATTGGCCTAACTCTGCTTCCATCTTTGTATATTAGTCAACATTTCTAAAATACCTCCCTTATGTAGCTTACTTATTTCTATTGTCTTGATTGAGGGCAGGGAAAGAATTCATTTACATGGAATACACACGCTATTGTAGTTGTAACTAAGAGACTACCCAAGGCGAGCTTTGTAAGCAAAGTGTAGTTTCTTTGCTTAAGCTAACTCATATAATTAAAACATAGAGCAAAACATCCCCAAAACTTTCCAGCCTAACAACATTATCTGTTTCCAATATTTTTGCTGGTCATATCAAAAGGTGAAGTCTCTTTAAATCCTTATCTTGTTTATATGGAAGCAAATTGTGCATACTGGTTTTTAACCAGCACCTTACAATACTCAATAGGTGAGCAGTAAGTAAAATAAAATTTTTCATTCAACTGTGTCTTGGCTTCTTCCAAGTTGGGTTTTTTTTCAACAGGAAGCAAATCAGAAGCATGATTTTTTTGTGAGTACAACAGTGTTTCTCTGTATTGAGCAGTTAATCAAAACTTTGAACACACTGGCTTTCCCAAGGTGCACATGGAGCATTTTACTTTTATTACTGGGAGGTGCATATCAGTTGGTTGTATTGACCTCATTGATGGTAAGAAGAAACAAAAAGTCTTAATTGAATAGAATGTTTGGGCATTATGAAATGATTTTATAGTATGTAAGTTTAATTAGTTAAAACCACTATGCAAAATGTTGTTGTTTTTTTAATCTGAATGTGTAAATTTCTCTCTTCAGAGTTCCCTCCAGACTATCCCTTGAATTCTCATACAGTCTTTACCCAACCCCACCCTCACCAATTTTTTGCAAGTGACTGGAAACAACACACATCTAAACTCAGAAAACCCTGCCAATGTTGGTTCTTTAGGCCTTAAAAGTTTCCATTCAAAATTTTTCAACTATGTGCAGGTGAAGTCTCCAGAGGAGATTCCAGAAATGTAAAATTCTTTTCCACTGACTTTGTAAATAGGTATACAGTTAGAAACAGTGTTTTGATTTAGCAGGACTTTAAAATTACAATAGCGTGCCTCCTACAAAATTAAATCACAGTACAGTATTCATACTGGGCATTTGCTGTTCCTACAGATCAGTGCTGACTAGGATACACTGTTCAGTGTATTTGTAAAAGGAAAAATGTTGCTAGTTGTGAAAGAGAAATGATGCCTCAAGAATTTGATAAATCAGTGCATAATTTGCCTTCTGAAGGTACAAGGGTATCATCAATTGCAACAATAGAGAAGCAGCAATGATCTATCTATTTGTGCACAAGCTCTATAGATGACCACAGCATTTGTATTAGCGAAGAGGAAAGGATGGGGTAATGATTGGAACTATGGCTGTACTTCTCAGTTCTGCTACAGATTTCCTACTATCAAGTCACTTAGAACTGTGCTGAGATTACAGGGTATCTTACTTCAAGGTGGTGGTCCACAGCTGCTATAGGCTTGAATCTTTTATATGGTCAATCAAGAAAAGTAATCAAGGCTTTAGATCACTCCTTTTCATCAGCCATGCAAATGTTTTTGAGTCTAGATAGCATGCTGGTCGATTATTGCTTTCCTATGTTTAAGCACACCGGAAGAGTGTATAAATATCAAAATTAATATGTATAATATATTTGAACTCATGTTTTGATTTCACTGTACAGTGTGAATGAAGTTGCTTTAGAGCTTGTTTCTGTCCTTTCCAACCATGCATATGTAGCAGGATTGGACAAGACATGCTTTGATCTAGCTTGTATGTGCATCAAACCACAGGCTTGGTCCAGAGGGTTTTTCTTTATTTGTTTGATGGGTGGAGATTCTTTTAGATTTCTGTGTACAGTTTTTTGAAACACTGAAATCTTTATTTTTATCTAATGAAACAGAGATACATTAGATCACAAACTATGTATAAATTGTTATGGGTGTGCACCATGACATATGTGCACATTAGACATATGTGGGGAATCATTTTGTAAACAAACTTGCAAAACAGAAAGGTAAATTCTACTGGGAAATTTAAAAATAAAGTAATGTTATTTTGCCTGTTTTCCTGAAACAGAATATGTGCCTGTGTGGTATTACTTTCTAAACCTATTTTCAAGTGTAATGCCATAGAGAATGTTCATAGACATTGTTCTGAAGTGATTTATCCTTTAAATCATGGCTGTCTTACTGCCTGCCTTCATCTGATCCTAAAAGTATAAATGAACTCCAAGGCTTTGATCTGGAAGGTTCAAAACTCAAAGGAGATTTTCAAGGGCTTTGATGTTGAGCTCTAGAAGGGACAATGCACTGTGCACTTATTCACTGGGGAAGTGCTGTCATCGTACAACCAAGCTTTTGCCAGTGTAAATTCATCACAGTGTTTGATGTAGCATTATTATATTAGTATTCATTTTGGTTTAGAATTAGAATACAGGAAAAAAGGAGCTTGTTTTACTGTTTGACTCTATTTGTTAATTGAGATAAATATACATTAATTTTCTACTCACACTCTCAGAACTTTTCAGAATTATAAAAAGTGTCTCCTAATATCACCTTTTCCACTGTTAAATACAGTTCTGAGAAAGTGTTAAGAGAGATTCTTATTTCTATCAGCAGTTTTCACTAAATGACAGCAGGCAAAAAAATTTGATGTATTTTTTAAATCATTAAAAATCTTTAAAAAAATATTTAAAAAGATTTTAAAAATATTTTAAAAAGATTTAAAAAAGATCTTTAAAAAAATGCCTTGTGAACCTTGTGTCTCCTCCAAATTTAGAAAATGCCCTGTGCCCTTTGCTGGTGAGCACATCGGCAAAATCCTGTGCCTGCAAAAGTTGTGATTGAAGTTATAAGACGCTGTGTGATTACATGGTGCTATGGGATGGAATTTATAGAGTCCAATGATCAGTTGATGACTAAAATGAGAATCAGAATTCTCTGACTTTCTTCTGATATGAGCTTCTCTATTAGATATGTGGATTACAGCCCACAGAGATACAAAGTGACTCACGTGGCAGAGCACACCTTCACCATTATAGCAGCAGGCATTGAAGGTATCTCTGGATCTGAAACTACTGTCAGAAACACAGGGTAGAACACAGAAACACTATGTGAGTTTCCCCGGATAACTTGATAGAAACATTTTGGTTATTCTGTCAAAAACTTTGGTGTTCTAGTTTTCAGTCTGTGCCTTTTAGGTTAAGCTGTATGGTACCTCATTGATTAGAACATTTGACTGAAATCACTAAGCTTGTATCTTTCATGACCTGATTCAGATTAAAATAGAAGCTTTTGCAGATAAAAGGCTTGTAGGTTTATCTTTCCTACTACCTACCCTGAACGAGCTGCAAACTTTTTTCTGTAATTTCATTGTCCTTTTGTTGGAAATGCGTATCGTGAGACTGGGGATAATGGCATGCTGTGACTGGCTGTTTCAATAAAGACGGGATTATGAGGACGAGGCACTTTTTTCCCCGCTTTCTGTCTGTGTCAATTGGTATGATAAATAAACAAGAGTCAGCTGGCATGTTCCTCTTGATATTTCAAGGTGATGCTGCCTTTTTCTCACTCCTTGTTCATAAATTAGCTATTCTGCATTTGTAGCATTTCATTTCATGAAAATCATAGGTTTCGTTCTCAGTTCATCAAACAATTCAAAAATTTGCCTAGACTAACTCAATAATCACTATTTCTTATTATGAAACATTTTCCTGGTCTTTGCATGAAATTGTTTCCTAAGCTTTTATATTCTTCCTGTCAGAATTTCTACTTGCTCACAAGTATATTGTAGCCCAATGGGTTAAGTTTAATCATTTGTATAAAGACTTGTGTCGTAGTCACCATCTTCCTATGTGATGAGTAGACTGGATCCTTGACTTGCTCCTGTTACTGGGCTTGCTTGGAGCAATAGGTTGTCAGCCCTCATCAGAAAATATAAGTGCTTTGGGGAGTGTCTGTGGTGCATTAGCCTGTTATTTCAGTGAGGCGTGAAAGTCTAGCAGGAAAAAGAATATTTCACATCTGGTATTTCTTTTCCCTTTTGCAGCTTTGCTTAACTGTCACACAGAGTGAGTGAATTCAAAGCTCATTGACAACTGCCTTATCTGTGTTTCCTGATCCATCTTATGAAAATAACCCAATTAGTGTACATGGGTGTGATCTATGTAACCTGGTTAATGAATTAGCTACTAGTCAACAGGTGCTTAAGAATAATTCTTAAAAAATATGACATCATTGTTTGGAGGCCTAAGAAACATGCTGACCTAGAGAGAGTGCAATCAATAATATTGCAGATTTAACCAGTCCCATGCCTCATAAGTCTGTGGGATCTTCTCCCTGTAAAAAAAAGGTGTTTCTATGTTAGCATTTCCATTCAGTATTCATGGTCTAAGCATGCAAATTGATTTATTTTGATTAAGTTAAACAAGAAGATATAACCTAGCTATGAACAGACCTTTAGTGCACAAATCTAGATCTAGGCAGAGGTAAAAACCTGACATGTATATAGTACACATCAGTTCCCTAGCAGAAAATCTCTTTGCAGATCTAATCCTTTTTTGCTACCCTACTTGCTAATGTAAATACAGCCGAAGTGTAGCAGGAAAGAATACCTTTCCTAATCTATTAATCAGTGAAAATTATTGAATTTTCAGTTTAACCATTTGTAGCCAGAAGTTTAGCTGAATGTTTATAATGCTGAAAGAGATCCTACAGAAATGTTTACCTCAGCATTTCTCAGGACATTAATTCTGCTTGGGACACAAAAAATCATTGTGCCAGATGCAGGACACTGATGTAAAGGTTTATATTTCTTAAAAAATGTTGCTTGAGGCATACTATATTATTTCAGCAGTGGTTAATTAAACCTGGAAAATGAAAGGCCCATCTGTGCTA
>JAVJGJ010000057.1:12149368-12174130 GCA_035590215.1 Microhierax caerulescens
AGGTGAACTCGCTTTTAGCAGGGGGTTGGACTAGATGATCTCCAGAGGTCTCCTCCAACCCTGACCATTCTGTGATTATGGAAGTCTAAAATTTGTATTAGAACATTTTTTTTTTTTTTAGTGTATTTCCTACAATTAATTAAGTTTATATGGCTGTTCTGTTCAAAGGGTAGTGTGTGTGCAAGCTGTATAGAAAAAGAAGGTGTTTGTAGAAAACAGTGTTCATGTTAAAGTGGAATTTCAGATTGCAAATGTTCTGTGCTTGCATATTAGCTTGCCAAAGGTTCAGTCCTAAAGGTTCGAAAGACTGTTATAACTTTTAGTTTATTGTAAAAGATAACCTGCAAAGCCCCTGCTCATGTTTTCTGAAGTAAATTGCACAGAATTTTCTGCATAGCAATGATTAATGTGGTTTATTTTGCAATAACACTCAGCTATCTCAACCAAAGATTGGGTGCAATTGCATTGGAACATTTCTTGCCCCCCAAATCCACAAGGATCTTTCTTGGATAGTCCTTGCATGTGGAGTTAATTATACTGATGTTAAGTAATGATAGAATTGACGTTCTTCTTGAAAAATGGAGGATTATTTCTGAACTTTCACATTTTTTCATACTTTGAGACACAAATCACATCTACAGAGTTGTACCTATGATTTAGATCAAATTTCAGTGTCTACTAATTACTACCTCAGGATAGAGTTTAATTCTCAATATCTTCCAAAAGAAATTTCAGTCAGATTCCATAACTGTTTAGGTTTCATATAACAGCAGGACCACCTGTGTGGGTAAACAGACATCTTGGAGATTCCTATCTCTGCATGGAATTATTCTCAATAAACTACTCCTGAATAAGCTCACTTTGCAGGCACTCTTATTTCCAGCTTACTACGACTTTTCTTCTGGGAGTCAATTCAGGCAAGCTTGGCCATTTTACTGTAAAATTAGAAATAAATTGAAGTGTAAACCAGATTTTCCTATGCTAAACTTAGCATTCCTTAATAAGTGTGTATAACAATTTGATGTTTCAGTTCTCACTCAGGCAATACACTATGGTTTCTGAATGCAAAAGGCTGAGCTAGATTTTTAATTTACTAGTTTAACTTGGAAGTTGCTTTCCAACATGAAATGTGGAAGTGTTTCCATATGTAACTCACCAGCTTTTAGATATAAATGGAACATTTTTTACTAACTTACATGAAAAGGTCCAGAAAGAAGCAAATAAAATATTAGTATTATAATAAAGGGTTTATTTTTCTAATCCATTTCCATAGTAGTTGTACAACAATGTGTCATATAAAATTGTTGAAGTTAATTCCTGAAACAAAGGTAAATAAACTAAAGCCAACACAAAGAACTTTAGTGTATTTTACTAAAGAAGTACCTCTCTTTTTTTTTTTTAATAGAATCTGCTCTCCATTAAACCAGAAACTCATTTTTGCTTGAGTTTTAAAATGAGCATTATTAAAAACTTGTTTTGAGAATACGATTTAGATCTTTATCCTGATTATGTCCCAATTCAGAAATGGAATTTATGCATTTAAACATTAGCCTTTTTTTAGTTATGGTAAGAAAAGATGTTTTCCTGAGTTGAGCTTTGTCATATAGTCAAATTATTTTCACAAATGGCCCACTAATGTAGATGTGATTTAACATGTTCTTTTGACGAAAGACTGCACACTTAGGCTTTTACATTTTTTTTTACAAAAACCTCTTCCGATTTTTTAATCAGCTACTTGAGAAGGAAGTTGGGAAACACCAGGGAACTCTGGAAGTTTTTCTTCTGAGATGATTCCTCCTTCTCTCCCTTATCTACTTCAGAGTAATAGATTTTCTTAACTAACAACAGATGGGTTGTTACAGAAAATATTTGAGAAACCAGCAGCTCAAGCTTGAAATAGTTTATTGAGAGTTTATGACATGAGCAAGTTACTTATAAGTGCCTAAATAGAAATGTCTGTGGGTTTAAAATTATTAACTTTTTCAAAACTAGTTTGCCAAAAACTCCATACAAGTCCAGAATGACCATGCTATTGTGAATGTTGTCATTAGTATGGTGAAGTGTGAAGTTTTGACAAAGAATATGTTTCAAACCATTCTACACATCACCTGTGCTTATAAGGCATCTCATGCTTTGTATTGCCTAGCTTTAAGTAGGCACTTTTTGAGATTGGGATTGCTGGTGGCTGGCAGGGAACTAGAAACAGGTTTGTTTTTTTCTGTGCCAAACTAGGTCTGCTTTAGAATTTTTCAGTTTTTCTTGGAAATGTTCAGATTTCCACTTAAGCATGCAATCAAAATTTGCCTGCTCTTCTACTGGATTAGTTGAGTTTATTCCTTTTCAATTCTACTTGGCTAAAGTGAAATTAATTGCCACAGATAGTTTTATTTTTACAGAAGTTTTAATTTTCAAGTACACTTGAGTACATGTGAACACACACAAATGCAAGGCTTGAGTTGTAAAACACTGGTAGAGGCTGCTTAAGCTATATCCTTCCTGGACTTCCACTGCACTGCTGTGTCTGATCACAGCTTTGGTGCTTGTGTGTGCTAAGATTTCTGTCTTGATAGGTGATGTTAGTGATTGTACCCACAGCCCTCTGAGCAAGTTTCCTAGAGTTAGGCACTCCATGTGTTACACCTTTTAAAAGGCAGCCCCACAGCCTGAAGTTTCTTTGGTTCTTTGGGATCAATGCAGAATCTCAAGATAATGTAAAACTTCTCTGAAAAGTTTCTGCATGGGATATTAGCCTTCTGACTTGCAGTTTGCTAGTTCAGAAGATAGGTGATGGAAAACAGTATTTTGCGTATTTTCTTGCACAAATATGTGTACTTCCCATAGACTCAAACCAAACACTGTTCTTGAGTCAATAGAAATCTCTAAATCTAGACAAACACTAATAAATCTTCACAAGTCTAGTGCCTTTTTTAGGTGGATTCAGTTTTTTGAGGTTTTCCAGTATCATTGTCCTGAAGGCTATAGCTTGTCTTCTGCATTGTTGAGTCTTCCCAGCTTACTTTGTATTTTTGCAGTCGGAGTGGCTCCACAGTTACTCCAGTAACTGCCTTACTAAAACCTGGTTGTTTCTTCCCATCTCCTCTCTTGAGGTTCTTATATGGCCCAAAGAATTTGTTTCTGAATCCCTTCTCTACCCCCTGACCCCACTTTGAAAAAGTTCTATCTGTCATTGATAACTGTCACCAATATCTAATTTAGGCTTCCTGTTACTACAGGCCAAAATATTCTGAGCTGCTACTGAAATAAATGTGCTCCTGCTGCTACTGTCCTGGCTCTGTTCTTATTCTTTTCCTGAAGTTGACTGCAATACTCATGCAGCCACCCAGTGAACCCAGAACTGATGCGACTGAAAACTCACTGAACAAAAAAAATAAGCTGGTCCATTTTCCTGTCTTATTTAAATAACTTTGTAATATTAACCAATATATTTAAATGGTGCAGAGGCAGATTCCATATCTTATGAGAAATGGACACAAAATAGATATTTTTGCAGTAAAAATAGGGTTTATTTTCTCCCATTACAACAGGAATTGGAGGTACTAAAGGAATCTGCTTATTTTCCTTCTAGTTTGCAGTGAGCTAACACTTTGATGTTACTGTTATTTAGCTAATAGGGAAAATTAGCTATTTGGCTGTTAGAAACAATAAGAATAAATAAAATTTATGTTGTTTTTACATTATTTTACTCTAACGTGAATGATACGTGCATGGATCTTTTCATTGCTAGTATTTGCATTACAGCTAACAGAATTGTTTCTATACACACTATTGAAAAGATCTGGAAAATAACGTCATTTTAGTGACTATAAAAAAATGCTTTTTTTTTTTTTTATGACTGACTTCAGCTAGTAAAATTAATACGAAAAAATATGTATAGCCTCTTCTGAAGTGCAGCTCTTCCTTAATTTCTTCTACTTGTTTTTCTGTTGACTATTTGTCAACAGAAGACTAAACTTCTTTAGAAGTTTTTAAACTTCTTTAGACTTCTTTAGTCTTTAGTTAAGACTAAACTTCTTAACTTCATGAGGCATTTGTACTTTATCTTATCATGTAAGTACAGTCATTTAAATAAAAGTAAAATCATTCAAAGTATCAACTTGTAAACAAAACATTATCACCGTTTTCAACCATTTCTGTGAAAGTCAAGTATACTTTAAGTATGTGCTATCTTGAAATGCTCCCTATTTCACTATGATAATAGATATGTATTTAAATATAAATATTAACGTTCTGAACTTTCATGTGTAAAAATTCATTTCCATGGAAACCCTGCTTACAGTTGCTTTTCAATAGGATACTTACCATGGGTTATAACAGAGCAATAAATTCTCTGTTCCCATCATTACCAAAACACAGGATAATCTAACAAATTGCAAAAAAGTGGAAATCTGTTAATGTCAACTTGAAATGAAATTCTTGGTTTTGTATTATTATCATCACTTTTTTATTTATGATATTTAAAAAAAATTGATTTCAGGTTTTGGTTTCTCAGTAAAGTAGTCAATTACCTCTTTTAGCTAACCTAAGTTTAGCATCTATAAATTACTTGCTAAATAAATATTGCTGTAATATTTTCCATAGAGAGGTTAATAGGACTGTATCTCTGCCTGCTACAGAGATATAGTATTAGTTGATATTATCTATGGAAGCCTTAATAAAAGGTTAAAATGTTGACTGATAAGTTGTTAAACAATTCAGGCATTGTCCTCTTTGGAGTACTTTTAGTCCATTACATTTCATGTATAGTTAATTTATCCCATTCAGCCTATATTAAAATGTCAGTTTTACACTGAATTCTGAGGTCATGGTTATGTGTGACCTTCTCAGAAAACAACAATGGAAGTGATTCAGGGTAAACAAGTGTGGAAAATGCTGTTCAGTGGATTTTCAGTTCTCTGTATTTTCAGTCAATTTTATGACTTTATGAATGTATAGTGCTGTCCATTTAGAAGAACTTTTATTAAGTCTGCAAGACCACAAATTTGATATGGTATTCCTGGCATTACATTGTTTGGCAATTGCTTGACATTTCTGATGAGGTTTTCAAAGGATTGAGTTGTAATGTGTTTTTGGAAAGAGTGAAAAGTTCCTCACACTTTGTCATTCTGTTTGGATGTGAATCACTAGCCACGCCAAGCTCCCACTTGGAAGCTGAATACAGAACGTTTGAGACAAAAATGATAACATGCGTTTTGGTGAGTGCCTCCTCCTGTAGCATTAAAAACAGGGCATTAACTTTTGCTGTTGAACATGTCGTGTTGTAAAGGAAAAACACAGCTCTTAGAACATTTTAAAACTAAGCTGTAGCAAGTGATGCGGTGTGCAGGGGAGGGGGGGGAGAGCGTGGGGAAAGAAGCTGAAACCAAGAGCCATTAATCATGTACTGGACTTCAGAGATTTTTTTTTTTTTTTTTTTTTTTGCAAGTAAAGCTAGCTCTACAGTAAACCAGCTGTAGAAATGAGTTTAAAGTCTGTGAAGACTGAGACCTACAAATCTGCCTCTGTCCCATAGGGTCAGAGGGCACTTCTCCTGCAGGCAGAGCCGCAGACAGCCCCATAAATGCAGGACTGTTGCCATGACACAGAAAGATTGTCATACAGAGCAGGATGGCAATGAGTGCAACTTTCTTCAAGCCTACACAAGGGAATTGCGAAGAAAATCTTGAAGTGGTTAAGTGTTCCCTCTGAAAACATATGCATCTAGGAGACTTCTTCACACAAATTTTACAAAGCAGTATCTCAGATTGTTTTATCTGGTCTGCTAAATAACGTGATGAAGAATTTAACAGATTGCACTGGGATTCTGATTGTGGCCTGTGGAGAGAGACACAGAAGTTTGGTTACATGAATCCAATTTCATTTTCAAGAACGGAGAAAGAATTAGTTGCCAATGGGACTAGCAGATAGGTATTTGGTAATATTTAGGTTTCTGATTTTTTTGCGTTGAATTTTCATTAAAAATTGTACTAAGCCACGTTCCAGTGGTCCTATCTAAATAAGTAGTGATACTCTGTAGACGATGATTGAAAGGTACTTGATTTTCTTTATATTTTAAGCAGAATGTAATAAACACTTGTTTCATATCACTTTTGGTGGTAATAATAGACTGTAGAGATGATTCTAAAATTTTTTTAGTAATCACTTAGGAACTCATGAATAAAATGTTGTAAAAAATTTAGATATATAAGCTCTCTTCCCCCCACTCAGTGCTAGACATATTTTAGATTAGACTGAGAAAAACTAAAAATATTTAGGCAACAGATCAACTAGCTATGCTCACAGTGGGAACCATCAACAGTGAAGGGGTGTGTGTGAACCAACACATGAAACGTATTAGGGAAGAATAGTTTATGGACAGTCCATGCCTAAATGGGTTATATAGATGAAATAACTCATTAGAGGGCCAAGCCTTCCAAATATGTCTAGTGAAATATGAACATGTTCTAGCAGGTTGTCAGCTGGTTGAGATTTAATTCCAATGAAACTGTTGCATGTAGAGCAAAGATCAGCCAATGCTTGACCTAAATGCTCTCTCTTCTACAGGCGCACGCAATTGAGTCTATTCTTCAGGAAGGCCACACAGCGAAGGCTTGGCTGCCGAGCATGCTGCGCCATTGCATTCCTGTGTCACCACAGTGTGGTGTTCTCCCTATCAAGAATACACACATGATTTGCCAACGGATGATATGGGAAGTGGAAAGGATATTCCTCCTCTTTGAGTTGCAAAATAGCCTTTTGTTGTGGGCTCAAACTTAAGAACCTTGTTATTCAAGAACTTGGGAATGGTTGTAATGGATCAGACCAAAGGCCCCACTAGCCCATTTGCTGTCTCCAAATATGACCACAAACTGGCCTCTAGGAAAACAAAGAAGAAGCAGGGAGAGTAAAAAGTCATCCTCCCTGTAGTGCTACTGGCATCAGCAGTTTATGGCTCACTGCCTGAGCCAGTTTGTATCTGTGTAATAATGTTTGGTGTTAATAATGGAGCTATTTTCTGAAATTCTTTATATTTCATTTCTGTTTGGGCCTGCCCCAATAACATTCATGGCAATGACTTCCACAATCCTGTTGAACCCCTGCTTGACAAATTCACTGACTGTTCGTTGATCTTGTTGTGTACAAAACACCGAACTATTGCTGGTGCTCTGCTTGCTCAAGGCTGTCTATGATTTTATACGCACCTATCATATGCACCTTATCATCTTTCTTTCCAGGTATGGAAGCACATTGTTTTCTAGTCTCTGTTTTCACTTTTTATACACAATTTCCATTACCCATTATCATCCTTATCTTGCCATTCAATTCCTTTTCCATTTCTACATTCTTTTGACATTGTTTGGAATTACGTATTAATTTATTAAAGATCTTGATACAGGATCACAAGATCTCCTATTGAAATACTGTACAAAGATATTCAGAGTCTATTTCATACAGCACTTTTATTTCCTTTATTCTTATTTAAGAGATAAAAAGCCAGATAGATAATTGCACTCCCACGACAACATTCAATGATGTTCCTTTCCCTGTATGCTGAAAGTGTAACTTTCTGTGTGATCCACAGCCACGGTAGGAGGGAACATTTCAGTTGTGAGTTACACCCCTGTGTTGCGTTCCCATAAATTCAAATATTCTCTCACAAAAAAATATATGGTGACTGTTGCAATCATCATTTATGCCTCTAATTAGTAATTCTAATCAGATTTCTGTGAATGAAGTGGGAGAGGTGTCAGGTGGATTCAGTGAGTAGGGGTTATGCTGCTTTGTCTTGTATCATGTATGATACACCCCACCCCCCACTCCCCAGACAAACCCAGATCCCATGATCTTGGAGTGAACAGGGTTTTAAGGTTAGCGTAAGAATAGTATATTTTTCTGGAAATTGAGTGGAAGTTTATGTTGAAATGTTTCTTTTAACTTGAAACAGAAGATCTCAGAAGATGAGAGCCCTTCTAAACTCTCTGACTTGTAAAGGGTGGCTGGCTAACAGGGATGTGTGTTCTCACTACATTGAGCAGTGCTTAATTTGCAGTGTTGTCTAAATTTCACAGTAGCACTTTTTGATTTCTAACATCTGTGGTTTTCTGATATAGAAGTTCTGTCTGACTTCTGCTAGGTCACCTGAAGCAAGTAGTGAAAAACTAGTTTCTCACTTCACAGTAGAGAGAAAGCAATCCTAACAATCCCATTTTGGGAAGATAGAATGTATCGGATCACAAATCTTTAAAATTGCCAGCTGCTAAGTTCTTTGACTCTAAAGGGATAAGTTGCACACAGCTTTTTTTCTTAGCTTACTATAAACAGTGTTTAGAACTAAAAGGCTGGTATAAACATGATGAAATGACAAATCAATTTACTTCAACTTCAGGAATAACAACCAGTAATTCCTTCAGTGTCCTTTAAGACACTTTCCATATGTGACAGTTCTCAAGTACCAAATCTACTTTAAACTGCTGTCCCTGAATACAAGCAAATGGGAAAACCTGAGTCAAGAAGAAAACTCAACAAAAAGAGGAAATGGCTTTTGATTAATTTACTGGCAGTTCAGCCCTATGTCCTAGTGGGAAAGCAGAAAACAAACAAATCTTTTTGTCTGAGCAGGTTTGGGGATACAATATGGGCATTTATTTGAGGCAAAACCGCAATATAGTGGAATGTAATTTTTTAGTTGTGTTTTCCAATGTCTAACTCTTCTTAACCACCTGGTTCTCAAGTATATATTTCTAAAAGAGTAATAGTTCAGGAAAAAGACATAACTGTAGTTTTGCAAGTGCTTAAGTGTTAAGATTTAATTCCCATGTCATCTGATGACCTCTATTAATTGAAAACATTATTGCATCAGTTATATCACCTGTTGAGATTAGATAAAGCGGAATGAAGACTGTGACCTCTGTCATTGTGGCAGGGCTTATGATGCTGGAAATTTTTTTTTTTTTTTTTTTTTTTTTTTTTGGCGGCTGTGGGTGTGGGAGGTTGGTAGGGGGATGGTGGTGTCTGTTTTTTGGGTAGAAATTCTCTTTGAATAAATGCACCTTGAGATTATAGAGGCTTTTCCCCCTTCCTTTTGTGTTTTTAATGGAGCTGGGGCATGTGGCTCTTTGTCCTGCTTAACACTTGTGATTGAGAGCCAAATAGACTAGGCCAGGAGGGGATGAGTGCAGACTACTGAAGGTTCGAAGAACTGAAAGTTTGTTTAAAATGTAATAACTTTGGGTGGTCTTCTCTGGATGACACATGGGAAGAAACATTTGAAATGTGAGTCATTCTCAAATCAATAAAGGGAAAGAAGGTGGCTCCACTTTATAAGTATTCTCAAGTTTTTCATTTTCAAAAGCAGCAGACAAGATTTTAATTTGCAGCAGATCCCTTTTAATAAAAGCACCAGTCCAACACAGAGTGTTCTGAGCTAAGGTTAAGCAGCTTGAAATAGTTAATTTTACAAAACAGTGCAGTAATAATACATTATCCTTTTCCAGGTTCTTCCTTCTCTTTCATCTACTGAATAATGAATGAGATTTCCACATATATGGAATAAAATTTTTTCCATCAGTTTATATACATTCCTTTTTGTATTTTGATAGATAAGTCTTTACTTTTTAAAATGCATTTAGATGCAATAAAATAAAATGTAAAATTTTTCTAAGCAATTTTATTTTATTAGTTTTACTTAGAATGTGAAAAATATGGTGGTAATGAGCTTATAGAATGCAGAAAGTCAATTTTCAGTGAAATAGGTAAATGTTGTATACATAACATTGTGCAACACAGTATATGGCAAATGGAGCATCTTCCCTGAAGGACAGTGTCATTGTATTGTTGGTGAAAAAAAAGTACTGCTTTTTCCTTGTGGAGAAAACTAGTCCTTTGAAAAATAGTGCTTGGATTCAAAAAAATGCAAAGGTGAAGTTTCATGCTGCAGATACATGAATTTTGACTGAATTCTCCTTTGAAAGGGTTGGGCTAGGAAAGCAGTGACAGTATTGAATACAGCAACTTCTGCCATGGAAGTGTCTTCTGGCAAATTGTGCAAGCTTCAGTGCCTAAAGGAAATAGTTGGTGCCCTAGCACTGATGGCCAGCTCTACCACCATAGGAGAACTGTATATTAGGTGCTTGATCTCCCTTCCTAAAAAACAGAAGTTTTGTGGCTCAAAATAAGACTCGTAACATCCAGCCACTCTGAATGAATATATGGCTAAACAAGGCAAGGCACAAACTTATATCTCAGGGCACTTTGGGCCTAACTCTGATGTAGAAGAATACATTTTTTTTTTCAACCAAACACAGTCTAGAATCATCTTTTACAATCAAATGCTAAAAGATGAGTCTTCAGAAGAATAGACGGCCTACTCTTTTTGCTGTTGAAAGAGAAAAAAACAGTATACACTTTTAATATGACAGATTACTGATTAAAACATTCCTGTAGTAGGATCTGGTTTTAGTTCCTTTATTAGACAGAAGAGGTTGTAAGCCAGAACTTCCACCTTCTGGGAGAGCACACTAAAAAACCCTATATTAATAAATACTTAAAATCATTCATGAGAAAGCAGAACAGTGAGCAGCTGGGAGAGAAGCTCTTTTCTTTTGAAAATATTTAGAATCTGTTTATGGGGAGGGAAAACCATTTAAAGGATTTTCACACAGATGATATGTGTGTTTTTGAGTCAAATGGGCAGTAAAGCTGACTCAGAAACATTCAGAAATGAATCATCACACTAAAAATTTTATGAATGCTGAAGCATGTCAGGTCACTCAGAGAACACTAATCAGGGCTGTGAGCATATTACAAAACAGTAGGAGTGAAATTAGATTACATTCAGTTCATAGTGGTCATGCTAAAAGCAACACTTGACACTTTCTGCAATTACTCATTTGCCTCACTTCTTACAAATCTTTGTGATCCCATATAATATAATATAATATAATATAATATAATATAATATAATATAATATAATATAATATAATATAATATAATATAATATATATTTGTGGGTACAGTAAGGATTTTCCCAAATGACACCTTTCTTGATGTTATTGCAGTACTTTCCTAGGGTAAGTGTACCTTCAATACTTAACTTTAAATGCGATGCAACAGTGTTGTTGGAAGCTGTTTTCCAACATGCCATTCTGGATTGACTCTCTCTTCCAGCTGGTAATCATATGGTACAGGTTGCCCCTGCCCCCATTCTTTCCTCATTTTATTGCAAATAAGATTGCACATTCTTACAATAGTTATAGAGTTGCTGTTTTCTTGGCTTTCTCTGCAAGTTTTTTTTATTGTTGAGCTTTAACTTATCCCCATATCCAGCTTAAACAAAGAAGAAACCTTTGCCTGAACTGCAGAAGTAAATGATGACCTACTGGAGGCAGAAAAAAAGTTGGTGAATGTGTGCATGACAGATCAGAGATCATCTGTGCATAAATATGTCTTCTTGAATTGTTGATCGGGACATTTACTGTGCTTAATCCTTAAAAATGGTTTTGCTTTGCTCACATAGAAAGCCATGGTGGAGAGCAGTAGCTAGGAGTCAGTGAACAAAGCAAATTCAGGAGTTAAAACTCAGAATGTCAAGAAAAGGCTCTAAGGACAAGAGTTTTCCAGAAATGCCTTTTTCCAGATGCATATGCAGTGGTGTCTCTTGAGGCTTTATCTTCCAGCAGAGCAAGGCAGGGTCCAGGTACATGTAATAGGCTGATGTCAGAAATGTCATGGATTTCTTAGATGTGATCTTCCACTTGAGAGCTTCTACAGTAGGAAAAAAGCACCCCTTGGTGCCAAGTCCTTCCTCTTCTCCACCTCAGCCTTACTTTAACCTATTGGCAAGGGGAAGGAGAGATGAATGGATTTAAGAATGCTCTTTAGATGAACTTTTTATATCCCTAAGAAAAATTCTGCCTCTTTTGCTATAATCTTTTCAATCATCTACTACCCCAGTAGATCACTAAAAATTTTCATTCTTTGGTGAGGATATGGACCCATCCTTCCAACGTTGGGATCTGTAGCTGCCCAGCTTTTCTCCAATCTAGCTAAACTGGATGACTGGGGGTGGGGAGCACTAGGGTTGCTCACCTTCATTTATGCCATTATTGCTTCACAGCCTGAGTAAAGACACCAATGTTTCCGGAAGCTGGTATCAAGAGACAATGGAAGAATGGATATTTTTCTAACAATGTATGTTACATGTGCAAATAAAAGGTAAAGGCCATGTTGTCATTGGCAATTCAGCCTTGGTCCTCAAAGTCGAAAGAAAAACCTGAAATCTCCAAGGTGCCTTTCAGTTTTCTTCTCCTCTCCCATGAAGGATGCCAGTAATGAGTCGTACATAGCATTAGAAATTCCGTAGTAGGTAAGACCATCCAGCCTAGCATTGCACCTCCTGAGAAAGGCAAGCAGAACATGCTTATTTAGACAACACACAAGTATCTTGGCCTCTTTCTGTGGTCCTTTGCCTTTGTATTGCCCCACCATTCAGAACTGCTGAATTAAAAATGTTAGACAAGTACTGCATGCTTTTTTAGTAATGTTTTATTTAAGCATCTTTTGTATCTGTTTAAAAAACAGTTCTCTATTTTATATTTTTGAACTTGCTGATACTTTGAACCTTCATAGCTTCATACAGTAGCAAGTTTCAGGAGTTCGTCCTCCTCTTGTAAGGAAGATTTTTACTTGTTTCTATCACTGGCCTCCAGTTTTAGCATTCCAGGAATTCAGATAGTTGAACTCTATATTCTTTGTTATGAGTTGGGAGTAATTTAGCATCTTTCATAATTAGCAGTCCTAAATTCTTTAATAGGGAAGAAAAAAAAACCAAACCAAACCAAAAATCAATCTTTAAATCCATGCAATGCAACTAGGCCAAGAAAGTAAAAGCATTCCCTTTTTTTTTTTTGGGGGGGGGGCGGGGGATGGGATGGGGGAGGAGAGTTCCAACATGTTGCATTTGATATACGTGACTGCAAAATTAATGACTGTCTTATACTCCATATGCACAAAAAGAGGTAGTTAACTGATGTTTCCTGAGTTGTTAGTGTTACATTCTCTAGCAAAATTATGCTTTCAAAGGAGGGAATGGGGTAAGACTCTTAAGCAGAGAGACCGAACTCCACCTTCAAATTTCTGCTGGAATTTTGAAATTTTAAAATTGAGTATGTAAATCAATTAATTCCCAAAGATTGAGGCTATGGACTGCTCCTTCAGTTAAGGCCATTTTCATACTAGGTCATTAATTTCAAGCGTTTGCTGTTTATGTCAAAGTAAACCAGAGAATTAAGTTAATTGGTAGTGCAGAAAAAGTTGAACTGAGTTTCTTTGAACTACATCTGTCTAGAATCTAGTTGTGATTTCAGCCAGGTCTCAACTGTAGCAATTTGATGGTAAGTTAATAAGTGGTACAGTTAAGTGTTGATATATTAGTGTAGTAAGTACTCCAGCTGGATGAAAGAGGGACCTGTGTCTAGAGAGAAAAATTAACATTTTTTTTTTCTTCCTGCTGTATCTGTTTAAATTTTAAGGATTTTTCTTTCTTCTTGAAAGGACAAATTTAATTTTTCTTTTCATTTTAAGCTGATTCAAATATGCATCTGAGCTTTTACCAACTTGCACACGTAGTTGATGCACTTGAAAAATATGTAACTCTGGATTTGGGCTTGCAAGTTACAAGTTAGTTTTATTTTTACTTTTGCATTTTAAATGTGTGTTCAGTGGTGCTTTTTATTTAATTAAATTAACTTTTCTTAATGCACATGCAATGCAAAGTTTTAGATCGTAATCATGATTTGAAGTTTAAACTAATTTTTAATATCAGTGCCTTCTGATTTGAATGCTGTCTTTTGCTTGCATCTGAGAGACACAAAATGCTGATTAATACAATTATTTTAGGGGGAGATGTTTGGAATAATTAAACTCTCTTTTTCTTTAGCTTACTTAGGTTTTTAACATTACTTGTATCTTTTGTCTAGCTCCTGGACAAGCATTGGCAATGCATTGTCTTCAGTTTGGCTGTGGTATGCTGTGGTTTGCTGCCTTGCAAAAATATCAGGTCTCACAAAACAGAAGTGTGTCTTCATACATATTGGTTAAAAAATATGCAAGAATTTTGTTTTTACTTTCAATAAAATAAAAGGCCTTTGTGGTAAGTTGTATGCGAGTGACAACTCCATCATTAAAATAGAATAGCCCTGGAAAGGTAGCAAAGGGGAAGATGTTTGAAAATTGAAGCTTTATGATCTAATGTTAGTTAGGAACACTCTGTTTGGGGATTCTACATGCTCTATATGGAGATACAGATTTTTGTCTTTAGGAATGAAGCTGTCTGCTAGAGTTCAGGTTTTGTCATCAAAAGTAACTTTTTACTAATGCTTTCATGCTACAGTATAGTTTTTATTCCAAGCACGATTACATGGCAATGTTGAATGGTAGGTTTATTTTTCATACCCCTACTCCTTTAATTAGAAAAATGGTAATGTTTCCCTGGGTAGTGAATGTTTTATTTAATATGGAATGCAGAAATATATTACTACAGTTGCAGTTACTTTGCAATAGCATGTTTGGCTTCTTTGAAAAGAATGAGTAAATTTTACTTTCATAAATTTTTAATTCTAAAAGATTTTGACTCTGTTGAAAAGGGGCAAAGGAATGTAGAGCACTTATGCTATGTCAGTATGTGACTACTCAAATATTTGTCATTCTTCTTGAAAGTTGTTGTTTTTATTGAAAATACTTTAGAAAAGGCTTCCAGCAGATATGTATATATTCATTTGACTGTATATATGATGAGAGAGTGGCCTCTTGAAAATCCTAGTATTAACAGGGGAATAATAAATTACCTATTAATTTTGCCTCCTGAAAAATAAATCCATTATTTTCTTATGTATGCCCTAGGCCTCTGTGGGGTAAAAAGTAATGTGATCTGAATCCCATTTGATTTTCTACCAATAATTATGTACTCTTTTGTTACATTTCCATTAGTTCTGAAATAAGCCTACCAGTCTTTACATCAGTTCTTTGAAATTCAGGCCACTTTCATTTAGTGTTGTGCGTGACATCAGAAGGCAATTGAGGCAATGCAGTTAGAAATGTGTGCCAGTGATAACAAAACCATTGTTCATCACTGTCAGTGTTAATTAGTTTTAGCTGTGGAAAAAAAAAAATCATTCTAAGGCGAATTGTAATTTTTCAGAAGTGACAGTGGACAAACAGCAAAAAGTGAGTTAGGACTTTGTCAAAATGGTACTTCTCCCAGTGCCCAATGCAAATAGGCAAAGAAGAGCAATGGTTTGTGACTTCTACATCAGTAAGGGAAAATAGTTGTCTCAAATTAACATTATTTCAGAGTCATCAAGGGAAGAGCACACCTCTTCAGAAAAAAAGATCCAGTGGTTTTCTTAGGACAGAAGGAAAATTGCAACCTTCTGATCTTAGCCACACTTTCACATGACATCGTCTCTTGTGACATAGATAAGCCCAGGAAATGTGATCCACAGGAGGGTAATGTTGTGCAAATATGAAAAAAAAATGCTTGAGAAATCATACTTTGAGAGCAGGCTGCTGTGGGTAGGGCAGGCTATGATTTAAGATTGAATTCTTTTGTAAAATGGGGAAAAATAGTAGAAAGAAAACAAGATGAGAATTATTATGGACAGGTTAACAGCAGTATACTTAGGCTCAAATGCCAGAATAGTAAAGTGCACAAGTAAAGAGTGGGGAACAAGAGCAGCTATATAGAAAAAAGGTGCAGATGTTATTTCAGCACACAAGCAGAGCATTAGTCAGCAGTGTCACGCAATTGCAAGAAAGCAAAAACTATCTTAGGATGTATAAACAGGAACGTAACTTTCAAGACACATAAAGTAATCCCACAGGGCTTCAGTGGGAGTACTGTGTCCAGTTTTGGGCAATGTATTTCAAGAGAAAAATGAACAGACTCTAACAGAAAGCAGTGAAAATTATCAGCAAGATAGACAGCATGACCTGTGAGAAACCTATTCTCCTACCTAGAGAAGGGAAGCCAGACAGTGACTGTGAGGTTTTTAGAATATACGCAAAACTTTTATAAGAAGAATTGACTCACCCTCCATTTTCTTGACAGACGGATTTAAAATATGGCATACAATACAGCAAGATGGATTTAGTAGAAACTTCATGAGAAACTTTCTGATTATAGGAGATGCTCTAAAGCATTGAAAGTCTTTGAAAGGAGGCTGAGAGAGGCTATATATCAGAAATGCCATTTGTATAAAGCCTTCTGCCTTAGGAACAGGAATTGATTAGATATGTTTCTGAAGTCCCAACCAGGTCTAGGATGGGATGGCACTGGTGCAAAAAATATTGTTAATTGGGATTGTGGCTGGTTTTTGCATAGATTTTTGAAGTGTATTGTTTGGGGTTTTTTTTCTTCTCTTTCTTAGGTATCTTATGTTCTGTTTAGAAATTATCAATCATCTAACTATGAATGTTTTGAAATTTAATTCTATGTGTTTATACATATAAGGCAATTTTATCAAAAAATGACATCTGTTAAACATGGCATTACATGGCATTTGAACTGCCCTGGCCAGTTGCCCTATTTTTTCTGCTCTGAGCACAAAAAAGAGTAAAGGGGAACTTTAGGATTTGAGAGTTCATTTTCCTTATATGATTACTAAATCTTATTCTTTTCTGGGGGAACAGAGCCAAAGGTAGCTGTAGTCACAGATCTATTAAAGACACAGTTGTTACATTTAGTAAGGAAGAAGATCACAAATACTTTATGTCCAGTGCCAGGCTAGATAGTAGTTTATTCCAGCAACTGGGAGCCCTGTGGTGAGACACCCACCAGCTACCCACAGGAGCACATCAGTGCTACCCTAACACAGCAGAGGCAGACACAGACCACCCAGCAATATCTGGGTTTCAGGGTAGGGCCACTCAGGCTGATTCTTTCCCTTCAGTGCTCATTTTTTAAAATGTTACCAAATAACATGTTGGAGAAATTGCATCGTGGTGACCCAGAAAGAGGTAAATGGCCAGTTTTGAAGACACATGGGACTTTGTCTAATAGAAATAGTTGAAACAAATCAGCCTGGACTGGGATATTTTGCCTGTTTTAAAGGAAAAGAATTAGCCGTGTATTTTTTCCACTCTCCCATTCTGGACTGTAATCCATTCCTGAACAGCTCCTCCTTTTTACATTTAGCTGTCACACAGCTTTTTACTCCTGAGCGGTTTTGATTGCATTTTGGCACTTTTTGATTGCATCCTAGGACACCTAGTAAATTCTTCACTGGTTCTCTCTGTCAAAGGCTTAGTAAGTGCTGGTGTCAGCTTCCCAGCAACCTGTAGCATTACACTGCAGGGAGCTGGTCCAAAAAGTAATAAAGGTGTCTAATAGAGGAATGTAAATAGAATACCTATGCTGATGGTATACTTTCAGGACTGCCTTTTAGTCTCTTTCATTGTGTGCACTCTGCAATTGCAAGTGGTGGCTATACTGTTTTCAGACCACTGTAAATGGAAATGCCTAAACATTTGCAACTTTCTATTTTTCTATTACATTCTTTCTTCTCTTGTAAAGTGCTTCTTTATTAGAAGCAATTCCATTGCTACCTGTTGTCTCTTGTGTGACACAGTGGTTTATCCCAAGTCTTATAGCCAACCTTTGTGGGGCTATAAGCACATATTCTTTGTATGGCTGAGAACCACGAGATGCAGTCTACATACCTTGGAAGTGTTGAACATTTCAGGGATGAGAAATTACATTTACCACCCCAGGATTCACGGCTCTACCGTAGGCCTGAGCTGACCAGGCCTGCACCCAGGAGGTCAGTCTTAGCTTACAGTGCTGGCCTAGCTCTGAATGTGCAAGGACTTGGGTTACTTGGAAACCAGCACAGCTCCAGTACACCAGGGGTGGATCAACTGCTCAACACCCTATGTGGCTCAAGGGTCAGAGGCTGGCTGCCACTGCAGCGCATCAAGTTTCTGTGCTGTAGGTTTAGACAAGGACTTAACGGGCTAAATCAAAGGAAAATGCAGCCATTCTGTCCTGAGGAGGTATCTACCATCTATTTGGACAACAGGTAATTATGGAGAGTATATGGTGTATTTAATATTTGTATAGACATGGTAGTTGAGATTTTAGAGGTTTCATAGCAATTAAAACCATGCAAAAAGAAACCATTTTCAAGTAATGCTGAAGCAAGCCCACACTGCAGCTGAAAAAACTTTGGTAGAAGCCAACAGCAGGTTTTTCACCAGTAGGTGTGTGTTGATTTAAATTTCTGCCTAACTGCTAGTGTTTTAGGGGTTTTGTGTTGTCAGGCTTCAGTGTGTCACTTGACATACTGCATGCCAAGTTGTTGGCTATCTGCAGAAAAACTTTCAACCAGTTTTCTACTGTGATGAAACTGGTTTGTACATTATTGTTTCTTCCTGAAATGTGCACAAAAATATCCACAAAGAAAATATTGATGCCAGAAGCTTTCCTGCCTCTTGTAGCTAAGGAGAGGCAAACTAGAACAGTTCAAGGTCAGCGGACAAGTATTTGAAGTACATGGGAACACATTTCATTACCTACACAGTTTCTATACCTATATATGTATGTGTGTATTATTTTTCCTTTCTTTTTAGGAATTAATTTTTTCTTCCCCTCTTGGATACCAAAATATGTAGTCTATCTGGTCTCATTTTCTTGTGGGTGAGAATGTTGTTGTCAGTTGGTTTAGCCTTCTTTTTCCCAACTCGATTCAGCACATAGGTGTCATGTTTTTTTTCACTGGTACCCACCCTCCCCACTGTGCTGTAAGTTAGAACATGTGTCCTGGTAGAGAAATCATTAGATTCAGTACTTTTAAAATGTAGAAGTCCATTTATATAGTAAGATGATTTCTATGCCAGATGTTAATGTGTTGTTTTTTGGGGTTTTTTGTGTTTTTTTTTATTTTATTTTTATTCTGTTTTTAAAAAGGGAACAGGATTAAAAGAAAAGCTAAGACTTTTGTAAAAGAAACTGATGGTTTTAGCTGACCCGTATTCTTTACACTATTGATGCTCTCTGGGTTATTTTTGGTTTATTTCAGCTTAGGAAATGGAATTACCCTAGTCAGCCTCATATTTAATTTATTGCCTTTTGCTTGCTGAAAATCGTGACTTAGCAAGGAAGTATTGTTTTGTCTGCCAGGACATGAAATAGACTTTAGAAATAAAATCTCTTGATCTAGAATTTTGGGGGCTTTTTTTGGATTTGCCATTAGAAAACTTCTGACTGTATTTCAGCTCTCAATCCTTTTCTGTTCTAAAGATCTATATATAGTTTCCTTTGGAGTGCTTTATATGTAATAGCTTACTTAATCAGTAACCAGCATAGTCTTCTGTGTCTTTTGTAATAATTAAGTCAGTTTTTAAGTCACTGCCATTATTTGACTTTCTGTACAGACTCAATAACCTTAGTTTGGCCTTCTTTGGGGAGACATGATAAATCTCCTTTGTCTTCTGAACATACAGTTAACTTGCTTCAAATCTCCCTATCTGACAATCAGTCAATCATTGTCCAGAGCTTCAGATAATAAGTTACTTTAAATAACGGTACCCAATCACACTTGTCTAGGATGAAAGACAAACTATTTTTCCTCACCTAAGAAGAATCAGAGTAAGCAGTCTTCTTGTACCTTTACACAAAAGGACCACATCCTCTCCCCTGCTCTGTGTCACTCCATACCCATATGTAGATGGCTGGTGAATTCTTTCCTCGGCCATCAGCTCTGACACCACATGGAGTCATGGTGCAGAGGAAAGATGATGAGCTGGGACTGCAGTGGCAATTGGTGCTGTTATTGAGTCCTCAGCTCAAAGAAGTTGCAGCTTTCTGCAAGCCAGTGCCATGCACTGGGTTTAAAGCTGGAACAAGCTGACTTACATGTAGCTTGCAATATGAAAAAGATGGCTTTGACACCTCAGAATAGGTCCTCTAATTCTTAGACTTGCGAGAACATGACTGGCCAGGTCTGTATATTTGTATGTAATGTCTCATGATATGTCTGTTATTCTGCTGATTTTCTGCTTGCTTCAGTTCATCTGTGGCATTACCTCAAGCTTGCTTGTTTGGAAAGAAGAAATATAATTTCTAGTAATCTGCTTACTGAGTTCTAAGATGAAAGATTTTAGTGGTGTATTTAAAGTCATGTTACCCCGTATATATCATGGCTATGTGTAAGTCATACACCATTATGAGCAAGCTGTTCCCTATGTTACTATTTGTTTCCTGTCTAGTTTTGTAACTTCATATAAATAGGAGAAAGATAGATTTCACACAGTCTGAATTATATTCTGAATTTTAATATGAGATAGCAATCACAAATGAAATACATTTTATTTTACACTGTACTTATAGGTATGTTAGGTTGTTAGGACTCTCAGTGGGCATTGTTAAGTATCGTGTTCTGGACACTGGTGTTACAAAACATCCACTAAGATTTCAGTGTGTGAAAAGATTCTTGTTATATATTGTTGGTTTATAAAAGGAACCTTGGTTCCTAAGGGAAAGCCTGATTCTTTTTATTTCAATTGAATCATATTCCACAATAAAAAAGTGAACTTGTATGTTAGCAAGCAAAGGACTCAGCTGTTTATAAAATTCTGCCCCCAAACACAACATTAATAAGTAAGCTAACATCTAGTCAAACTGTTAATATTAATAATTTACAGAAGCAAAGAATAGGTGTTCAGACATCCAAAAGCAAGGTAATAGAAAGTTAAGTTTGAAACCTTAGCTTCAGTCCATTGCAAACTGCTTAAAACTGTAACACACACATAGTCGTATGTTGTACTTGGAGAAGCATTCTCTCTATACAAATACACATAATGGTATTATTGTACCTTGCCTTTAATGACAGAAAAAATGTATAAAAATATTACTTTTTCTCAATCAGAACCTGAACCCAAATTCTTGAGATTAAAAAAAGAACAATGACCCTCCCTGAAACCCACTGTCCTTGCATTTATTAGCACTTTTTCCAATCTCTCATTTCTTCCCTCCCCAAGGCTTTACTGCTCTGACATTTAGGCAGTGTAGGCCAGCATTTCATAAGATAATATTTTATTGAGACATCTTTAAACTCTGAATGTGTGGACGGATAAAGAAAGCTCATAGCTTAATAGGATTTTTTGAACCAACCTCCAGATTTTCTACGGCCACAGAGTCTATGGTTCAATACCTTGCCTTGGGAAGTAAAGTTCCAAGGTAAATCCATGAAGGGCTGAAAATGTGTGATATGTAGTTACCGAATAAAACTAAATCCATTTTTATTCAGTGTAATGAAAGCTTACTCAAGTTTAGTTAATACATTTGTTAATATTGTTATATTTATTTCCTAGCATTGATATGAAATGAAGGCTTCAGTTACTTATGCCAAGAACTAACTACCAGTCTTGTACAAAATGATTTTATCATCCAGCCATGGCACTTTTTCACTTGCCACCTTCTGTTTTTTCATTACAGTGTGGTGATTTTTCTCTCCAAAGTGTTTTATTGACGTTGGTCCTTAAGCCTTATATCTCATTCCAGACTTTTTTATGTTGGGATTAGTGCTTTTTTAATCCTGAGTTGCTTGCAGCTCATTGTTCTGACATCCTGGAAGATTTTAAAGTTATCACTGAAGCCAGGTTTGTCTTAGCATGACCAAGTCTCTCTCTGCTTTCTAGTCCATAACCTTCCACTCCAAACAGCAACACCCTAGATTCATATATGGATTTTTCGTATTTTCTTCATTTTCTTCAATACCTCCACATCTCATCTGATACTTCCAGTGATATCTAACTGGATGTTAATTTCTTACTTCTTCAACCTCCTAAATCCACTAAATGCTATACTAAGATGTTCTGGGGAAAGCAGGATACTGTTATTTTTCAGCTGCAGATTTTCTTCCCTATATACTTGATTAAAGAGTGGGTATTTTTAAGCATCAATTTAACAGCAATACAATCCTAAACTACAGCTCACCCTGAAATAATCTGAATTCCATTTGGTCAGTCACAAAGGCCTCACTTTCACTCTCAGCACTGGATCCAGATATACTGTGAAGATCTACCTCTGACCTTAAACTTCAGAAGTGTGGACACCTTATTTAATGACCTATTTTTGGCTTCTTGCTAGAGAACAGCAGGGCATATTTGACACATCGAATGTAGATGTCTCATTTACACAGAGCAGTAGAAACTTTAGTTTTGTTTTAAAGTCCATTAAGATAATACCATAGATAAGCATCAAGCTGACAAATGGGAGCTGTTTGCTAGAAGGTATCTGGAAGTTTTGGACCTCTTCAGATAAAAGTATATTGTTTGGAACATAATTAGCAATTTGTATTTTCCCCATACCCCAGCTCTCAGGGTGGAGTGTCAGTCTTGACCATATGTTGAATCTGATGGCCCTGGTGTATCAACTTGTGCAGACTTATGAACATCTCAGTTTAGTTTCACACAGATAAATTATGCCTTTGGTCAAGGTTATCTTTGACTTCAAACTTTTGCTGAATTTAGTAGAGAGATGAATAAACTGGAAGGAAGGGAAGAAGGAAAACTTTTTCAGTCTCTGGATTATAAAATGTAAAAAAAACATAACAAAACCCCCAAATGACAGCTTCCCACTCTTCACTTTTAAGAGAGTTGTTTAGACTGCACCAGCCAAATTGGTCTGTTGGCAGAAAAAGGCAGGTAAAATAATCATTTGCCACTTTTGATTTTGGAATAAATCCTACTTACCAGAGGTTTGGGGAATTGCTGTCCCTGAGGTCACTTTTACTTCAAAACATAGTCTCATCAAGCTTCAGGAATCTTCGTAGTTAGAAATAATGGATCCAAGATCACTTTCATAGAAATCATACTTGTTAAAAATGAGGCAAGTTAGGTATTTTGTGATTAAGTCTGCAATGTCAAGCAGTCCATACTCCTGCACTTTCAAAGTACACTGAATTATTGGAGTAGAAGCAGAGTCCTGCTCAGGAACTTGTAAAGAAATCTCTGCTTAACCTTCCAAAAAGTGTAATGTAGGTCTATTAAATTGCATGTGCTACACTATATATTAGACAGGCACCTGTATCTTGAAATTCAGTACCACCCTCATGGAGTAGCTTAGGGTTGATCAGAGGGTGTTAAAACCAGCACTTTGTAGAACTTAACTGGACATGCCCAGAAACTGATCTAGTGCACACTGTTACATGTGAGTCCATCTAGAGGGAAGAGCTGTTGCACAGAGGTTGTTTTGTTTGGGGCTGTTTTTTCTGTAATTAAGAAAAAGAGGATGGCAAAGCCTGCAGCAAATCATAGCAATTCTTCCTTACAGAAGCGCAAGAACTCCTTTCCCCAGAGCTCTGCTTTTAACTAGCCACTAGAGTTTGCTGTAACAGTGGCACAAACCTCACAAATCTGTTATGAATAGAGAGTGTTGTGTGCCATCACTGCCTTTGAATGAGAAACAGAGTTTTGGGTAGAATGTGGATCAGTCAAATGGCATCACTTCATGCCAAGTTCCAGTCCAGTGTGAATGTTTATGGCCTCTGCAAATTCTGTTGTAACATAAAGGCTGCCAGATTCTTAAGTTCAGTGGTGTTATTAGGCTCCTCATATAATACAAATGTTTTCTTTCTTCATATGATTTATGGGCCTGTCTCTGTATCTTTTATTTTTCTGGGATCTTGGGTAGTGAAGGAGAGTCTTAAGCCTGCCAAACCTCTAACTGACAGCTATCTCACTGGTACTAGAAGAAGGGAGATTTGTTGGTCAAACTACCCAGCTGACCAAAGAAAATAGCTTACAGTTGGCATTGACAAAAAGAAGTGCAGTAAAAATATCATGAGTACAAATATGCAAACCACAGACAGCTGAAGCCAAACCTGGGACATACAAATGGTGCAACAGTTTGGACCAGCACTTTTTCCAAGCAGATAAAAGATTTTATATAAGGTAGAGTTGTCAATTTAATTTTGATGGTCTATAGAATTAAGCGGATCTTGGAAAGCTAGGATTGTTGTTTTGTTTTGTTTTGGTTTTTTTTTAAGTGAAGTCATTGACAAAATGAAATGCTTATTACTAAAGAAATGTGTGCCAGGATTCCCTACACAGTGCCAATAATAAGGCACGAATGGTTACCCTGCTGATATATAACCAAAATATAAATATATTGAAGATACTAGGTAAATTAGGAATTTGTGATGTTATAATTTAAGGTGTGTACCAGGATACTGGAAGCAGCCTGCTGTTTGTGTTCTTAACTTACAAACTGTGAAATGCAATTTTGCTTTAACACTTGCAGTCCTTAGGAAGAACTGTAGGTTTTTTTATACACATGCTATATATCCAAGGTACTTTTCATTGCTTGTTAATACAGAGTAATTTCACGCTGTGGTCAATGGATAGTTTTTTGTCCAACTGGTCACCTTCAGCTTTTATTCTTGAAGAAAGCACTTTTAGACATTGTACAACTTCTCTCATATTTTCATGCCAGCTTAAACTTAGCTTGACCTGGCACTGTTTCAGGACACACATTTTTATTCTCTGAGTTCTTGCTGCTGGAGCTGTTCAAGACCGAGGTTGCCAATTTAGTGTCTGTTCACTGATCATTTTGAGCCAAGTCTGACCCAGATGGTAGTTTTCTTTCCCCTCAGAAATATAACTAAATTTGTTGAGGGATAAGAGCTGTGTCAGGTTTATAATGATGTATGATGGTGTCATCAGGGTCTTTGGAAGCTTGTAAAAAGGTGTCAACCATCCATAGATCT
>JAVJGJ010000057.1:12174230-12195383 GCA_035590215.1 Microhierax caerulescens
TCTTTGGAAGCTTGTAAAAAGGTGTCGACCATCCATAGATCTTCTGAACACAGAGCAGCTTCCAAAAGCATGTGTCATGCTTTTACATGCCACAATACAAAAAGTACAAAACCACTGTGCTTTGAGTTTCAGGTGTGAGCAATGGAATATAGCTGGCACTTTAAACAAAACAAGGAAGAAATGCAGCTTCCCTTCTTCATGAGGTGTGCAACAGAACAGAAAGTATCTATTTTCATGCTAAATATGATAATATTTGGATAGAAGGAATCATTTTGGAAAGTTATTTTACATTTAAAACTTTAACTTAAGGGAGATGCAATGTTACCATCAAAAATTGCAGTTTTTTCTGAATCTAATTATGTGCCTCTTTTAGCTTCTGGTATATTGAAGTGACATTATACCAGCATCTTTAATGTGATTTCAGACCTTGAATGTTATTTAGAAAGAAGCTCATTGTAATATGCTACTGACAAAAAAAACCTTAGTTTCAGGCTTTTAGTTGTGAATTTTTCACAGATGTTCTCGGTTACCTACTTAGGTGAGTGGAATGCAGTAATTTGTAGTGTGCCTGAGTGGAATGGAGAAATAGGACTGTAACGTGATCCACTGTCCCTGAGCAGCTTGAAAGTCCTTTCTGTTGTTCTGTGAGGACTGGTCCAGTGAAGAATGAGTGCTTTCTGGTGTTTTTCAGGCTTCTGCTTCCCCTGCATCTTGTCCATGTTTCCACCGTTTCTGCAGAGATTGGTGTGGGAAAGAACAGAGCACTTTCAAGTCCAAAATTTTGGGAGAGAATAAGCAGTGCAAGCCAAAGCTACTGCAGGTGCCTGGATCTAGTCTTCAAAAGATGAACCCTGAGATCAATAAGCAGAAGTCTTGTCACTTTAAACCGTTATTCCCGAATCAAGCTCTTAGAGCTTTCTCTTAGTGGTGGGCTTCTACAGCCTACATCAGTGCACTGCTGGTGATGGACTTTCTGATGACTTCTGAGAAAATTTTTGTCAGTCGTGTTGCCATGGCCATTGAGAAAGCCCAAGTCCCCTGTCAATGCTGAACCTGACACCAGTTCCCACAGCTTTCTCAGCTTTCTGGGTCCTGACTAGTACTGACTTCAGGCTGATTATGTGGTTGGTTTAGCATACTTCACTGGCCTTAAATATTTTGTGAGGTCTGTTTACTGATCATTACCTGTGTTTTTGCCCAGTATGCTGATACAGCATTAAGAGGTATTTGTATGGACACATAAATAGGGAACACTGCTTTTACTCTTGGCTCAGCTCCTTGCCCTGACTGAAAAGAGCAACAAACAAATCATAATGCTAATCGTAGAATCATTTAGGTTGAAAAAGACCTTTGATATCATCTTGTCCAACCACTAACCCAGGATTGCCAACGCCATCACTAAACCATGTCCCTAAGCACCGCATCTACACATTTTTTAAACACCTCCAGGGGTGGTGATTCCACCACCTTCCTGGGCAGCCTGTTCCAGTGGAATGCTAATACTTCTCTACAAAGAATATTAATTTAACAACAGTTGGGCTTTTTTTTAATAAGCCTAATCTAAACCATAATGCAATAATACATCATCCTGCATACCACTAGCAGTTACTTTACATCTAAATAACCGCTGCTTATTTACATCATACCTGTGCTTTCTGTGGAATATTTTACATATTTACATCACATAAATTCAAAATATATGTCTAAATGTGTGTGTGTCTTTTTAATTAAAGAATTAAAATATATATTGTTATGTAAATACTTTATTTACTTTATGGGATCAATGTCCGTTTGTTTTGAAACTTTAGACTCTGGTTTACTATTATGCTTACCAGGCTGTTTTGCTTTAAAAGTAGAGTAGGTCCATGCCACTACAACATTAATGTGCATTTTAAATATTGTCACTTTATGAAATTCTGTAAAGTAGTAATGCAAACAGAAAGTTGGGATTTAGTAAAGGTAGGTGTAAACCAGAAATCTACTGATTCCCATTGCTCTATCTTTAACCATTAAATCCATACTCTTTCCAAAATGGAAGAACAGTGAGAGGTTGAAAACTAGGATGTGCTGATGGATTTCCTGTGACTTTGGTTGGAAGTTTGGTGTTTATTTTTGTAAATTCCATTTAAGCAATAATTATAAAAATGACGCACTTGAGTAGATCTGATTTATAGAACTATCAGAAGAGCCTTGTGAATTGCAAACTGGGCTTGTTACTTCTTTCATGAAATTGAATTGCTACTTTTGAGCCTGTAAACTTGGGCTGTGTTTATTTGTATTGCCAACAAGTTTTGCAAAAATTGGTTTGCATTCCTCTTTGTTCAGTACGTCCTAGACATGCGGAGGAGTAGGCCTGCAGCAGAAGTATTGTGGAATAAAACTAGTTGCAGAAGTTTTGAATATTTGGGAGAGGGGTAAGGGGCTGGGAAAGTGTGGGAGATCCCAGCCTGGATAGCGCTCATTTTCTTCAGCGTGGTGTGGGAAAGTGTGAAAAGGAAGAAGAGAAGAAAAAACCAAAATGCACTTAGTAGGAATTTTCAAAATAAAGCCAAGCTTTTCCACTCTGAACCTTGTAAGAGGGATATAGACAACTAATATAAAAGTATTCACTTACCAATAAGCACTGGTAGTAATCCATTTATTCCTACAATAGCTGCTGTATTTTGATATTAAGTAGCTCTTCTTCAATCGATTTCAAGAAAATGTATAATGAATTTTCATTTTAATTAAATTTTTATTTATTTTAATTAGATTAATATTTACCTTTTTATTATATTTTATTTATACTAGATCTACTCAGAGTTTCATTTCAGCTTTTGAATTTGTTTAATTTTCAAAAATAATTTTGAAAAATGCTTTTGAGGTTTCTTTATAATGAGATCATGATTCATATGCTATACTCCCATTGGAGTCAGAAATTATTGAAGCACACAATAAAATAAAAATCTACCCCAAATGGCTAACAGTTGAAGAGGAAAAGGAGAGCACATAACAATGTGATCAGAGGAAGAACTGGCAAAATACTTTTTTTTTTTTTTGTAGAAAGAAGCAGATGCTTCTTTCCTATTCAGTTTCTTCATTTGTAATGGTATCTGCTGTGTAAACTCCATCGCAGAATTTTTTTAATGTATTTATTACTTAAATCCATGCTTTAAATACTTCTCTCTCACCAAGCTTTTTTCTCTCTATTAAAAACAATTGATGGTTGTTTTTATCTCACATCTAGCTGTACTATTATATTTATTTCAAATTAAAGGTTTTAGAAAACATACTGATAACGCAGATCCAGGGTGATTGATGTGAAACTAAGAGCATGTGGTTGCTGTAAGAGGCGGACTTGTCTTACCTTTTTTTGACTCAGCCTCTTTCCTCTTCCCTCAGTCATACACTAAGACTGATGTGGTGAGTGGAATCTGTGCTGTGATCCTGTTGGAAACTACTTCTGGTTTTTTTTCCCCTTTTCTTTTGTACAGCTGGTTTTCTTATTGAGCTAAAAATGCTGTCATGCATGCTCTTAGCTGACTGCATGTCATCAAGCTCCGTTTTAGAAACAGCAGGTAAGAATCAGTTACAGGCTTGAAACCGAGGGTGATATTACCCAAATCCGGTCTTTCCTTCTAGTTTTTAGCCATCTAGAAGGGAAGGATTATTGGGCAGGAGTTGCAAGTAGGAGACATATATTGAAGTTATTTTTCTTTCAGGTGTTTCAAAATGCTGAAAGGCTTGTGCTGAACATGTTCCAATACGTTTCTGTTCTCATAGTCCAGTTTAGACCTTGATAAGCTTTGGATGGTTGTTTCATGAGCTGTAGTTAAGTGCTGGTTTGGTTGCCTAAAATCCTTGGATACTTTATACCTTCTAAAGCATCACATTTCTGTGAAGTACACAAATGAAAAAGATGCAAGTCAATTCATCTCAGGCAGCAACAAATTATCATGTGCAGCAGTACAGTGAGCTACAATTGAGTAAGTAAGTGTGCTGAATGGGAGAGACAAAGCGCAATACTTCTTTCAGGAGGAGACAGAATTCTACAGACTGCTGAATTTTATGGATTCATTGACCTTTAAATAAATGTTCTTGATTGCTGCCCCCAGGAATTATTGTGAATATGTTTTCGATATCTGACATTCTGCTGCGTTAGATGTGAATAACTGTACAAATAGTGGGGTGTCCAAGTCACAGCTTACTCAAATTCCCCTGCCCTGTTCTAGAACTCTGGTACAGAGTTGCATTGGCCATTTTATCTTTGAGCATGGCCAGTTTCCCCCTTCATGAAATCAAAGGTAGTTCTCTCTTACAGCTCCAACTCCCAGACCTCTGTGACCTAGTGTACAAGTTTCAAAGCCCAAATGTAGCAAACGAGACATGGCAGGCAATGTACAGGACTTCCCTTGCTGGGCTGTGCTACCTATTTGAGTATCTCAGGATCCACCATGCAGTAACACAGCTTCTGTCTCTTTTTATAATCCCCTGGGGCAGGATCAGCTGGTTGGTAGATCACAGCAGAGTTTGCAGCATGATTTCACAGAAAAGACCAGTGAAAAGTAACTAGGGGACTAAGCAAGTCTCACACTCAGGGGTCAAGACTTTGCAGACCTGGAGTCTTGAGCAGTGAAAAATAGTTACACCTTCTTGTCCATTCTAACTTACCTTCTTTGGGGAGAGCAGAAGTCTGGGACCAAACAGTAGTGCAGCTGCTACTCCCACTAGAGTGAGAAACGTCCAAGTCTCTGTCACTGTATTGAAACTTCGGTTAAGCTTCCTAAGTCTGGCAAAATGGACAATAGGAATGTCCTCAAAAGTCTGGCTGAAAGAATCTGTCATTCCATTTTAATTTTAATGACAAATTTCTAAGGTGCAGTGTGCCAGGGAGTAATCTTTTTGTTTCATCTGCATAACTCAATTTTGCCATTTATCTAGAAGTGAAAAAAAAAAGATAGTGAAAAGAAGATTGTTCATTTTCAGATGAGGCAGGACAGATGAGAAGGAAGGAGGTGCTGAACTATGTTGAGTTCCTTTTTTGCAAAGAAATGCCTAGAGAACGGGAAAATACCTCATGCTGTGCACTACATCAAGCCAGTATCAAGCGATTTTGATGCATTCCTGGCTTTCCTCTCTAATATGATACATTGGCAAGTTGCACACAAATCTGCAAACAGCTGTATTGTTGTGTGTGTATTAATCCATACTTGCGCTTCCTAGTGAATTCTTTAAGGCAGTGCCCATTTTCTCTTGTGTTTTCATTTATCTCTAGCATCTACATTGAAGGTGGACAAAACAGAAACTAGAATTCTTGGTCTAAGCAAGATAGAAAGGCCCCTTTGAGTTTAGTCATGCAGCAAACATGCTGCATTAAGGAATGTGTAGGAGAATCTCTGAACATACCACTGTGGCATGGAAAAAGCCCACAGTAAATGTAATAAACTGTTTATTAGTTTCTACTGTTCATGAAACTCTCTTTCTTGCCAATTCTTTTTCCGCTAATAGTATTAACAAAGCACAGAAAGTTGAAGGGACCAGAGTACATCCTGGATGCAACTGGCAGCATCCCTAACCATTTTCATTGTCATCTTATTCTGTGTATGAGCCCTACCATAAACTACAGCACCACTGGCAAAAACTGAGCAGTCATGTATGCTGCCAGCAGATGGTATGGGAGATAATTAATATCTGTGAAGACTCATATAGCATTTCTCTCATTGCCCCTTGTACTCATGTGAAAAGAGGAATCAGTGCAGTGTCTGCAGTGCATCATTCATCCCCCACGGATCATGTAGCTATTACCCTGAATATACAATAAACTCGGTTCCTGTTTTCTCAGAATAAAGATAGCAAAAACAGCAGCCAAACTTCCCAGGGACAATTCTGCTGTCAGTGCTCCAGCTAAAACAGCAGTGGCTCAGCACTTTTTTTCCCTTCATCAGCGGCCTCTCTGTTTCCCATGTGCACCCTGTCTTCATTTCTAGTGTGAGACTTCATCTGCATCCACATGGCAGAATTTAAGTGGCAAAAAATCCCATTGTTGCTTCTGCTGGTCCAGCAAAAGGGCTCCTTTGTCAGGTAGTTTCCAACATTTGTGCTGATTTTTGTTTTATCTCTTTGCCCACCATGAATATGAACACTTCAAAGTCCTTTTATACTGGGTCAGACACTTAGAAATCACAGCTTCAAGTCAGCTTTGCTGTCGTCTTCTGTGCTGTGTGTTTTGTTCTTTCATCTTTGTACCTGCATGCTTATGTTGCAGACAGTGGGAATAATTTCATGGTTTGTATTTCTTGTTGTTCTTTTCCATGTTAAGACACAAAGCAATAGTCAAACATGCTGTCTTCCTTCTGCTAACCTCTTTATGTGGTATCTTGCCCCACAGAACTCAGTGGCAACCAAGTGATCGGATCCAGCAGGCAGCCTTTCTATGGGACCTGATAACTCCTTGTAACTTTTATATATTCCAGCACGACGTTTTCCTCTAAATATATTATATCTATAAGGAGGTCTTATGACTGTTCTTTATTTTTCATGCATTATAAAAATATAGAAGTCTGCATACTAGTCAAGAGTTCATTGTATGAGAAATTATCTTTTGCTCTGAACCTGAAACCCATGAAAGTGATGATATATCAGTGAGACATGTATCAAATACTCATTAAATTGTTCACAAGAAGGTTGTATGTAAAGAAAAACGTTCCACTAATACATACTACTATTTTTTTTTGTTAATATTATTTTTAGCAACTGATATTGCATATTGCACAAAGAAGTTAGTCTCAGTCTAGAAATGATTAGCCTTGCAACCAAGGCAGAGACCAGAGAAAGTGTTCTGACATACAAGCAATGTGACCAGTGTGATGGTTCTAAAAGTGTTTTGTTTATACTTCGGTTAACTAAAATTTGCCAGTGATCCAGACACTGGTTCCCAGTATCTTTGAATATATATTCAGATTAGCATCTTGCAGTGCCCAAAAGTATGCTAGTGGCTGAGCAGTCCAAATAAATAGCACAAAGTTCTGAACCATAAAATGTTCATTATCTAAGCCCCTGATCTTGCAGGCACCCAACCGCATACATAGATTTGCTCCTGTGAATGGCTTCACTGATTTCATTGGAATCTCTTGGCTAGATAAAATTATACACTACTTAAATGTTTAAAAGTTCAGGACCTAAGACTGAACAGGGTAAGACTTAGTGGGTAGAGGGGAAAAAAAGTACTGGGAACAGCAATGATACAGCTGTTATATATCACCTTGATAATTTTATTATTAATAAGGTATAGAATGAAGATACCTAGATACCTGAACATTTTTATCTCTTTATGGTTTAAGCATTTTCTCATAGTTTAAAAGAGTCTTTGGTCTGATAGATTTTCTTTTGTCTTTTTTTTTTTTTTTAATAAAACCATTAATAAACTTACTATAAAGGGATTTATTTTATTTGTGTGTATATTAAAATTAAACATTTTCTGTAACTTCCTTTATGAAAGCTAGTAAAAAAAAAAAAAAAAAAAGCTATTAAAGAATACATACACCTGGGTAATATATCCTGGGCCGCTACTAGTATAATAATATTTTAACCTGCCTTCCTAGGGCAGTAAGTCTGAGGTGAGATCACTGCCTTTTGCCAGTTTGTATTTTCTCCACAAAATTTCAAACCCATGGTAAATTTCAGCCCAAACTGACAGACATACACAACTATGGTCTTGCATGTTTTGTGCAGACCTGCCACTGGTGGGAAAGGGACCTTGAAGTTAAGGCTTCTACTGAACAAAAGCAAAATGTGGCTATTAAACAGTCTGAAAGGAGTCAGCCAGTCAAGTCAATGCAGGCATATGGTCCCCAAGAAGCATATGTAGATCGGGACCAGACACAATGGTAGTGTCTCCTGGCTGACAGAAAGCCTCTAAAGGCAAGAAATTGTTACAATGGAAAGGAGAACATGGGGCATAGAAGACAGGAATTGAGCCCTTATTATGTCCATGAAGCAGGTGGTTTTCATGTAGTTGTATGTAAGCTCCGATTTAAGGGGAGTAGATTACCTGCTTTACAAATAGATCATATACAGAGAGGTCATTTGTTTGTTCCTTTGTTCATTTTCAATGATCTCAGGCCAGATGCAGCACCTTATTGTGCCTCTTCAGTGAAATAAGATGCTCTACACACACAAAAGGAAATGGAGAAATGCAGTGGTGATTGAATTCTAATCGTTCGCTCTGACCCAGCAATCTTAGCCAGGTAAAAGTTCCGTAGCTTCCTTATAGTAGTGTCAGCTGAAAGAAGGGTGGGATTCAGTCCTTTAGTTTGGTACTTTCAACACTAATCCATGCATTTTGTTCCTTTCTCTGCTGACACACTGCAACCAAAATGCGAATAGAATAACACAACCGAGTCTATTAAATCCTGGTGATACAAGCAGCTGGAGAACATAGTAGCTGCAGTGTGAGATAGGCAGGTGAATCAACTTTATTTACTCATAGTGCAAGTGAATGGGTAAAGAGGAAGGAAAGTAATTTAATATTACAGGAGCAGCATAAGTCATTCAAGTTCAGGAGATTACTTTTATCAGGGCCACATTCATAGGGATACCATATGGTGAGTTGCTGTAAAGAATGACCCCACCCAGCTCTGCATATGGTACCCACCATTTATAATAGATGTTGCTAAATGTTTATTAAGCATTATTAAAAAGCTAATGTTACACCACCCCTTCAGAGACACCAAAAGACAGGGTAAGATTGCAGAGATGGCGATATCCAGCTTTCAACTGCTCTTTTCATAGGCATTTCTATAGTGTTATTTCTATAATAGCATAAAAAGATTGAACTTGTTTCAGTATGCATAAATGAAGATTTTTCTGCCAACTTAGGAATTCTGGCAGCAGTGCAGACATTAACAGGTGACATTTGTCATTTTAAATGGCTTTATCATAAATACACTTTTCTTTCTTTGTTTGTTCTTTCCTTTGTGAATGAAGATTGTGTGAATTCTGCACATGCTGGCTGAGATAATAACTAGTTTACAGTGATAAGAGGGGAAATGTGAATGATAGACCTTGATACTTAAAAAAAAAAAAAAAAAAAGTTATAGCTCACTGAAACTTTTGGGGCAGGTTTTTTTGGGTTTTATTTTAGGCTGGATTGTTTGGTTTGTTTGTTTTTTGGGTTTTTGGTTGGTTTTTTTTGTAATGTTCAAATGTACAATAATACTTAGCCTTGAAAAAATTGAGAACTGGCTGTGTTGATTAAAAATGCTGAGTGCCACAAAGTGGTCATGGTCAGTCTGGAGTCCTGGTATCAGGTTGCAGTATTTGCATTGTGGTGTTGTCTTGAGTAGATACAATATGCTGACATGGCCATTTAATCATGACGAGTCCAAACGACTGGCTCTCCAAAAGAAGGAGAATCAGCCTAAGCTCCAAGCTACATATGAATGTTGAACTCTGGACTTTAACTCAGCTTCATCTTGCTTTCTCATTTTCTTATCCTTTCTTCATTTCCGACTCCTAAGAACAAGAGGAGGAACTCTGTGCTTGTGAGAAGGAAGTAATTTATTTTTTTTTTAAATTTCTTTTCCTGCCTTGTTTCTTATGCGCCTCCCATGCCTTTCCAGGAAAACAAATGCCATTCTGAAACAGTGTTCTCACTTTCCAAGAGGTGTTTACCACCAGATTTCCAGGAAACGATGACATGAATAGTTGTTTTTCAATATTGTTTACTCTACAGATCCTAAACATTTTCTGGTGGGTATGCAAACCTCTTCAGAAATTTCACAAATACACACAGCACAGATGCATTTGCTTTCCTTTACAACATTTCTTAGCCTCTTATACATACCTGGAGTCTGCAAGCTCCAGGTTTTTGCAGTGCAGACAACAGTTGGTAAACCAAATAATACCTCTGTGTTTCATCTTGGATAAGAAGAGATATGGATTTTGAGTGATCTGCTTGATTAGACTAAAAGTCCTTTCTCTTAAAACAATGGCTTCTTAGAAATGATTGTTCAAATCATATTATAACTGGTAATTATGATATAAATTCTGACTATATTTAAGAAATGTCAGGTCTTCCTTGGTACCTGAAAGCGCACTTTGTTATCATGCTGAGGATAGAGACTGAAACCAGCTAGTGTTAGGGCATAACAGTGGAAGTAACAATCTAGCAAGGGATGCATCTTAAGAAAATTATGATACTGTTTAATGACTACAATATCAGCATTTACATATCATGGAATGTGAAAAAAAGACCAGTTTTATAACTTGGTAGAGAAGAGTACCTGTGTTCTCAAAAGTTACAGCTGATGCTGGGATGAACATTTTTGAATGAGACATAGTTTTGAAAGGTAAGGTATAAACCAATTTAAGTAATCTCTTAGACTTTTAAGATAAAAATTCAAATAGTTCACTCATTGCTGACCCTTTGAAGTGCTTTTTAATGCTAACTGTATTTTTATGGTCTTTTTGGCACACATGAAATCGTGTTTATATAAACATTTGCACAAATTATCTCGTTATTTTTTGCTAATTAATGCAGATGGTTTGTTTTTTCTTAAATAAGCATGGTGTGTTATTTTAGGGGAAAGTACCATATTTCTTATTTATGGGAAAGGCTGGCTTTTCTCATTTGGTAAACAAGCCCAGGTCCATGCATTTTCAACAGCAGAAAAGAAGAAAAATGGAGTACCCTCAAGTCTTCGCCGTTATGTGTTCCTACAGGGCGTGTGTGCCTATGCCCAGCTGTGACTTAAGGTCCTAGTTAACAGTGTTGGTTTGAAGAGGTGGCTCTTAGTAGTCCCAGTTCATTCTCACCTTGAGCCTTACACATCATACATCTGCTGCCCTTTTTCTTCCACTTACTTGTCTCACAGCTTGCCAGAAGTCTGCTCCCACCAAAGTTTTCAATTCAGTCTCCCACATCAACTTCAGCTGCTAAGTACTTCTACATCTTCCTGCTCCTGATGCTTTACCAACATCATGCACCTGCAAGCTACTGATACTCACATCTTCCTTTTGGCCACTACAGTCAGCCTCCCCCACACCTTTTGGCTGGCTTTTTCTTGAAGAAACTAAGTTCTAAGCATCCACTTCTGGTAAGGACTTAAGCACTTTGAGCAGACCTGTTTCCTCGGATTCTTCTCAAGTGGCACACCCTACACCACCACCTCACATCTAAATAACCCTTTGCTGAACTTGCTCAAGTTTATCAAAGTTTTCCTCTGGGGGCCCAAAAAGTGGATGCAGTACACATTCATACCTTTGGCTTCAATTCCCTATCTAGCATCAACCCTTCCAAAATTCTCCTGATGCAGAATCACACACACACACACCCAACTTCAGAGGTCACTTTCAGAGGGATTCAAAGTTAATTGGAGCCAAAACAGTTCTGGCCATTATGTTTAGCAGACTTTGTACCTTGCTATCAGTGAAGACTGTTCAGCTGGGGAGCACTGGTGATGCATCACACTAGCCTTCTTCACAGTATTGCTTCATCTAGCATGTAGCTTAACGAAGATTCTTGATTCTTGGAAGACCTGAGGAAATCCAGAGATGCCCTCTAGGAAAGATTCATCGATGCTTTTGAAAATTGTTAGCAATTTTGAAATAGCCCTGTGTGAAGCCTCTTTGACACTTAGTAAACCTTGAAAGCTCTGAAATAATTAAACAAATATTAGACCCCTCTTCAAGTCTCATCTGCCTAGTCAAACTGTTGTTACATAAAGATTTCCTTCAAATCTGTGAAATTTCTGACTATAGATCTTCTTGACATGGTCTTACCTTACTATTTTATTAAATGATCTCCTGTTTTTCTTTGGTTGAAGGACTACAGATGAGAGAGTTTCTGGGATTTTAATTTTATTTAATATTATCAACTGAAGTAAAAGCCAATAGCAGCTTTCATATTTTGCTTCCCAAAAGCATGTTTGAAAACCAAGCTTTAAAACTACCAATTTACCATGACTACAGCCAAAAAAATCCTTATCAGTTGTAATTCAGGTTTGTAATTTTGTAGCACCAATCTAGGAAGCAGGTTTTGACACTTCTTAGATTTTAACCAGTGTTTTCACTTGCTCAGTTTACAGAATAAATGCTGCCTATATTACATACAGAAATAAAAATACATGGCATCATTATTCACTTCACTTGTGACGTTCTGAGATAGGTAAGTTCTAAACTGTTCTAAAGGACTTGTGCTATATTTAAATAAGAGATAACTGTTAAAGACTTGCTCTGCTGTATTTTTCCAGAGTTTCTGTTGTGAAAGAGACAGAAATGCTTGATGGTCTGACTTGGGATTTCAATATTTTAGCCCATGACATTAGAATCAAAGGTGAAGGTATTAGTGAACAGAGCTAGTGTTTTAGGGCAAAGGGCAACATATCCAGACATTACCTAACAAATAAAAATGGAATCTTTCACCTTATTTGTAAAAGAAAATGGTGAAGATTTACTTTTCAGAATGATTGTAACACACATGTAGTGCTGTTTTATGTCTCCAGCAAAGTATAACAGATGGACTGTGGGTTTATTGGGAAAAAAAAATGTGCTGAAAGATTTTTATTATGTGAGAAAGAGAGAACAAAACCCAAGGAAACATCTGGACAATTAATCTCTCAAATCTTTGTATATAACATGAAGAAAATTACTCAAATATTTCAGAAGTCTTGCTCAGAAACAAATTAACTATTGTTGTTAGCAAAGCACAATAATTTACCATCCTACATGTAAAAAGATCTTTGTAATTAATAATTAATTGATGTCACTTTGTTCCTCATGCATGGAAAAATAAAGAACAGGGAGAGCAGCGTGTTCCTCATGAGGTTTCTACTTTGTCATTATAAAGTGATGAATCACTTTCACCAAAGCTGAACTGATCTGTCGTCTTTCAAGGAAGCATATGTCATTATGGGGAAAGCGGTCCTTTACCTATTATTCAAGTCTGCACGGTGTCTGATTACTAAGATGGACCTAAACATCTGCTAATCATGCTACCTCTTCCTGACACGTGTACACAGTATGCAATTCTGCTCTGTGGGTTTTTGTGTGTGGAGGGTTTTGGGTTTTATTTTAAAACTACACAGTGATAGGTGAGCAAAGAAGTAGGTACTTTTTGTCTGGGCTAGTGAAACATTATCTTTTTTGAGATAGTAGATTACTGTTTAAACCAGTGTTTCTCAAAGCTGTTGTGCCATTAAGCTGTTCTAAATGCAAAAGTTGAGGCCTACCGTCAATGCCTGCTGACTGTTTCTTCATGTGGTCTTCTCATCTGGTGCCTTTTCTGTGATAGCAGTGGTATGCTGCAGAGAACATTCATAGATTAAACAATTCACATGTTCACTCTTGTGCTCTTAGTTGTGCTCTTAGTATGTGATTTCCTCTCCCTGACCTTTGTGTATGTTAGAAAATGGCAAAGAGTTCCTTTCATTGGTTCACCCACCTATAACCTTTGAATTCCGCGTTTTGCTTCCCCTTCTAGCAACCCCACTGTGGGTTTTCTTGTAGATATTAATTCAAACACTGTTAAAAAAGTATGCTTTGGCTTTTCTCCTCTTCTTCCAGACGAACAAGAATACAGATATTTTGCCACACAAGTTCAAAACAGTGATCTCTCTGGGCTAGCGTCCCATTTCTGTCAGTAACTGTGTGACTTCCAGAGCAGAAACACTGAGGAAGGCAGTCTGACTGATAATCAAACCCCAAGAACAAACCATTCTCAGTGTGCCGCCTGGCTCATGACCAAAGCTGGAAAATCAATATCCTTTCTGAAACTCGGGCTCATTGTTTGTGTCTAACCCATGCTACTATATGTCTGGATGTTTAGTTGCACATATTATTTGTCTTCAAATCTCCTTTGAAACTCATTATAATGCTGAATTCACTTCTAGAATTAAGTGATGAATAAAGAGAATATTCTTCTTAGAGTTTGAAGGAGGAAAGTAGGATTACTTTTTTTTTTCGGTTTTTTTTTTTTTTTTAGTCAATCTAACAGAAAGGAAAACCTCTAAATACAAAGGCTTTTAAAACAGTATGATTCAATCAAGGCTCTTTAAAAATGTGTGTCTGAGATCTAGAGTTTAAATGCCCAGTATTTATATGGGTCTTCCCCATCCAGTATCTCTGTTGCCAAATACTGTCAAAAAGATATTGAAAATTGAGTGCATTGGTGACAATGTAGTTTTAATCCAACAATTTAATATCTAGTTTTTGTATAATACCTATTTCACATCAACTCAAATACTACAACACATGGCATTGCTAGTCGGAGCTTCTTGAAATAAAGTTATGGCAGTTAAGTGTTAGCATAACATCCAGAGTCTGGTGCCAGCAAAAAGGCTGAAATTTAATGAAAGGGTAATGGTTTTCAAAATGTCTTGGAAAACATTTTGTCATCATGTTTAGCAATATATTTCACTTTGGTTTTGTCTTATATAAAGACATATACAAAATTCTTGTAGAAAAATGTGCAGGGGAGCTTTTCTCTGGGAATGATTTGTTATTTTTTGAGTACTGCTGTGAACGACGGTCTCAAGAATCAAAAAGAGTTTCTGATGTTCTAACCAGTGATATAGAAAAAAGCAAGGAAACACCTTAACTACTTTTATTGATTCAATGTGAGTTTGTGTGTGTATGTTTGTTTTTCTTTTGTGACTTGTATTTGAAATGACTTTAGTAACTATATTTAAACCGTGTCTTTTGACAGTTTTCTGTATTTTAGTATTTAATTTTTCAGTGTGTACTTACCAATATATCTAACAAATTAATTAATATCAGACACCTAAGAATAAAGATTTCAGGTTCTAGATATTTGTAGTGACATCCCCTTTTCTGCCAAACAGATCTCCAAATTGACTGAAATTAGCATAAGAGTTTTCATTAGAGATAAATTAGTTCCATAGCATTGTACCGTGCAGAATGATATACTCTGCAATGAACTGTATAATATTTACTTCACTAGAGTATTTTGAACTTCATCAGGAGTATGTCTATCATCAGTGTTTCACTAATTCATGCCTCCTTGGGAATAATAATATAAATTAATTTCTAATATCAATATTAGAAATTAATGACACAGCATGAAGATAACTAGTTTTCCTTACAGATCTTGATTAAAGAAGTGTCAGACCTCAGAGACGGAAGTTTAATTTTTTTTTTCCTCTTGAATGATACTTGAGTTGCTAGCTGAATCATGGCTGTGTTTGTGGTGTTTTAGTGAGGAACTGCAGGAAAAAGAATTTTGATGGCCAGGAAGCACAAAAACAAAATACCTTGTTCTGGAAGAAGAAAAGTGATTATGTTCTTCAGGGTTTGGGGTGTTCATTTTCTAGTTATTTAGGGAGTAGTAATGATGCTATTAATTAAAAGAAGCAATAGGAAAATTATGGACAGCTTTTTTAAAAAAATATTTATTCAGAGAACAACCAGCCTTCTCTCAAAACATAATAAGGAATACAATAGAACTTAAAAGTCCAATCTTCCTGTTTTCTGAAGGTTAAGCTCAATCCAGGTATATATGTGAACCTAGTACGTTTGCATGTCATAGCCATGGCCAACCACAATCAACATGGAAAACCACAGGAACAAATTTCTTCACTTAGATCATTCCTAATCCAAATAAAAACATATGTATTTGAATGTAAGATAGATTCTACAAATTAAGAGGTAAACTCTTTTCTGCTTAGATTTGTCTAATCCACATATGCTTTCATTGATGATCAATTTAATGAAGACCAAGAAGGGTAGGAATGCAAGGAAAACCAAAATGATACAGCAAGTTGAGGGTCTCCAGGAACTGGGCATGGCAATTGCTCTCATAAGTACTGTCTCAAAACTCAATTTCTCCTTCAAAGTGTGAGGATATTGGAGTCTCCTTTGTGGCACTGGTTTTGCACTTTGAAAACAGATGATTCTTCCCCCAGCTAAGTTGTTTACTCTGTTGCAATAAAAAGCAAATTTCATCATTTATGCTATACACAAATTACAACTAGCAAATTCCAGCTTGCAGGTTCTTTGCACCTGAGCTAACACTAAGGAGATGAATACTTTCTACTTACATCAGTTAAGAGAACATAGCTCAGCAGGACGTGTTACTATCTCAGAAGGAATGGGTGGTCATGGTAGCCTAACAGTGTAGTTACTGCAAATTGATGTTCATGGCAGCTCCAGCAGCTAAACCCCCAGAGCCTTTCAATCTTCCTTGTGCAGCTACTGCTTACAGTGTTGGGATACTTGAGGGTGGTCAGACACCAAGAAGCTATCATTGCCTCCAGCTTATCCGGCTGCAGTCCCTTTGGTCACTCTCCCAAGTAAGTCCAGCAGTGAAGACTTGAGAACCTCACACACCTCCCCATGCTGGTCAGCCCTATCGCAAAGGAGTTTGGACAACACTCTCCTGCCCTCAGTGGGCATCACCCCAGCCCAAGTAGGTGCCTGCAAACATGATCTTTCCAAAGATATTCAAAAGGTTGATTTGTCATGGGAGAGTTTTTGGTTCACATGAATGTTTGGTTTTGGCTAAATATAAGAATAAAAGAAAAATGTGGGTCCTTTTCAAATCTTCATATTTTTTTGGTAATAACTTGGCTTTTACCTTTGAATGCATAGAAAATTATGTACATGACCCTCTTGTATGACTGTCTGTTCCTTTTTAAGGTGAAGTTCATAAAAAGAGGCAAAGGCCTTTTAAAGGTCACATGTTATGTGACTAATAGAGCTTGTTGTCACCGAGAAACTGTGGCCTTTTTTTCCCCTGCCAGCAATTTAGATGATGTCTTCCTTCTGAATTGAATTCACTTTCATATAATGTATTATTTTCTTGACTTGTAAGGGACATACAGAAAACCTGGTGATTCATTTTCAGTACTATGAGTGCTGAATCAGGCACTTCATTATTTACTGGTAGTAAACTCAGTCTCCTAGCCTGACAGTACTTCTAAGTCAGAACTGCTTATTTCACTGCCACATGCTTTAGTCTTCAAATTCATGTTGTATAGTCAAGGTTACAGGCATCTAGATGTAACACTATCTAACATGTCAATATAGTTCTTTCGAAAACACGATAGACTCTTTGTTGTTACACACATTTGGTATAATAAGGAGAGGGTGTCCTGTTCCCTATATTAAATAATGGCGGTGCCAAAGCTGCTATCACTGAACAGAAGTTTCTTTTGATGCTCAGTGAAACAATACAGTCCTGTCACAAGGACCTGACATCTGCAGCCCATGTCATGCCTTTTGTCCAAGTCTGTGAGAATTGCACTTGCAGAGCGGGAGCAAAAACGAATTCTGAAGGAATTTCTGTCTGTTCCACTGTAGTACCTCTAAGTCATTCCTCCAGAATGTGACCTACTACTTTTCTCAGTTTCACCATGTATTTTTAATGTTGTCCTTGTTATGAATTCCTTTTCATACAAGTTACTTGTACAAGAAGTACTTCCTGAACCCATTTTTGGTTTTGTTTTCAAGTAAGCTTTTGCATCAGAGAAGTTCTGCAGAGACTCAAATGAGAGAAATCAATTGTCTATATTTGATTCCTTTTTGTAGCGGCAGAGTGTGTCCTCCCAGGATTCTCACCTTGTTCTCACAATTGCCTTGGGATCTGATAGCAATTTTTTAAATGCAGTTATGTGCTTATAAGTGCTGTGCACTTCTTTTCAGCGTATTGCCCAGAAACACTATATTTGAAGTGAAAACAATATATCTCTTGAGTATATTGTGTAATACAAAACATATTAAATCAGATACGATTTATTGTTTCTGTTATGTTCTATTGTTTCTGTAATTCCCATTTGCTCGAACATTGCTGCGCTCTACTCCAGTATGGATTGTAGTCAAAATACATATATATTTTACATATTTATTTTATGTACAAATACATAAAAATGCTACCTTTCTTAAGAAGCCTTTCTTCATACACCTCATTTTGGAGAAATACATTCTTTCTTTTGCATGAAGTGAACAAATTCTTTTAGTTTTGAATTCTTCCAATCTCTTTACTGCATGGACTTTAACTTTTTATTGGTGCAGTAAATCTGGGCAGCTGCATCAAACTAATGTTATTTGTGTGTGCTTTACAAATGTTTTCATACACATGTAGCTGGAAAATGCATGATTATTGCATATAAAAGATCACATTAAAAGTGCATCACAGGTTCAAATATAATAATTCGGAAGCTGGAATTTCACATTATGTCCAACTTCACTTAATATTTTTCAATAGGATGTTTGCCTCAGGTTGTATTACAACACATATTCTTAAGAGGTGTTTACTCATTTCTGAAAGGCTTGGCTTTGACACTGCATTGTATTTGACACTGTATTCCCTTGACACAGGTGCTTCTGTATATATGTGTGTTTAAAATGTAATTCCTATGTAATAAGTATGATGTCCCAATCATTCTTCTTTAAAGCTCATGATCGAATTCCCATTTATTTCAATGCTGCAATTTCAGATTCCTAACAAATGTTGGTAATGGGACAGTTTAAAAAAACAAACAACACCCCACCCTCCCACCCACCCCCACACAACAGAGAAGCTGCCTGCTCACAACATATTCAACAGTAATGCCTTGGAGTACTAAGTAGAACTGTTTGTTGTTTGCCTACTGTTTGTTGTTTGTTGACTACCTGTCTGTTTGTTGGTGTTGCCCAGGTGGCATGCAGGGGGTCCCCAATGTCACAAAGCAGGTGCTGTGAGGAAGCACCCTTGAAGGACAGATACATTCATAACTCCAGTCAATGCAGTCCTGGCACCTTTGCATTCAGCTTGGCCTCAAAAACTGATTTATTTGCATGACAGAAATGTAATGCTTAAACTCTTGTTGAAGCTCTTCTTAAATTATATCAAGAGAAGAAGGATAAGAGAAAGACAATAGATGGTAAAGAGCTTCCCTCCCTATTGTAAGACACTCTAGCTGAATAGGAACATATGGTTTGAATTGCCAGTGGGGAGGTTTCTTCCCTTTTCACACAGTTGAAGTCCAAAGTCATCTGAATCCTCTTTTGTGTTCCAGAAAGATAAAGACTGACTGGTAGGTGCAAACTGTAGTCTACTTCTCTAGCAGCAAACAGGAATTCTTTGGTTTGTATTTCTTCAAGCTAGGAGTATGTAGAAATCTGAGAGCTCATGGGATGTGACCAGGGGGAGTTGTAGCAAGAAAGACTGGTCTCTGCTTAGGGACAGATTGTGATGAGGAGAAAGGAGCAGACACTGTAGTAATCTGGGGGGACTGGGTAGAGTTTGCTGCCACTTAAAGTAACCACTTTCATTAAAACTGAGAATGGAGCAAGAATACAGTAGATGGGGGAAAATTTTTTTTTTTTTTTTTGCTTCTCTCTCTCTGACTTAGCTATTTTGTGTCTCTATTTCACAAGTACCCCATTTATGTCAGTTGTTTGTTTTTGGTTTTTTTTTTAAAAAAAAAGCCTGTCAGACATTTGGTGAGGAAGTCACTATGAGGGGAAAGTGTTGGCAGAACCATCTCAACATTCTGCTGTCTATCCTTTGTGTGTGTGGTGTGTTTTGGGTTTTTTTAGGCTAGCCACCATGTACCCAAAAAGGATACAAACCACAAAGAATTTTTTATTTCTGCTATATTACAGAGTATTAATTGCTAGGCAGCGCTGTGCTTTAAGGCAAGTTGCTTCACAAGTATACATCTGTGTTGTAATGTGCCCTAGTGTGAAGCTTCACAACCTTTAGGAATATGCAGACTTCAGATGCCATGCCATGGTTTGGGAGTACCCAGGTGGGCACTCAGTAACAAAAATACCTCAAATCAGTAATGTTTTAGAACCCTTGGGCATCATTTTCTCCTTTTCTTTGTGCATGGATACTAAAATGCTGTAACTGCTTGGTTTTATATGTACTGGCATCAGTGGGACAATGTCAGGTCTACTCCAATCAATGGAGTACAGGTCTGCTCCAATCAATGGAGTATCTGAAAGCTTTTGAGGTAACCTAAGCTGTTTACATTGTGCTGTAGTGTCTTGAGACAGAAGAAAATCTTCCATTCTCCCTTTTTGATATGAAACATCTTGCTCATACAGAAATTATCCTGTAAATGGCTTATTTCAAGCTCTACTGGTATAATGTGCTGTTTCCACTTAAATGACCAGTGCTTCTCAGACAACTAAATCTGTTTTATAATTCCAGGCATAAGGGTTTTTTGGCACAATAAAGCTTAATGTTTTATTTAAATTTCCAAAAATCACAACTGCTACTGCCAATTTATATCACTGGGAAACTGGGCTAGTAACCATATTTTCATATAAATGCATTGGCTTAGGACATTTTTCCCTTGGGTTAGGCAAGCTGGATGTAAAGTCTAGTAGGGGTATTGAAGAAAAAGAAGTTTAAAAATATGTTTAAAGTTGATTTGAGATGAACCCTGAACCTCACTTTAGAGGAGATAAAAAATTACTTAAAGGATTTTATGTTTCACTTCTGCCTTGAAGTGATTGGCATAATAACTGAATCTTAGGTGTTTGCTGTTATACTCTATTTGCTACCAAGCTGAAAATTTGGCTTCTAGCCTCTTCCAAGTTATTGTGTTGAAAAGTCAACTGCCATGTAATGGACATTTGTGTAAAGCTCAAGGATTTTACTAGTAAAGAGATGATAGTTGGTGTTTTGAACAGCCTACATGATAGGTGAGGATGTTTTGATTTTGTTGGGTTTTTTTTATTATTTTTACTAATGATAGATTTTTGGTAATATGCATGTGGTGAAACTCTTTTTCCTCTGCTTTTTCTGGGCAAAAGTTAGTTTAAACCTCTGTGTGGAAGTGATGAAAGTGGAGCCATAGGGAAAGAGAAGTATCATTTCTTTTTTTCTTACCTTAGCTTCTGTGTGCCAGATTGCTCCCATCCTTCCACCTGCAACCAGATTTGTCTGTGGGCAGTGAAACAATTAATTCCACTACTAAAAAATGTCACTGGGATTTAGAGCCAGTGCTCTAGGATTTGGATATTTACTTACACAGATTTCATGTAATCAGTTGATACAAGAACTAAACCTTTCAGTGACATTTGTTTCATATTTTGAAGGCTGTCTTAATGATTGGGAAGCTGAGCTTCCGATGCCCCATTATCACAAAATCACAGAATGGTCAGGGTTGGAGGAGACCTCTGGAGATCATCTAGTCCAACCCCCTGCTAAAAGCGAGTTCACCT
>JAVJGJ010000057.1:12195608-12216045 GCA_035590215.1 Microhierax caerulescens
CACCCTGAAGGTATTTGTAGACATTGATGAGATCCCCTCTCAGTCTTCTCTTCTCTGAGCTACACAGTCCCAGCTCTTTCAGCCTTTCCTCATACTGGAGATGCTCTGGTCCCCTCATCAACTTCGTAGCCCTCTGCTGGACCATCTCCAGTGGTTCCCTGTCTCTCTTGAACTGGGGAGCCCAGAACACAGTGCTTCAGGTGCAGCCTCACCAGGGCAGAGCAGAGTGGGAGAATCACCTCCATTGACCTGCTGGCCACACACCTCCTAATGCCCCCCAGGATCTCATTAGCCTTCTTGGCCACATGGGCACACTGCTGGCTCATGGGCAACTTGCTGCTCACCAGGACTTCCAGCTCCTTTTCTCCACAGAGCTGCCTTCCATCAGGTTGATCCCCAGCCTGTACTGGTGCAAGTGGTTGTTTCTCCCCAGGTGCAGAACCTTACACTTGCCTTTGTTGAATTTTGTTAGGTTTCTCTCCACCCAGCTCTCAGGCCTGTCCAGGTCTTACTGGATGGCAGCGCAGCCTTCTGGTGTACCAGCCACTCCTCCTAGTTTGGTATCGTCAGCAAACTTGCTGAGCGTACACTCTGTCCTTTCATTCAGGTCCCTTTACGAATAAGTTGAACAGGACTGGAAACAGTACTGACCCCTGGGGAGCACAGCTACAGGACTCCAACTAGACTGTACCACTGATCACAGCCCTCTGAGCTCTGCCATTCAGCCAGTTCTCAATCCACCCCACTGTCCACTCATCTAGACCACATCTCCCATCTTTACGTATGAGAATGTTGTGGGAGACAGTGTTAAAAGCCTTGCTGAAGTCAAGGTAGACAACATCCACCGTTCTCCCCTCATCTGCCCAGCCAGTCATTCCATTGTAGAAAATTATCAGCATCAGGTTGGTCAGACATTATTTCTGCTTAGTGAATTCATGTTGACTATGCCTGACATCCTTCTTTTCCTCTACGTGCTTAAAGATCTTTCTCCAGAATGAGCTGTTCCATCACCTTTCCAGGGATGGAGACAAGGCTGACTAGTCTGTAGTTTCCTAGGTCCTCCTTCTTGGCCTTATTGAATACTGAAGTGACATTGCCTTTCCTCCTGTCCTCAGATACCTCTCCTGTCCTCCATGCCCTTTCAAAGATGATGCAGAGTGGCTTGGCAATAACTTCTAACAGCTCCCTCAGCACTTGGGGGTGCATCCCATCGGGGCCCATGAATTTCTGAAGGTCAGGTTTGCTTAAGTGATCTCTAATATGATCCTCCTTGACCAAGGGAAAGTCTTCCTTTCTTCAGACTTCCTCTCTTGCCTCCAGGGCAACTGGAGAAACTGGACAGCCAGCCTTGGCAGTGAAGGCTGAAGCAAAGTAGGCATTCAGTAACTCCACCTTCTCCATGTCTGTTACCAGGGCACCCACCCACCTCACTCAATAGTGGACCCACATTTTCCCTAGTCATCCTTTTCCTGCTGATGTACTTGAAGAAGCCCTTCTTGTTGTCCTTGACCTCCCTCACCAGATCTAATTCCAAATGGACCTTTTCCATTTGGAAACAAAACAGCCTTCCTCATCACCTTCCTGCATCTTCTGACCACAACCCTGTATTTCTCCCAAGTGGCCTATCCCTTTTTCTATATCCTGTAAATTTCTTCTGTTTGAGGTTTGCCAGAAACTCCTTGCTCATTCATGCATGCCTCCTGCACCCTTTGCTTGATTTCTTAATCACAGGGATGCACCTATCTTGAGCTTGGAGGAAGTGATGCTTGATATTAGCCAACTCTCTGGGACTCCCCTATCTTCTACAGTTCTAACTTATGGGTTTCCTCCAAGTAGGTCCTTGAATGGGCCAAAGTTACTGAGGTTCAAGGTTGCAGACCTGCTTGTCGCCCTGTTTCCTCCACACAGGATCATGAATTCCATAATCTCATGGTCACTACAGCCAAGGCTGCCCTCAGCCTTCACATCCCCAACCAGTCCTTCTTTGTTTGTGAATATAAGAGCACACCTCACCTCATTGGCTCCTCCACCACCTGCATCAAAAAGTTATCATCAGTGCTCTGCAGGAACCTCCCAGACTGTGTGAGCCTAGTTGTGTTGTCTTTCCAGCAGATGTCAGGGAGGTTGAAGACCCTCACGAGAACCAAGGCCTGTGATCATGAGGCTACCTCCAGTTGCCTGTAGAAAGCCTCATCGCCTTCCTCTTCCTGATCAGATGGCCTGTAGCAAACACCCACAGCAGTGTCCCCCATGTTGTTCTGCCCCTTAATCTTTACCCGTAAGCTCAACTTGTTCTGCATCCACCCCAAGGGACAGCGCAATACATTCCAGTTGTTCCCTCATATAAAAAGCAAATCCACCACCTCTCCTTGCTGTACCGTCTTTCCTAAAATGTACGTAGCCAGCCATCATGCTGCAAACTGAAAGGATTAAAAGTCTAGAGGTATGTCACCATGCATAGTCATGCTTGTGTTTTCTGTGGGTTGTCACATATATTAACAAGCTGGATCCAGTTTAGGTATCACTTTATGAGCTGGTCAAGCCAGATCCTCTCAACTCCCATCAAACTAAGCTTAATAGTACACTGACACTGAGTAGCTTATGGTTCATGTTTCCTCATGGCCAACAGTATTTCCAATTTTAAGGCTAACCTGTGATATAGCACTGTCCTTTGTGAGATGTCTGGGAAAAGGAAACCATTTCTAGAAGAATAGTATGGGTGTCTGGCAAGTTTCCTTGGAGCTACAGCCTGATGTGATGAATGATTGTATAGGGCCAGTCATTGTCTGTGCCTGCTAGGTAACTGAAGGAAGAAATTAGGGGAGACTTTGAAAATAGAATTCCAAGGGAGCCATGTGAAATCTGGTGTAAAATACATGCCTCATGCCTCTTACCCTTATCATTTGTCAGTATTGGTTTGGTTTTGGTTGTTTTGTTGGGTTTTTTTTGGAGGGTGGGGAAGTGAGGGAGAGGGAAGTGTATTATATACACTGAAATACTGAATATATTTCAGTTACTGACAGGACTTGCTGAAGAATCATTGCCTGGTGGAAAATCCAATGACTACAAAGTCTACTTTTTCCATGTCAAAGTCTGAAATATTGCCAAAACACAGCAGGAAACCCAAATTGCAGGATATTGTTTCAGGTCAGTTTGGTGCACATCAGAATTTAGCTGAATGGATTGCAAACATTTAATTTTAAAACAACTTACTATACCTGCATTTTCCAACCAGTACATTTCCCTCTGAGGCCTGAAACTCAAGCTCTCTATTTCTCCTGAAGTCTGAGCTGACCAGAGGACTTTTTCTGCCATAAAATAACAGTTTCTCCTTTAACCAGTCATCTTTGTAGTGCATCATGGGGTTACACAACTGGAATTTATTATGAAAGCTGTAGAACATCTAGCATAAATAGGATCTGAACTGGACCTCCTCTATGGCATTGGGAAATGCGTTTTTAATGTTGAGATGAATTAATCTGAAGTGGTTTGTGTCAGCTCAATAAACTGAAATGAGATGCTTTTCTTTAAAAATTACTGAAATATATGAATATGGATAGTAATAGAAATGCAAATAAAACTGCCTTTGGCCTCCAGAAACTGCCCATGCAAAATTTTAATTCTTTCTGGTTTTCTTGGTATTCTAGATCACCCTAAAAGTGTGAGACAAAGGAAATAAACTTTACTTGACATAAGCAGCAGTCTCCTTAAGATATATTGATGTTAGTTTGAAATATCAAAATGTCTAAATGCAGAAAGGAGTCTGAATAATGACAATGGGTGTTAAAATATTGGTACAGCAAGTTTAGCATAGTTGTGATGCAGGGAGTCAGCTGAGATTTTACCTTTAGCTAACAATCGACCACTTACCTTATAGCCTACTATTACACTCCCCCAATGCAATTCCTGTTCCTGTATTGTACATGTGCTTAATTGTTAATGCTAGTGCCACAAAACCTGCAGTGTTTAGATGAGGATGCCTGGAAGAACAAACGTAGTGAATCCAGGTGAGGAAGTAACCTGAATTAGCTCATTAAGTCATAAGAGATAAAAATTAATTATATGTGATCAAGTCAAAGCAGCAACTTCAGTGAAGAAAAACATAGCTGGATAAGATGGAGATGAAATGTGAGTTTGTAAGCACTTCTGCACTATGTTTATTTCCACACAGACAGTCTCATATTGATACAGAAATCTGGAGACCTTCCTGAATAGAAGGGCAAAACAGTATATCTCTCTAATCACGTTATGGAAATTTAATATCGCCTTGTTCCTCTCATGTTTTATCTTTTTTTCATCTTTTAGCATGATTCCCTCAGTTCACTCCTTTTGTATTAATGTTCAATTGCTTTAGTAACATAATATTGGTGTCTGCCTGCCAAAGCAAATGTAGGGTACAGATTTTCATTAGCTAGAGCTCTGGAACCTTTTATTTGATTAATTATTCTAAGGCAACAGAAGAGTTGTGTGAAAAAAACTTTGCAAGCTCCTTTTACTGCATGTGCTTACCAGAGGAGCTTGGGGGAGGGGGTTATTTATATGTTGCAGTAAAAAATTACATTAGCACTTACTGCCCCAGCAGACTTCTTGGGTTTTGCTAAAATTCTTTTCTGATTATCTGTTGGCCCTATGCAGTAAAATATAATGAAGGGCTTTGGAAAAGTTTCAACACATCAATTATCAGTTTTATACAAAGAGCTATCAGTGGGCAGGGTACTTACCCGTTACATTGGAAAGACTGTGGCTTTTGTTCACACGGTAGTGATAGGCAATTCACGAATAGCCAACGATATAGAATCATAACATTAGTTTGGATTTGGGCAGATATATTACCACTGCCAGAAAGAATAATTTTGATGAACTGTTAAAGTCATTATTCAGTCCCATTACTCTGTCATAACATCCATTCAGGCCGTGTCTAGGGTAAGTTTGGTTTGTTGTTATAACTTCTGTAGTGGAAGTCAGCTGCAGTGCAACCTTTGTCAATAAAAGACCAACACAAACAGTTGGGTTTTGTATATTATTAGCCGTGTTGTCATGGACTTTTTGTTTTCCTCTCTGGTGGTTGCTGAGGTCAGACGTCAGTCTCGGCAAACAGAAAAGTGCTATGATGGTGCAGAGATTACCTCATTAAATGACTATGCGCTATATTAATAGTGGCTTTGCCAATGTTACTTTAGGTAAACCCTTGCTTTTTCTGTCACAGTCAAAACACTGAAACACTTCCTGTTCATTATGAGCTTCCATCAATGGTGCCTGTAGAGCAGGCAGACAAAGTGGACATGCCACTAAGCCTATTTCCTGGCTTCGTGTTTGGTGTAGATTATAAATTGCTGTTACTGATAGTGGAATGCTACAGAACCAGAAAAGAGAGAGGTAGGGTCTGAAGGAACAGAGGAAGATACACAGGAGCAAGTCGGCTGCTTTCTCTTCCTGCCTTTTCCCACTTTTTGAAAGGGTTATGCTAAAAGGCAGTGAGCTAACTTAAGAAACGTGGTGTTATCCTTGACCACACCCTTCCCATGGAAAACCGTGTGTCACTGCTGCAGAAATCCCTCTTTCAGCTCCGCCGTTTGCACAGCCTTCACGCATGTATATCCTGGGATGACCTCTCAAAGGCGGTACATTTGCCCTGGTGACCACAGACTCCCTTATTGTAATTCTTTCTTAGTTGGGCTTGTAGCTCGGCTCCACCACTGCTCTGGAGAGAGCCGAGGGTGCACGCCTGCCTCGCTGGGTTGAATAGCGGTGATCAAATTACCCCTCTGCCTTCTTTATGTTGGCTCCCTGAAAAAAAGCTAGTGGTTTGATTTTAAAATTGGCCTTTCAGAAAAGAGCCTTTAGCACAAAGAGATGTTTTAAGATATCCAAGACCTGCTTTTTTAGAGTTTTGAGATGGCATTCATTTTAAAAGGGTTTGAGTCTCACAGCTTTGATTGGCAGGGTAAAACCTTTGCTTTAGTGATTCTTGAGACATAGAATTTATTCCTCTTGGACGGCTGCTTCGGCAGATCTTTTAAGAAAACAATTCTGAAAAGACTTTTTTTTTTTTTTTTTAACAGTGTTATTTTCATCTGGCTCTTGTATAATTTTCTGCCCTTAATAAAAGTTTTCTATGTGACTTTTAATATGTTGTTACACTTTTATAGTCTGTTAAACTGCATTGCATTTTAATTGGGTAGGTCTCCTCACTGGGCTTGGAAAGATTGGTAGGGAAAGGCATTCCAGACATAAAATGATTTAGCTTTCTAAAACTCCTGTTGTCACATTATGTCTTTTGAAAGGATCACTTGCGAAAAACTTAAATATACCCCCTGCTGTAATTCCCTTGCCTTACCTGCAGATACTGCAGAGAATTTTGACTACAGCTTTAACAAAAGAACAAGAAAAAAAAAAACAAAAGAAGTTGCAAAAACAAAGGCTTATCTTGTAACTTATACTTTTGCCAGTCTGTTTAAAAATTATACTGTCATAATTTTGTTAGTTTAGTGGTTCATTATAATTACCTTTTGGTAGTTTGAGAACAATATTTCTCAAACTCTGTTTTCCTTCTATTCTTTGACGTGGATTATTTGTTATTGTGTGGTCATGTAAGTAATAAGATGTGGACATTTTGAAATAATTTCCTTCTTTAGTAATAATCATCTTCATTATGTAAACGTTGCAAAGCATTACATTTATTAAGAAGTGCAACAAAAGACACAATTTTAAATGTTCATCTTGGAAGTACCTCACAGAAAAAAAAAAAAAAAAGAAAAAAAATTAAAAGATTGCATATTTCTGCTGTCACGTGTTACCTAAACATTAAAATTCAGTATGTTTTCAGAGTGAACATCAATCATTCCTTTCACTCCAAAGTCCATCGTTATTTGATTTTCATGAAGAACTCCTCTTGTCATCTGAAGCAGCATAAGCTATACTGTCTTAAGGCATAAGCCAGTGAACTGCAGCCCCTTGTTTGAAACAGGGGTTTTGGTAACAGCCTTACAACACAGAAATTGGATGTGATAGATCTACTGTGCTGTGCATTGCACAGCGAAATTCCACGTGGAATGAGTCCACATTCATGGTACATTAATTTCTCTGTCTTCCTGTGCATACTCTGATTGTGCCTGCATTCTCCCCAAGTTTTTTTCAGGGCAGTGTTTTGTGAGAAGAGGAAAATGAAAAATAATTCTATCACTAATCAAAAAATGAATGTGACCTCCTTATTTCTGTTTTTACGCCTCTGTACAGTGCTGCCAAGGCCCAATAACTGAAGTCAAGACTGTATGGCATTTCAAACTCTAAAGACTTTCTTCCTCACAGTGAGCTCTTCCCAGTAACTGACTTGTGAAAGAATGAAAAAAGGACATTCTGATAAATTGCCCTCACCAAGGAGAGTCTTAAAATTATCTTTGCTAGTTGCATTGACTTTAATTTTTGAATTAAACTTTGCTTACATTTCAGTTACTTATTTGATCATTGAACTCCCAATTAAGGCAGGCCTTGGAAGACTTAAATTATAGCAATACTGCTAAGAATCCAGAGATAATGTCTTTAAAAAAAATCTATAAATCTTTGGCAATGAGTTAAGCTTTTATTTTACACCTAGGACACATTTTGTAAGGAAGTTATGGACTACACCTAACAGATTCAATTTGAAAATAAAATTATCTACTTACCTTTCCAACTTTCTTATTTTCCTTTAATCTTCTAGTTCACTGAACCAATATTTGCATCCTTTCTTTTGTTTGTAAGGACTTTTTGTAAGATATGGACTCAGATGTAACTAAGGGGAGGCTTGAAACATCATTCCATTTCATAATATTCTTTTTTTCCAAGTTAAACTCCACTATTATAAATATACAGTGGTACCAAGTATAAATTCAGTTTAACTGCTGTAGTTTGGAAAGCATTGTTGAAGAGGAATTGATGATTTAAATCAAAACACTGAAAACACTATTTGCTATGTTTTGCAACCTGAGTCCTGTGTCATTTAAAACAAGATTTGACTGACTAGGTAATGCAGGGGTCACATGATGCATTCTTTAAATAATACTACTCTTCTGGTGCATTCATCATGACCTTTGCCTTTTAGCATAGACAATAAATTTGCTTCCAATAATCTTTCTAGCTGGGCATGGCATGGTCTACTGAAAGTATGTCAAATAAAATTAATCCTTTCTCAGTCTGAAAACCAAAATGGGAAGCCCCATAGTTTGGTAAATCAATTCTTTCATATACCTGGAGTCAGGGAAAAATAACCAGGAGCTTCTGATATATGCATCTGCAACCTATAGATTTTTCTGCATTCTGGGGATGTATAGAGGTAATTTAATGTGCATCCTTCCTTACTTTCATGTAGGAGAGAGTTACAGGTTCGGGGCATTGGGCACATTCCATTTATTTCTTGTATTACTAGAAAAAAGTGTGCCAGAAGTACAAGTTTTAGGCTTACCATGGCTTTGCATCCACTGGACATCTCTTAGAATTTTTAACTAGTGCTTTTGGCCATGGCAGCAAAGGCAACAGTCCTAGTTAAACAAGATGCTGGTATCTAAACCCATTTAAACTGCTGTTTTGCCAGAATATGCCAGTTCAAAGGTACCATTGCATCTGGGTGGGGAGCTCTGGCTGCCCACCAGTCTATATGTAGAAATCCTCAGCTTCTGTTACCTGCCTGTGTACAAGGACCAGCTGCCCTGGTGATCGTCAGGAACTAAATGCCTCCCCAAATGCAGAAAGGATGCCAGTGGCCACCATGAGGCTGCTGCACCTCATGACACAACAGAGTGATGTTGTGGCTGTTGAGGATGGAAAAAGCCGTATCCTAACCCTGCCTAGTAATGGTGGCTTTTTTGGTGTGCTGGACTGGCTTCGCAAATAGCAGGGACATCTGAGACAGAAGGAAGAGGAAGGGTGAGGAAAGGAACTGGATGTGAATAAGGGAAGTACAAGGGACTCCCAGGCTGGGAAAGGTAAAGCAGGGAGTCAAGAAGTTCATGGTTGGGGAGACCAGGGCCTTGAGGAACTGAAACGAGCTCTGGCATAGAGGGTGTCTGGGCTTGGAGGACATGAACCAGTGAAGGTTAGGGCACCTGCAGTTGGTGGACATAAAGCACTAGTGGACAAAGCTGGGTAGGAAGGATCTTGGGATTTAAATCTTCTGGCCTAGAGGTCAGCCAAAGGGGAAACCTGAGAGGAGGAGACTGGAGTGGGGAAAAAGTATTTCTTGTTGTTGTTGTTATTGTTTGGGTTTGTATTTGAGAGGGGCTTTCTATAGCTGAAGAAGTTAAGCCACTGTAGAAATAACAATGTTGTCATACAGACATCTGAGAATCAGGCGTGTTTGGTAGGAAAATGAGCAATGTCATATTAGCAGCACTCCCAAACTTCCTCTCTTTCATAGAGTACCTTTTAGCTGGGAATCAGAAAGTACTGTATAAACATAAACATATATGGATAAAGGAAGCCTGACCCATGGGAATGTTTGATTTTTTCCTGAGATCACACATTGAAGCCTGGTGAAAGAATTAGGAAGCGTGCCAAAGTTTCCTAATTTGTAGTGCTTTGTTCTTGCAAACAGACAGTATCTCCTGCAGGCTGTGTGTGTGCTGATTGTATTTATTGACATTTGTATGTACACGAGTGGAGAAAAAATATAATTACATTTCTGATCAGTCTCCATTTATTAACATATTGTTTGTGAGTAGTGAAACTAATGAAGCCTGGTTTCCTATGGATTTAAGTTTCATGGTTGGACTCTCTGATGTCCAGTAAAATTTGTTCCAATTGAAGCTTTCCCCACAGCTGGGGTATTTACAGAGCCTCCTGTGTGCCTGGATTCTCTAGTGTCTAATAAAAAGGGAGCTTATATTGCAGTCTTTCCTGTTCATGGGGCACCACTAATGGGGGCTCCTTTTTTAATCTTCTTTGACTCTTACTTTCATTAAATTTATTAGAACAAAACATAATTGTGATCACTACTTCTCTGTTGACTTGGTTTTAAAAGTCCATCTCAGACATACTAAGATGGAAAGCCAACAAAGATTCAAAATTATGCGGAGTGTATGATTTTTAATTTTAACTTTTAATTTCCTTAGGACACAGAGCTAAAAATTGAGTTAGCCTTTCAAACATCATATTGCTTTCTTTCTAAGTAAAAGATGAATCAGCACTGGTATTTACATAATGGTGTACCAGATGGAGATAATACTTTAGCATGATAACAGGTTGCCATCAAAGCCATAAAAAGTTTATCAGGCAGACGATAATAGATACAATGCCTCAGGATTTCTAAGGAGAAGAACAAATCCAGCAGGGTCTGTGAAGACAGGCAGAAATACTGGAAATGAGAAAGTTGGTATTATCCAGAAGTAAAATTGATTGAACAGTCAATTACTTCTAGAAGTTTTTTGTTTAAACATTTAACCACTTCTAGCATTTAGAGTAAGTGCTCCAGCTACCTGTTAACAAATAACAATACTGCTGTATGTCCCTCAGCCATTAAGTACAAACCCTTAGGACCAATCCCATTTTTACTCTTGAACCCACGTTTTTGACAAAATAACAGTAATAGTGTGGACTGTAAATTGCACTTAGTTTTTTTTAAAAAATGTAACTACAATTTAGTACAGCCAATGAAAACATTTGTTTCACAAGTTTAAACTTTCCCATGGGAATGCTGGAGCAGCCCTTCTGATCTCTCTGTGTGTGTATTCAAAGGAAACATCTTTACAATACAGATGCTTGGGAAAACATACGGGAACACAGACATTGCTTCTCAGGATAATCACAGAAACACAACAAACTTGCTGATGTTTATTTGTAGTTAAAGGTTTAAAAAATAGAATGTCTGGGGTTTGGGAGGGTTTCTTTTGGGTTTTTTTGCCTCTGGTTTTCAAGGGTCTCATTTTTTTCTAAACACGATTAGGCATAAACAAATCCTTGTACATCGTAAGTAAAATAAAGTGGTGAGCCTGGTGTCTGCAATGATAGTGGATGTAGCTGCTGGTAAGTCACTGCTGGATCTGGGACAGTTGGATCAATGTCACCTCCCACAGGTCCAAAGAGACAATGGAAGAAACTTCTATCAACTTGATGCTTAGGTAATATGTCAGTACTTAAGACATGACAAATCCATAAGAATTCTACTCCTACATCTGTGCTGGACATGGTTTTGTGTCTTTCCATTGTAAAACCTTCCCTTCTAAGACACGTGGATAATACTTGACAAAAAACAGGTGTCTTTCTCTTCAGGGCTTTGTCGCTGCTGGATCATATCTCTGCAACAAATGAGCTACAGTGGCTCTGCTGAGTAGATTGTGATCCACTTCACATAAATCTAAGCACCAATCTGTCCTGCATATTGGGGATGTGGCAGGGGGACAAAGCTTTCACGCAATAATTGTAGCCGGACTGGTAGAACTGGCTGGCTGAAGTAATGGTAATGGTCATCTTCAGAACTCGCTGAAACTCTGGCATCGGCTCTCCTACCAGAATCAAATGGCTTTATGTCATTTAAGAACTCATGAGAATCAGTAGGTATTTGAACTAGGTGTTTGCCATACAGCAAAGCACAGTAATCAGTTCAGAAATACCCTGTTCAGTTTTGGGTGAGCTGCTAGATTCAGCCTCTGTAGCAAATGGCTGAATAGTATCTGTCAAAGGTGATGAAATGTCTCCAGATTGTTCTGAGCATTTCTTTGAAATATCTTGCTAGGGCTGAGTGCCTAAATCTTGGTTGCCATGATACATAAATTAACCACCTACGCAATGTCATACGAATGTAGTCTAAAGTTTATTTTTTGTGATTCAGTCTTGAATTATGATTGCCATATCATGGTATTTCGGCTGGTTTTCTAACTTATTATGGTGCTGAGATTCCTCAAGGGCCAATAGTTCAGACCTGTCTTTTACAAGGGCTCTCAGGATTGTCCTGCTAAAATTCTTAATGCTTCCAGTAAACCACATTTTGCATTGCTGAATAAAGCAAGTGGACTTTGATACTGTTTTCCTTCAGCTCTGACCTCATTGTGGGTTCTTAGTGAGTTCAGTGTCATGACTTCCTTTGGAAAGGGTCATGTCGAAATTACATTGCACATCCATCCTAATGGCAATCTCAGAACATAACCTAATTAAGCTGCTAGCCTTCTTCCTACATATTGTGTATGTTTTTGATATTTGATCCGTGACTATAATAGGACAAAAATTTTAGACTATCTTAAGTCCTTAAGTGGATTATAAAGTGGTTTTCTGCATAAAACTATGATCTTTTTCTCTCAAAATGTCAAAGCAAATTTCAGATATGGCACGAAGCAGTAATTTAGTGATTTTACATTTAGTAATTTGAATACTGTGGTCTTGACATATCAGTAGGCTTTGATGCTGACTTTAGAAAGATGTTCAGTCATGCCTGGAGTAATGAAGTTGAATACACTGATTTCTACCACTCAGTTAATCCCAGAGAGAGTAACATAATTGTATATTTGAAGAAGAACACATTTGCAGTAATGGATCACTCTTTGATATGATGTAATCAAAATGGATCCTCATCATGGCTTTTGGTAAGGCTTTAGGAATGGACACGTAGACTTACAACTCAGAGTTATGAAGGAAGTGTGCAGAACAGCTTTTGGACCTTTATACACAAACAAGAAGCTATATGCATGATCCCTTTAGCACTGCAGATCAGGAGACTACAATCTTGTCTGCTTTGCATGCTCTTAGGGTAAGATCTGCTGTGGGTAAAGTTTTTCAAAGGGAAACAATTGCTATATATAAATAGTGTCTTTATTTTTGTTAGTGCTGATTGGGTGCCTGATTTATAATTCTCTGGAAAATGTCTGGTGGTCAAAACTAAATATAAATCTAAATTCCTAAAGAAAATTGCATCTGCAGTAGGAGACAGCAAGATAGCTTGATTTCCCAGAAAACTTATTTGGATAGAATCAGAAAGAATACAGTGTTCTTTTTTTTTTTTTTTTTTTTTTTTTTTTTTTTTTTTTTTTTTTTTCTTCTAGGGCAACTAAGCATTCCTGAAGATAAACTGTGTTTTAACCACATTCATCATAGCCAGTTTTTGCTAATCAAATTAACTATCACAGTTCACTATAATTTTGATTTTTTTTTAACATTGACAGAAACCATTGTTTGTTTGGTTTTTGTTTTGTTTTATTTTAAATGAAGCAAATCTGGCATAGACTAGCTAAAGAGACTGGTATTTTCCAAATACTAGCTGCTTCCACTAATCCTCTTGCCAGCACACCTACACTGCAACAGCCTAATCATGGCTTGTAAGAGTAGCTATCCATGTAAATTGATAAAAACATTACTATACTACTCTCTTCTAGTAATAGTTCAGTTGAATACTTCCAGCTGTTGGAGACAAAAATATTCTGATTAGGAAAATGTGGTGTTTTTCTAGTTCCCCTCACTTAGCAGTTAAGGGTATGTTGCCTTTAGCAATATTTGCCTTTGTTCAAGGCCTCCTCACCTGAGGGTTCTGTTTTATAGTGCACTCATGACCTCTCGTTACTATGTATACAAAACAAGACATGCATGGAATGATAGAAATACATCTGTTAAGTCAAAAAGCTACGGAACATCTCACTGAACACTTATAAACCCTAAAAATAAGCAGACATTAATGGAAGAGACTGAAGATCAACTAAAGTGAAGCTGATGGTGGGTCTGTCATCCCTTATTCCGAATAAGTTTCAGGTTTATATTCAGAATGGTACACTGGCAGTTCCATTTCTGAGGCGTGCAAAAGCCACATTGCTGTATCTGTCTACACAGTTGATGCTCATAGTAAATAGTTATGTCAGTCTTCAATTACTATGCAAACTTCTTTAAGTTAGTGTTCACACCCCTCAAGCATGCACACATTTAGAAAGAGAGATCTATATATGACCTCCACATATGCTTGTGTCTAAGGAAGTTACATTTAAGCAGAGTTACTTTTTTACTGAGATAATTTCACTAACAGTTTTATTAACAAATAGACTTTTGAGAAACTTGATTTAAAAGGAATGAGCTTTCAGTCCAAGTAGTGTCTGAATCCAGTGATATCATTAGAGTAACCTCGTGGGTTGCAGCATCTGGGTTTCATGACTATAGTGCAAATATCACTGAATAACACATTTTGTAGCACACACGTGTGTTGACTGCCTTGGTAGTAATTTAAACAACATTAGATGTGAAACGGCTGTTTTACTGCTGCCCAGAAGTTGTTCAGAACACTAAGAGAAATCACTGTGTGTAAAGCCAAACACTAATTGGAGGTGCACAATAAAAAACCAAGATGCAGCAGACACAAATTGCAGCCAAGGGAATTTCCAAATACTCAGAAGGAAAAAACTCTTCACATTGAGGGTGGTTAAGCACTGGGACAGCCACCCAAAGGAGACGCGTAATCTCCATTCCTAGAGGTAGTCATATCTGAATTGAGCGAGGCCCCAAGAAACCTGATGTCATTTGAATGAGAGGTTGGATTGGGAAACCTCCAGAGGTCTCCTCTCTTCCAGCCTTTGAGGAGGTTCTGCATATTGCTGCTCCGTGTGGCTGCTTCGCCTGCCGTTTGGGCCGCGTGGCAGATACAGGTTGCCACAGAGCACTATCACAGCGCTGGAACCGCACTTCCAGCACGCTATTAACAGATGGGGCACCCTTGCGTGGAACAGTGGAACAGGACCCCAGAAGTAACATGTTGTTTACATCACGCTTTCTTTTTGAAAGCTCACTGCTTGCCAGCAGGGAAACTGGAGATTCTTGTCATACTTCTAGGGGCAAGAAACCCCCAAATACTTTGCATTCTGTTCCCTAGGAAATCTGCAGTCTATGAAAACTAGATACATTAGGAGCTGTACCGCTGGACTATTTTTGATAAAGATTAAAAAATACCAAGAAGGGTACTGAATTGTGACCCCCATCAGGAAAAATTGAATTTACAGTTCAACAGGCTTAAATGATTTTTCATTAAGAGCATGTTATAACTAAAAGCATTAAAACTGAATGCAGTAATTGACAAAAAACGGAGTTGTGAAAGACTGCAGCATTAAGCATTTAAGCTTCTTAAATGCATTACATTATAGCTTGGAAATTAACAGTACTATGAGCTAGCTCCTAATGGCCAAGATAGTAATTGAAATGTATGATCAAAACTATTTCTATAAAGGTAGCTGTTGGAAGTATTTTGTGACCCTGGCATGTGTAGCTAAAGAAAATAAAAATTCTGTTTGAATTTCTATAGGAAGCAATATATAGTCTTTTAACCTCAACATTTTAAAGCTGTAATTCTGAATCATTGGTGACGAATAAATCCATAGCTCTGACATTTTCATTAAAATATGCATTTAGAGGAGAACTTTAAAATCAAATATTGATGCCATTGAATCTGTCTTATAATGCTGACCTGGTTGTTGACATTTGTCATATGCAGTTCACAAACTATGCCAGGTTGGAGGTGATCTGAAAAGTTTCAGCACACTATTTAAATGCATAAATACTGATCAAGCTCTTTTTCTGAAATCTGAGTCTAATTAAGCTACTGTGTTTATTTTGTTAGGATCTTAAGACCAATTAAACTAGGAGGAAGAAGGGAATATAATAATGATGATTTTGGATATCTAAAAGGATCCAGGCTTTACTGAAGTACAGAAACACTTGGAAATGATCCAAGCCTCTTTGAGTGTCCCAGTGTTAATTATTCATGTCCTGGGGACATGCTGGTAACATCAAAACAAGTGACCAAGCTGCTAATAAGCCCCATTTTGCCTACATTCCATGTAAACTAAAATCTGGTTTAAATTTCAGAACTGCAATCATATTTTAGAATAAAATAGGGATGGTTTCTCCAGTAGGGGATTTTTTTTTGGGGGGTGGGGAGGTGGGGGCTGTGTGTTTGGTTTCTTTTTTTAATGGAGAGCTCAATGTGTTGCTGAATCTTCAGCAAGACAGCTACTAAATATGATAAATTTAAGGAATGTTTGCTTGTTTATGAGATTTTATAGGATGTTAAAATACAAATGTCTATCTACAAAATAAATTAGATAATTATTAATGGTAACATAATACGTATGTTGTACTGTTATGAGTGAGTGCAGTACGTGGACCACTAGTAGGTAGTTCATGTTACTGAGACATGATGCAGGGAATGGTTGCATATGTAGAAATCTTTGATGGGATTGAGCCGTATGGTTGTGCGTGGTTAAGCTGCATTAGTGAAGGTTGGGTTTATGTGATAAAAAGTACAAAGAATAGCAAATATATTTTTTTTATAGACTCTACATGTTTCTAAAATTATTCTTGCATACCTGTATATCTATTGCCATGTCTATAAACATCCCTATCCTGTATTCAATAAATCTGAAACAGAATAGTGTATCTTAAGTTTCTGCTTGGTTAGCCATCATAAAAAAACTTATGATTTCCTTAATGTTCCAGTGCCTAGAACATTGTCTAGAAGTAATGTACCGTTAATCATAAAAATATCCAGTATAATAATCTACTAATTTATCTTTATTTGAGGGGCAACATGGAGATATTTAACATACAAAATTGCCACATTTATGTAAAAGGATTTGGGTATAAAATATAAATTAACTCATATTCTGGTCTCATCCTGCAATGTGTCCATGTAATTATAACAACGTTACTGCAGCCATGTTCCTCCACATTAGTTCCCTTATGATTAGCCATCAGCAAAGGCTGGGTCTTCTAACAGCACCAGCAGATCATTCTGTGCTCTTATTGCAGATTTCCAAGAGTGGAGCTCTTGCAATTACCTGTAAGGAGCAATTACAGAGAAACTCCTGTTTCTACTTGCAGTCCGCAGCCTGAGCATGTCCTGTGTCTGTACAGACGTCACGTAAAGGCTCTATAGAAAGACTGTCTGCTTGGCAAAAGTCGAATCATTAGATCATTGAGCTGTCAAGCTGTAAGAAATCTCTCCTGAGCAACTGTAAACTCTGGTCTTTCAGAGACTTATGCTTGGGTGAAATTTGGGTGATTTATTGGGAACAGCAAAAAGCACATTGCTGACAAAGAGTGAAGCCTCTGTCAAGCATTAGCTTATTGCTTTAAATTAGAGTACTATTGGATCTTTTGACTGACACTGTTACTGATTGGATGGGGGGGATCTTTTTTTAAGTACTTTTGTTCATTACATAGACATGAACATGCTTGTCTTCTCCTGAAATCCTCAGAAACTAATGCATACTTTTTGCAAAGTTGGAAAAGCAGCAAGGAAATAAAATTAGGATATTGTAATATCCTTAATGTAGATCTTAATGATAAATCTTATATCTGTATGCCAATTTTTATGCCAATCATTTTGTGTTCTTTCTTTTGATGAGCTGGATTATAGATAACTGCCTTTTTAATTGAAATGTATTTTTGCAAGAAATAATCTGCTTCATTATAATTGCAAAGACATTTCCTAAATTTGAACAAGTGTTTATATATTGTAGTTAATCCAAATACATGTTTTGAAAGGGCAGCTTAAAATAGAAAAATAATATCATAACTCACAAATTAGAACAGTCATAAGGAAATACCATAATCACAAGATTAGCTTGAATATTTAAGTGAGGTCACAGACTTGGCTCACCAGCTGCACTCTCTTTTCTGAGTTAAGTGAGAGAATTGTGTTTGGTAGCACAGAGGCAAATAAACTCTGTAAATTAATCTGTAATTTTTATTCCGTACTTATTTTTTGTATGTGTTACTTTTTAGCATTTCTGGTTTATGATAACTGTAGTCACTCTCTCTTAATATTAGTGCTATTGTGAATTTAGTACAATTTGGTGGTCATGGTTTATCACTTTTCCAGACCAGTATGCTAGAGGTTAAGAATTGCGATTCTCACCCAGCTGTAAAACACTTTTTGTTGCTTTGCTTTGCTCTTTTCTTATGTAGCCATTGGTAAATTAAAGGAAAGGAAATCATTGCACCAGAAAACATATGAAGAGAGCAAGACAGTTTCCTTATGTAACATCACTACTGTGCCATTGGCTGGGGTTTATCAGGTATTGTAGGCGAAGTTAAGCTTGACTATTACTTGAATGAGAAATCATGAGGGAAGTGTTACTTGCTTCAGGAGGTAGCACAGGTTTTTTGGTTGAAATGTCCTTTTGAGTTGTGCTCATTCCATTACTGTGATTGAGTATTCCAGTGCACACAGGCACTGGAAGTGTTCAGACAAGTTTTGAAATACTGATCCAATAAGAAGATCAGAAGCAACATTTTATATACTTGCACTGCACATGGTAAAAATCTGGTGTTGGTTCCTGGCACTAAAAAATCCAGACATCTTTATGAATGTGTTAAGTGTCTTTGCAGTCCAGCTGGCATCTCATCAAAAAAAAGAAGTGTCACAGTCCAAAATGCAACAGAACACACCTACAGTTGGGCATTGATTTTTCTAAATCAAAGATTGAGGCAGATATTTGATTTCCATTATTCCTTCTTACCATAGCTTTCACAAGAAACGTGAAAGGCCTTAAATTAACTGTGTTTTAAATGCTATTAATCATGAAAATCACAAGGTTTATAAATAGATTTGTACAAACTTTGGTATAATTTCTTAGTGACAGATGAAATCAGCATTTACTATGAGTCTCAGATGAAGACTTTGTATAGGCCTGAATATTTCCTGAAATGAAAAGAAATTCTTCCTCATTATCAAAACAGCTAGCCACAGGGAAATGAAGACATAGGCTTATGGGTTACAAAAAAATACTCTCTCATGTTAGGAATGGCGTCTTTATTAAGGATCCTCATTTAGCTTAGTGACCTTAATATGGATGGTTGATTTCAAGTATCTGGCGGTATTGGAAACAAAAGTATTTTGCCTAATATTCAGCACACATGTTTCTAATGGAAGCACATATTCTTGCCATCTCACTGCTCTGAAAATTTTGATCCATAAAACCAGGCTCTTCAGGTATTTCTACTCACCTGCTTATTTAAAGATATATTTTATCCCACTCATAACTCAAACTGAAATCATGGCCTTCACTAAAAAAGGAAGAGAGGAGCACCACTTTTCCAGTTGGAAAGGAAAGCTCTGAAGAGCAATTAGTAGGGATCTGCAAAGGAAAACTTTATACTATGCTACCCTGTGTTTATAACCAAACCAGTCATTCCAGTTGGCAATAATTAAAAGTCTTTGTGAACAGATGCAGGACAGACAAAAAGGACTGAACGAGTCACAGTGATCACACTTCTGCCTGCCCTGCAGTGGTGGACATGCAGGCAGCCAATTCCTGTGGCAGGGCAGCTGAGGCATTGTCCTTGCCATAAACCGCCCTAAGCTCAGCATGGCACAGAGGTCTGCCTCCTCGAGTTTCTCTTTATTTAGGCAAGAGTAAGAATTTGGTCCTAGTATTGCCTGAGTGCTCAGAGGTCACCTAAGCCTTGGCACTTCAGAATTTTCCATTATTATTACTCTACCAAAAGCACAATGTGGTCTGAGCTCTCATCACTGTAAATAGTGGCAGAAAGAAAGTAGGACAGATTCTACATGTGATACACTGGATTGCAAGAACAGTGTCAAGCCCAGACTGCAAGCCCTCCCATGCTGCCACGATTGTGCAGTCCTGTTCAGCATTACATTGGTCAAAGTGCTTTTGGACCAGAGCTGACTTGCACCCTAACAGTGGAGAGGCTGGGCAGACTTAACCAGCGTCCGTGGGCATCCCCTTTATGTGGCATGCACCTTGCTGGCACATATATTATTTGATCTTCAGCCTTTTCTAGTATTTCATGAAGACAGTTGTATGGTCCTAAAACTGGAGTTTCAAGAAGAAACCAGAGATGCAATAAAGTAGTGAGATCTGGAAATGTCAAAAAAAGACTTTAATACCATTTGGTTTGTTACATCTGTATCATTGAAGGTATTCTCTGCTCTGTGCTGGGCAACCTTTTAAAAACAGTTGTCCAAACCCAGAAAAAAAGATATCAGGTCAAATACCCCCAAAATTTTGTTACTATTTTAGTTTAACTTCCTCCCTTGATAACTGCTCATCACCTCTCTGTTCAAAGTTCACGGACAAGAATTTTCTTCTATGCAGATGCTCCAACAAGTGCAGCTCCTACAGTAAGCAGCAGCCATGCAGTCATGTGTGGCTTGCACAGCACACATCCTGTGGTTCTGTGTTCTGTGGCTCAGAACACCTCCTGGTGTGCTCTTAGGTGAAACTGGAGCCCTTCGGTTCCTGTGGTGTTGGTATGCAACAAGGGCTGTGTGGTTCCAGATCGGGATCTGTGTATTCTCAGCCTTTGCATGAAATTTGTGAGCGCTGCTTGGATTTAAAAACTCTCAGTGTACAAGTGAATTATACTTCAGAATGTGCAGAGTATCAAACCCTTGAAGCCAGGAATATTGAACTTCCCCCCACCCCCACCCCCCCTTTAGAACAGGCACTGAAATAATACATTTTTTTGTGAAGGT
>JAVJGJ010000057.1:12216145-12243081 GCA_035590215.1 Microhierax caerulescens
TAATACATTTTTTTGTGAAGGTTTGGCAGGCACAATGTGTATCATGTAGGCCTCTGGTGAAATCAAAGTCAGCTGACAGCTGATCACACTGCATCTTTGAAAATGCAGTAAAGGAACTTTTGGAAAGGCAGGATTTTTATTCAATTTAACTTACATATAGCAAATCAAGTTAGAGCACCCCGGGGCAAATAATTTGTTCATTTGTAGATACCTCATGTTTATGACAATAGAGAAAACTGGCATTCAGTCCTCCACCTACAGAGCTCTTGTAGCACTACTCTGTCACAGCTGGAACTCTTAAACTGCAATGTCCACCCTCTTGCTGAGCCAGGTAGCATGCTGGCTGCTTCCATGGGTGAGAAGAATTGCTTTTGGACTCCAAGCACCATTTTTTTTTCTGTATATGAGGAAGACCATCTTCAGAACAAGGTGATATCCCAAAAAATTCCTGTATTCCAGAAACCAGCTATGTTTTCAGCTGGCTGCTTCATTTGTGACAGCATGGTAACAGAGTTTAACAGTTAAACAGAGTTTAACAGAGTTAAAGTATTTTGCACGGAAATGGTGAAGTAAATGTAACAGATACCATGGAAAGGGAAAGCCTTGAGTTTTGCATGTCAGCTGGGAAGTGAGGATGATGAAGGCAGTATTATTTGAATTTGGGAAGGAAGGGGGAGTGGGTTTGGGGTTTCTCCCCTCCCCCACCCTCCCATTTTCCAGGATTCACTACAAGTTCTCTGTGCCAGACTAATAACTTCTCTGACCTCAGGTTGTCTCTCTCCAATTTAGGCTTATTACAGATAACTATCAAGCCTTTTCTCCACATGTATAAATCCATAATTAACTCTGCTTGCAGCACAGACTGCTAGAGGACTTCTGCCTTATAGGCCCATCAAAGAATTTGAAATCCCTTAGAAGGCATTGTCCATTTAGTCCTTAACTTCTTATCAGTGGCATTTCCTGTTAGCCTAAATACATCCCCAATTAAATCACATGCCTCAGCCTTGAGCCTGCTCTACTTAGGTAGTTTCGACTGCTCAGTGAGCTTTCTTTCTTCCTCCTTCTTGTTCATTCTTTTTAAAGAAGGATTTTCATACCCAAGAAAGCTTTCAGACATGCCAGATGTAAATCCTGGCTGCCGTGGGGTGATGCAGATCTGAGTGAAACCGCCTTGATTCCACGGGGAAAGGGTTGGAGGGATTCACAGGAGGAAATCTGTGTATTTTCCATCCTGTTTTCTAGGCCTGTTACAAAAAGACATGACCACCGAAAAGAATAGTGGGTAAAAGGGCATCTCAGGTACAAAGGGCAGTAGGCCTGTGAAGTAAGTGTTCCTGTGTAAATAAACCTTAAAGAAAACAGAAAGACAAGTGTGATTATTTCTAGGCAGCCCCAGCAATGGTGACTGACTCCCCAGTTCTTGACTAGAAAGAAAATAATCTCTCCTCCCCCTTACACATGACTAGTTTTTTGAAGGTCTGTTAATAAGGCAACAGCATCATTCTGTAAACACAAATTGTTTAGTTTGTTTTTTCAGGATTTAGCTTTCTGTTTACCTGATGGAAAACATCAGTGGTAACTTGGAGCTCTCTTTTGGTGCTTTTGGTGCTTATGCTTTCCTACCTGATCCAATTGTGGCAATTCTGAATTGAATCAATGTCATTAGTACAGTTATTTTATGTATAACAGATTCCAGTGTCCCAAATCCAGGCCTGTTACTCAGTGACAGGATGAGGCAGAAATAGAAGTTTGTAAATTGTATGACTTGGCTGTCAACTGAGACTTAAGAAAAAAAGTAGGGGAAAGCATGATTTCCCTAATTTTTATGTGAGGGTTTTTCTTTCCTTTTTTGAAAAAAAAATTGCTCGGTGTCCAAAGGATTCAAAAGAGACCTGGGAAATGTCCTGGCAGATCATGTGCTGTGCATATATCTAGCTATATTTCTTGTTTACATATGGCACCACTTGGCATTCAAAATATTTTAAGTGAAATATTATGCCTTCCTGCTTTCTTTAGGCTGCTGGAATATACATCACTCAACTCTAATGGGTGATGATAATATTTTATTGAAAATGGCATAGTTTTGAAAGTGAATTTCTCTTAGTATAAGATAAAACACCAGCACTCCAAAAAGGTACATTTAGAAAGACACTGATAATTTTATCTTAGAGGATGTTTGAGTTTTTCTGTGGCAGTGGGTAGGCGCCTCAACCACAGACCCCTACAGGTAATATTTTTTCTGGGATGTCTGAACTCTCTCTGCTATAAGTACAGGAAAAATACTTGTATTTTCAAGAATCCTCTTGACTGCCTACTCATGAGAGCAGAACACAGGGGTAAGGATGACATGATGTCTGTTTTCCAAGTCTACAGTAGCCACTTTCACATTGTCCTTTTCTTAATTTATTTTTTTTTTTTTTTTTTTACATCTGAACAGATAGAATTCAAATTAACATTTTGTTAGGACATGATTGTCCATCTGGCTTTTTCCATATGACCAGTATGAAAATGCTGGGGGTCAGGACACCCTGTTGTTCTTATCTTTCTTTCTTGCATTTAAATGAATGATCTTTTTTATACCAGGATTGTTTGTGAAGGTCTATAGTTCTCAGAAGCCTTTTTCTTTATCCTGCTTTTCCTGAATTAAAGACACTCCATATGTTTTATTATCAAAATAATGGCTTTCACTTAACCATATCCTCCAATAAAACAAAAGGGACATTTCCAGCCATACAGAAGTTATTTACAACTTATTACATATCTATTTGAAAACAACTTTTCTCATTCAGTATTTTATTATGATTTTTATCATGGAACTGTAGTGAATTAGAATTTACCTATGCTGGCCCACTCCACTGGGAGTATGGCTGACCTATAATAGCTTTGTCTGTGATCTGTTGTTACCTATATGTTTTTTCCAACAGATTTGTAATAGAGTTATAGTAATGAGATTTACTGCAATAAATGAAACATACCTCTGCGATTTATATCATTATAAAGGAATTATTTTTAATTTCAGATATACTTCTGGAATTTCTCTTACTGTTGTAATTTGCTTACTCATCTCTTACTCTTATTCTTGCAATTTTATTATTGTAAACTTTTTACATTATAAATATGACACTAGAAGCTCTTTGCTCTTTTAATCCTAGAATATATTATCTGAGCTATTTAAAGTTTTACACGGTCATTCATTTTCTTCAGTGCCTTTGGCTGCATCTTGTGCACAAATATGGTCCCTCATTTTGGCTTATAAATATTAAACTATGCATGCATAGGAGGAAGAAATGGGATTTTTTTCCTGGATTGCAGTTTAAGGCAGCTGGCAGGTCTGCCTTTTCTCCTCTTAAAATGTAAAATTTACTGTCCTAGCAGTTCATCCTCAAGGGATGTTTGTATTTAGGGGAGAACCCAATATTACTCTCAGCAAGGACACATAAAGCCCAGAGCAATTTATTATGCTAACTGTTTTTCTTACTGAATTTCAAATTGCAACATTGTTGGCGTTTTTCATTGGAGAGAGGTAATGCTAGAGATTTAGTTACAGGTTTTTGTTTGGGTTTTGCCCCTTAGGAAAATTCTGGGTTGAAACAGTCATTGCTTTCATATTGCAAACCTAATAGGTGTTACTTAAAAAAATCCTCTTATGTCAGTGTGTCTAAGATGAATTGGTAAATTTTCATAAGAACCTCCATTACCGCAATATGTTTCCTATTTGACTAATGTAGTATGTGTAGATGGACAACTCAACACTTAAAGGAGGCAGACTCTTTAATGTTGAAAGCATTACCATTCACAATTTGGAAAAAAAACAGAGTAAGCCTAACTTTTTGCAAGCTTTGGCTTTCAAGAGCAAACATATACTCTTCATAAACACTCTATTTGCACTGCAGGGTGGCTGAGACAGCAATAGTCGCAGGGATCAGAGCCTCATGCAGCTTAGGCTAGTGGCACGCAATTTATGCAGTCTGCTCTGCTGGCTCTCTTTGCTTTCTTTATCTCACATCTTTATTCTGCCTACAAAGATGTACAGTAGGTGGAATCTGTCAGGCATGAAGCCAGCAGGCAATGTGAAAGTGGAGACTGCTGGCGTCAGATTGATTAAGCCTGTGCACGTGTCTGTAGAAAGGAGACATCAGGTTTAATCACTCTGCCTGAATTTCTTTCTGTTCCTTTCTCTTGTAGATAAATGTCTTGTGAAACGTCTTGTGCAGATCACAGTGGGAGCACTCCACTAAAGCAGAAAAGTAATCAAGGATAAAACTTATTATCTTACCCCTATTGTTTTGTTATCAACAGAGGTGTATGAAGTATGTGCATCTTAAAATAAGAATTTCTAACACATTTAATGAACTTTTCCTTATACAGCATTCATAGGCAATAATAAATGTTACATACATACTTAAGAACCGTTCAATAGCAAATTCTTGGAAACATCAGTCTCAGCATTTCTCAGTTTATAACTTTGATCTTTGTTTTGTTTACTGGGGAGTATAAAGCAGGAAAGTATTTTGGTTATAAGCTCTTCAGAGAGCAACTGGATCCTTTTTAAAATACATGTATATTTATTTTTATTGGTTTATAAACACAGAGTGATTCCCAAGTCTGCAAAGCCTTGAGGTTGAGTTGAAAAACACAGTGTATGTTAATTGTGCAAACTGACAAGGAACTGCCAGATACTGAATTTGCTACACACTTTAATGTTTAAAACATTTGGCCAACTTGTTTGAATCGAAATGGAGGGGGGGGGGGAAGATGAAGGAAAGAAAAAGCCTGAAAAAAAGAAAAGGAATGTAAATAAAAAAAAGTGAAGGAAAAATTCACAGTTGATCTGTAATTGAAATTATTACCACTAATGTCTTTCAGAGTTGTCCTCAGTAGTTACAGTGCATATAAGTTGGGGTTTTTCTAAGTGTGTCATGTGCTACATAACATAAATTATTTCCTCTCCATGTAGTAAAAATAACACACAAACACAGCAGTTGTTCATTACATCTAATCCCTTGGTTGAACAGGTATCAGAATCCCCTATGTTTGCTGCTTGAAGTAAGGGAATTAAATATCTCAAACCAAAAGAATTTCTAAATTAGACCTTTCGGCCCTATGCTTTCTCTAAGGTGCTTTTTAGTGTATAAAGGCATACCGTATACAGCATCTTCCATGTTTCTCCATGGCTCTGTGTCTGCTCAGCTTGTTCATTGTCTTTTTTGCTTCTAAGGTCCTGAACCAAAGTTCTTTGGAGATTTAAAAGAATATATAGCTATTTTGAAAGAGTTATATTATGGTATGCTTGGGTCTTTGTTAAGTAGGGGTTGCCATGAGTTAAAGGAGACCAGAGACAAAATGCAGGCTCTGGGTACAGCAGTAATAATGGAGTGTTTACCCAGAGAGGAAGTGTGGGATAAGAACTGGAACAGACAGGCATGCGGGATTTTAATTTTAACTTGCAGATCCTATTAAGTCACAACTATTTGGCTGAATGCCAAAGGTTGCAAATTAAAAGGATTGAACTGAACTGAAACTCCTTTAATAACATCCAAGATTAACTGTTGCAACCCTTGTTTATTGGTCTCCTAGAAGACAGTACAGGTAAACTTGATTTATTCAAAACTCTGCTGTTGACTCAGAAAGTAGGATGTTTACCCAAGAGATGAAAACAAAATGCTGAGCACTCATGGTTCTTAAAGTTCCCATGATGTATTTGCAGAAGCTGAAGGTGTTAATCCTGGTGGCCTGGCCAAACTATTGCTTGAATGATTGCATTGTAGATTTTCCTTCACCCCTGATGCAACTGCATTTGGCTCTGAAATTCATTCCTATCATAATAATTGTGTAATGTTGCTGAGTTTTGTAAAATACTGCATTGCTTTGCTCATTGTTCTTCATGTATTCAAGGCTCAGATACTCTACTTTGGACCTGTAGATGTGGCATAGTAATTGTTCTTCCATACTTTGCTATACCAGTGGAGCTAAAGTGGGCTCTTTCACTGGGCTTGCCTTCCTTTCATCATGAGCTGATCTTCATGTGCAGAGTCTAAATCATTTATATACCCGCCCACTGCAAATATCAGAAACTCTATTTCAGTAATGTGTACACAGGCCCTCCAGTTAGAGAATCTCTCCTGTGCTCAAACAGTTTCTCACTGTGTGGGACTTGATGCTGAAGAAGTATTTTCCTCTCTTGTAGGTTGGGAATTTATGGTCCCACTTAGCTAGGCAAATGAGCGTCCTTTGCTTAAAATGTAGTCATTGAACTTGATTATATCTTTTCAACCTTGCTTCCAAGAATCTGTCATAGCAGTGAGTTACCTCAGTACATAACTGGAATAACAGAGAACAAATAGTTTTACCTGTATGAAAGGAGTGGTTGTATTGTATTTCATTCATCAGAAAGAACATCTCTGGCAGCTAGATGTGGTTTTGTTACTACAGGTACAGGTCAGATACTTTTATGAACTTATATGTAAAAGTAACTTTTTTCCTCCTCTGACTATTTCTACATCTAAAAAACATACTTTTTTTGTGAAATATGTTTTCATACATTAGCAAATACAATATTTTGGATAAGCATAGAGCTCTGTAATGCTGTGACAATTGCTGCTCACAGTACAAGTCTTCCTCTCCCTTTTTTTGAAAGTGCCCAATTCCACTTACATTTTATTTAATTGACTACTTTGACCTTCACTGTCTACATTTGACATATTACTAAGCTGGAATTTAAATAACCTGTGCTGTCTTATGTAATTAAATCAAGATTTGCATTGTTAGGTGCTCTCACTGAAGTAAACCTTTTCCCTGATTGTCTTTCATTGCTCTGCTACATGGCCTAGAAGACAGCCTGAAATAATGAGAGCTAATCATCAGTTGCAGGAGGAATCTGCCCAATTGTTTCTCCTCCCTTGGGCTAATTAGGCTCTGATTTTAAGGCAAGGCATTACTCTGTTTCAGCTTGGCATTTATAAGCCTCCATTTCTTTTGAGGTGTGATGCAATAGAGGATGCTATAGGTTAAGCATGACTACCATCCACCACAGTAATAATTTCAGGTTGGAATGATTAAAAAGAGGACTATATCATTGAAAGCAACTGGAAAGTGTTTACATTGCAATGCTAAACACTTTGGGAATTATACACATGTGTACAGTTACTCAAGGATATGGAGAGAATATATTTTTCTCTGTGTAATTGTTAGAACCATTTGCACTCCATGCCAGCTATTTTCAGTTTGTCTGTAAGGCACATTCCAAGGAGAGGAAGTTTTGATGTGTCACCTCTGCTTTCTTGCAGGTAGGTTTTTGGGAAGGGGGCTACCATTGATTGAAAGTGCATAATAAAAAACGAAATAAAGCATCAGAATTCTGGTAAACAAGCTTTCTGATAGCAATGTATTCTAGTCATTTCAGCTATCTTCTTTTTTCCTTATGAGAGCGTGAGTTAGGATTATCCAAGGCAAAGATTTGCACAATGTAAAAATCAAGTGGAATCATCATTTCAAAGTTCATGGCAAAGATGGTGCCAGTTCAGCTGGATTCTGGGAAATGGTTAGAAGAGGGTGGGTGAATGGCAACTCAGAAAGTTAACACTGACTCAGAGGCTTCAAAAAGTAAGCTTATATTGGAAATGTGAAAGTATTAGAAAATAATATCTTTTATAAAGATGCGTAGTGAGATGTTTCATAGAAATGTACATGTTTTAGAGAGGCAGGAAGACTGAATTATTTCCTTTATTATTGTGTCATTGTTTTCTTCGTTTCTGCATGCTCTTTTATTGAAAAGCTATTCCTTCTTTTATTGAAATGTTTGGTAAATGTCAAGTGGCAATGAACACCACAGATGACATGGAATATGATCACAGAATTATAGCATCACAAAATGGTTTGGGTTGGAATGGACCTTAAAGACCATCTAGTCCAACCCCCTGCCATGGGCAGGGACATCTTCCGCTAGACCAGGTTGCTCCAAGCCCCATCCAGCCTGGCCTGGAACACTTCCAGGGATGAGGCATCCACAAATTCTCTGGGCAACGTGTTCCAGTGTCTCACCACCCTCACAGTAAAGAATTTCTTCCTAATGTCTAATCTAAATCTACCCTCTTTCTGTTTAAAACTGTTACGCTCTGCCCTGTCACTACACTCCCTGATAGAGTCCCTCCCCATCTTTCCTGTAGGTCCCCTTTAGGTACTGGAAGGCCACTATAAGGTCTTCCCAGAGCCTTCTCTTCTCTAGGCTGAACAACCCCAAATCTCTCAGCCTGTCCTTATAGGGGAGATGCACCAACCCCCAACCATCTTTGTGGCCCTCCTCTGGACCTGCTCAAGCAGATCCATGCCTGTCTTACACTGGGGAGTCCAGAGGGGCCATGTATTACTTACAAGGTACATATCTCATGTTAACAAGGCTAGCTCCTGTATTCACAGGTTTTGGAGGAAAGAGCGGTGCTGTGGAAACTGGGGGTTCAATGAGGTTGGAATGCTTTCTTTTTATCAGGCAATCACCATTCAGTAGGGTACTGGATGCAACACTCAAAATAGGGTCAGCTAGGAGGCTGGTCAGGCCCTTCTCCAGTTGGGTTGTAAATATCACCAAGGATGGAGACTCCAGAACTCTGGACAATCTGTGCCAGCATCCACAGTAAAAGAGCTTTTACTTGTGTTGAAATGGACTGTCCTGTATTTCAGTTTGTGCCTGTTGCCTCTCATCCCTTCACTGGAAACCACTGGGAAGGATATGGCTCTGTTATCTTTTTACCCTCCCACTGGGTACGTATACATATTGATAAGCCTTTCCTTCTCAATGCAAATCCCTCTTCAAATTTCCCCGTGCTCTTTAACTAGCGTTGCAATGCAGTTTCAGCGTGGATGTTTTACTGCAAAAGGTGTGTGCTCTACCTGGTTTTTACTTCCCATGGGGTTCTAAACCCATTCCAAATTAGCAGTACCCTCTAGATACTGATGGATTTACTTCACCAATACTTCTAAAATATGATAAATGTTCATCTACCAGATACCCTACTGAAACTTGTCTGTTCTTGCTGGCCTTTGGTAAATTATTTCTGGCCATCTGCTTCCCTTCCCCCAAACACACATTACCATTTGCTAAACATCTTTAATCCTTTGGTTTATCTTTTCCTTCGGTGAACCTGCTTATACTTCTATCCTGAAGGATAATCTCTCTTTCCCTCTCACATTTGTAGCAATGTTTCTTCCAGCACAAGTTACTTCAACTTGTTATCAGACTGTTATGAAATTGCATTTTTTTATAATTCTAGATTTTTGCATTTCCTTTACATGGAAGAGCTTATGTGTGGCATATCTCCTTCTAATCACATGTGTTCCTTAGGCCTTCTAAGTATAACATATTTAGCCATTCTTCATGCTTGCCAGTTTTGGCTTTTACAATTAGCTTCATCACTTTATTAAAAAAAAAATAATCAAATATTTAAAATGTATTCATTGTTTTCAGCAGTTTGTTTAACATATCTGGTTTGATGAAAATTAAAATATTTCTCATTTGGATAGGTTCTCAGAAAATAGTTCCTGTAAAATATAATTAGTTTTCAGTATTTGAACTTCATAATCTGACTTGTCACAGGGTAGATCTATAAGTAGAAGTACTAATGACACCATCAGTCAGCTTTGCCTGCATAGGCATTGCTTGGTGGGAAAGTTTAAAAAGAAAATACATCTTATAAATCAGGAAGTTATGGTTCCTCCTGTGATGAGTTCTTACAGAGATGTGTGAATTTGCTATTGTACTTAATACTGTTCTGAGTTTTATACATTCTTGACAGTATACATATTGCTGTACCTTTAAAAAATAGCATTACTGTGGTCAAGAGGTTATATCACATGTAGACAGCTTGATTCTACATTTGACCTTGTTCTATCCCTGTTCTGGGAAAAGTTTTGTGAGCTCTTTTTTTTCACATAAAAAAATGAGATAATAATGCTTACCAATTTTGTTTCCTTAATGTCTGAAGATAAATATGATTATTGTTGGCTAGAAATAGAATTGAAAGCTGTGTACTTTTTAAAGGAAACTGAATGACAGCAGTTTTATTTTGACAGATTAGAATAGAACTGTAACTGAAAGGATAAATAAAAAGGAAATTATCTTGAAAGATTTTGGCCATAATGTAGAGTCAAGAATTAGTATGTTGAACCCCATATAAAGTTCAATAACTTTATTTGCAATTTTTACATATCTGTGAACAGCACTATATGTAGTCACCATGAGTTGTATAACACCTTACAGTTAAGGAGACTGATAGCACCCAGGCCCGCTGGGTTATGCCGGTGGAGGTGCTCTCTGCTCACCCCAGGCCCGCTGGGTTATGCCGGTGGAGGTGCTCTCTGCTCACCCCAGCCCACCCTGCAGTAACCCCAAACTTCTTTTCAGCCATACAAGCCTACCTTCTGCTCTCTGTCACTGAACTTTAACGAAGTTCTCACTTCGTTAAAGTTAACACACAGATACACACACTCCCCTTTGGCAATACCAGGCCACAGGTAATATAAATCACTGAGAACACAAGAACTGACTGAAATTCCACAACTAAAGGGATGATGTGGGAAGCTGAAATGTAAATTACTTGTTTGTTTTATTGCTTGCATTGCTATAACACTCCAGCCTTATTCTGGCAATTTCTCTGTGCTGGCTGTCACCTAGGGTAGCCAGGCTCCAGGTGTCACCGTCAGTTGGGCCAATCTGCCACCTTTGCAAGGGCAGTGCCTGTGACATGGAGTATCTCCAAAAGTAAACACAAGTTCTTTGGAAGGTAAACGGTTTGACCTTTCTGAAGATACAGTAGATACATTTGCATTAGCATATTCCTGTATGTTTTTAACTCACCCTCGGGCTGTTCTGCAACACATAAGTATCTAAGAGAGAGAAACTCGTTAGTTTAAAATGGAGCTATCAATACTGGAGGGTTTCTTTAGATGGCCTGCTAGAAATTCAAATATGAAGAAGCACAAAGGATGCAAAATGAGGTCGTAAATCCTGAGCAGCATTGAATGAGCCAATAGTTCTAGAAACTTTGTATTACAGACAAGTGAACTACTCTTAATCACAGTATGACAAACTGAAACTGAGGAATGATATTCTGATATTGTAGCCTGGTAAGAGAGCATGCACTGGCTAACGAGAACCCTGACTGAGAAATCTCTGGGATTCCTGGGACAGCCAAGTGCTCATTTTCTAGAAGAGGAATTTTCATTTTGAGACCTGTATTGCTTCAGCTCCCAACATGAGCAAGATGTGGGGTTTATTTGTCTCTCTTCAGAAAATGTTCATCTTTCTGTCCAGCTTCAAAGGTAAAAGACTGCCACTGAAGGTATAATTCAGAGAAGCACAATTAGGATATAGCAGTGGCATTTCTGAGATTAAAACAGGAGAGAAAGGGATTGGCTGGCCAGTGGTAGTGGGTTATTACATTTTCAGCGATAGCTGAAAATAGATAGACCAGCTTAGACCTGGTCTAAGTCTATCTCATGTTACCAATTTACAACACACCTCCAATTTACTTGAACAGATTATTATGATTCCAGTCCCAGTCTTCATTTCTGAACCTTATTCTCAAGGCCAGGCTACTGTGACAGTCAGCCTTGGGGGTGCTCTCAAGGGGAGATCAAGGACCAAAGTTAATCATACGGAGACGAAAATACCTTATCACCACCTGCCGTAGGTGTGGTTCCTTCCAGTCTGAGCAGAGATTTTATGAGGAGATCTCCGATTTCCAAAGTTATCAACACAGCACATTTTAGCAACAGGATATCCCGCTCTTTCTGACAAATACAGTTTTATCTGTGTCTGTGTCACCATAGGTTCCCAGATCTTCTGTCTGCCTTCCCTTAGGATCATGCAGGATGAACAGCAATAGCATTTTCTAAAGCTTGTTTGAAGCTGGTGGAATCCATGTCCTTTAGTCAGGGATTTAGTTAGCTCGGAGGTGGGATTTTGTTTTTTATGATTGTGCCACATTCGAGACTTGAAACAATTGCTTTATCATGCTCATTAGGAGGCCCTGTGTTTCAAAGATGTTACTAGGTTGTATAACATCTGTAATTACTCTGTAATATCAGCTTCTGCAGCTCTGCTGAAGTATTTAGAGGGTTGGTTTTTTTTCCTCCCTCGCTCAGTCAGCTTCCTGGCTGTGCCACATTGTGTCACAAACAGCCTGTTGTTACAAACATTGCAGGAACAGTGCTGCACACAGACAGCCTATTGACAACCCAGAGGCGACCCAGGAGATAATTACTAACATTGCTTGGGAAGAAAAAAAAAAAAAAAAAGAAAAAAAAAGAAAGCATAGCCAGACAAGGAAGGATATGTTTTTATGAAAGCAGACGGTCTTAATTCCAAAATTAATTGTGTCTCCAGCCACTGATAATTAAAGGGGGGAGGGAGGGCTGGAGGAGTGCATTTCCCTTTGTTCTGTAATTTACCTTATCAGAAAAATGTGCTCACATATAACGAGACAGGTTTGGAGGATGGATCATCTGGCTTCATTTTAGATTTGTAAGCAACAGTGAAGGAATGGTTTAGAACCAAGTGACTGCAAGGAGATTTGTATCTGCCAAGCTTTAAATGGCTCAAAGTGGCAAAGAAGTATCTTGCTGCATTCGTTCTAAGTAACATTAAATGTGGTCCTATCTCCAGAATAGCACAGCTAAGTGCATGAAACCAGCTCCCTGCTGCACCAGCAGGCAGGGCCAAGCCTAACTTGTTAAGTCTGTCAGCACCTAACCTCCACACTGTGAAACAGATTACGGAGACAAAGAGACCAGCTATTTAAAGTGCAAAGCAGACTGCCAAAAGGTTTCTAGTTTTGCTGAACCAAATCAGAAGAAGGTGTTACTCAGGTGTAGAGCTGATAGCCCAAGGGTACATGGTTTTGAGTTTGCTCTTTGACACATTGGGAAAATACATCCTTTAGGATAAGGAAGAAAGCCAGAAAGATTCTGTAGTCAGTTTTGGAGAATTATGCACCCACTGTATCCCTTCACTGTTGCATCCATCCTTGCCTTCACACCTAAAGGGGGCTGGTAGGTGCTGCTGTGGAGCAACACTTAGGGCTACATGGGGAGTTTATATGACCCTTGCAAGTTTCTAAAGCAATACCCCCAAAGAGCTCTTGGTATTCCTCAGTTCAGAGACACAGCATGAGTTCCTGCTGCACTCCTACCTGTGCACACACAAGTGGGTTTTGGAAAAAACACAATCAGAGTTAGGAATAAGTTTGAATCAATAAAAAGAAAGTCATCTTTTATAACCATACCCTTTCTATTTCCTGATAGTAATGCCTTTGTTTTGGTATGAATTTCTATATCAAATTGTTTTAAACAGTAAATTACATCTGACATAATGCATTAGTACAATATTTTTCCTCAAAGTAGTACTTGAATTTGAACTGCCTCTTTTCCAAAAAAAAAAAAAAATCATAGTTTCAGTGATTTTAAGCATGATAAAGAGAAAACAGTAACAGTGATTACAGAATTTGAATCAGATATATTGATTATTTCAACGGCAGGAGTGCAATCCTTACGATGCATGAATGCTATCCTTGGCAAAGCCAAAAAAATTTGTCTCAGATCACAAAATATGCTTTTCTGTCATTGCAAGTAATGCTGTCATGCAATCCAGTTTGTAGTGTTACTTCTATAACCTCTGTGAAGTAAGGACTGCGTGTTTTTCAGCATGCATAGCATTCTTTTTTTTTTCTAAAGGCTGTAATATACTATCATATCAAAACTGCAACAGTTTTCTTCAAACTGTTTTCTTTAAATGCTAGTCAATAGAAATGTATCTTGGTCACCTAATAAGAAATTATGATTCCTGAGGATAAAGAAGGTCAGGTTTTTTTACTATCATTTTACTAAATGGGTAAGTATTTGTTACATTTACAAAGGTCAGTCCAGTATTCAATGTCTTTACTGCAGAAACACAATATATTTATTTTAAACAAGGAATCAGATTTCTTCCTAGGTAGACTCATCTGCATCTAGTGCCACAGTGAAAAGAACTAACGTTTTAAAAAATTACGAACTATGTTGGGTACCTAAGCTGACATCTTGAAACTTAATGTCTGGAAGCTGCGGGCCATCTGTCATTAGAAAAAATACCGTACTTCACATTTCCAAGGGATGGAAAGAACAAACATGTCACTGGGGTTTTGGGAGAAGTGCTGTTTCAGCTGTGCATAGATGCTCACATTTTCACTTCTAAACAAACTCTACTGTGTAGCCAAAGAAAAAAATAATATAATAAATACATGGCCTTCAGTAGAAATCATATTAGTTTGTTTATCAATTGGACTACTGGACACCAAGGTATTATTGTGCTAGGCATAATGGAAAACCAAAGAGTGTAAGTCTGATAAATGACACAAGAGAGTAAATATTAGCTCTGTTTCACAGCAAAGGAATTGACTCATGGGTACATTATTGCAATCCCAGAGCTGCCCACTCTTATGACGTTAATTGCCTATCAAACGTGTGCCAACCCCGACCAGACTCTGATAGAATTAAGGTATTGGAATCACCAGAAAACTGAGCCTTTTTCTACCAGTATTTTTTTAACTCTGCAGTATTTGAACAAGATAAAATAATGCTGGCGCTGTTGCAGAACTCTCAGCTCTGCTGTAGAGCATGCAGGACATGGATTACCGTGTTGTCATGGCAAATTGCACGCATGTGATTATGCTCTTTTATCATGGCTGTGTCATTATTTTCATTCCTTTTCCACAGTAGTGGGATAGAGAATTTACACATCCTTTGGATCATTGTCAGACTTTACATTACTGGTAACAGCAGTGGAAAGTTAATATTTTACATGTTTTAGAGAACATAGCAGCTGTGTAGTAACAAATACCTTCCTAATATTCACATTTAAAGTATATCTACTACTGTTCTAATCTGTGTTCAATATTCTTTTCAGAAGCCTATCCTGGTTACTTCCTAAAACTAAAGACACTGTTCTGAATCAGCATTTTAACCTCATGTTGCTTTGCAGTAGATTTTAGTTTGTAAGGAATTTACTTTGGCTGTATAGACAAGTGGTTTGAGTTTGCGAAACTGAAACACTATTTTCTTTAACAAATATTTTGAACAATTTCTGCAACTTGTATCTATCAGAATTAAACCTTGGGGACTGGTGACTCAGAGGAGTATGGACGTTAAATTATCTAAGCAGCACTAATTGAAACATTTGCAGTCGTTCTTCTTATTTTTGCACCCTATTTCATTATTGGCTTATTAAAAAAAGAAGCGTTTGATACTGAGCTTGACAATTTTGTATGGATTACTTACTCCAAAATAATATTGAAAAATCTTACCATGCACACCATAAAAATAGCAGAATCTTTTCTTATGGAGGACTGGCCAAATCCTGCAAACACTACTTGCATGCTGTGTGCTAGTAAAATAAAATAATCTGCTTCTGTGGCTGAGGTTTGACTTGCAGCAACTGAAGACACCACTCTTCTAAAATAGGAAATCTACTTACAAGGCCTCCAAATAATTTGTTTCAAAGATATTTGTCTTAATGGATTAGATTTACATTCTCCAGAGGAAGGTGAAGAGTGCAAAGCCATGGATTAGTTTTCATATCAGATCCAAATCTAATCTGGCATGGTGGTTTTCATTCCTGATGGTTTTGCAGACTCTAGAGAGTATGAGGTTTTGTTTGCTTGGTAGTTTGTTTTAGTGGAGAGGCAGAGCTCTGCAAAATTAATTCAAGTTTACTGATAATAGGATTTCTTTCCTTTACAGATTCTTCAGAAGTAGTTCAGGGACAGCAAAGTATTTGCGTAGCACAGGCTGAAAATTACTGATTTAAAAGACTGTACAGGTTACAGTGTGTTGTTGTGTGTGGTGCATAATTTATAATCTTATTATGACTTGGGCAATGTTTGATATTCTACTAATGGAATATATGGGTAGAAATTAGGAATACTGGGGATAAATGGATTATCGCTCCAGCTTTTGTGGTCTTTTCAAATGTATTTCAAGTAAAATGACTGAAGGGGGAAAAATCAGAAAAATGTGACATCAGCTCAACAAGACTACAAAGTAGAAAGCACAAAAATGAGTTCTAAACTAGTTAATTTGAAAACCTCAAACGCTGTCTATCTTCTGGTCCCAGAAAGGTTGCTTTGGTAGGCTTTGAATTGCTGATGATGTGTGTATTAGCAGGAGGAACAAAGTTTCATGGATTGGTATCCAAAGCTAATTTTTAAATAAAATAACTATCCAAAGTATCATAATATAATGCAAGTTAAAGAATCAGTGCATTAAAACATAGTTCCAGGTATAATAATACAAGAGACAATGAATGGAAAGACCATGAGTGAATAGATTTCTTGTGCAGTTGCTAACATACATAAATGAGTTAATTTCTGATGAAACTCTCCATGTAAAATCACCTTACTCCTCCTCAAAACACATTTCACAGCATTCTTATATTATTTTGTAGGTGATGGAACATGTCTGTGTCATTGTAATTGTTATTCCTAACAGCCGGTTTGAAATACATTTCAGATGTGACCTCTCAGTCTGAGCACCAACCACTGACAGCACAAATGGGGCTAAAGTGAATAATTGTTTAGGGTTATTTTTAAATGCAATTTTGATGGATTTCATTGTCTGGTTGTTAACTGTTTTTAGTCACTGGTCAAAATGGGTCAATATAAAATAGTATGACATGTAGATGTTTCTCAGAACATCAAGCATAGAGTAATAATAGTTGAAATAGATAAAAAACCTAAAGTCTAAAAATCTAATCTCATAGTTCAACTTCTAAACTGACGTTTTAACTATACCCTTTAATGAAATATGGCATGGTGGGGCTGTTTTTCAGTTTGGATTCTAAATATAATCTGAAGTTGATGCACAGAAACAGTAGATAAGTAAATAATTGCAGCTCTTCTGTCTCCGATAATTTACTTATGGACCTCTCTTTATATTGAATGAGCAGCACAGCCAGAAGTTCAGCCAATATTGCCATTCCAAGACGTTCTAAAACTGCAAGCCAGAAACCTCAAAAATTACAAATTGTTACATTATTATGATTAATTTAAAATTCTTCTGTATTTCATTCCAAGTTTTGAATCTCAGACATCGTGCCCACATGTTTATCTAGAGCCCTGGGAACTGGACATTTCCCCAAATGAAAGCATTAATTCTTACATAATCCCTTGCTGCCCAGTGGCATGGGGCTCTGAGAAGAAAGTCATGAAGTATCATGAGACTCTCCATGAAGTCACAAGAGTAAATGTTCATTAGTCGCTTCAGAGGTCTAACCTTATGCCTGTAAACAAGTATGTTCAGAATGAGTGCCCAAAATTGCTTTATATCTGAAATATTTTATACACTTCTCTATGCAGCATGGGTAGCACACAGAATACTTTTAAAATTTGGCACATTCACCTCCCAAGAACTCTCTGAGGCATAATTCCAGTTTGAAAAAGGGTTTCACATCTCAGTAAAACATTTTCTGAGCAGAAATTATGATTCTGACCATCAATGTTGTGGTCCAAAATAATTTGTCCTGTCTTTCGAATTACTGTTTATTGCCAGAAAGCATGAATATATTTTTACGATCTTATTTTTACTGTTCGTTGCTGGGTAACCCATTGTTTTGGAGCCTAGCAAGAGTACAGTCAAATCCAAGTATTAAACTGCTGCTAATGACTATTTTGTTAGATTATTGAACCCCCTCTGTTTTGTCTCTGCCTGTGCTAATGAACAATTTTCAAGAGATTGTTTTTTAATTAATTCTGCCACATGATGATTAGCATTGTCAATTATTTAATACCTGCTTTCAAATTGCGGGAGGAACTAAACTTGCAGATTTTTGTTATTGCTGCCATAAGTCCAGTGAGTTCCTGACGATGGTAATTCAGTTCTTTCTGTGGAGACCATGAGAATGCAATCACTTCCTGCAGGTGCCGCTTAAAATAGGTACATGCATAAAATGTACTCTGTTCTTTGGAGGATTTTTTCAATATGTTTTCCCATTCCTTTAGGTAGAAGGGGAAGTTAAGGAGGTAACCACTGCAGTTGGCACTCTGTTCTGCAAGCAGAATATCCAATTAAATGTTGAAAACACCCCAGCCCAGCAAAGGAGCATGTGACAAAGATTTTAAAGATTGTTGTTATTTTCCATTAGCCATTTTTTCCTTCTGTAAATAGACTCACGTTTCATCTACTAGGAAGAATAATTTTTTAAAAAAATATCATTTTCTGCATGTTATATCTATAATTCAGTGTTCAACAGAAAGTCATCGTGATTTAGGCACCTAGTTTTCCAAGTTTCTTCAGTAATAATGGAGTTGCCAGAAGGAAAATGGTCATTCTGTTGCTCACAGCAGAGCTCTAGGGTTTTGAAAGCAAAGTGATCGTGCCACTGGGGCTTATTTTCTGGGTTAAAATTAGCCAGAGCTGTGCATTATGCAACCTGTGCAGATTTCCAGAGGAATTCTTTAAATGAATTGGCAGTATAGTTTGGCCATCTGAGTTTCTGGAGAGAAAGGATTTAATTTTTTTGATCTGCCCTAGATGTTTTAAATTTAGAAAATAAATGGCCATGATTAACAACTTTGCTATGAAAAATACTGTAACACTGGTTTAATTAAGCTGTATTTCAGATTCCCAAGGAATAATCTGGCTTTCACCTTCTCTTCCCTGACCTGAGCACTTTCTGGACATGAGTTGCCATTGCATGCATGTGCTTTAGAATGAACACTGCTGGGAAGTGTCCCACTTTCTCTGCACATGCTTTTTGCCCTGAAAACTTAGCTTGGATGTGCTGATAGTTTTGTTTCGACATTTGCCAACAGAAGTAAACAGCTATATGAAAACCATAGAATGTTAGGAAAGTAAAAAGTGAGAAAGCTGTACTGCTTTTTTGTTTTGCCTTTTTTTTTTTTTTTTTTTTTTGAAAGAGAGGAGCAGGAAGAAACAAAATAATAATGTCTGTAACCGGAAATCCCATCCTAAGTGTTAGTGAAAAACAACTTCTTCCTCCCTCCAACGACTTTGCAAGAGAGGTTTCAGTCCCTTGTCATGTCAATGGCAGACATCGTTGGAGAAAGCACAGTCAGCACTTCAGCATAAAACCCCTGAAACAAACCATTAAGTCACAGAACATGCTGTCCCAAAGACTTGGAGGGCTGAGGTCACTGAGGTCATGGTCCTAATAAGGGAGTGTTTTAATTGGTTTCTACTTTTTCTCCCCTGACATCCCTTTTTTCCCCCCTCTCCTCCCCTCCACCAGCCTTCACACCTTTGATCCCTCGACTGCTTTGATTCTGAAACTGTATGGAGAAAACCGCAATTATACAAATATCACCACTACTGTGACACATTACAGATAGGGGGAGCACAGGGCCTCCACTACCAAGTAATCCTGTAAATTGCTTAAAATAACAACGAAGAGCACTATACACTTTTTTCATCCATTGTCAGGCTGAAATAAATAGGTCTTTCTTTAACATGCCTAATCCTGCTAAACAGTACAAAATCCTATTACTCAATGAATTATAAATCCTGCTTCAGCACCTCATTTGTCCTGGAGTGTTTCATTGTGAAAACCAGAAATTCAATACCTTATTTTAGTCACACAATCCCTAGCACGACTGATTTTCCCCCTCCCTTCCCCCATCTTCTCCTCCCATGTTGATTGTGCTCAATAAGGTTTATGTTATGGCCACTACAAACCCTGGTGAGGAAAGTAAAGACAGCATTAGTATGTATAAAACCAGCCTGCACGTTTTTGTACCTACATTCTCACTGGGTACTTTTGGAAGGTAATGCAAGAAAGATTTAAGACACTGTCAAGTTAATGTTGTGATGAACATCTGTAAAGTCACATTTTTTGCTTCAGGTGCACCCATAAAAGTAGTATATCTTTATTCTTTTCCCCTTACTTGTGTTGTGAAGTGTAAGTCTCAAGAGATGGTCACATTTTTCACCATTGGATCTCTACATTCACCAAATTTCCGGGACCTATGAAATGCATTGAATTTGCATAAGGAAGATTAACTTACTTAGAGCCTTGTCTTTGGAAATGTGGTAGTGCAGTCTGCAGGCACTGCTGTGGGCAATGCCTCTCTCCAGTCCTTGCTGTGATCTGTGGGTTTGTTACTATTCCTGCAACAGAAATGAAGTAGAACCAACTCAGATGGGGTTTTGCAAATCAACAGTCAGTGTCAAGCTCATGAGACCACTGTAAGAAGATCACTGAAGTGCTGAAGGAGAACTGGGGCACAGAGGAAGAGTTTTCTGGCAAATAAAGCCCTCATGAAAACCAGCTGATTAAAAGCAGAGTTATTTGTTTTCTCTGGATTGCAAACTGTGGGTCAGGCAGTAACTGATGATACAGGAGGAAAGCAGGAGGGAACATCAGAAACTGTACTTCTTTGACTCACGCTGCAAAGATTTGATACAACTCAGAGTCCAGCTCCCTGAAATTGTCTCAGAGAGTTGATTAAATGTGCCAAGAGCTGCTGGGTGTGTTGTGAGGGACGTGAGGGAAGCGTACAGGACATCAGCAACTAAGTCACCGCGGTTAGAAATCATCCATTCCCCCTGAAGCTGGGCTAGCTGGCTTTGCTCGAGTTCCTTCTCAGCTGTAGCTTAGGTCCTTGTTACCCTGTCTTGGTTGGGCCTCTGGCTGTAAAATGAAAGCCTAAACCTGGGAATTTGCAGGGCTGTGTTCCAGAATATATGCCATAAACATCTCCTATCTAGCCTGATATCTGTATTGTTTTCTTGCCACCTCTCTTGCCAACATGTCATTTCTAAATACTATTTAAGATGTGGTGAGTATATTTAATTGAACTAGGTCGTCTTAAAGTATTCATTTATAATGCATGACCACATTTGTGTCATGCCTGTCTCTGCATTTAATGTTTTTAAGGGTTTATGCAATAAAGATTTTAATTTCTTTTAATGAGTGTATTTTCCCCTACCTGCAATACATTTAAAAAATAATTTTTTTTTGTGTCAGTTCTATTTTCCTTATAAAACCTAATATAAGATGCTCAGGGATTTATTTTGCTGAAAAACAATAAAGTCTTTGTCACATATGGTAGTTGAAAATGAAACGTGGAGGTTAGAATCATCAAGCTACAGTCAGAAAGTCTCCAAAATTTTTCTTCTAGAAAATAGTCTTTTCCAATCCTGTTTCATTTTTATGGTGTTGCCCTTCCCCATGGGTGGCCAGGGCTCAAAACAGTCGCAGCACTAAGTTCCCTCTTCTGAACTTAGCTGAGCATACACCTTTATGATATAGCTGCCTGTTGAGACTGGCTGTCCTATGGACCTCTCTCCTCTGATTCTTCCTTGGGACAGACTGAGGGCTTCTCAGGTGCCAAGGGATCATCACAGCTCTGGCCACACTAGGAAAGACAATTTGAGGTGTGAAGCCAATGGGGAAAATGAATGTCTGCTTTCCCCAGGCAACCACTGAAGAGCGGGATTTGAGGGTGGAACAAATTAGTGTTCATTAATGACTAGCAGAGGCCATTTTTTTCAGTGATGATTTCTGTGGGGCTCTGAGGTTTCAATGTGGATGAGTTGTGAACTCAAAATGAACCTAAGCCAAGGCTAGAATTATGGCTCAAGTACTGTGAAGATCACCTGTAGCTATGTCAGATTTAATATTTCAGATGACGTGTCTTTTTGGTTGGACTTAAGTTGTTCCTGAAATAGGGTTGAATTTATTTCTTTTGGCTAAATTAAAAGAAAATAAGATTATTTCATTAAGGGTTTCATTAATTAATTTTAACAGTACTAACATGAACATTTTGACTTAAATTTCTAACAACTTCCTATTTAGAAATATACGTAAAATTTATTTTTGAGTAATTTCAGAGACATGAAACATTTTTCGTTTTTTGCTCAGCCCAGCAGTATGCATACATCCGAAATGACTTTCCACCCAGTGCATCACATTGTAGGATGTAGAGTTATCCTAAAAATCCTTGACATTTCTGAATAAACATTTTTGTCTCTAATTTTCTAGCTGTTATCTAAACTATGAGATGATGCTTCCAGCCAGTCATCAAATAGACCAGTCAACAAATGCATCATAGTAATCTCATCCTACAGTCTTGACATAAATCTGGGAAGTACAAATATGTAATGAATTCTGAAATAACTCAAAACAGTTACAGCTTTCATCCCTTTTCCTAAATGCACACAGTTAGAGAATTGTTTTAAAAAACAAACAAAAAAACCCCACACAACCCACCTTACCCCCCAACAAGTATTAGTAAACAAATTTTCCTGGTAATGTGAAGAAACCAAAAGCATTGAGCATGTTGCGGAGTGGAGGGAGTGGTGGTGTTCAAAGACTATATTGCTGAAGAAACAAGACAAGAGGATGCTACAGATGTAGGAAAAGAACACATAAGTATTGTACACACTGATACTGATCAGAGGGGAAAATACCCATATTGTGAGAGCTAAGATTTTAAGATTGTAGGGCAAGTACTTAGAAAAGACTTAGAAGGGGGGGAAAAAAAGCCACATCTGCATCCTAAACTATGAGTAACAGAAGTTGCCTCATTACTAGATGTATATTTATGCATTTAAAGTTTGACATACAGTATCTTGTACATTTATATGACTCAAGACAGTATTACTGTTGACGTGCCTTTTTGTCTAATGTTCTGCAGGCAAAACTTAAAAATCTCTATCTCAAACACTTCACGGTTTGAGTCCTCAAAATCTGCCAGTCCTTTCACTCATGAGTAATGTTAAATATGCGAACCAATCCCCCTGAACTCAGTGAGACTCAGCACACATCAGCTTTTGCTGGGTTACAGCCCACGCGAGCAAGGATATGAAAGGATGGGGGAGAGCAAAAATGCTGAACACGGGAAATTGGTAGTGAGTGTTACAAGGAAGCTGAGCTGAGTTGTGCAGGGCTGCACCTCCAATTACACACAATGAAATTTACGTTTTTCTTTTGTCTATCGGGATCTTTGATTGCTTCTGACTAATCCTTTCCTATGTGCTCTTTCCTTCTATTTCAGTCCACATTGTGTTCCCACAAGTAGAAAAGTGGCGTTTCATGTGCTTTTGCTGCAGTGAACCAGAGCAAAGCCTTTGTTTTCATAACATGTTAAACTGTATTCTTTAAATTCTTCATTGATTCTATTAAGCTTTAAAAACAGCCCTTTCTTTCTCCCTCCCTCTCTCCTCCCTACACCCCCACCAAAAAAAAAAAAAAAAGGAAGAAAAATCCCCCCAGTCCCCCTAGGCAGTGGTCTGGAATGATTGGCAGGCTCTGCTCAGAAGAGACCCCTGGATCCCAATAGCAAGGGCTGCTGCAGGTCAGGGTGGAGGCTTATTTACAGAGCTATGAAGGGGCCCAGGACTGCAAAGATAGCAGGAGGTACTGCAGGGCACCGGAGTGGCCTTTGCACAAAGCCATGTGGTGGCTCGGGGAGAGAAATAGCAGGGAGCTCGGTGCAGGTCAGAAAGGAGGTCTTGGCAGAACCTTTTGGGAGCCCCAGGACTGGAATAGCAAAGGGCGTCACAGGTCAGGACTGAGGTGTTTTGGCAGAGTTACGCAGAGGCCCGGGACTGCAATAACAGGAGGTGAAGCAGGTCATTGGCATTGGCAGGGATGCGTGGGAGAAAGTTGTGCAGAAGAGCCTGCTTTGCTTGAGCTGAAATGCTATTTACTCCTACTCTTTGATGAGTGCTCTCCTTACCCCTAAATGCAGGAAATAATTCTTTCTAAAGCTTTCTCCTCTGCAGTCTTAAAATGGCGTTTTGCATGTGGGAGAGAGGTGATACCGCAAACTACGGCAGTGATCAGATTTTGTCTCCTTACATAATTACAGATTTAAAAACAAAGCAAAACCAAGATTTCAGAGGATCTTGGGAGGTTTGCCTTTACCAAACTCCCAGGCTAAAGAGACTCCGCAAAGTCTGCAGAGGACAGGAGAAGAAGTCACTGTGTAGTTTCCCTCGGGGCTCAGAGCAATAGCTAATAAACAGGCTGAGGTCTTGGGTATCAGGCTGTAATCTCCTAACTCTTACAATAATGCGTTTCCACTATTTATGAGGTTGCCCACGTGTACTTAAATAAGGTCATTGTAGTTTCCAGTAATATACATTAAAGACAGCATAAAGTTTACCTTTTCTTGTAGGAAGATTTTCTTCCAGCAATACCAGGAGTTTGTGAATATTTGTCTGAGCTGCTCATCAGAATAAAATGAGAAATTAGCTTCAGGGGAGAATGTAATTAAAAAGAAATAAAGTTAAGAATTGTATGGCTGGGTCTGGAGTTGGTTAAATCATTTCCCCCTTCTCATTCCTCCTTTTCTCCCCTTCCCCTGAGAAAAACAGTTTGGGAAATATTCTAGTTTTATAGTAAACTCTCCTAGATTGTATTTGATTCCATCTTTGTTCAGTAGCAAACATTTAGCCCCAGGAACATTTAATTTCGTGTGAACAGTAAGGAATAAAAAGGAAAAAGAACTGCAACTTTACAGTTGGTATACGTCTGCTGAAATTAAATATTTTACTACACATTAGTTATTTACTTATCCATTAAGGGGTTAAAACCATGCTGCCATATCCTGCCATACTTAAAATACTGAAATCTTTAAAGGTGCTTTAAGTATTTTGTGAACAATCTGCTATAAGAATAACAACATAAATATAAAATAGTAATGGCATCATTAGAGCAGTGAGAGGATACATTTGAGATTACTACTTTGTTGGAATAGGTAATGTAATATATTCTCTGCCCATCTGTGGGCATATCTAAATGCAGTATTTTATCTCAAGTTATTAAGTTGGTGTCCTTAGCACAAGGAATAACTTATTTTTCCAAATTTAGATTTAAAAAAAAAGTTACAGAAAAAATCCTAGACTAATCTGGTCTTCTGTCCTGTTGCAGGGATGTATCTGATTTTTCATTCCATAAATTTTCTGGTTTGCATTGCATACAGGGTGGAATTGTTTCCCTTCCTTCCTCTCCTACTCACTCCAATCAACAATAAACCCTTGCACTGCAAATGTCAGTGTGTGCATGTAAATGCATTGCTAGAGACCACAAATTCCTCCAGTTCACTGGCTGAAATGCATCACAGGACCCTACCACGGGGTCCCCATACATACAGGGTCTCATTGGAATATTTCATTGAGGTGGCAACTGAAGAAATACAATAGTCTGGCAGATATTCCTTGATGGACTCCAAATGATTCCTTCCCATCTTGAGATGTGAGAGGCTCTCAGAGTAGGCTTTTTTTTAGGTGTAGCCATATGTCAAAACCAGGCAACTTGTTTTAGAAGTACACCCATTGCAGTTGTCTAATATGCTGACATATTCTTTGTATGTCACTTTGCTCCTTGCTCACATGTTGATGTCACTTGCTCACAAAATGCTTACAGTCCCTCTTCTGTCATGGCTTGCACCATGTGATAAGTGCTTGAAGTTCTTGCTTCTGCTTTCCTGTACACTTCAGTGCAAATTCCTTCACCTTCTAAAGAAAAACACCTAAATAACATCTCTTCTGGTTTTCGTTGCCTTTCCTGTCCTTGCTGATTTCTCTTTACGAAAACAGCTCTTTTTTTGCATGATCTGCTTCTTTCTGGGCTGTCTACCTCCTTTCTATTCCATCACACTGCCATCCTTCTCTTTTCACTTACATCCAACCAGATGCCTTTGCTTCTCAGAATCCTTCTAGTGATAATTCACAGCAATAAAAATGTCATATCCCTTTTACTGATCACTGGTTCTACTCCAAAGAGGCATGAGCCATACAGATTTATCCTGGAGCGTATTTGGTATTTGAGCCCTGTCTTTACAATGGGGCTCTTTCTCTTTTGCCCTTGCACAATCCTGTACTCATAATAGGAATGTTTATGCATAGCTTGACTGATCTCTCTCAAACAAGCATGTCTTAAGACTGTATGCAGCAGGTGAGGAAGGATCCCAATAAATGGATACAGGATGCCTTACAGAGTGCAAATGTTGGTGAACTGTGGTATTGGAAACACACGCAGAGGACTGAGTGCCTCAGTTGACATGTAGGATGGCAAAAACAATCATGCAGCAGAAGTAACAGTGAAAGTGGAAAGTCACTTAAGTGTGCACCTTTCCTGCAAAGACAGACCTGCGTTCAGAAGACTATAAGAGCAGAAAGAGGGTCAACCTGTGATGTCAATAAAATCTAACAACACTGAAAGAGGAACATCAGCATAGTTCTAATGTATTAGCATTTTTACTAGGATACGCAATTAAATGGAAGGATTCTGATTTTGAGTATGTGTTGTTAATGAGGGACTGGTTTTAATAAGCTAAATATGCATTAATAATCACCAGGTTCACTACAAATGCTGTAAAATGCCAGCTTATAAACACATGCTGCAACATTAAGTGTGTCTGCATTTGAACACGTGAAATGGTGTACTGGGTTACAAACGCATTTACCTTCAGCTGTCTGTGTCTGCCATCGCAGCACAGTGTATTGTACTCACCATTCAGAATAAAATAGGGCTGAGAAAACTACTGTTTTCTTTGCGATTTTTCACCAACAGTTTTAATTATAGCTAAAGCTATAGTGTCATCCTTTAATTCCCTGATTGCCTAGGGAAAAAAATACAATTAAACTTAGCTTTAACACCAAGTAATAATCATTCCATCCATTTTCGGCATAATGCTCAACTGCATACTTAAATAAATGTCTTTGCTGAGTAACAAAGAGGTTATTCTTGTCCTCAAGTGCTTTGCTGAACTGCAGACTATATCCCTGGGTATAGGTAGTCCCAGCAGCACAGGTATCAACAGATTCTGCACTTTTTTAGGAGGTCTGAGATGAAAACAGTAGAATGCAACAGGTATCAACAGATTCTGCACTTTTTTAGGAGGTCTGAGATGAAAACAGTAGAATGCAAACATACATATAACAGG
>JAVJGJ010000057.1:12243181-12271817 GCA_035590215.1 Microhierax caerulescens
ACAGGTATCAACAGATTCTGCACTTTTTTAGGAGGTCTGAGATGAAAACAGTAGAATGCAAACATACATATAACAGGAAATAGTACAGAGCATAGATAACTCATGCAAACTAAAACAAAGACATGGCAACTGTGTGTCACTGCACGGTCAATTATAAACATATTTTCCTGTGGTTCCACTGTGAAAAGAAACAAAATGCAGACAGGGTTACTGCACAGTTGTCAAATTGGTATAGAACCACAACACTGAGAGACTGAGATTTTGAATAAGTAATAATAATAAAGAAGAGTAGGCATGCAGTAAAGTAAGACCACATATTTTACATGGCTTTTGTAAAAAATTGTAAAGTATTCTGTAAATATTTTATATACTTTTCAACATCTAACAAGCATGTTTTGTAACAGAACTACTTATACCCATCGGAATGATGCTTATCAGTGCAGTATTAATCATCAGAACTATTCCACAGTTAAGATACTCATATAAAAAGAAAAATCCTGTCTTAAAAAAAAGGAAAAAACTTATGAATTTACAGGATCTTTCGAATTTTATGTATTTATTTATTTATTTAAGCTCAGAAGGCTTTTATTCCTATGAGTAAGGAATTTATAGTTACAAGGCTTAGGCCTCTATCCATCAAAATCAGTTTACGTTTGCAAGAAGTACCACTGAAGCCTATAATGTTATTCATGTGCATGAAACTGGGCACAAGCCTGAGCAAGTGGCCCCACATGATATATTTCTCTCTTGGAGCCGTGTCTTTCCCTTTTTCCTTTCTAGGTACATTTTTACACTGTGAAAAAGTGTAGTTGTTCAAACACGGGATGGGAAAGAAAAATCTCTGCAAACATGAATCAGTGTTTAATTTCTACTAAGAGGTATGCAAGTGATTAATATTGGCAAAATATTAAGCCTCAGTGCTGTATTCAGTAGCCAGAGCTTGTTGTGACTTGCATGGACCAGCTCTGCAAAGCATAAAACTAGGGCCAGTTTCACGGTAGGTTGAATGGCTCCTCTTTCTTTTGTCCAGCGGCAGTGTACGTGGCACTGGTCACGTCCTGTGGAAGATACCCACTGGTGCAGACCACACCGATATTGTGCTTAATTTCAACTCTGACATGTACGTTGCTGGCCAGTTCTGGCAGAAAGGGACTCCTGGGCAACCTGAGTTAGTAAACATCTCCAGTACCTTCAGTTTTAGGTTTTCTTAATAATGCAGTCCTAAACAAGAGCTTAAATTTGACGATTAGAAGTCTGGTATATTTAAAAAATCTCAAGTCTGTTTTCTTTTTTGTTGGCATTCAAGAATTGACAACCCAAATTAGACAAGTTTTCCTTGTCTTTATTCTCACTGAATTTCCATTTCTATTATTTCCACACCTTTGCAAAGGAATGTTTATTTACATCTATTCACTGAATTTTAAAATTGCAAACTAAATTTCATGATATAGATGTCATTAAATTCATAGCATTTCTTACAGCTCACATGTTTGGCCCCAGCTCAGTAAAATTTGGTGGTAAGGACTGATGATCAGTAGGAACAAAAAAGTCATCATTTCCACCTGAAAAAAACATCTTCTCTCTCTTCACTAATGGCAGACAGAAAGTATCCAACCACTACAACATATCACTCACCGCCTTTCTGACATGATATAAACCCTTAGAAAGACAGTGTCTGTTTCTTTTTCATCCCAAAGGTCAGAAATCTGGTGTGTGGACAAAAAGGGAGTTAATATTGACTGCTACAACTGTGAGAGCTGGTAGGCCTGCTCAGAGTACCAGCAGTCTAACATTTGATCTAATGATGCAAAAATGTTTTCCTAAATATCACATTCATTCTAAGATTCCAAATGGAATATTTGACAGTTGTTACCTGAGAACAGAATTTCAACCATCTATAAATTCTGCTTTATTCTTCATCCTTTTTGTCCTTCTTCCCACCCCAGCCCAAGTATATTGGCTCAAGAGGTCCTCCGGCATCTGCTCCCTTTCCTGGATCTTCTCCAATGCCACAGAGATTCTGATTATCATTATGCTTCCAAGTATACTGTCTTTTTTTTCTACACCCTACACAAATGGTATATGACTGTCCTTGGTAGAATACTTCATTCTGTATCAAATGGAAGTTTCAACATCTCCCTTAGTTAGGAGCATCTTAAATCTAATGTGTGCCTTCTGAATTTTCAGTATCGGACTCAAGTCTGGGAAGAACGACATGTGGGCAGACTGTTCTTGTAATTAATTGTTTGCTTTCCCTGGCTGCTCTGCGAATCTGTTCTTTGTCCTGCATATCTGATAATGTCATGACTCTAAGGTTCTTTAAAGCTATATAATGTACCTTAATGCATTTATATTTCAGAGTATTCAGATGGGTTCCAAGCTGTGGTCTTGTTAACAGAAACCAGAGCAGGGTGGAAGCCGCCTTCCTGATAACCACACATTCAAGGCCTCTCATTGTGACTCTTCTCCCTTGCTTTTTCTGTGACCTCTCCCATTCCACTCACAACCCAGCCACAGTTTAATCATCCTTATTACAGTAATGAACATCTTGCATTCTCTAATCTATTGTTTCTAATCTCACAATTTGCACTTGTCTAGAATGCCACATTTATAAACAGAAACGGAGTCCAGCGCCTTCTGCTCCCAAAGCTCAAGCATCCACCATGCCAGTGAATGAGGAATCCTCTTACATTGGAGTTTTAGGGTTTGTGATTAAGGTAACAATAACAAGTGTAAGGTGCTGGCTTTGTATGTGGAGCAAGGGAGTGTTAAACTTTAAGTACACAAACAGCAACTTTAGCTGTAGTCACTGTTATTTTTGCCCTTTTGAAATGCTTGGTTTAAAATCAAACAGCAATAGGCTCACTGTAGTAGAATCACAGCTAGCAAAAAGTACCACACAGACTGGCTGAAATGTTAGACATCTGAGGCACCTAAGAGAATTTAGTCCTTCTATCACCATCTCTTGCCAGCATGATTCCCAACAACAGGACTACTAAAGCCCTAAGAACATAGTGGATCAGAACTTCATCGGGTCTAGTCACCTGCCAGTGATGTAGATACTTTGAGAAAAGAGAAGAGGCACCTGGTGATACTTACTCAGCTTCCCAGCACTTGAGGCTTACAAGTTTCTCAGATCTCAAGCAAAATTCATTCTATAGGTGCAGTGAGTCAGATTCATCCAAATACACATGTTGTGTAGTTAGTCTAGGCATGTTCAATTAAGTCTTTTGAGACCTGGATGTATTAGTTTTCCTGTATGTGCGCTGGTGTCCCTTGAAAAGTTTACAAGCTAAATACTGCAGGTTTGCTGCCTATGAATCTCAGTCCACCTGGCAAATGCACCAATATTTCTTTCTAGGCATCTGGTACAGATAACAAATGAGAGAAACAGAAAAAATCTCTGCTTGAGGAAAGAACAAAGGTGCTAATGAACAGCCATGTTCACTCCTGTCAAAGCAGGGCTGCCAAAAGCTCACTCCATCAAGTGTATCAAGGCTCTGTAGGCAGCTGTTCAGTCTACAGATGTCACTGCAGCTACCTGGTCATCAGCCATTACCAGAGGTGTGCCATGAACTAGGGCTGTCTTAAGCCATGGCAATGTGTGCATCTGAGGTTAAGGAGATCAAACAACTATGACAGCAGTCATCTTGCCACCTTCTGCACGATCTAATCCAAAGTGATAAGATCAAATTTTAACCACTAATTTGCAGAATCATCCACACTCCCTGAAAGGTCCTCATTGTTGGCTTCTTCCAGCTTAAGCAGATGAGGACAGCAAGAAAGGGAAAGATACATTACAAACATGCCGAACAGACGAAGTATGTAGAAACAGTGATTTTCATTGAAGACTTATAGTGTAACTTCATGGAAATGAGAAACGTCAAAATAAAACTAGCGGGCTATAAAAGGTAGTTGGGGGAAAAGTAAGACAACGAAGAACAGAATCATGCAGGGCAGGTGAAAATGAACAGATGATGGGGTGGAAGAGGAAGGGGTAAGCAAGTGATCTTTTGTCAGCAAAAGCAGACAAGATAGAACTAGAGAATATCATAGGATCATCAGAATGACAGCTGGATGCCCTTATCACTCATAACTATAACAGCTTTTAAAAGGGTGAAAAAAACCCTAACTGAATAACTATTCCTCTTTTTTTAAAAGCATCTGACATTCGTATTCAGAGGTTTCATAATAACCTCTGGCAAATAAGTGCTAATGAGTTCAGGTTTTATGTCTGCACTTCAGAGTGAAAAAAGGGTCAGAAATGAGTTGTATTTTTCCTCTTCTCATTTAAAAGAAGTGATACTTTGACTTGTAAGGAGCCAAGTGCAGTTCACGTGCTTAGTTTCCTCTGTGCCGCACATAAAAACAGGAAAAGCCAGTCTTTTGGCTGTGCTTCTTTTTATTGTTGGTTGTTTGACATGTTTTTCTATTACAATTCACAGCAGGGAGCGTTTATCTCCGTTATGAAAACCAGTTGGCCCATTGTTAGGAAAGAAAGCTGCACTTCCCCAATAGGAAGTCAAGTGTCTCTACAGTGTCGTAGAAAGGCATTCTGCAGCTGAAGTCAACATATGTCGGTGCTGGGAGACTATGTGCACGCAGCAATAGGGCTCCTGTCTTTGATTAGAACAGGCAAGTTTCCCCTTGCACACGTCGGGAAATGGTGGTGTGCACAGCGGGCAACAGCAAATCCAGTAGTAGTCCCACTTCCCGCCCATTAGAGAAGCGGGGAGGTTTTGAAAACAGTGCTTTTTGTGCAACATTAGGTAGCAGAAGCTGTGAGGTTTCTTTCTTTTCCTGATATTCATTATTTTGAAGGAGGTTGTTAGCCACTTTCTGAGGAATGTTGGCTCTATTGACTTAAAAAATTCAAATATTGTACCTTAAGGGTTTTTTCTACTTCCTCTTTTCTTCCAAAACAGTAAGGAATATAATATTCCTTTGTGGTTTATTCTTTTTTTAGCAGTCCTAACACTGAGAGCTCACTTTGCCATTTTTTTTCCCCAAAGGTAAATTCCTTAAACATTCATATCTGATAGTGCCCAACCTGTGGCGATCAGCACTTCTTAGAATTTACCTTCCTGTTCAGCAAATACAGTGTTTAGCTCAAAGGCATAAGTGTGACGATTCAAAATTAAGCCATGGGCTGCTTTGCTTCTACTAGTCAGTCTTCTGTCCAGTGCCTGGGTGACATTACATCTTTGAGAAGACCTATTAGATACATTTAATCCAGATTGAATGAATGTGATTTCATCTGTCTAGATCAAATAATAAAACATATTTTAAATATAAACAAAATCATCAAGGATAGAAAGCTCAGTCTGTGTGATATGTCAAAATGGGCTTCAGTCAGAATTTAGTATCTACACTTTTCGGCAAAATTCAGCTCTGAAGTCAAACTCTGTTTGCTTAATGCTGTTGGTAAAATCTGAATCAAGAACAGGGAAAGTCAGACCTTCATCTTGATGTATATTGTGTGACTTGGTCATATATCCAGTAATGTTTAAAATACATAATTTAATTATTTTAGTTTCTTTTTAAGTCATTATACACAGTGTATTGGATAGCTATAGTTTGTTTATTTATTGGATTAATCAAATTATTGTGTAATCCTGTATTATTATTAATATTTCTCTTGGATGAGTATTTGTTATTATACATGGGTTACAAGCTAATAACAGCTTTAAGACTGGAAAGCAAAACAAAGACAAAACATCACTGAATTCTCACCTATTAAACTGCTAGTTCAATGCTTCATTTTGTGCACTTGCCTTTTGAGCTCAGTATGACCTTTGTAAACAATATAAAAGTAAGAGATCAGACTCAAAAGTTCATATTCTAGCATCTGCCTTGTGGGCTGTAATTTTTTTAATACGGTCTGATTTCACTGGCTCTTCAATGGGATTGAAGCAATTGTTTTAGTGCAAGGTATTTAACGTGCTGTCACTTGCCTTTTAAATTTGTATTCTTCCTTATTGCTTTTCTTCTTTCATTAAGTCCTTAAAAATTCAGTGCACTAGATTAAATCTGTGGGAAAAATATTTATACTAAGAGATCTCACAAAGATAAAAAGCTCACTGAATATAGCTCTTCAGTTCTGGCTTGTGTAAATACAGGCAAAACATTAGTACAAGAAAAATAATTGGTTCTAATAAAAAATACAAAGTAAACAAATTGCAAATGGTGGAGAATTTTTTAGTTTGTTTCCCTAAGATTTTAGAATTCCATATAGCAAGGTTTATTAACTTCCTCATCAAAACTATTAAAAGTCTAAATTATTTCAGAATTGAATTTATCTGGGTTCTAGTTATTTTTATCTGAAATTATGCAGGACTTTGTCCATGGGTAAATCACCTAATAGTATTAAGATATACAGATACTCAGCATTTCAAATACCCACTCACATATGCTGCATTACACAAAAGTAATTAAAGATCTTGTAACTTTTGACATGATGTACAGTATTTTTAAAGATTTTGTGCCCTGTTAATTGTGCAGTTTCTGCACAGTTTCTTTTTTATAATACTTACGTTGAGATGCAAGTGACTAATATTAGGGACTGAAGTATTCCTGTCAATAATACTCTTGTTTAAAAATAGAATCAAAAAGGACCTAGAAATCTTTGGAATATTTAGATGGTGAAGGCTTAGTTAGGGGCTGTATCAATACAAATCCTATTGTAAGTCTAAAATTTTAAGATCTAGCTGTCTTGATCAAGGAGTATAATCAATACAAGGATTCAGTGCTTTCCAGAAGAAATTAATTCCCTGGCAATAGATAAATTCCGAAAACATTTTGAAAGGCAGATCAAAGTGATTTTGCTGCCTTGCTAGGTTTGCACCCATTAGCTCAGGTTAATTCTAAAGCGCAAATACTTGCCTTTGAAATGGAGTAGACTGTCTCAGGTATAAGATCTCCAAAAAATTGCCCCATAGAGGAATACAGAAGATATTCTTTACCTTTCATTTCAAGTGATATTAGTTTGTATACTAATCATATCATTCTAAGATGTATTTTAGGAAGAACGTATAAATATTTTCATCAAGGCCACTTAATCTGTTTGCTTACTCTCTGATACCTCCTTCTGAGACTTCTTTTTTTCCCAGACATGAAAAAATAAAGGAATGGTTCTCCAGGAATCAGTAGATTCTTCCTTCTCAGAAGCGTCACTTGAAGGGAGCTAAAAGTTCTGCTGGAGTCAACAATAAAATTGTCATGGACTTCAGCAAAGAAGTATTCATACAGGATTGAAGTGGGAACCCCTTTTAAAAAGATATCCAGGATAATGATGAAAAGTTATTACAGATGTTTCACTAGAGCTTGAAAAATAAAGAGGATCCTCTTGAGGATAAGGGTTAATAAAAAGCAAGTTATTGTTGTATTCTGAGGGGCAACTGGGTGAAATTGCACTAACAACCACTGATAACTCTTTTCTCGCTCTCCAATCTGTTAGACACCTTCCCATTTTGAAAATAATAGAAAAAATCTGCTATATATATATATAACAAAACTCAACTATAACAGGCTAACTATAGGTCCCTTGTACAGACCCAGAGTTGATATTCAGCCTTCAGTTTGTGTAACTGTTCACCTACTTACATTTTCATTGTCGGTTTTGCCTGTTATATTAACTGTGCATTGACATTGACTGTCGTAATAGACTCTTTAATAAAGCTTCTCACAAGTAAATCTAGTCCCTCTCATTTTTAATTTGGCTACATCTTCATTGTTACTATTGTTATTTTTTGTAATGCAATATCATCTATAGATCTCATGCAAGATCAGGGGCTCACTGTGCTAGACACTGTATAAATACAAGGGGAGAGACAGTCCCTATCCCTAAAGCACTCCTAGTCTAAATAGACCCAGTAGGAAAGGAAGCAGAAGCATGGAGCGCTGAAGTGATTTCGCCTGAGGTCACACAGCAGTTCATTAGTAGTTGTTGGGAAAGAAGCTGCTCTTTCTGCTGCCTTTTCAAAATCTCTTACATACACCTCTTCATGGTGACTGAATTTTTTTTAAACACAGTTGTAATGTTGCCCTTACTTGGATTTGTGTGTAGAGTGCTGGTGATTTGCTTGCTGTAACGCTGATCCCTGCTCTTGTATATTGTTAACAAGGTGCAAGTGACATTAGTTTTGTCATAAGAACCCAGCTTCATCAAAAGGGAAGCCTTACTTTTGTAAATTGCTGTTTCTTGTAGATAATAATTTTTTGTCACTGACTGTACCTCCTGGCACTGTTTCCAGATAGTGCTGCTGACTGTGCTCCTCCTCCTTCTGTCCTTGCTCTAAACTCACTACATACAGATGTGGCCAGTGGTATTGTTTTGGTCAGGTAGAAGAGCTAATTGGTTTAGGATGTCTTGAGCTGTGATAGACCTGAACACATCTAACTTGCAGTGATAATTGACGGCACGTATGATTGAATTTTGAACCATCTTCAATATCCACTAACATCCCCAGTAAGATTATGCTGATCACAGGTACAATGTCATTCACTGTTTTGCTTGTTTTTATAAAAGAATTCTAGTCAGGAATTAAGGAGAGCATGTTTTTTTACTAGGGTCATGTAGTGTATTGCTATGATATTGCACAGACTGTAGATAATTTTGATGATTTTCAGCTCGTTTACGTGATACTGCAATACAGCTTGCCAGCCTGCTGGGCCTCTGGTGTTATTATTACCTGATAACTGGGGATTCTGTATCAAAGATTTTAAAAACTGGAGCAATCTGACCTAACTTTGACATTAGCCCTGTCCTAACAAGGGATTGAATTGTACGTCTAGCCTGGATGACTGTACGATTCTGTTTTTAGTGGTGACTAAGACACTTAATTCTCACACTTTTTTTATAGCTTTGGCAGAACATCATCTAATTCTGAGGGAGTTTAATGTTACCCATTCTTTCAACACAGCATCTACAAGCAGCTTAACCCACGTTTTCACTTTGCTGTTTTTGTCTATAAAGAATTCCTGAGAGAGAGCTGAAAATCCTCCAGCTTCACTTGCTGGGTAGACGCACAACATTTTTTCTTTGGCAGTTTAGAGTAAGCACTGACACCGCTCACATTTCTGAGTAAAGGTAGGCTTACCACTGCTCCTCACCCTGTCTTTAGGGACTCGAAAACATGTTGCATAGGAGATGCCATACCTATGCAGCAGATTTATATGCCTGACATAGAGGAAAGTGTATGCTGTCTACCAGTTGCAGTCTTCCCCATTTGCTCACTTATAAGATGTTGCTTCCCATGCAAGCAGGAAGTTTTCTGATTAAAATCTTCAGAACATTTTCTTCAGAAACACTTCTGTCACTGCCAGGTAGTCCTGTAGTCTTTTTTTCCCCTCTCTCATTCTTTATTATCAAGAAAGTCTGCATGAAAAGGAGACCCTTTTATCTATCTGAAGAGTTCATCTTACTCTGGTGAATGTTCCCCACCTGAAGCCCTTGTGTCGCAACAGCCATTTCTGAAAGCTCACACGGAGGATTATGGCTTCAGGTGTGCTATGAACAGTGGGAGCAGATGGAATCCCAGGAAAGAAAGATACCATCCTCATGCAAATCCACCCCACCCCCAAAAAAAGAAAAATAAAATATATTCAACTCAAACACTCCTTTAGTGAAACCTTATGATCAGGAAGTCAAAGGCACAAAAGTCAGAAGTTTCAGCAGTAGTGTTTCCACAGCAGCTCTGAACTTGGCTTTCTTGTTGCATTTTTCAGTACACTTTTAGCTTTTGTCTCTATGTATGAATAAAATAACTGAAGCTGCCCTACTGTGATACTATTTTACTGCACTGTATTTTCGATACATAAAACCCCCTAAAAATTTTAGTCACCTGGAATGTATTGCAAAAGGCAAGCTAAATCAGGTAAAGGAAACTTCACTAATGAATACATTGTAATGTGTGGACTTTCTCCATCCTCTGCTGTATATAGAGTGGTAGGTTATATCTGAATAAATTTTCCCTCATTCTGAAAACTCAAGCGATCCTATTACAATGCATTTGCATAGAGGTTTAAATTGAGGTATCTAACATACGACATTTCCTAACCTTTCTTGATTGATGCTACCACCCTAATATTATTTTTTTAAAAAAAATATAATAATTTCTATTTCTGGAATGTGTTTGTTGTTATTCAATACACGAAAACAATACCATAACAGTAATGACACAATGGCATCTTATCCTTGATTTAAGACTTTAGCTGTAAAACCGTTATGTAGGCCAACACCAGAAGAGGTCCAGACACATACCATATAACCAGCTTTTCTACCAGCTTTTTCCACTCCACTTCCCCAGCTTCTGTTCCTGGATTTTCTTTGTGTCTTCCCCACTGCTGGTTCCTCATTCCAGTCTATCCTGTCTGCCTCAGACTCCGTCTAGTTTAATTTGTCAGATGGCTCTAGCCCCTCCTTCCTAATCCTACATCTCTGTGACTTCACAGTCCCCTGACAGAGATATGTCTGTATTTCCCAGGGGCATAAATATAACAAAAAAAAATTAACAAACAAATAAAATCCCCTAACATCTACCGAGTCTGTGTGCGCAGGAAATTGGTAGGTTTCATATAGCCCAAATCAAAGGTGGATAAACATTTATTGTTGAATACATCATGGTCTTTTCTTTTTCCTGGCTTACCAGGCTCCATGGTATTGGAAAACAGGGAACTTTATGCAGAGATCTGTTATTTAGAGATCTGTCTCAGAATTGGGTAATATAAGTGTGATTGATTCTTTTGTTTTGAGGAACTGCTGAGATGAGCCTTAGATTGATGTGTTTAGAGGTGGCACATGAAGTACCAGAAAACAGTGTTAAATCTGAAAAGATCTGAGAACAAAATTATGCCCCCCTACCCCCCCAGATAAAGAAAAATACAAAAAAAGATTTAAAACTGACACTAGCCTAATATGCACGGGGTTGTTGCTTGCTGCTGACATGTGAATGAGAAGAAGAAAAACTATTTCCATCTGCTGGGCAACATGCTAATGCTATGAGGAGAAAAAGTATTTGGGCACATCTAAAAGATTCATGGGGTTTAGTAAATTGCAAGTGTGAATTCCTAAGCCTGAGTCTATGCCCACAGACCATGAATTTCTCTGTGCTGTTGTTCCCCTGGCACCCGTTATCTAAAACATCCACTCGCTGCCAGGAAGCTACTTAGTGTCTGCACCACTGGCACCTGTGAAGGGAGATTAGCAGCCAGATGTGAGGGATTCCTGCAGAGAAGACCTGGGAACAGGCTTTGGCAAGCGGCACTGGGAGGTGGTCGAGGCCAGCCAGTGTGAGCAGGGCAGGGAGCAGGGGCTGCACACGTGCGGTGAGGAGCGTGCTCCCATGGGAGCTGGGACCCGGCGGAGCGGTGCTGTGCCTCACGTGGGTCGTTTGCTAAAGAGCTGTCTGCAGGTGTGCTGAGCGTGCGGTGATGCTGTCACTGGCAGTGATTCAAGCTCACCTGACCGTAGGTCTTCTGGAGGATTTAGAGAAGGAAAAGGGGGAAAAACCAGCTTTTCATGAAGACACACAGGCTCTCCCCCCTGTGTACCGCCTAGGAAAACTGTTGGTATCGTGCCTATGATTTGGGGGCTGTTTGGAACCTTCCTGAGGCAAAATTACTGACTTTGAAGGGACTTTTGTGTAAGCAGGAATGGTGGTGCAGAACAAGGCTCTTACTCAGCTACCCAGGAGGCTTCCACGGTGGGTGGTAAGCCATTGGGAGTTGCCAGATGGCTGCCGAGCTTGTGATTAAGGTGTTGGGACACCCGAAGGAGCATGTTTGAAAATATATCTTGGACCACACATCATTCTGAATACGGCATTAATTTTCTGTTTTGTGAGGAGTCAGATTTATTAACAATTTGTATACTCAAAGCTTTGTGTGGTGGGCAACACACCCTGCTCTCATTATTGTTAATGGCAATAGGAAATATGCACATAACCCCCTGTGTACTGCCTAAGCAATTTGCCTTTAACAGTATGTTTCTAGAAAACAAAATTAAATCATATATGTAAGAAAAGAAAATGCTTACATCTTGACTTTATTTCACCTTAAACCTCAGCGTTTAAAAAAATGTTAAACTGCTTGGTATTAATCAAATCAAGCTGGTTAAATCTGCCTTTTAGATATCTGAAATGTAACTCTGTTTTATAGTTTGAAATATTGTTTTTTAGGAAGATAAAGTTTTGAGAACCTTTGACTGATCTGTAGTGAAATATGTTACTGCAATTTCATTTGCCTGAACAAATATTTTTAGAACATTAACAGAAATGTATGGCATAAATTTCAAAGCCTATCGTATAATTTCATGTACAAATATTTATATACATGGTCCCAGGGAAGTTAAAAATGTAATGTTTTTATAGAAAATATACAATACAGCATATAGTCTCCATAAAGTATATAGTATCTAAAATGGGGAAAGAGAGAAGTTTCTTTCAGTATCTCCAAGAAAACAGCTTTCAGTTAAAATGCAGCTGATAAATGTTAGTAAACAGAAATTTTATTTTGTAGTACTGATAAACCAAGAAAACCAGATATAAGACTAAGAAAATGTTTTTGACGGAGATTAGATAGCATCACAGTGACTGCAACTGTAGGAACTCGGGGTGTTACAGAGGTGTTACAGGGGATAACCTTTGCCTTTAGTCACTAAATCTTGTCCCACGCATCATCCACTCAAACCTATTGCTTTTCACAGTGAACAGTCCTAGGCAGCCACTCGCTGTGTGTTTGAGGTTTGAAATGCAAGTTAAACCCAACTCTGAGTCTTTGATTCAAGCCTTCCGCCATATCCTGCTGATGTTAAAACCTAAACCTGAGTTTAACTCCCTCTGACCCTCAACTAGAAACTCGCCAGCAGCCTTGAGTTCAGCACAAGGAGATGAGTCCTACTTTCCAGTTATGTGTAATGTAGATAATACCTACATAAGTTAGCTTACAGACAATCAATTCATGTACCCTCATTCTCAAATCAGTGCAGGCTGTTCTCACTGCTTATTTTCCCTCCTTCCCTGCCAGATGCAGTTACCAGACAACACTTCATTCTCAAACCTGCTGAGCTTACCTGCTTTTTCATAAACTGTCAAGTGCCTGTTGTAACATACAGTCACAGAGCTGGAGCAGTAACTCAGCCTGAGGCTGTGCCAGCTGCTGACAGGGCCCTCCTCTGCCGATCACTGTGTGATGCTGTTCTGTCCTGAATGTTCAGACAGCTACATCAGCTCAAGAGCAGTCTGACAAAACCTGTGAACTGTTTCTGCCCGGTCAGTGCAGTGAATTGACTTAATAAGACTGAGGAGAGAGGCAACTGCCTTTCTTAAAGGAAAAAACAGTTTAGTTTTGGTGAAGTATTAACATAACTCTGGTGCATAATTAGTAGAAGGCAGGATGAGCAGGACCATGGCTATACGCAAAAAGAGTAAGAATGATGTGTTAACAAAGTCAAGCATAAAAATTTTATGTTCTTCCATCTCACAACCCAGTTAGGTTGTACTGGTATAGTGTCACAGAGCAGCAAGATCTGGCAGCTCCCTAATGGAGGGCAAGCTGGGATCCATGGGTGACTGGTGTAAGCAGTGCCCTCACCAACAGGGTGTAGACCCTTGGGGTCCAAAGAGTGGGCAGATCTGAGGGCTAATGATGGGTCCACTGACAGCCATAGGCAAGGAGCCAGGTCCAGGACCCAAATGAAATAGGGTCAGAGACAGGACTGGGGACAAGGCTACAACGTGAGTCCGAGGTCCATCCAGGAGACAGGACCAGAGACAAATGCACCTACATCATAGCTCTGGCAGAGCCTGGGCTGAAATGGGGCTCCAGAGCCCTTGGGCAGGTGAGGGCAGGCCTAGGTGAGGCCAGTCAGGGCTACTCAGGTTCTTCAGGCCCTGAAACAGTGTTGGCCTTCATAACGTGATGCTGATTGGGGCTAGTCAGTCAGTTCAGAGGCTTTTTCTATGTGCTAGCAGTCTTTCTATTTAATTACCCAGTCTGGGAATGCACATTGGACACAAAAAACCTTTGTCACCAAAGCTGGCAGGTGGTCCCTAAGTGCTAGGACAGTGCGTACGTCTTGACCACTTGGGCCAGTCTGCATCTGAGCTACTGCAAACTGCCACCGCCTCCTTCCCCTCTCCATTCCCTGCCATCCACTGCTGTCATTTGCCCTGCAAAGGTGATTTTGCTCATGGAACCTGTCCAAATTTTTCTCCCCTTCAGGGTTAGTTTTCTGATAAACCAGTGGCCTGACCTGAGTCAGTGTGCCGCTGTGAAGTCCCGGGTACAAATACACAGTGAGAACTGCTGACCTCCTCTCAGGAGGCACGGTCAAAGCTTGGCCTAAGCTGATCGTGAAACACCCATCTTAATTTTGGTTTGTATTTTTAGTATCCATTAAAAACCTGTTCAAAGCTCCCTTGAGGTTGCAAGAGAAAGGCTACTTTAATGTATTCTGTGACATGTGATGGTCTTTGGGTATGGTCCTGTGTTGTGTTATTTACCAAGCAGCTGTGATTCCCTTTTTACAAATTGATTCCTACTGTGTGACCAGGTCAAATGCTGTCATCCATTACAGTAGGAGCTGTTGCAGTTTTAATTCTGATGCTGATATTTCTTTAACCTTTGTATGTGTTTTTTGATCATTAATCTAAGCAACTGTTGGATTTTTTTTACAGGACTTACTGTAAATGTAAAAGCGTACAGCAAAGTTAGTGTTCCTGTTAGGAATTTGAAAGGAGATAACCAAGGATTATCCAGGACAAACAGCTCCTGGTACTCCATAGATACCAGGAAATATTCATATTCACCTGAAATCTACAGCCTTTAAGGTGGGGGGAACCTACTTCTAATTTCTCACAGGACTGCTCAAGGGTAACACTAGGTTATTCCTAATTATTTCAAGATTTCAGATTGTGATTACTGTTGAGTTTCTTTTAAATCAGAAGTGAAGAGGCAAATCTGAATATACCTCATACTAATGAGTTCAGGACTGTGACGTTAGGCAAAAAGAAATAACCCTAAACACTTTGAGGACCATTAACTTTAATGTTTGCCTGGTGACGAAAGAATAGTCCAGGACGCGTGTCTGGGCTTCACGGTGTATTTTTTTTTTCAGTAGTGTGATGACTTCCTTTTGGTTTAATAAAAAGTTTAAAATTAGTAAGTGCTGCTATAATGCACACTTAAATCTTGTATGGAAAACATCTCTGCTTGCTTCCCATCTCAGTTTTTCAATGGCAAATGTTAGGGGACAGAGCAAAGCCTGCATTAAATGAGCATTGCTGATTTTTTTAGTGTATTTATGCTTCTTACACAGTCTGTCAGATTAGTTGCTGGTTTGTTTATTTTCCCCCCATATAAGATATCAAGGTAATAGGTTTTGCTTCATAAACCCAGGATTATCCCAAATAATGTTCATGATGCAGTCTGATTTTGTTTCTGAAGTCAGATATCTACACCTTTTTACATTTATGTTATTTTTTTTAGTATGCTGTAGAAACTTGGCTTCTCACGGATATATCTGATTTTTCTGTCCCTCATTTAAAAATCCTGCATTTGAGCATACTCTTCTATGAAAGGGTTAATTTCACGTCTGCTAATATTATATGACTCTATTAGTTATTAATGCAGTCAACTCATAAACACAGTTTAGGGGGTATTGGCCTTGGAAGAACTTTCCAGGAGACCAATATATCAAATCAGTTCTGAAGTTTCTTGACCTCAGGATAGAAATACAGGTTTATAATTTACTTAACACTTACATGACCCAGAGAACAAAGGATTGCCAAGTCAGTCAAAAATAAATTACTCTTGAACTTAAATTAGTCATTTTCATGCCATTAAAACTATAGCTAAATCACTGTTGAGATTATTCTGAGCTTATAAATCAGGTTTGTATTTTTCCATATTTATGCTCACAGCCTAGAACTATACATATACTTTAATGTGTGTTTAATTATTCTCAGAAAGTTAAAAAAGAGCTTAATTCATGGAAGTGTATTAAGTGTGTTTATTTCTACCCATGTATGTGTATCTCCAAAATGTCCAGTTTTCTTGTGACTAAAATGAATATATGTAATATAGATCAGCAAGTTACAGCTGATAAAGTGGAGCAGTAAGAATCCTGTAGGATGATGCCAGCTGCCTATTACTTCTCGAAAGATTCTGCAGTCCTTACGTGGGTACAGGATCAGCTCTGTGTTTGGCAGCTGAGGCACGACGGAGCAGCATGTGTTGCTGACATCATACATTGTTAACAACATTTGTCTCACTTTACAGACATGCAAATGTAGAGGATAAATAATTGAAGAACATTCCCTCAGCACCATTGTTTTGTTGCATACTTAAGGTACCATTTTGCAAACCTTAATTTAACCTTAACCTTGAACTTGATACCTGCCTGCAGCCCGTGTGGTTCAGTGAAATAACTCCTGTACAGCATTACTTAGATGTGGGTTTACAGAATCAAACCCTTCATTAATTCTGATCAGATCTTAGCCTTTGCAGGTATTTCTCATAAGTCATTTGGGAAGTTAGCTAGTTCCTCCTTCTCTAGGCACTTCCATTAAAAAGCTATTTTTGAAGGTGTAGGAGAGGTGTGTAGGTGCATAAACACTTTCAGTTTTTAATGCTATGGCTGCTGGGAATGAAAAACTGCAGTTCCCAAATGCAACCTGAGATATTTGAAAAACAATATGCAGAAATACTATATTTTTTTAAACCTCCTGTGCATTTTTAGTACCTCAGCAATGCAAAAAGACTTCTCAAGAGTCTCTATAGTCTGTAATAGGTGTGTCCCCTGGATGCTTCATATAGAAACATGAGTTGGTGGGAGTTGCTTTGGACAGAAATAAGTCTTCATTGCAGCTTTCTGAAAACTTCCATTTCTGAAAACTTCCCTCATGTCAGGCAGACATTAATTCCTTCAGAGTCTCTAAGCCAGAAGGAAACATCTCAGCACTGTGTTCATAAGCTCAATGTTTGAAAGCATTTGATTTTTTTAGACCATCTCTGATCTTGATATAACATAGACTGGAGTTGCACTCTGGTCAGACGGGAATAGAGTCTTCAACAGGATGCTGCAGTCTTAATTTAAAGACTGTCACAGACAACTTATTACATAATTTAGATTAATGGTTAATTTGCATTTGCTTAATAGAAACTGGATTTGGTGATGCTGGTATGACTCTGTATGATACACATTTGACTTTGTATGTCCACCAGAGCTCAGCTGAAAATTGGTGGGGTTTTTTTTCCCATTGCAGCTTCTGATCCAAATATTTGAAGAAAAAAAAAAAATCCTCTTTGGTTTGAATGAAAATTAACATTCTTTCAATTTTTTCACAAAATTAAAAATGTGGTTCCTGATGGATTAAATTGGAGGATTTTGACTATTTTGGGTGTGCTGATTTGTTAAATAAAAATCATCTTTCACAGTTCTGTGAATGGTTTCCCTGCTACATCCCAGTTCCTTACATTCTGAATTTGCAAATAATTTGTGCTTACTCATGTTATTTTATAAAATTCATGGTGTATTGAAAATATGTAATTAAATTCTAATAAATGTCCTGAGCAGAATATTGCTCATTATGTCATAAATGGTTTTTAGCATAAGAATGCATAGAAGCTACTAGCAGATGTATCATAGATGTATCCTAATGTACAAATGGGTATGGATGCTGGTTTTGAAGAGCTGTTTTCTTATTTTCCATTAATCTTTGAAAATGCTAGAAGTTAGTTCTTTATTCTGTCCTTAGCATTCTGCTGTAGTCAGTACAAGTTAAGGGGCCTGAGGACTGTCTGGTGTTGAGGTATATGTGGCCAGGTTTGGTACCCAGGGGTGGAGTGGACTGTGTTGTGCTGTGGATCAAACCTGAATGTTTCATCCAATGCTCTGGAAAGACAAGCACTCTCTCAGTGACAGAGAAAGAGCTGCTTTAAAGACCCTGTGCTTGAAACTGTTCATCTCCTTGACCAAAAATTGCCACATAAAAAAAAAAAAAAAAAAAAAAGACTGGATCTGTTCCTGTGAAGAAAGGTATTTTGCTTCAGATAAGTTATAGTATCAGGTTAAGTTCATTATAACTTGTGACACTACATAATTCAGGGAAATTATCAGCTATCACTAAGACTCAACTGGTTCACCAGGTTGTTAGATGCATGTGATTGTTCTACTGAGAACAAAATTAAAGAAATTTTGAGGTAGTATAAAATGGCTTTATTTCCCCTATAATTCTCACAGCATGAGGCTTGAAAATTTGAGAAAGATTGAAGTGATGATAATATGAATTTTGAGATGGGGAGAGAAGCTTAAAACTTGAGATTAGTGGGGCTTCATGGTTGAGAAGGCTGGTGATAGGAGAGATGAACTGTTGTTTTGTTAAACGTGAACAAAGTAGATTGTGTTCAAAAAATGTTCCCGTCTGATTCCTGGTTTGTCAGCCTCTGCTTCATGTCCTGTGTAGTTAAGTATCTTTGATTTATGGAGTGTTGTGTAAACATTTGTTGATTTCTATCTGTTCTGGTTTACACTTCTGCCCTGAGGTTTGCTTTGAATTTCAGGTTTGGGCAAACTGAAATTATGAAAGTAAATTCACTTTAAATTGCAGTGTTTCAAGTGGTTTTGCTTCAAATCCATGCCAAACCTCAGATTTTGCATAATTTCTTTTTGCATAATTTCCAAGCTAAAAGATAAAATGTGTCAGGCTCCTTTGGAATAGAGTTGAATTTCATAGGTGTATGACTTTTTAGAAAACTAAGCCTGTAAGTCATTATCAAACCAGTTCAATGTTGTGAGAATTTGTTGGAGGATGGGAGGATACTGGGAAACCTTTGTATAGCAGAAGTATATTGGAATAGAAGAAACATGTCCTTATTTCAGCTTCAAATGGACAGATGGTCATGGCATTTCATATTTTTGAGCACTGAAATTTAGGACTTGAGTATATGAATACTTCAGCTGCTGCCTGTCTCTGCAGTAAGTTGCTTCAGATGCAGAATAAAGCCAGTTGCTCAAGGGCAAGATAAAGCTAACTTGAGGCAACAAATATATGGCTGTTCCTTCATAAAAAAATAAATTCTACTTCAATGGGAGTTTTGATAGCATTGTTCACAGTTTTCATTCAATTCTTACACAGAACTTCCAAGAGGAGTTCTCAGATTGTTGTCAGAGGACAGTCAGTGGAAATATGTTTAAAGAAATAAAGATCCCTTTGGTTTTGTTTGGGTAGGGTTTGGGGTTTTTTTTTGTTTTAACATATTTCTCTATTTAGATCTTAAAAACAGCCTTCAGCATTGCTGACATAATTAATTGCTTGTATTAAGTGTTCTAATTACAGCAATTCAGGTTAGCCACCTAAATGGGTGCATAATTATTTAGAAACATTTTTGATGTACTGGTGTACTGCAGTACTGGTATCCTCAAAGCCCAATGGGAAAAAAAACAAACCAAACCCACAAAAAAATCAAAATTCAAAAGGCTGAGACTTTGAAGCACTGATGCTAATAGCTGTTATCCCGTTTATTGGATCAACTCATATGTACTCAATACTGTATGGATATCTATTGCTTCTATCAGATCTTGATTTGCTAATAACTTTCAGTGGACACATAGCTGATGATCTTCCAAATGGAAAAAAAAAAAAAATCTTTACATTTGAATTTCTTCATGAGAAAACTTTGTGGATGGGAGGGAGTTTTATTAATTTGATATTGTCACAGAAGGAGTTAAAACAAAATTAAGTTGATGCAGACAAAGTTCAGAGTTCAGAACACATTTAGTGGAAAATTGTCACAGTTAAGTCTGTTCCAACATTTGAACTGGATCGGCCCAGCATGGTCTGCTGTTTCATAGGATTCATAGCATGGATGTGCAATTAACAGTATCCTGTAAACTGGTTTACATCTTCTCTAAGGCATGTGGTCTTCATTCTGCACCAGATGATGCAGTGTAGAGTATGTGTCTTCAGGGCAGAGTCCCAGTTACTGGGAGAGGAAAGGGCATAAACCAGATAAAATGCATTAATTTTATAAGATAAAATATTTCCTTTTTGGAAGCAAATGTGTGTTAAAATGGGACAAAGTGAAACATATTATCATTTTCGTCTCAAATGTTTTCAGAATCTTTTGTTCATAATTACTCTTAAAATATTTTTCCTGTAAGTTAGGATGGAAACAAAGGCAGGAAAATCAGAATTCCCTAGAGCACGGAGACACAGATTTCCTCACTTTCAAAAAAAAATAGTTTTTCCTGTTCTTTAATAGTAAGCCACAAGCAGTTGGTATATGAACACTTGCCCTCTGTTCATCCACTGGCTGAGCTGAAGATCTGCCAGGAAAAAAAATGCCAAGAGATAGCATCTTTTTCCTGAAGGTAAAGAAAAAATGCACCATTTTTTTTGAACAGAAGGTAGTTTCTCAACGAGAAAATGACGTGTCTTGAAATTAGTAGCTCAGCAAAACTTCTGGTTTCAGTGATAGTTTTGCACAAGCAATGCTTGCAACTTTCAGCAAGATATTTATTTTTGTAATGAACTATTGATAAGCACTGCATATTTTCAGTATTAGTCAAGTGAAACCTTTTAAGATTTTTATGCGTGTTTGTTTATACATGAAATACAGAGCAGAAAAATAGTGTCTGTGGATACACAAAGTTCCCTGTGAGGTTCTGTGAGTACGGTCACTGTGGTCTGCAAAATATTTAGGGACACTAAAATTTTAGAAAAAGAAAGATTATGATCTTTTCCTGGTTTTGAAATACTCATTCCTTTAATGGCAAAGTGATATTCTCGTGGCTTGTGGGTTTGTAGAAACTGGTGTTGGAGCTCAAGAGTGAGCTGTGACTTGGTAATGGGAGTTCACAAGGCCATTGTGAGAATATATGTGGTTTTGACAAGACCTCTGAAAGGCAAATTTGAAAGTGATCAGGCAGTAAGTCAGTTTTACAGCCAGCTTTCAAGAATCTTTTCTGCTTGTATCATCTGGTTATTGTATACTAAAAAATGCAAGACATTAAGGTGATTTTATTTTAAAATGGCAAGTTTCAGTGAGTCACACTGTCATACTCACGCACTCACAAATACAAAGATGTGTGTACTCAAGCAGGCTCCCCACCATGCCTGTATCCCAGCTGCACAGATCCAGGTGGGCTGCCCAGGATTTCTTGCAATTGCGTGGAGGACCAGGTAATGCCCTACTGGGTCTATGGTGTCTGCTGGGATCTCCTCAGGATGGCAACCAGGTGCCACTGAACCTTTTTGGTTTGGGGAGCTGACAGTGATGAGGATTTTTTACATCTCTGTGCTCTCCCACATCTGGGAATCATTAGAATTTCTTCTCTGTACTTTGTCTCCTTATTATGGTGTCTTAAGACTCCAGCCTTGTTCCGTGTTTTCCCACCATCACCTCTTAGTGGCTGGAGTCCTTTTCCAGTCTAGGCAGAGGCAGTACCTGACTATACCTGTTCCTTTGTTTTCCTGAATTGGGTATCTTCAAAAGCTGCTCATAAATGTGCTGTGATGTTGATGGTCTAGTTCCCACAAGCACTTGCCATCCTCACAGGGCTTTCTGTGCTGTTTTTCCTTTTCTGATGCTTCCACACAAAGACTTTTCCGTTCATTCTCCATTCCTGCCAGTTTGAGCATTCTATTATGAAACTCTAAAATTACTGATAGCATGAATTAAACCACAGGCAGAAAAATAACGATAAAAATGGTTTAGGATTTCAGTTTTTCCTTGTAATTGCTCAGAGAGCAGTGTTCTCTCTTCCCTGCACCAGTTCCTGGTCTCCCTGCCAGGCCAGAGGCAGTGCATCTGGCACTGCTGAAGGTTCCTGGGAGAAAGACAGTGCTGGAAAAGGCTAAAATTGCTGCAACTCCAGTTGGAGTGAGAAGCCTAGAAGCTGAATACTGACAAATTTAAACAAAAAATAAGGCACTTTTTTAAGTATATAAAGGTCTTTATATCAAGGCCAGATGCCTTTCTGGAAAGTTACTTTAGTCCTACACAAGGTTTTTGGCTCAAGGCAAGGGCAGCTGTGTGAAATGCAATCCCCTGCACTGTTGAGCAGGTCACATTCATGATCTAATGGTCCTGTTTGGCTTCAGATGCTGTGGATGACTTGCATTGCTGAGCATCTGGCGAACGGGGAGCTAAATCCCAAACAGATTGCTCAGGTGCTCAGGAGAGGAGGAGCAGAAGTTGTGAAGGTGGAGGGGGAGAATGCTTTGGAAAACAGCCTCTGCTTAGAGGGCAGTGACATGGATGTTTGTCCCAAGCCTGCAGATCAGTCTCTCTAGTTCCTTATCATCATTAAAGGAGAAACATATTGTCACTACTCTTTTTTTCTCTTCAGTCATTCTAGAAATGAAATACATGTTCATTTGGAACCGCCAATTGTCGTAAAATCCTCAGTGAAGTAAGCCTCATGACACCTCCGTGACTTAGTTTTTACACGTACTTTACAGACACATGCACTGAGCACAGCCAGGTAATAAGAGGACTCGTACGAGATCACCCAGAGAGACAGAGGCCAGTTCAATCAATCAATTCAAGAACCCAGGACTTGTGTTTCCATAGCCCCTGCTGTAACTACTAAATCACAAGAGCTACTAAGGAAAGATCCTGCCAAAAGCCACTGTTTTTTGTTTCTTAAAACCACAAGAATCATTTTGCTCAATTCCACAGGGTCTTTCCCTAGTACTTGGTGCAGATTAATTAATTACTTATTTTTAAAAAGAATTGTAAAGCCTTGGGCAGCCCAAAAGCTATTGAAGTTTTAATTCTCAGAACTATTCCCTGACTTGACTGTTATCCAGTTCCTATTCAGGCAAGATAGGAATTAAGATTAATGACCCCAAACAAACTGGTATTTCAGAGAATCAGTCTTTGCCAGGCATTATATTCTCATGACAGAAAATCATTGAGGCATAAATACAGTGCTCAGTCATTGGTGTATATTAACAACACCACGTTGTTCCCATAAATGCTGAATACAGTGAAGAGGAAAATGAAGTCTTAAAGTTCATTAATTTGTGTTGTGGCATTTTTTAAAGTGAGCAAACCAGAGCCCATGGAATAAGGCTGTACCATTCTAGTTCCCACTGCACCACTGTGAAGGATATTCAGGTTCCAGAAAGGTATCTCCTCTGCTGGGAGGTTGTTTGGGCTTGGTGGTGACTGTCTCTGCAGTGCCTTTTCCTAGCTAGGCATTCAATTCTTTTAACATTTTTTAAAAGGTGAAATGATGAAGACCAAATCTTAAGGAGAGAGAATTGACTAAATACCTTTATCTGCTAGGATTGGTGACTTGTAATACGTGGGGTAAAAACATGCCATTCTCTGCCAACATTTGTCCACCTCCCAAGAAGGTGGCTGTAGCTAGAGTCTGTTTACTAAGCAAATGAGAAATGGCATGAAGACAAGAGCATTTCACCCATCCTGGGACGAGGAGCAGTAGTCATGGTACAGTGCTAATACCTGAAGATATTGTGGCAATTTCTAGAAGCTGTTTGCTCAGAAAAAAAAAAAAAAATCTTTTTGTGTTTGCATTTCTACACTGAAAAGACATCCCTATGACATCATCTTGTTTATTCTGACACTGCAGGAAGAATGGTAAAAATAAAATGGCAGAAAAGAGACCAGGCACTTTTATTTTGCTGCCAACAAAACGTAGAGGAAAGATGTAACTAAAATATCCAATGGTTACTTTAGTTCTCAGAGACAGTTCAGCAGATGAATTGTTGTTCAAGGGCAGTTGGGCTCCCAGACACAAGAGCATTCTGTAGTAAGCTTAATTACTCATTTTAATTATGCATTTTAATTAGCAAGGGACTAACACAGAGCTTTTCTCCCACTTTCTCAATAAACCCACTTTGTAATATTACAGAACAAACTTGTAACTGAAAACTCCAACTGTCTAGGGTTGAGAAAAACAACGCAAAGTTCAAGGGGTTTTCTTCCTCATTAAATCACATTCAGTGAGCAGGTTACATCTACCTCTGATTATTTTCAGGAACTTTCTACTTTTTTTATTCTGTTCATGGGCAACATCAAGAAAACACCCTGCACTGCTTCTTTACCCAGTGGTGTTTCCTCTGCCAATATATTGTCTTGCCAGTTGCTCCCTATAAATGATGTCCTAGTTCTTCCTCTTCTAGCAGTTTCTCCTCAGAGTTGTTCTTTTGTCCCTGCACTGTCTTCCCTGCCTCAATCCCTAGGAGCCCTGCTGCAGGAAATCTGCTTTCTTTCTCATTCCCTCCAGGGAAGGCCAGGTTAGAAAGGCAAGTAGAAGCAGAGGCAATTGCATTCTGCAATGAATTCAGAGCATGTGTGGCGGTGGATGGATGGAGATAGCAAATGCCACAAGATCTTCAGCAAAACAACCAGATGTCAGAATGCAGCCTTTGCCTGGGACTGTACTTGCTGAGGAGGGATTTGCAGAATTTGCAGCATTCCTTCATTAATTGAGGTTGTCAGTAGAGCTTGGTGAAGCCAAATGGGCCTCCAGGCTGCTCTGTTTTGGGAGAAGCCAATCATAATTTATTTATTGTTTTGAGCCAAAAATGGGCTTGAAAAGGTTCAGATAAAGATATGGTTAGAATAGAGATGAGGTGGGTTTAAAGTGGGATTGTGATTCAGAACAAAGGGAAAATTAAAGTTGTGCCAACATTTTCTGAAATGTTCTCTCAGGTTTCAGTGCAAATGACATCTTATAAGATTTCCATTGTGTAAGTGGTGGAAGTTCTCCAGAAGTATCTGTTCTTCAAAAGGTTTTGATAAAATGTTACAAGACCAGAAACCTCTCCAGTTATACTCATGTTGTACTTCTCTGCTTCTTGGTATGAGCTCTGGAATCAGAGTCATTGCCTGGCATTTCCAGGTGTTTGCATGTCAGATTCAGCCTGCAATCTTCTCTTAACTTCAGTGGTTTAAAAGGCTCAAGGCATTTAGTCTGGCTTTGCTCTAACTGAAGGCAATACTAATTTTCATTTATTGGTAGGAAGATATTTTTTTTTCATTTGGACGTTGTATAACTTCCCTCAGTATTTAAAACACATTATATAAGCTTCTTTTCTTTACAGTTCTTGGGATGAGAAACATCTCTGACCACCACTTTTTTCCATTAATAGAAGGTCCACATAGTGCATGTGAATGCATATGGACTAACAGCTGCACCTGTCTGTAATAGAATCTAATGCTATGTCCTTTATGATTTCTGTTTTCCCACCCTTTTTCTCCCCCAACAACTTATTGCTGCATGCTATCCATGTGACGGGATAATTACACAGTTTAGCTACTTTTCAATATAGGTAATAGTCATCCCTGCTAAATATTGCCCTTCAGTACAGGTGGGAATCTGCAGTTTAATGAAAAAATCTCATCTCTGAAAATGAGTAGAACTATGCTACATGCATCTGGAGACAGAAAGTACCCTGTGACGCCACTGTTTCTTGTTTTGTATTGATTCTGGTAATGCTTTCATTGCAAATAAGGCTTGCTTTATATTTTACTTAATAAAATAGACCATTTGAGATAAGTGTACATGAGAAAAGTTAAAGTTATGAGTGAAAATCAAAGTTCTTTCCCAGAAACAGAGCCTGAAAGTGAATACTCTCAACCAAATGTGATGGGAAAACAAAAAGTCAGATGGAAGGCTGTGCTTCTCAAATAACTGCTTTGCATTTCAGTTGCCATCACTAACCTAGGCACTGTTTGTGCTGGCTTAAAACCTAATGTCAAGTGAACAACTCCAGAACAGATGATGCTGTATGTTACTCTGGGCAGGAGTTGCAACATTATCCAATGATCAGTATTAAAATAGTGTGACTTTATATGTGTTTTCCTGCTAAGCAATCAAAATATAACAAATGAATGAAGCTCAGCAGTAATCCAAGAACTGTTAGTGTGTATCCTCAAACCAGTTTTGCAAATTGGGACAGAGAGCTACAATTGACCTTCGTGAAGTGGCCTTTATTTTCCACAGTTCGTGATCAAAGTAGTTATGTTACACTGAATAACTCTTCTAATTCATGACACCTGAATAAACGGCAGGAAAACCAGCCCGGAATGCACGTTCCACTATCTGCAGCCATCCTGCAGTACAGCCTGAGTAACGTCCTGCCCCTTGTCTCTACACTGCACTGAACTCTAATGATTAAAAAAGTGCATCGCACTGATAACAGGCTTGTTTGGAGACTTGAGCTGAGCTGCAGCATGGCCTGGAATAGTTCTACTTTTGCCTGGGTTTAGGGTCTGTTTCCATGCATGTTTTTCACTTAAAATATTCCTTGGCTGTTCCAATGCACATTAAGCTGAAAGCTATCAGACTCCATACAAAAGAAGAAGAAAAAGAGTAGGTCTGAATTGGCCAACACAAGCTTTTAACAAACATAGAGTGGTATATAAAAATAAAATTAAAACTATCCCTGTGGATAGTTTCCAGAGTTGCTTTGGATTTGATCATTTCTCTTTCCTCCTCTGGTTGAATTGTTTTCAACTGAAAATGTTTGGCTTCTTTGGCTTAGGCTACCGCCTTCCTGCACTCAAAAAAAAAAAAAAAAAAAAAAAAAAAAAATTGTTAAATGCATCCAAGGGGTTTAAGCTAAAAGTAGTGACTTTTCACAGTGCTCTCTGAGCCATGAGCAGAGGACCAAACGTGGGGTTGCAGAGACCCCTTGGCAGGCAGCCTCCCGCCAGGCTCTGCAGCCATACAGGCATATTCCAGACCTGGAGGGGAAGGTCGAGTCAGCCAGCAAAGCGGGGCCCCTTTCCCCCTCCCCCTCTAAAATAGTTGCCAGAGTTGTTCAACATCAGGTCGGGGTGGGGACTGCTTGTTAAGGTAGATGTTCCCAGTTCCCAGCCCTCCACCCGCTCCTCCTTTTCCCTGCCCTACCATGGTGCTATGACAGCCCAGGAGTCCATAAACCAAACTAGGACTCATTGTAATTAAGGAAAGGTTTGACTGCTTTTAAAAATGAGCATTCTGCTGAGCAGTCACTTAACAGCAAGGCAGGGGACACATGCTGTTTCACAAATAGGTCCAAGGCTTGGGTCCTACTGGAAGACATAGTTATAGATGATGTCAGTATTGTTTATGGATCCAACTGTATGTTATCGCAGTAGACATTTCATGGTATCCATTATAGTTATAGATGTTACAAGCTTCCATTATTAATTTTTTATGTGCTCATAACTTTCCAAAACCCTGATCACTTCTGCCCAAATGTAATTTTGTTCTCTTTTACAGTCTTTTGGGGGAAGATTTTAACAAAAAAATGTCTTACCTGTTATTTTGGTTAAAAGGTGGGAAAGTATGCCACTGCCTGTCAATAAAACTCTAATCAAATTCTTTTGAGAAAAACATACAGAAAAAAAAAAAAAACCAAAAACAACCCAGGCTATGTAAGCTTGTTTATTCAACAATATGAAAGCCGTACCCGCTTGCAGTGCCTTTGGAGACCTCACCTATGGGTGGACACACTGCATAGGATCTCCCAATTGCCAGGAAAGGTTATCCAAATCCTCGCTATAGCTGGGGCTGCCCAGTGGTTGTGGATCTGGATGATGGTAAAGCAAAAGGGCAGTTAGTGATGTATCTTTCTTAACCACTACAGTTAGTCATATGTAGCAGACATTAGATGTGTTGCCTTGTCTTGTTTTATTCTTGCTACATTATTTCACATACTATTCTATGGCTTTAAATGTAAGTAAAGATAAACTCACTTCTTTACCTTGGTGTCTGTGTCCTTTGTGCTGACCTGTCAGCTGGCAAAACACCCACTTAACAGCAGCACCCCACCTCACCGTGGACCCCATCTTTACAAGGTCTAGCATTTATGCTTGGGTTTATGGGTAAAGCTTTTAAACAATTTAAATACGTCTTTTAATGTACTGGAAAGCATCTCCTAGTGTGTGTGTGTCACTGCCCTCCGCTGCACAGAGGCAGGACGGGGCTGCTTTCACAGGGACAGAGGTTTGGTCACCCACCCACCCATATTCCTACTTAAAGCAAGCACTCAGGTCCTACTGACTTCATGTGGGAGCTAGAGCTATGAAAATAATTAAATATTCACCTCCATGGGAGTTAGGTGCCATTAATACCTGTGAAGATTTGTCCATTTCTGTCTTCTGTTGGTAGAAAATGCCACCTAGAAAGAGTATGCAAGTATGGTGCCCGTCACCCCACCCCCACCCCCACCACCTCCCAGGCTGCTCTTTCATGAGTTGCATATTTCAAAATATCTAGGAGATTCACTGCGAACACTGTTGTATTGCTATTGAGCACGACTAAAGCATGACCTAAAGCATCTCTGGCCTTTTATTCTCTCCTGTTGTATGCTTACAGCAAGTAACAGACTGACACCCTCAAGGCTGAAAGGATTTTGCCTAATCCAAGATTTCGGGCTAAAATATAAGGCTTAGCAGGATAAATGTATTGGGTTAAATACAGGGATAAATGTAACCTGGCCAATAATAGCTGTAATTATCCATTCTGGACATCCGTGCTAGGAAACTATGAAAATCACCTAAAATCTCCAAAAATGTTTAGGATCACAGTCAGCCACACTGCCACACCACACACACACACACCCCATCAGGAGGGCAGCTCTGTTTACTACACAGGGCAGAACAGTTTAAC
>JAVJGJ010000057.1:12286920-12318161 GCA_035590215.1 Microhierax caerulescens
GCACACATGTATGAGCCAAGCCATGTCATTTGTTTTCTGTCTCCACAGCGTCCTTGGACAATCTTTGAATTTTCTCTCCTTATGGTATTTACTCCTTCAAGTTCTCTGATGAAACACTTCTCCTTTCTAATACCTATGCAGAACCACCAGGGGTCTGTGACTTTTTTAATATTCTAGGTGGTCTGTAGAGGAGAAAGCAAGGAAGAAGAGTGCTTTTGCCAGCATTGCTTTTTGCTGAAGTTCTTCCTCTAAGATTGTGGAGCATGCAGTACCAGTCACCTTGCGATGATCTCTGATGCAAATATATCACTAAACACAACACATTAGAAAATGTATACATTGAGAATGGTAATAGTAAAGCAAGTACCATTCACTGAGAAATGCAAGAATGTGAGTTCCTTGCAGAATGAGAGAAAAACCCAAAGCTCAACTGCTCATAATAGTGGGCTATGTTCACTCAAAACAGTGTTTATGGAACAAACAAGGAGTAATTACTCTAACCTGGTATCAGAAATACATTTCAGTAGAGAAAAATGTGTCCAACTTCCACTGACATAGGCTTAAGCTAGTTTAGTATTGGGGTGTGGGTTTTTTTCTTGTGAATGTTTTCTCACGGTTCATAGTAGATGGGGTTTTGTGCTTCATTCCCTGTGAAATAACACCCCCAAACTATAGCGTTCCTTTGTGTTTGGCCATATAAACACAAATAATAGACGCCACTTTACACAGTTTTCAATCTTGGCTCCCAATCACACCATTTGCAATGTGCAACTGAAACACATTGCATAACTGGGCTTCAATAACCAGGTCTCATGAAGGTTAGGAGGGAAAAGGAGGATGGAGATGCAAGGACTTTTCCCAGTGTCCCTCAGTTGTGGAGAGGAGAGAGATCTCTGACACTCCAGCCCCTGAGCCCCTGGGTAGAGCCACCTCAGTTCAAAACTGTAATGATTTTTTATATTTTTTTTATATGTATAGAAAGTATACATCACTCATGTCAATGATATCCAAAACGGGGCGTATGGCTAGGGACCATGCCTGTTCCATCTATCTCCATGCAGTTAACTGAGATAATTAAACAAGGAATCAAGTTACCTCAGACACTATCCATAGTCTTTCATGTTCACAGACTACCTCTACCAAGGTCCAGGTTGCCCTTTAGTCTAACTTAATCTTGTCACTTAGACAAGCTAATTCCCTTCTCTCCAGCAACCCTCTTTCACTTCTGTACACCATAAAGAAATTCTTTCTTGTTACGCTCACATTATTTATACTAACCTACTATTGCCAACTTTTTGCTTTAAATACTGTAGATATAATTCTTACTTTGAGTTTATTTTCCACCTAATGAATGTCCCATTTTTATTCTTCTTTATTTAGAAAAAGGGGTAGACAAAGGATACTATACTGTAGGAGCCAGACTGATCCGGCTAGAGGATAAGGTAAGTGCATGAAAGCTTTTTTTTTTTTTTTTTCTCAGTAATGTTATCTGATCTACAGACATGCAAGATAGTATCTTGGCATGATTTACTTTACAATTACAGGGCACCATAATAAAGAATAATATCATAGTTATTGTAAGGGAGTTGAAGTATCGTATCGTGTGCATGTTGTTCAGCATTAACCATTTACCTGCCATACAGATCTGGTTCTTGATTTTAAAAGGGATTAGTTTCATGTTGAAGCCAAATCACATATCTTGCATATAAGTACTGTGAACTGACAAGGTGTTTGTTGTACAAGAACTAGTGAGTTAAACAGAAAGGCTAATATCAGGAGTCTTTGTAAATAGCAACAATAGATATCTCATGTAATAATCTTGAGGTTCTTTAATGTTTACTGCATTTTTTTCCCCTGCACAGTCATCTTTGCATGAATTCTGCCCCTCCCCCACTGTATTCTCTCCAATAATATGTTTTAGAAGTATGCCTAAAGGCCAAAGCTCAGTGAGGCTCTATTGGTTTAGATCGATTCCAAACACCCTCAAGAGCTTTTCCAACTCAAGTAATAACAAAAATACAATTTTTCTTAAAACTAGGGACCTATTTCTTTAACTGGTTTTCGGTCAACCCTCTTATCTACCCCTAAGAACTGGTGTCCCTAGAACAGTGTTCTTTTTGTGGACAGTAGCAGCAAGCAACTTTGGTATGTGGTATGATGTAACAGCTGAGACAAAAATCCATTTGAATTTAACATATTCATTGCATATTTGTATCCTTGTCTTCCTCCTATTTGTCATGCAAATTTTCTTCTCACTTCTGTCTGGGGAAGTGAGGTGAGAAGGAAAGAGGAAGGAAATTTCTCATTATATTAAAGAAAAACTGTGCATCTTGCCAAAAAGAAGAAATTGAAATCAAAGAAATATAATTCCTCCCTCTCTTGCCTAATATCTAACAATCTTTGATAGGACAATATTGGAAATAGTGGATGCTGTGATGTCAAAGGACAGATTTTCTTTGACTTTTAGCTTTCTTGGACAGTGTCAGAGAATCAGCTTCATAGATGAAGACAAATTGTCTGAGTTTAACTTTTAAAGTGGATTGGTCACTTATGCAGACACAATCATTCAAAGTGAAAATGGCTTTCATTCAGATTACATTAATTCACTTCAAAATTAAGTATGTTGCTCTCTAGCTTCTCTATATTCTGTAAATTCACACCACTAGTTTGTTCAGGTTTCTTGAATATGCATATATAGAGAAACCCACAATACTGATTTGAAAATACAGCAATTAAAGTATCTGTGATAACAGATTACTGCTAGTATTGTAAATACTTCTAGAAGCTGTTGTTCATGGTCTCCTGAATGCTCCAAATTTATGAAAAAGAGAGGCCAGAAAGTTATTAATGTGTTTGACCCTAATCCAGCTTTAGCACAATATGCTGTGGATTTGATACCTTTTTATTTCTAAGCCTTAATTAGAGTACTGCAGAGGTATCTTGGTAAAATAAGAGAAGCGTTATAGGAAATGCCAATGTATGCAGTAAATGCTGCAGTGAATGGTCTCTGTTGCAGATAATCTGCTTATGTTCTGCCTTTACAGCTTAAACCTGCTAGAAAACTGAGCTCTGGTTGATTCAAAAAGGTTACCATTTTCTTCCACATTGCCTCGATGTAAATGCTTAGAGATGATGAAGCTACATGGTTTCGCCTTCTCATGTTAAATGTCTATTGCAAGCATGTGGTAACCAGTCTGTAGCAGGGATTCACAACAATGTTCTCACAACAGCAGTCATGCAAGTTAAAAACCAAAACAAAACAATGGCATGACCATCTTAACTTCATTTCATCATGGTCTAAACATAGTTGTTGTGAGCTCATATGATTAGTGTGGGCAAGACCTAGCTGTTATTTTGTTTGAAGAATGAAATGCTAGTGCTTTGATGGCATACTGTATGGGAACTGGTGATTTCTGTCTCTCTACTTATTGTTCTGGAGAAAACAAATGGAAGGGGATAAAAATATGTCATGGTATTTTCATAAGATGACTCTATAGAAGACATTCAATCATTCCAGCTTCCTTTTTGTTCTTAGACCAAACTACAAATGTAAAATAAAACACCAGAGTCTGATGAAATCCAGGGCATTTGTTTTTTCAGTACAAATTAACCTTCTTTTGTGCAGGGTGTACAGGTGTACAAGGCTTCATTCTCATATTCCTGCTACGGAAGTAGATGCAACTGCACAAAAAGAGCAAGCATTTATTGTGTTGGTTTGTTTGGGGGTTTGGTGGTGTGGATTTGTTGAGGTTTTTTTTTGTATTTGCATCTTTTTAACACATTAGGCTAAAATACATATGTTTACATAATGAAAACAAAGTTAAGCTTCCCAGATAACTCTGTTTTAATGGGACAATAGAAACAACCATATCCTGCTGTCAAACAGCTTCCCCTAAACTGTTTTCCCATGTCTCTTGGGCTCTCCTGCATTAATAGTTTACTTTGTAGTAGCTGCTATGTGCCTAAATGTGAAACAATATTAGAGTCAGGAAGGACAAGCTGGGTTTCAACCTCTGAGGAGAATAAATGAAGCAAGGGCATGTCTGACATCAGGCTCCAGCTGGTGGTTGAAAAATGATCTCCCGCTTGGAACCAGAAAACCTTTGGGATCAGCCTCTTTCCCCTGGAGAAATTATTTTAACATTCAGTCACCCAGTATAGTCATGGCAGCCTCCCAACCAAGTGACACATCTGATAAAAAGACACATTTTTGGACAAATGCCAGTTGGTGTAGACTGATAAAAATGCAGTGCAGATTTGAACATTTCATCTACTTAAAAATCTGTATCAATAAGCTATTAGAGCACCTCTAGCCCAGACTAATCTTTCCCACCAGCATTTTCCAGTTCATTTGTTTTAGTTGTTTCTCCAAAAGAGAATCAGAATGCAATTCACCATTCAAAGCTGTGTATTGTTCTGCATAAAGCCATAATTACTCTTTATAAATTGAGAGAGAGAGAAGCATACATTTCTGATGGCTGAGCTGAACTTCATTTCCTTGAGAGGTTCGCTACTGTTTGAGTTAAAATGTGATATTTGCTGTGTAGAAGGGCATAGGCACAGATCTCTGAAGTGGTTGCTTAGTGATAAATAAAATCTTTAAAAGCTTTAAGGCAAAAATGTTTCAAAGATTCAAAGGTGACAGCCTTGCATTCATGTGGCATGAGCATTGTTGCTTGCAGACTCTGGTGACCATCCTGGCTCGGACTGTGAGTTTGAGATAACAAAGGAAGAAGTAAGAACAAATCTATGTAGGATGAAGCACGATCCAAGCCCAGCAAAAAGCGGAGTTGAAATACACTTGTATCATTTTGCTTTCAAATGTTGCAAAGCAGACTAGAAAGGGATAAAATGCATGTTGGCAGTTCCCAGACAATATGTAAAACCCTTTTTGGCAACATTAATGCTGTGTAAGGCTTCACTTCTTTCATTAACATGGCGTGTTGCATAGTCTAAGTTTACCCATAACACTTTTCAACCTGTTTTTTCCCCAAACAGGGTATAAAAATTTCATTTTGTTGTGGTCAGTGTAATAACCTAGTGTGGTTCTTTTCATAAAAACACTGTGATGTTTAGAGAAAGAATGGGGCTTCTTTCCAAACACATGATGTGTGCCATTTGGCCGACCCTTCCTTTAGTTCAATGGCAGGGTTTAGTTTTAAATTGTGGTGTGTAGCTATTGACAGATTATTTTGAAATGTATTAAAAGGGAGATCGGTTCCAAGATGATGTTCTAGAGCTGGCATTGCTTTCTTTTCAAAACTGTAAACTAATGCTTCTTTATGATGAAATAAGTATTCTTTCTTTTTCTTTTCTTTTCAAAATTAGAAACAAAAATCATGGTGTGTCAAACTGCACAGCAACCTATAAATAAAAACAGGAGAGAAAAGAATCTACAAATGAAAGGTTAGAAGGGACAGCTGTGTTGTCTTTGAAAAAGAAATCTATTAGGTATTTTTATAATTATATGGCAGTCTTCTTTATGTGGTATTTACAGTTATGATTTACGTCCATATTACCATAACTATTTCCATACTTATAGACAACATGTGATAATGCTGGGAGCCAAAAGCAACCATTTGGTAGCATTTAAAAAATGCAGAAACACTAAAAGAAAACAGGGCATTAAAGCAGAACCCTTCTGAGCTTTATCCATCTGAGTAATGCGAGCCAGAACAAAAGTGTCATCCAACATAAACAAATGTAGAGGTTGGATTGTGGTGGTAAACTCTCTACCAATTTAAAAACTCATTTTAAAGCTGGGAGCTAAAAAAGATGGACTCAGGGAAGAGTGGTGTTGCCCTACTATCTTATTCCTCCTAGGTAACAATGGAGAGGTGGATGTTAGTGAATCTGACTCTTGCTGTGATTACATCAGGAGTCATTAACTAGTAAATTATTTATCATGACAGTGCCTTCAAGCATCACCATAGTGAAGGCCCTGTCAGAATTTCCATTATAAACCCCTAATTTGGGAGTGGGGTGATGGGCATATAAAAACTGGGGGAAAAAAAAAAAAGAAAAAGCAAATTGGTGCACAGTCAGTCAGTTGCAAAACGAGTGTGCTACATACTTGAGGTTTCGAGAATATGTACAAAATAAACCCAACAAATGTGTTCATTAACAAAAACATATTTTGGCACTAAGGTGTTTGTGTGTCATTTGCCCCCAGTTCCTTAATCATTGAGTAATCCCATAATAGAAAGCTTTTCAGAAGTTTTTTTTGCAAATAGGCATTATATGGATTTTCTTGGCTACTAAAACAGGCTGATAGTTCTTAAAAGTAGCTGTCTGACTTGCATTGCTGTTCCTTCTTGTAAATAGAAAATACATTTCATCCTGGCTTTCTCCGTTTTGCAAACGTGCGTGAACATTGCTGGATTTTGGAGTATCTCTACTCAACACAAAAGTGTGTGATTCAAAAATTAACATAGCTAATGTGACTTGCAATTACTAGTATATATCTTGTGAAAAAGGTGCATTGCTTGTACGCATTCTTGGAACACACCATGTACAGTTCAAGGAGATGGACAAGAGGTTCTCAGGGAAAAATGCTATGAATGCATATTTGGAATAGGATGCCAGTAAACACAGTCAAAGCCTGATCTCATTTACCTCAAAACAGTCCAGCACAAATCTATAGATTCTGCACCATACCCTTAAAGTCATTATATTTTTATATTTAAGCTGTTGCCTAAAAAAAAAAACAAAAACAAAACAAACAAAAAAAAAATCCTATTGCTTCGAGCCAAATTGTGCTTCCATTTATGCCAGTGGATTTACTTGGGGTTTACAGAGGTGTAAATTGCAGCAAATTTCTTACATGGCTTTAACAAGATTCCAGCTCATGTCTTCACATTCTGCTCAACTTGAAGGAATTGATAGAAATGAGGTGAAAGCAGAAATGAGGACTCAAAAAGTTCAGAATTAATCTGAGTGAAATCATGTTTTTTAATCTATTATGTCCAAGTGAATCTTTGTGGTATGCTGGGCATTTAAGGTACCATAGAACTGCAGTTGTCCATGTGTTCTTGAACTGAAACATCAAGATGGACTTTAATCTGAAAACCAAGTAATGCTGATTTAACAGCTTAGATCTCAGCCACAAAGCTTTTCTACTTTGCTAGCTGACTTCTCAATGGAAAGAGGAATTATTGCAGCCTGGACATCTTTTGACTCTCTGGGATGGTTTGATGCTTCTCAGATTAATCTTGTTTAATATTGTTGAGAAGGGAAAGGCTGGTTTTGAGCTGCCTAGTTGTGATGGTAATGTCTGAAGGACCAGGGAAAAATACGAGCTAACTCTGATACGCCTTTCAAGCAAAAGAAAAGAAGAAATTCTGAAGCATATCTGAAGGAACCCTGGCTGAATTCTTCCCTTATGGTTCTTGTTATGGAGCCTTATCCTATGTGGTACTTGGTAGCACCCTCCTATTATTGAGGTTGTACACCACTTTCCATTATAGAACTCTATTTTCAGTTGCTTACATCCTTGCCAAACTTTAGCCATCTGGGCTGAAATTCTCCAAGGCAGATGTCTGCCTCAGGCTAAGATTTTTTGGAAAATTTATATGTTGGTGTGGGTCATCCTTTCTAAATCACAGTAACCTGACCCACTGTGAAGATTCTCCCAAAAGTAAACATTAAAATGTTGACGGAAAACACTTGAGCTTCTAAATCTGAGCAACAAAACTGGACAGAAATGGAATATTATCTGCCATTCTTGAGACCCAGAAGCCTGATCCAAAACATAGTGAACTCAGCAGGAGACTTTCACATGGATCAGGCCCTGATTTTTAATGGGTAAGGGAGCAAAGAGTTTAGCATAGTGAGCATTTGCCAGGATGCAATTCAACACCATAAATCAGACGTTAAATAATTCCAAAGCCCAATAAATGAGCGTGGAGATGGCAGTGTCTGCTCCCCAGTGATTGCACTGACTGTTGATCAGGATCCAGCTTGAATAGGCTGATCTCATTATAGCAGCCTCAAGGATTGCTCTGATTAGGCAATTGGTGCAATCTAGCTGCTTTTCTGCTCTCTTGGCTGCAGCTATTCTGGTGGAACCAAAACTACCTAGCAAATGCTGCCCGTGACACCTTGGAGCATGCTGGGGTGGGGGAGGCGGGGGTTCCCGGCCATATGTTGCACAGCAGCCTGAAATCATTCCTTAGCTACCTTATGTTCAGTAAGAAACGAGGAGAGCCACTAGCAGATGTACTGCTCTACGCTAATGCTCCTTGAGGAGAGCACACAAAATGGTGAATACCAAGGAAGATCGAAAGAGCAAAGTGATTTAGGGCTGCTGGTAAATAACAGAGCCTTTAGGGAAGGGAATCTTTAACAAGCAGTTACGACACTGGAAATTTAATCCATATTGATGTGCCCAGGCTGTTTAACCTGCAGGGAAAAGGTCCTGGAAACAGCAGTGTTGACCACAAAGGCCGTGGTTGAGGGAGCCTGTCTGCCTCTTCCTGTTCTCCACATCACAACTGGTTTTAACTGAAATTGAGAAGGGGGGTCATGAGATTAGAGATGTTGATTTCCTGTAAGTTTTGGAGAAAATGAGTGCCTGGGTAGAGGACGAACACCCTGTTAATTCCCCTGCTCCCAGAAGAAAACACTGCAGTGTGAGTGTGGTTCTTCTCAGGTGCCAGAAAGCCCAGCCATAAATGTACAGGGGACAAAGCTCTGTTATAGTTCTGTTGCTTATGAAGCAATAATACATTTTATTTACTATTGCTGGCTGAAAAAATGCATTTTTTACATTAAAAGCATTTTGGGGATCTTGACAACCTTTTTATTCTCACTAAAAGTAAAATCTTCCCACACAGAGTTTTGATGTGAACTTCTAAAGAATAACAGAAAACAGATAATTTATAAGAATTTTGCTATAATTTTTAATAGTTTCTTCTGAATTAACATAAAGTTCTAAATGGTCAGTCATCCTAGTCCATAAAACAACGTCTTTACTGAGAAGTGTGAAAATGGAGTATTTCAACAAGTTTTTTATCTTGTTCAAATTTTTTAAAAAAATAAATTCATTAAACCTATCTCTTCTTATGAACAGCTTTTCAAAAATTATTATTTTCTGATAGAAATAAATGTCATTTGAATGATTTTATGACCTCAATTGTTACCAACCTTAAACAATTTAATTTAGAAAACTATTTTCAAAAATAGTTTTTATTGCTGTTCTTAGTAGATTAATGGCTGTATGCTACAAGTGCTGCCCTCCCTACAGACAAATCGAGAATTTTCCTTTGGAATGGTTCTTCTTCTGAAAATGACTTTTTTTTTTTCCCCCAATGGGACATTTTTTGAAAAGATGTCACATTCCATGGATCTGTATTTTAAATCATATACTGAAAGAAAGTGTTTCCAACTTTCTACTTCAGAGCAACTTTCTAAAAATCAGAATTGGGGTGAAACGCTCTGATTTTTCTGAGCATTTCAGTTCAACCAATTTATTTCTAATTAATTTGTTTAAAATTGTTATTATTTTGTTCTGGTTTTGAGTGAAAGACATTCCAACATCATGAAGAGTTCACAAAGAATACAAAGAAATTTTCCTATAGAAAAAAGAGTAATTTTCATCTAGTACTCCTTACTTCAGAATTACTGTGGTTATTTCACCTACCACATTTTTCAGATCAGTAACTTAAAGGGCAGTTTTAATATTATTTGAATGTAGTATAATATTGACCTCTAATTCCTCTTGATCAGGGGAAGTACGGTGGAAAAACCCAGATTTATATGGTTCAGATGATTACCGGACTAGCAGTTGGATTTACGTTTCATGCAAGAGCTGTGATGCTGAGCCAGAGCAAACATCTGTTTAGTCCTGGAGCTATTCTGTTGCTGCTGATGGCTGGTATTGGATGCTTAAGGGAAGGACTAGAAGAATAGACCAAGTCTAAATTGCTATAACTAGTCTCTGGGTGTTTTCAGTATATGTTATATAATAAGTGTTATGAAGAATACTGCTTTACAAGGCAAGTTACAGGATGACACAACTCTGCAAAAGAAAAAAAAAAAAAACACCAACAAAACAAGCACCAAAAACCCCCACCAAGATACACGGGAGTACTGTGGTGACCTGCCCTGACATGTTGGCATGTCAGGTATCTAGGGAGGAAAATTTTCCCTGAACAGTAAATTCATATAAAAGACTTCATATAAAGGCTTACGAGGTAAGGGACAGGGATACAAGATGTAAGGGAACTGAGAAACTCTTTTCTCCCTACATTTACCACCAGCATGTTACTTGCAGCATGTGGCTTTAAATTTTATGCAGCAGGAAAATAGTGAGCAGATCAATAATACCTACTCACTTCTACAACGTAATTACTTTTCCTACTAGTTACATTAAATAATGTTACAAATTATATTTGTATTTTTCTTGTTTGGAAGTTTGGGTTTCATTTCAGAGCTGTGTTTTGGGGTGTTTTAGTAAAACACATGTTAATCAATGTTTCTGTTACACACTGCAGTCCTTTGAGACCAGAGACAGACGGGGTTCTGAGTCTGAGGAGGGGAGGTGATGTATAGTACCTCAGGTCTTTTCTGATCATGTAGGTACAGTGACTAGTTTATTACAAGCCTGATCCTCAAGTGCATTTTTATATGATGCCAGAATACAATTTAATACTACTACATTACTAAGCAGTTTATCCAGGGATTTATTCATGGTCTTGTAATTGAAGAACTGCGCTTTTTTCATTATCAGCAAGTCTTTTTCTACAGGTTAAAATGCCTTTGTGTGGAATGGTTGTGACTCTGAACAGACTGAAATGGGAGCGGGCTCTGTTGGCTCATGCACTGAGCTCTGGCTTCAGAAACCCAGGGTGCTCTGCCAGAGAACCTCAGCCCAAATGCATACAAGACATCGTCTCCCCTCTATAAAACAATACCTTGCTATTTCAGTTACTATAAGGTACAGAGATACTATCATACAGGGAGATGTGTAAATACCTTATCTAGAGTTATGTTATGCAGCATCTAGAGGTATTCCTCACAGCCTCAAATACTGCTTTCTTAAGAGTCCAATGCCCTTCTGTGGACTGAGCGATCCTAGACATCTCTCCTTTAATCTTTCCTTGAACTTAAAATGCCTGTCTCTGCCAGTGAAGTAAACTATCTGCTGTCACATCAGACCACAGCCAACATTCTCAATTCTGTAGTTTTGGTGCCATGCAATATGTTGGGATCACAGAGTAATTCAACTTGGAGGGGACCTCAAGAGCATGATTACTCACTGCAGCACCCCACGGTCTCTACTGTGGGTCTAGCGCATTTCTCCAGTAATATTGTGTCACATGTAGATGAAGAAATAATTACTAAAATGTGCTGAAAGGCTTTGCTCCTGTTTAAAGGGCAGTGTTAAATACCAAATTAGTAGTTCAGTGTTTGTTTCTGAGACCTTCAGCCTACAGTTAAAGTGAACATGTAGAACATGGCAGTGTCTTAGGCATCAGTGTTTTCAAAACCTGGTAACTAAAAGTACTGAAATTGCTGTCATGTTTTCTCTTCTGAAATATACTAACAAAAATTGAAGGCTATAACTGACATAAAAATTGCTTTTCTTTCATAAAAAAAAAATTCAAGAGGTGAAGCATACAGCAATGGCACGTAAAGCAAATTTAACAGGTGTGGAAAGTGGCCAAAACAGTATCATTTAAAATGTGGGCTAGTACAGGGCCATGCTGGTACTGCCAGGTCAGGTTAAATGTCTGATCAGGTCCCCAGCTGGATTCAGGATCTGGCTCACACAGCTTCCCTGACTCTGCAGGAGCAGAGACTGCAGGCTATCAGGTCTGCAAAAGTATCACAAGTCTTACTAGTCTGTGTTTCATAAGGCTTCAGCGACTATGTGAACATTCTTAAAACTGCTTGTTTCTAGCCCTCACTGTGAAGATACACATGAAAAGCAGGAAAACTGGAGCCTCAAAGCTTAAAACAGAGCCAGGATGGACATAAAATGCATAGTGTGTTTTTAAAATGATAGGCTTCACTAGACAGTCTAGTTGTACTGATAGTAAATAGCTGTAGCAGATGCTGATTTATATTGCTACACACTGTCCAGGGGAGGCAGAAAAGCCAGCTGAAAAGCCAAGTAAATCCTCGAAACTAGAGCACCCTGGCCTCTCCACCACCACGAACACGTTGCCAGCTCACTGCCGTTGGGAAGTTTAACATGAGTTCAGGTATCTGCCGCGAGGATATACCCTAGGAGGCAGCAGAAGCCCATGTTCTTTCACAGAAATTCAAAACACATCAGCTGTCTTTAAAATTTCCCACTCTGCCTTGCTGTGAGCTCCCTATTAATGTTGGGTTTGTTACCGACTTCCAAGGTGCTTAGTGGCTGCAACCTTTATGTGCTTTGCACAACTTGTCGCCGTATGTATCTGGAGAGTTTCTAAAGCCACAAGCAGCAAGTCTTCTTGCCTGTGAAAGGCTAAACCTGTAACAAGATTGAGTGGGTGCCATGCAAAGAGCATTAACATCTTTGTGCAGTGTTCAGTTTGCCTCAGTATTTGCAGTCAAACAGAAGAAATAGCTGCTTTCTTTGCTCAGAAATCTGTAGGACCATAGAAGGAGGATGGTCCTTGACGAGTACCCAGAAACTGAAGTGCAGCGCTGCCACACATACCTGAAATTAGTCTGGGAAAGCCGGTTAGAAACCATTTTTTGAAGGGCAGAAGAGCAATATCCAAAAAGTATGCTCACCATAAAGCCGAATTAACAGGTATGATTCCCATATAAATGGTGTATCCATCTTCAGAACTGAATGGCTAGGGAGGCAAGACCACCGTAATGCCCTGAAGATATGCATTTCTGGGTCCCCCTCAGCTCTGACCTGTCTGTTCACCCTCCGCATTAAATCAGTGGGCAACTGCCCCAGGATAACAGTTTGTGTGCAGTTTGGGAGGAAGGCAGCTTTGAGGCTGGGGAGATGGCTGGAAGATGAGGTCCAGGCAGGAATATGAGGTTGGGGAAATGGTAGTTCCGCAGAGGGAAGGATGGAGTTGACATATGGAGTCACTCTTTCTGGACAAATTGACGAATTAGATTTTCTGAGAGAATTTTGGAGCCTGACCTCTAAATCATGCTTCGGGACAGATTTCATCTGAGCCTGGTCCTGCAGTCCCTGCATCACTCTAGCTTAGTCATCACTGTTTTGTTGTATTGTTTATGTTAACTGGGTGTGCAGTTGTATGGATATGTATACATATATATAGCTCTGATTTGTATATTTTGTAATTTTGCATCTATATCTTCTTTTTTCCTGGCTTTTACAATTTATGCATTTCAGCCTCCATTTTTTAGACTCTAAAAAACATTTTCAGTGCTCTATGAATACTGAATGTTGTAATTATTTCTGACTGGAGCTTTTGCTAGGTACTCTCAGCTCTCTTTCTGTAGTACATTCTGAACTTGCTATCAAGAGGAAAAAAAAAAAACCTCAACCAACAACAAAACAAAACAATGTTTCCAATTTTGAGATGAACATTTACTTCCAAACCCAGCTACAGGGCAGTTATTACCATAAGGATCACTGCAAGTGGATCAGATCCTAGGGTCCCGGTGAAGTTTTGCCCTGAGTTGAGATTGCAAAAATAGACTTCTGAGCCTGGGGTAAAACATACCTGTTTGGGGGGTAAGATACTGAACGGTGACAGGAACTGCTATAAAGCTAACACAACTTTAATACGTAGGGAATAGAGTACTCCACACGCTGCTGTGTGATTTCCTTCTTTGGCTTGGAAGGCACAAATGAACTGCTTGTATTTGGAAGGTAATTTTCAATCCCCAAAATATCTTTTCTGCATTTACTTAATTTTGCTAGATGGTTGGGCAGGCTGACCACAGCTTGGGCTGATGGGAGTACCGGTTATGTCATTCAGCAGAAAACTCCCTTGTGTGAGCAGAATTTTGTTTCTTCCCCCTCCCTTCTCCTCCAAGGCTATACACACAGAGGGAGGTCACAAAATATTAGTAAGCTGTAGCCAGCAAAGTTCAGATTTAGAAATTAAAAAAAAAAAAAACCAAACCTATGTATACTTCTTAGAATTTCTTATTAATGAGGTCATTTATGTTAGGGCAGGAAATGTACAAAATAGCACAGGACAGAAAAATCTAGACACTGTAAAGAACGCCAGCAAGTTTGGCGCATGCATTACTCCCTTAATATGACCCCAATGTAATCTATAGATCCCACAAGTGACCACATTCTGTTTATGTATGTAAAATCTCCTATATATGTAACACTCATAAGAGCAGCAATTTTACTAGTGGGAAAAGATTATTGTGGTCTTTTTATATAGCATATAGGTTTACTTAGAATGAGTCCTTGTAGAAGAATGCAGAACCATGAAAAACTGTTAAACTGTCATGATTATATTAATTTCATATTTAAAGGAATACTTCACTTTAAGTTATGGCTCCAAAATTACACTGCTCATTCATGATTTTTTTAATGTATAATTGGCTGCCTCCAAAAATGTCACAGTAGGAGGAAAAAAAAGTTCATTTTCCTTGGCGTGTGTACTGTTGCTATTCCTGTGTTCATTTGGCTTGGCTTGAGTAATGAAATGCTGCAGTCTGAAATAACTTTTTATATGTTGACATGTGCATTTAACTAGAATAAGCAAGCAGAGTTCACCAAGTTGGATTCAGCAATGAACAAAATATATCTTGTATTGCACCTTTTAATATATCAGCCTACATTTATGGTTCTCTTTCATTTCTTCATTGTAACGGTGTACCTACACCTCCTAGCTGCCCCCAGCCCCAGCACAAAGACTGAAGGATGCTAGGCAGCAAGTTAAGATTAATGTGGGGAGGAAAGTAACAAGAAAGGAAGGAAACTGAGGGACACAGTCTCTTGAAGTTTGGGATCTTCCTTCTGGGAGGGGATTACTATTGATCTGTTGAAATGTATTTAGCCAAAAAAAGCCTGGTGTTTTCCAGAGCAAATTTCAGAACAAACTCTTTGCTCCTTTGTTGACTGTCCCTTGGTGTGGACTAAGGAGAAATCTCTCAAGTCTCACAGATGTTTAAATTGGACTCTTGAAACATCGCTTCACATCCTCCCTAGCGTGGCCTGAGCCTTCATTCCTGAGACTGTGTTGAGGCTTCTGCCAAGCTGCAGGTACTGGCACCAGTACCCTGCCAGTCTGATCTCTAAATTCCTGGCCACTGACATCTGCATTTGACATCAAGCGGTGGGAGAAAGGCCATGGTGCTGCTCTGCAGGTGCGGGCACGCTGCTGTGTGGGGCCATACTGGGCAGCACTATTTCCCCATGCCATACGTGCTGCCCATTTCATCCCCCACAGATAGCTTGGCATGCAGGTCCCACCTGCCAGGAGGCACCCACAGGTAGCCAGAACTCACCAGCAGCAGCTCAGAAAAATGGATGATGCTGATGGTCAAAACCACGCAGCTGGTGTCTTCCAGCATCCATGAGCGCTGGACGTGGGCCGATGGCAGCTTTGCTGCAAAGCTTTCCACCCTGGGGCTGCAGGTACTGGTGCGGAATGGCTTACTGGTTCATCGCACACCTCCTCTGCAGCGGGGGCTTTCCTCCAAGCCCAGCTCAGAGGGTTACACCACAGTCTGATCTGTGGTTGTGTGACAGTGTCTAGACCTCACACAGAGAAAATCCTGAATGCTCACAGAAATTTAGCACAAGCGCTTAAAACGAAAGAGGCAAACAAGAAGAATCCCAACAAAATTTTCTAGGCAGTCCCACAGTTCTCAGTGTCTGTTTTGCTGCCTTAGCCACTATGGTCTCATACTTTGCTTTGCTTTCTGCATTTTCACTCATCATTATCTCTGGGGAGAAAAAAAAATTCTTCCGCACCCACCTCCTTACACTCACATGGGAGTGACAACCACAGAAGGGCAGATAGCTGTGCATTGCGAGAAGCGTGTCTGAGAAGCATACGTTAAAGATCAGCAGTGAGTAGTTCTACGCTTGTTTTGCAAACTAGACAAAAGACACCTTATTTGGTTATAAACAGGAAACCTGGGCCAAGTTTGTAGGGGTTCATGCCCAGGGCCACTCCCTAGAGGAGCTAAGGCTCGACATACTTGTCAAGATGAAAATCATGACACACCCCGTGACTTGCACGTTGTTGGGACCTGCTCCTAACCACATCTCAGAAGAGCTTGCTACGTTTTGTATGTTAAAATTTTGTGTGGGGTCAGTAGAAAAGAAAAAAATCCACCCAAACAGGTAAAAAAACAAGCATAAAGGGAACTTAAAAACGTGTTGTTTAAAGCCTACTGCATCGATGTAATGGCTTATGAGAGGAGTACCAAAGGGGCTGGGGTCTGTGGGCTTTTTGTGTCATTCTGTCAGTCTTATGTCACTGCACCGTTATCACAGTGGAGTTGGGATAAAGCAAACATTGTATGAGAGGGAAAGAATAAAATTCAACATCTGCTTTACAGGTACTTTCTTTCTCTTCCAGCTTTCTTCAGATACAGTCTTTAGGGTAGATATTATTGACTGTAGATGTACCAAGTTTGGTCTCTTAAAAGGAGAGTTTTCATGCTTCATACAAATGCCATTCAAATTATTTTTTTTTTGTTCCTTTTCTCCTTAATCAACCACCTTGCTCTCATAAAGAGTGCTAAGTAGAATTTTACTGACTGTATCTTTGAACGTTACTATACAACTGAAAACTTAAAATCTCAACCTGCATGGCTTATGTGCATGAGATACCTACAGTGAAAACTTGGAAAGAACACATAAGTGTTCACTAGTAATTGCTAGGCTGGTACTGTGGAACAGCATTTATATAAAGTAATGCAGATTTTACAGGGAAATACCCTAATGCAGAATACTGCAGTGTAGGAAATGAATTAATAAATTATACATAAATCAAAATTTAATTTAAGTGACCTCTTAAGCATGTGTGTCATTTCAGTGAGTTGATGTTTGGAAATATAGGTTCTACATAACATCTGTTGATCTTACAGGTTATGTTTTCTGTGATATTTGTGTTTGTGCTGTTTCCTGGTGTATGCATATTCTGGTGATTTGTCCCTGTGATATACCTGATACGGGGGGCAGGGGGGAGAAAAAAATGTATTTTGATGTGCGTGTATTGACTCACTTCACTGGAAAATGCTCAAGAAACCTAATTTTGAAGTCCTTTATTCATATTTCTCTCCGTGCTCAAAATTGCCATCAGGACCTGAGGAAGTGAGGTCCAGTTTAAGAATTATCACCTTCTCTTTTTTTTCTCGGTTTTTTTTGGTTTTTTTTTGCTAAGCTTGTGGTGAAGGACAAATATCACCAACATGAACCATTTTTTAAAACAGCTGTATAGTTTACAGCAAAAAAGATTTGGGCTTCTATGTCATTTGGGGGAAGTGTTCAAGCATTTAATTAATCTGAATTTTATGCCTTTGTCTGCACAGATGTGTTTTATTTCTAAATCCTCCCCACACTCCATCCCCAAAGCATTAATGAAGTTTGTTGTTCTTAAAATAGCAGTTCTGTTTGAAATACCTAATTACTGGGTTTCTGTTGTTGTTCCTGCCTCGGTACATTGGTCAATAAAGAAATGTAAAAAGCAGCCCATGTGTCCCTAGGTTCAATAGGTACCTGTGTTCCCCCTCTGGTAGTCTCGCAGCCTTCACCATCCTGTGGCTGGGGAGCTCTGCTCCCTGTTTTAGCCACACTGCATTTAGATCTCTCCATCACAAGCAGCAGAGACTCAATTGATGGGGACCATAAAATGGCTGCATTCTTTTTGAGCTGAATGACTTATTTATTTATTACTTCTATATTTATATTTCGCCAGTGTCAAAGAAAAGATTGTACTTACGGCCTTTTCATCTTCTCCCAAGTGTTGCCTGCACACTTCGCTGGCCCTGCACAGAAATATTTCCTCCCTCTAAGTGCACTTGCTGATTGGAACTAAATCCTCACAGGCAAACGGCAATGCTACTGGTACAATGTCATAATATTTCATAGGTCATTTATAAATATTATTGCCAGGGCAAATAAATTTCTCCAGAGTACTTAGTCTACCACTAATAAATAGTTTATTTAAGCTTGTAAGAATGGTGACATTTCACTTTGAATATCTTTGGCCTCTTAAAAATTGTTAGTGCAGAGAGGAAAAAGAGGAAAAATAAACTGGAAAAAGTATGCGGCAGATCTTTTGATTCCCCCCCCCTCCCTACATTTTGCCTTGCTTAAATGGGCCATCTTTTCAGACTCTAGGTCTCTGTGTGAAGCTCTGTGTGAAGCTGGTTACAGTGTTAGTTTAATGTGTATTATCTAATGTCATTTAGTATATCATTCCCTCTTTTTTCTCTTTCATAGCTGCGTACAGCTGAAATAGTGTTTGAGCAGGTTAGCTCTCCTATCAGTGGTGGTGATTAAATCCTTTTTGACACTTTTCCCTTTTGGGATAAGAACTATGGATGTGGTGGTGATGTTCTGTTTCTTCAGTTTTTGATGTTTTGGGGTTGGTTTAGGTTTATCGTTATTATTTGTCTTGCTCTTTGGTTACAAAGGTTGGGGTTCAGTTGTATTTTTAAAGAGTGATATGGAGACAGAGACCAGAAGGGGTGGAAGATTTTCTAGCATCCTCGTAACCATGTTAAACTTCTGTGACAAATGGTAAAGAAAAGAGGCACTGTGCATCTCTTTTGGAAAAAATGCAACCCACTAACAATGAGTGGCAGGGGCATGTGTCTGCCAGCGCTGTATTTTGAACGATAGACAATGGTTCCTTGGTTGAATTTTTGCGATGGGGGTTGTTGGGCATTTTTTTGACAGCTCAGCAAAGGTGTTAACTCTCAGCCCTTTTCACGCAACAACTGAATTCATGTCAAGAATAAATGTCAAAATATTCTTTCATGTGCTTCCCATAAAATGTGTCATTTTGCGAAGGCTCAGAAGGAGGTGTAAGGCAGATGATTTTATCTAAGCATGTGTCAGAACATTATATTTCTATTGCAGTCATCTGGGGGGGAGGGGAGGAGTTCCATTGAAAATCTTTGGTGATTTTTTTTAAACAATCCTGGTTAAAAATTACGATCCCTGCAATTCTGAGGATGGTCAATACCTCTTCTGGCAGATGACTCCATACCAATCTTTACCAGATGACAAGCCATGATGACCAGGCACTCTCTGGAAACTCTGGGAACAGGCAGGGAAAAACCTCAGCAAACTCTGAACAGGTATAGGAAGGGAAGCATTTTAAATTAAGGGAGCCAGCTGGAACTTGGTCAAAGACTTTCGGTGTAAAAAGGCTGGAAAATTTTGTACATACCTCAACCAAATCCCACATAAGACTAGAGAGAAGGGAAACAAGCATCCCATGTGCTCTTGTGCTCTTTAGATGATGTATGATGGGGTTTCCAAAAGCAAAGCAGGAAATTCTCTGCACTTATAAGTTTATGATAACACAGGTGTACTCTCCTGCAGAATTTGACTTGCATATGATTTTGTTATTTAAAGAGATTGGGAGGAGAGGATAGCTCTTCTGACTTGGATTTCTTGGTTATGATGTTTGTGCTAAAAGATGGACTTCCCCTCCATTGGTGGTTTTTGCCTCAGAATACCATAAGCCTCTTTTTAGTTTCCTGTGTATGAGATTTTTTTTTTTTTCCGGTCTTTTGGAAAGTATCAGTTGGTTCTCTGAGTGGTAGTTTCATTCATTCCCTTCCCAGAGGCATTTGTTCTGAGGTTCCCGGTTGGCTTATGCCAGGGGTCCTCAATTTTTTTAACCAGGGGGCCAGCGCACGCATTAAGTGGCAGGGTCATCTGCAGCTGCTTGGGTTCCCTCCCCAACCCCCAGCGAGGGGGTTCTGTAAATACCGGGGGGGTCGGATTGAGGACCCTGGGGGGCCATATCCGTCCTGTGGGCTGTAGTTTGAGGACCCCTGGCTTAGGCTGTGGTGTGTGCCCATGGCCCATCCAGAACATTCATCCTGGTCCCCAATGAGTAACAATGATGGCATCAAAAGGCGAAATAGGGAGCTTCACTGGTCTGTCAGACTAAGTGTCTGTAATAAAAGACAATAAAAAGGCAATTCATTTTTAACCAGATCTGTACAGATGGCTAAGAAAAGTATGGTCTTCAGGTTCAGTAGTCAGTGAGGTTGTGGCAATATGATCTGTCTGAATAACTCTGGAAGAACCTGCATACACGTTGGTTGCAAACTTGATGGGTAGCTGGCTATACTTTTTGATCTTCCATCTCTGAGAAGGTGTACGGGAAAGGGGGAAATGTCTCCAAAGCATCAACAGTGAAACAGCTTCAATGGTAAAGCTTTAGGGTGGTTTTGCTGTGCAAAGACATGGACTAGTCTGCTTCCCTGGGCTTCAAGGGCTGATCTCAGGGTAACTGAGTGTCCAACCCGAGAAGTCTCTGTGCTGATTTCTGGCCAGCCCACTAATGTTTTCCTCTGAAAATTTAAATCTTTGTTCTTCATTCTTAAATGACCTCACAGCTTCTGGAGGGGCTGTGGTTCAGCCAGGATTTCTGCTGCATCTGTATTCTTCGTTCTCCAAAGGGGGGGGGGGGGGGGGGGGGCCCCCGGGCCCCCCCCCCCCCCCCCCCCCCCCCCCCCCCCCCCCCCACGGGACAGAGAGCATAAATGACTACTGTAAACAGAATTACTTTACACCTTAGTCCCTTTCCTGACCATGCTAATGTAGGATGGAGAGCCTTGCAGGAAGGCAGGATACCTTCCAGCTGTTGATTTTTATCTTTCTGCATGGTCTTCAGGGCATGCAACAAGCAGCATAAGGCTTTATGTATGTTTAATATCCATGAAGTATTTTGGACTCCTTCTTTTATAGGCTGCATAGAGGCACATTTTGTGAGATTCTAATTTCACTCATAAAACCCCTTGCTGGTAGCAAGCTGCATTCTGCTCAGTAAAGCTGTCAAAATTGCCAGTTTCAGCCTTGATCATAGCAACAAATCTGTTTGACCCCAAATTTTTGGAAGTGTCTCATATATAGAAGTAAAATCATTGCCCTTACCAAAAGCAGACTCCAAAGCTTAGGGAAAATTATGCTGTTGCGTGTGAACGTTTTGACTATTACTGACCTTTGCTGAAAGAAGTAGCTTGAAATTTAACCGATTAGTGACTATGACAGCCCCTGGGAAATAACTTTTGTGTTTGCAAAGGATGTAGGGAGATCAGGTATATTTGCAAAATGACTGTTTAGCCTTTTTACATGCATAGAGCTAACTCTGGAGATTTCAGTGGTGTAACTGAAAAACAAAGTTAGATTTCGGGATAAGTAGGTGTTATATCTTGTGTGTATGATAGATGTTATCAGCCTGAAAAATTACAGATATTTAAAACTGCTGAATACCATTTCCAGATATTTAAATGTGCCTCAGAGAAATAGCTAATTCAGAGCAGTTGACATCTGTGTGAGCCCAGATTGGCCTGGAGCCTGGCTCTCACCTGGGTGAGATCAGAGCCCAGAACCTGGCGGGTCTGTGAAGGCTCCTGTCCACAGCTGATGGAGCTGAGCTCCTGTGAGCACCTGTTAAAAGTTTCATTACAAACTGTCAGAACTCTCAGTTAAACCAGTTGATTGAGCAGGAGAGTTTCCTTGGAAATGCTGTTCAGCCTATCCAGAAGTGGAGAAGGTGACTCTCGTACCTCTCTTTCTATTAGCTGTGGAAAAAGCCCAGATGACTGGTTTAAATTAGGCACCCAGCTTTCATATAGCTGACATCAAATGGGATGCATCCTAGCCACCTTGTCTGTAGCCAGACTCCAAACAGTGCTTGATGCCTTATTTCTTCATGTGTCCTAGCATGATGTCATTTTCTGGCACAGCCAAATCCTGGGAAAAATACGGCTGCATGTTTCCACTCCAGTGCAAGTCTGGTAGCACACCCGGTGTGCAGTGTTGTGTAACACAACTCTTCACCTTTTTGCGTTTCAGATTCTATTACTGCTGCAGCCAGTAGAGCTACACCAGTGTTGAAAAGTATTATAAGTTTTTCCTACTGCGGAGAAGAAATAGGACTGAGGCAGTGCAGGGTCATGGGCAGGAACTGCAAAGAAAGTGCACTTGTCTCTCCTGATTAGTCTGCAGGAAAAAACAAAAATGATATGTTAAGATTTGATGAGAACTAGGTGGAGGTAAAGTTCCCAAACTCTTTTTTTTTTTTTTTCTTTTTTTTTCTGATTTTCTGTATATGTGGCCAGTTTAAATGAAAAATACTCTGATTTACCCAGAGAAGAGTAACATTTTTCATGATAGTAAACCAACACTCTATAAATACCTATAATCCCAGGATCTTTACCTCAGGGACAGCATGGCAAAAGCAGTTTAGAAATCCTGAGTTCAGTACTTCATCAGAACAGTGCTTTCTTTCTCTCTCTCTGAGTTTTTAATAGACATCTCAAGCTGAAATGACTGTCAGCACTTTATTCTGGTAAGACACAATTTTGCTAAATATATGTTCTATGCATGTAGCTATAAATACATACAGCCATGGAGTATATATTTTGTGTAGTAAGGCAAGTTCCATTTGTAGTTAGTTTTCTGTTTTATTCAGTGTCTATGTTGCTGTAAATGTTGCTTTATTTTTATTTGCATATGTCCAGTTGTGAGAAGTTTTGTGACATGATTTTACGTAAGTGTTTTTCAGTTCCTATGCCTCTGTAGCTGAAGAGTATCATTTCTGTAACTTGGATCCCTAGCTTGGTTAGGGCACAGCAGAAAGACTGATTTTTGTGTTTTTGAGAAGCAGACTCTTACCTGGAAGCAAAACTAAATGATCTTTAAAAAATCAAACAAGTAATACCCCATTTAAATAATTAATTGTATGCTTTTTATAGATTGAAGAGGTTATGCAGTGAAAATAAGTGTGAAATACAGTTTAAAACATTTTAAGGATGTACTTTATTTCCTCAAATAAACATTACATCTGTGGAAGTCAGTGCCGCATAAATTATCAAGTGGAAGAGTTCTGCAGGATTAGATACTTTCTGGGTAGCTAGAACACATTATTTAGCATTTTACCAGAACCAGACATATGCCTCATGCCTCTTCATGCCTCAGAGCCTCAGCCTAACCACTACATGATGGATTTAGAAAGAAATTTCTGCTATAGCCAGGTCATCCCATATAACTGCCCACTAACGATGCCATCACCTCTCTGAGACATCTTTTTATCTGACCCAGATGCTAGACCCTGTTTTCCTTTGAAAAAATTGCCCTACAAACCAAGCAAGAACCCTTTAAATGCCACAAGACTAAAACTTCTCTTAAATTCAAGATAAACCTGCTAAAGACAAGGTACCCCAACTTTATGCTCTGTAACTGAAAGCTGTCTCTGAACAACAGAACAATGAATGTAAAAATGTGGCAAAGGGTGAGGGAGCTCCAGGCAAGTTAGTATGTAGCTCAGCAGCTAAAGAAACTCCCTAAAGTAGAACCAGACCAGCATAATCAAAACAGCCCTTTGTGTTTTTTGTAATCCAGAAGACTGAAATTTAAAAGGAAAAAAAAAAAAGTTTCTGTTTAAAAAGATATTGCTGGCACGGCCTTTTTGTATTAGAGGACAATACCCTAATCAAAAAGAGAACTCATTTTAAGCCATTTTAACAAAATTGTTAACCAGGTTGCAGATATGTTTGGTCAATGATTTTTCATGCTTTTCTAAAGAATCAGATGACATACTCATGTGTGGCTTATGGGGATCTCAGGGATATAATATCTGTAAGAATCCTGTTAAGGAAAATTGCAGCTATCCTGAGTTCACAGTGAATATCCAAGATTTCTGTGTATAAAACTGAGGTCCAGACAGCGTGGAGATCCTCTCTACCCATGTATTTCTCCTCCAGAAAAAAGAAATGAAAAGATGGATGGACAGGTCCAGAAACCTGCAGCTGCGCTCACTGACTCTGAACTCTTCTGTACATTATCTTTATCACACAGCTTAGTCTCTAATATTCTGCAGAGTGCTTCAGCCTGTGAAAGTTCCCCTCAGAAATGCATAGTTTCCCCTCTTCAACTCCTCTCCAACACACATTCTGACATAGTTAGAGCAGATCCCCTGTAAGATAATTCAATGACCAAAAAAGTCTTTGTTAGCACAGAGTTAAAATTGCCCAGTGGTTTCTCAGGCCTTTCCAAAATGCCTTGCTCAGCAAAACTCAAACCTCAGAAAAAACACAGAAAATGAGGGCTCTTGGCATATAACAGCAGAACCTTAACTGTGACCCCCTGGAAGTCACAGTCCCTGGGAATTACTGGCATGCTCGCCAGATGAGTTCACTGCAGTAGGTTTTACTGAGCCTGATGCTCCAGAACTGCATACATTATCAGCAGGCAAGCTTCAATCTGCATTTATTTTTATTTTGCTTTGGGCTTTTGATAGTAAAATTCCTGTATTTTAAACAGGGTCAGAGGACTATTTGGATAGATTTTAGAAAAAAAAAATGTTTTAGCCACCCTTTCTCTTTCATTGCAGTCAGCTCTTTGCCTGATGCAGTAGCAATGTATGTCTTATCTTGCCATTTCTGGGAGTTCGGACAGTTCTGCCTTTCCCTGTCATGTCTGTTAGATCTTAGTACACTTAAAAGGGAAGAATACAGCACTGGCAGGCTCCTTGCTAACTTTGCCAGCCACTTAATCTTCCTCCAGTTTCTCTCCCACCAGGTCTATTTGCACTCCAGCTTTCCAACCTCAAGAATCTCTCCCCAGGGCTGCGCTCCGTGTTTTCATGCCACTCTGTCCCCTGCCTCCTCTTGGTTCCCCCACCCCAACAGCCTTCCAGTGAGCATTCACATGTGTACCTCACTTTCCTCTTGCAATTGTATTACATCTCCCCAGCAAACCCCCAGATTCCTGAGCAGGAGCTGATTGTAGCTATCTGCCTGAGGTTCATCACTTATGTCTTTTATTGAGCTTCCCAGGACTGGCTACAGCTCAGCTTCCAAGGCCACTTGAACCATGCAGGATCTGTCACAACAGGCTGGCTGGAAATCTTTCCCCAGTGTTGTGTTTATACACATCACAATCTGATTTAGACTAAGAGTGTTCACACGCTAAGTGCTTCCATCACAGCTTTATCACTACTTTTCCAGCCATTGGAATCAGTGAGGTCAGGTAAGGAACAGTTGAGCCGTGATTTGAATCCCAGGAATACTCAGAATAATCCAAACATAAATCAAACCTGCCCCTTTGAAGACAGGGCAAGAGGGAAATTGATTTGGAGTGAAGACTGGATTTTGGGAACACCCTGTTCAGCTTATTTTGACCTTGTCCATGATGCCAGCAAATTGCAGTGAAAGCTAAATGATTCTCAATTTTTTTTAAGGCACTTAAAAATCAGCCCAATTTCAGCCTGAATTTTAGTGCTTTCCCACTTTAATTACAGTAAAACCAGGGTTCTGCTACAAACACCATTATTCCTGCAGTCTGGTTGTGCTAAAACATGAAGCAAGGAAAGTGATACTGTTACTATTATATTTTCTTCAAATTATTTAATTGTTCATATACTATGGTGAAGGAGAGCTTTAAAGTAACCTCAGTAGGTACCTCAGTGGGAACAGAGGTGCAAAATGTTTTGCAAAATCAGCCCTTGTGTTTGAGAACAATTTCTCACAAACCCGGAACAATTTCATAGATAAGAAAAGTAAAAAGCTTTAAGAAAACTCTTCTTTCATCTCACCTTCTTATATGTAGAGTTATACAAGGAGCAGTATTCATAGGCATAGTTACAATGTCTCTCAAAGTAAGTGTACAGTATCAGCACGTCAGTTCCAAGATGGAGCATTGCCAAAGTCTTGAGTTTTAATGCTGATGTTGGTAAATAATATACAGTTTTTTGGCTAACCATACAGGTACAAATTTGTGGGTTAGACCACAAAAGCAAGTCCAGCACACTGACAGAATTTGATTCTGGGGTAGATTCTCTAATAGTTGTGCTCTTGTCCCGGTCTTTCAGTTTGTAATGAAAGCTCAGTGCCCTTTTGATTTGAGGCAGAGATTTATAGTTAATTATAGCATTTCCCATGATTACATGTTTGTGCTTCAGTAACTGCTAGATGAGGAGGAAAGTTGAAACAACTTTAGGGCTAGTGTGTTGCTCTACCAAAAGATAAACATTCAGATATCTCAACCTGGGCCCTTCCTTATTTCCTTATAAAGGAGAATACATGACAAAAGTTACACACCACCGGTCAGTCAGCAAGCTGACATCAGGAGGTATTGATTTCCCGTGCTGCTTCTGTCCCTCACCTTTTCTTCAACTAGGCAAGTTATTCAACATCCCTAGCTGAAAAATTACAACAGTGGTTTAAGGTTAACAGTGGCTTCGATTCATCCAGACCACAAGGTCTGCAGAGGTAAGATATAATATTTTATCACCAAGAGCATGTTGATTTGATCATGAAATGTAGTCAGATGCCCACAATTCTGCTGCTGTATGTGGTTGACAGTGGTGCTGCCTTGGCCAGGCTGAACATCTAGGCATCTCTCTAGTGCCTAAAATAACTTGGAATTCGTGGAGGAATAGGCTTCCCAATCCCTTAAGACCCTGTGGTCTGTGCCAGCAGAATCCTTGGAGGATACCTCCCACACAGCAACAACCCTGAGCTCAGTACAAAACAACAGCCGGGGCCATTTTCTCTCGAGGCCTGACTGGGGGAGGCACTGCTCGTGTTTTGCAGAAAACGTTGGGGCTTAGAGTACTCAGGGAGAAAGTGGGAGACCCCTGGACCCTGGTCAAGGGAGAGGAAACCTGAATGTGATTGATACCCTAAGTGAGCTGGTGCGGAGGGATGCAGGCGTAATGGACTCCAAAGAGGGCAAGATGAGCAGGACTCTGATTCTCTTGCTCGCTGCTTATCACACCCAGGTAGAAACATGGGGGGTCTGAGCTAAGGACCCAGCTCTCTATGCCATTTCTTCTTTTCAAGCTAATGAAAGGGCATTTAAAAAGCATGTTTCCAACAGATACTTTGTGAGATTTTATTAATCAATAAAGTATCAATCTGTAAAATGCTGAAGAGCCTCCAACCAAGCATATCTAGTATTCTTTATAAGTTTTTCTTTCAGAAATCTAAAATCCATTGTAATTATTTTCATTTTTTATTCCCCTTCAGTTCTTATCTTTCCATGCTACATTTAGTATCTTGGATAGCAGAAATCTGTGTCTGTTCATACAAAATGTAAAGGAAATTTGAATGAAGCTCAGGCAGGTAAACATGTCAAATAGAACTGAGAAGTCTTGGCTAAGAGGAATAATTTATTTCTAAACAGATTTCTTCAGATTTTCTGGTTTGGGGTGAAAATTCATATATAATGACTGGTTGAGGTTTTGTATTTTACAGCCACAACATGCAGTAGTTCAAACCAGTGTTATTTCTGAAGTATTTTCAGCATTTGGGGAAACTCTGAGTGACAGACCATGACATCAGGCATCCCATAAAGGCACTGATCTTGGCTTTAACAGTAATTCTGCTGTTTGTTTAAATGTATGATTGCACATTGCACATTAAGTGTAATGTTAGTAAGTTCCCATCCTTGTTTCATAATCTGCATTGTAGTTGCCTGAGGAGCTATTTTTAAAAGAAGCTTTGTTTACTTTCTTAACTGAAGGCTCCTATAAGCAGTATATTTTTATTTTAAATTTATACACAAGGAGAATATTAAAAAACAAACTACTGTGCCAAACATTCAGAGGCTCACACACACACACCCAACACCCCGCCCCAGCTACTGCTTTTATGACCATGGAAACCTTGCTTTTGTTTCAGTAGAAAAGGAAAAGTGAACCTTCATGAACTGAAAACTAAAGAATACATCAGATACGGGGTAACTATAGCTATAGCTATACTGGAGATAGAGCAATGAAATGCAAGTATACTTTAGAGATACCCAGTAACTAAATTAGATTAGGATCACAGAATCTCTTGTGGTGGTAGAGTGCTTGCTTAAGTCGAAATGAAAAGGAAACTCTTATCAAAATTACAGAATTTATAAAAAATAACAAAAAAAAACCCCTAACTTCGAAGTGAAAGAAAAATGAGAACTACTTATGCTAAACCTTTGAAACGTATGGGATGTTTTATTAAATGTACATACTAATGTATGTTCCAAAGTAACAGAATTTTTTGAAAGCATTTATTAACCTGCAGTTAGCTAGTAATTCTCCTAGCGAGAATTCTCCATCCTAAAGATGGCTAGAGATTGCCTAGCCTGGTGAGGAAAAAAGGCCATTCATTCCTCTGCAGATCGCCACCAGGGACAGAAAGCAGGGGGTAGGAGGATGCAAAGAAAGGAGCACATTAAAAAGCACACAAGTAATGTTCATTTAAGCCCCTGACACAAGAAGGGAGGTATAGAAACTGAGTTATAACTAACCAGACGTTAGACTTCGGGGAGGTTTTGCAAGCGTTGCTTCAGGAGAGGAACAGTTTTTCCCTCATCACCAAAGCTGAAGGAGCAAGGTGAGGTGACAGAACTACACTCTGAAGGGCCTGAGCATTGACTGGTCTAGGCTTCTGCAATAAATACATGGCAGAAGTTCGTTTCATGCATGCTCTGAGCACCTAATAAACATAGGTGATTAAATAAGTTATTTTGCAGATGGCATCCTCTATTGGAGCAAGGCAGATAACTAGTTGACATAGCATAGGATTTATCAAATCTAGCCTGAGCTAGGTCCCCTGTATTATCAGTGTAGAAAAAAAAAATCCATTTTGGAGGTATAATTCATCCTAAAGCACGTGTCTGACACAGGTCAGGCAAGTCTTTCTCTGGAAGTACTTGTTTCTCTCTGTTGACTGCCAGTGGAGTCTCGATGTCTAGCTCAAGTGTAAAGGAGTTGAGATCAGCCCCACACCTCATGCCTGGTATAGGAAGCAATACACTTTTTCTCTCTTATTAGCAGAGGGTGATGTCTTCCTGGTGACAGCTGAGACCTGGAGGGGAAGGGTGCCTGGGGGATGGCAGTCTTTAACCATATGGAAATGATTCAGAATATGGTCGCAGCGTGTCCTGGACAAGTTATTGCTAAGAAGAATTATAGAGCATTGCAGTCTAATTAATCCTTACCCTTTCTGTCTTGGTTGCTCAGGACATTAAAGTTAGTATTTTTCTGTTCCCAGATACATTTGGTGCACCAAAATCTCACTATGAGAGGTAGGCATGCCTCGCAGGCTGGAATTTTGCTCTTGAGATGTGGTCCTCATTTGATAGTCCTGTGATCTTCTCTCTTTGCATTGGGCTCCACAACACGCTGCGGAATAAAGCCTTAGTCATTTTTATTGCTGGTGAAAGATTGCTGGGTGCCTTCATATGAAACGGCAAAACAGGATACAAAAAGCAAAGAGCATTATTTTAAGCTGACTTTAAAAAGAACCCAGTACTATTTTTAGTGTGTTTACTACTCGTCAAAGGGATTTTCTGTTGTCTCAAACCCAGACCACTGAGGTTTACCACTTCTTGTATAACATTTTTTCAATAATGCTGTTCCTTTATAAATAATCGGTATGGCTTCGTATGGCTTCATAAGCCCTCCTCTATCCGTGCAGCCTGGAAGGGAGGATTTACTCCATGGAGGGGACAAGAGAGGGTGGGTGTCTGGGTCTGACGCTGAGCTCAACAAGGCAGGTGGTGGATCTCCCAGTGACTCCATCCCTCCGGCTGGTGACAGGGTTAGGCCCAGGACTGTTCTGGTTTCACTGAAGCCTACTTAGTTTCCTGGTAAGGATACATTTGTAAATATAATTCCTTACATTGGGTGCAGGAATGTTTACTCATGCAAAATCAGGCAAGGTAAACACTCTTTTTTTAATCTTTTTTTTTATTTATTTATTATTTAAGTCAGTGTCTTTTTAATGGAAATTAGTCCTCAAGTATATTTGTCATCATCTTGGCATGCTGGAGCTAAACACAGGGACTGTCTTCCTTTTTTTTGGTATCCAATTTTATTTTCACTTGGAAAGGAGTGATTTAGTGATCCTGCATTATAGATGTGTCAGAGTGGCCACTGCAAGGTCTGTGAATTTTGCATTCACCTTTTAAATAACACAGCCCTGAATGAATCTGTTGACAGAAGTTGAGCAATTTAAAAATACATTTGAAAGTATGCAATGAGATTATGACAGAGGACAGTGCCAGAAAAAATACTAGCTCTTACTATGCTGTTACAGTTGCTTAAGCACACGTTAAATGCATAGTTTGCACTCTCTGTTGCTCTTTCTCTTTCAAAAAAGAACGTACTGTGAAGTACATTTATTTAGGACTGTGCCATCATGTTAATTTAGCTTTGATTCTGCTGATGGATTTTTTTTTTTAATTCCTCCAGTTGAGATGAGCTCTGACTTGAGATTTGATGTAAACTTCTCATTTTATTGACATAAATGTGTTTTTAAAGCTATTTATGAGGGTGGTTTACTTGAATTCTTTAAACAGGAGGATAAATATCTGACTAGGCTGTCATTTTCTTGTTGGTTACAATCATCTAAACAGCTGGTACTACTGTACCTCTGAAAGGCAGTAAAAACTACTCTTTGCCTGTCATACTGAAAAGGGTGTTGTGCTTTATCACTGTCTGTGGTATTTTCTACTCACTTTTCTGTAGGGAAACTATAATTTTGGTACAAAGATGGAGAAAAAAATGAAAACCTTTAAAGTAAATGGTTGGCTCTTTAAAATTGATGTCCCTTCATCAAGCTCCCTACATGGGACACACTAATGGAAAGAAAACATTTGAACATTACCACAACTGTCTTGAAGACACTGCGCCTTGCTTGCATCATCTGTCTGCACTGAGACGTGGGTTTCAGCAGAGTCCCCAAGAAATGTGAATTGGCAATAATGCTTTTTTGCTCATGACAGTTTAAGGACTGATTTTCTGTTGTAGAATCAGGGAGATTCAGTAAATTTAAGCACAGAGGACCCCTGGCCCAATATTTAGTCTCTTTTTCAGGCTTGGGTTTCTCCACTGTTGCAGATAGGCAGAGATTTTATTGAGTCTGGCCCTAAATTATGAAATTCAAGAAGAGCAGTGCCAGTGGGAAAGAGAGGACCAAAGCACCACTCACCAAATCAACAAGTTGTGCTTGGCAAAGAACAAGGCGAAATTTTCACAAAGAAGGTGGAGCAATCCCTCCCTGGAGAGCAGCAAGTGCCTCTCTGCCACGGTGGGCTGAAGCTGCTGGTAGGGATTCCCCAGCAAGTCCACGAGCACTGTAAGCAACAGAGCAGCAGC
>JAVJGJ010000057.1:12318261-12360979 GCA_035590215.1 Microhierax caerulescens
AACTGTAAGCAACAGAGCAGCAGCTACGGGTGCCTCCGATGGTGAAGAAATGCAGGTCCTCACCTGCAGCTGACTCAAACCAGTTTCACTGTTCCTCCCCAGCATGAAACACACAGCCTTGTGCTTCCTTGCAGGTGTCCTGCCCCACCACAAGAAGCCTTAGTCCCAGGGATGGGTGTGCCAGGAAACACAACCAGAGATAGCCAAGGCTGTGGGGTGAGCACATACCTGCGCCCTTTATTTTAGCTCTGAGCACCCTCACAAGAGATGGTGAGGTGCAGGATTATGATGATCCCCATTTTCTATCAAGCCCAAATGACTGGCCCACAGGCAAACAGGGGGTCAGCACTGGAGCAGTGATTTGGACATAGTCTTCTAGTCCTTGGCACCAGTGTCCTGATCCACACCCCATCCTGTGGCCTTGCACTGGCTGATTTCTATTCCTTTGAATGAAGCATAACAATTCCTTCGAACGAACATCATAAGAGAAAAATAATGTCTTTTGGTAAAAGCATGTGGATTACAATGGCAGAGAGATCTGGAAGGACATAATGATACAATGAGCAAGCCTCTTAATTTCTCCATATTCCAGTGCCATCCATATCTATAAAGGCTCTTCCTTTAAGTGTTGCAGGCATGGCAGAGGTGAAATTCTCAGTGCTTGTGAAGCACGTGTGCTTTACAGTGACGATAACCCTATGCTATAGAATCCATGTAATTTGGTGTGGCAGTTGCTTTTTGCTCTCTTTTGTTTGTTTGTTTTATCTTTTCATAATAAATATTTCCATTCATACCTGGTTTCCAGTTGCTGAAGCAGTGATCATCACTGGTATTCAGCTCCTGGGAAAACAAATTGAAAGGTAATGAGGGAGGAAAAAAATCAGGTAAGGTACAATTTTGTAGTTCAAGCTTTCCAAATAGAGTAAGAGATTAAAAATTTTGATCAGTGTATATCCCTGGTTAATTCATGTATCTCCAGGTGAGTTAAATGGAAGCAAGATGCTCCTTCAGGAACAGACTTCAATCTTAAACAATACAGTAGTGTCTGGGGTCTGAGACTATATTCAAAATTTGACTGTTGCAGCAAGTTTTGATCTGCTTTTGTTGTCCATAATGCAAATATCTCCCTTACACAGAGGTCAGAGGCAAGTTAGTATTTTCTCTAGTTTTTCCTTCACTGTACTGCAGTAGTACATCAGAGCCCCAGTTATACAGCAAGATGCTCTACTAACACATGGCAAAACGCAAAAAGGAGGAGGGTCATCTTGTGCCATCCTTACTCATGCTGAAGGTCCCTGTCCTCTCCGAGCAGTCCCACAGTGGGACCCTCTGTTCTCATAAAGAGCTAGGAGCTGAGCAGTAGTAGAAGGAGCCGGATGAGGGGGTGGGCAATGTGTATCTGAGACTTTGTCCAGTGCTCTAGAAAGTCTTGTTAATGGGAGATCCTGGAAAGACATTTGGCATTTGAGTCATGCTGCTCACGCACAGTGAGTCACGGGGCTGGGAAGTCACAGGCGGATGGACCTTGCCAAGTGTGGGCAGAGTCAGGGGAGCTCTGGATGAACTGGACTCCCTGGGAAAACAGGCCAGCTCTAGTTTACATGTATGGGAGGCTCAGTGCTCCCCACTCCATAAGCCGCAAATTTGCCTGGGCTCATTTGTGTGACATCCCAGATGGTCAGCTGAGAGGCATTACCCCAGTTTGGTGGACATCCCATCTCACAAACAAATGCTCTAGACCAGTAGTTCTAATGGTGGGAGGGCTAACACTGTTTGAACTCCTGTTATTTTCTCCACTTTCCTGCTAATCATGCTTTCCTGCCAAGTGAAGGTGTTCTTGGGGAGCTCGGCAAGAGCTGGTGGCAAAATGCACAATGTCGTCCTATGAGCACACTGGAAAGAAGCGTAATATTGGAAATAAAAATAGAACAATTGATTTGTGAGCTGAGCTCTACATTGACACAAAAAAAGGTCATTGAAAGGGCTTTGCAAAAAGGAGGATATTTGAGAAAGTGCCCAAGTTGCAGAAATCCTAAACAATGGGGGGTTTACTGTAAAATACTTAAGCGAGGCTCTTGAATCATACATAGCGCCGTGACAATGCATGTCAACTGTTGACATACGGAGAAAAATTGAAACACATTCACACTGGAGCTATTTTAGTCTATTTGTTATAAACCCTCTGCTTGGCTCAGGCTATGTGTTTGAATCACTGTAGACTGCCTTCTTCCCCAGTCAAGTAGCCATGGGTTTGGCAATGACCTCCCTCCCACAGGGAGATAAGGCAGTTTGTACCATGTCAATGACCAGAGGCAGCCACAAAACATTAGGCAGGCTCCTGACTGTCGAGAAGTTGAAACTGCTTGAAAACAGCGGGGTCAGTCTGCTCTCAAACACACTGATATTATCTCATTAGTGGTGGCATTTACTGCACAGCACAAGGAGCAGAAAAGGGAGTTGTTAAAAAAAAAAATAGCAAACAAATAGTTGCAGTATATGGAATCCTTAGGCAGAGGGAAAGTTACTCACATGTGGGCTTTTTCTCCGTTTTCTCTGTTAAAGAAAGTAGTCGTTCCAGTGGATCGTATACAAGCGGCAGATTATAATTTCCTTATCTTACCTCCCAATAACAGTCTCCTTCCAGCTGGTAGGGAACAAAGGTGTTTTACCTGAAGCTCAGCCCCTGTTTTTAAAACTACTTTTTTTTTTTTTTTACTTTTTTCTGACAAGCTAAGAAATACAGTGTTGCTTATAAGGTTCAGGGTTTGGGAATGAGAGGCAAACCATGCTGTGGTTTGCTCTCTTCTTCCCTCTCTCCATAGTCACCCTCTCCTTACTCCCATCGGACGCTTTTGCTGTCAGCTCCTCTACTGCTGACAAATGTCATAAAATTAGCTTTGACTTTACTGTGGCTTTACAGTATAAAGACTCAAGAGGAGACCGGCCAGCAGGATAAAAACACTAGACAATAAACTCTTGAGATTAGAAATAGCTTTCTTGTTCTTTATCTGTACAGCACATAGCCCAGTGGGTGCAGGACCAGTGGCCCCCCCAGCCACAAGCGTGGCACATGAGTAATAACCAGGCAGTTCCCAGGAGCCAGCCGGAGTGGTGAGAGATGTGGGAAATGCACAGGAAGCTCTTTTCTCCAGCAGCACTCTGATATGTCCAGCAGATACATTTTCACCAGCCAGTAAACACAGTCACAAACATATGAATGTTTGAGATGTTTTCACGACAGGACCTCGAGATAGAGCTGCTTGACACCGTCCCTGCTAAGTACTTTGGGATGGACTTTGACTTGCAGCAACCCCACGCCGGTAGCGAGGTTTTGGCACGTGTGGTTCTCATGGGCTTGGGTGGGTCCTTGTCACATGAAGGCTTTGCAGGGTCAGAATTCTTCATTTCCAACAAATGTGTACATTGGGATAACCTCCTCAGAAATTAATCCTTCTTTTAGTCGGTGATACATGCCCTCTGTTGTCATGGTACTCTCAGCTGTGACCAGTGAATCAAAAAATCACAGAAATTATCTGCTAGGAAAGTTATCAGAGGTATTCCTCTGAAATGAGTAAGTCCACCTGACAGCAGAGGCAGAGGCAGAGGAGCCTTCCAGAGGGATGGAGCAGCTTATAGGAAATCGGAGACCAGGAGTGTATAGTGGAAGAGGAAGCTGGGGAAGGGGCTCGACACTTCCCTTTGTAGATGTGCATTGCAGCCATATCACCAGGGATTTTCTTTTAACAAATAAGGAATACACATGAAGATCTGTTTTATTTAAATCAAGAAACTCCTCAGGTTTCCAGAACACAAAATAGTTTTTAATTATGGTTTCCTAAAATTTATGTATTATTTGGCAGATAACAAAATCTGTGCATTCACTCTGAAAGACTTTCTGTCTGAGCTATACTGGGCAGACTAAATTACACGATTTAGTTAGTTGCTTGTGGACAGGTGTAGTTCTGGCTCACATAAGCTCATATATGCAAATACTAAAATTATGGTCTCCAAACAATGTAAGGGGAAAATAACCCTGCTCTTAATTTCATGGCTGTCTTGCTGAGGTAGTTTTCAAGAACCAAACCCAGAGGGGAGTATGCAGAGAACCAAAAAGAATGCTCTGAAAGCACAAATGCACACAGATACAAAAACAATCTGGGAAATGCTCACCAGTATGAGAATCTATAAAAAGACACTGAGTTAATGATTTGCACCTGTTAGAGTGTGATTTGATGCAACTAAAATATCCAGACAACTTTTTTTTTCCCAAATTGCCAATTTCATGTAGATTTTAGATCGACTTTCGTACAATGCATAATAGTGACTTTAGGCTGCATCCAATTCTGTTATATTAAATATTAATTTATTATTATTAAATTATATATAAAAATAAAAATATTAAAACATAGTTATATTATATATATTAAAATAGAGTTTCAAATATTAGGGCCCCTAGTGCATTTATTTTCATATATAGGCGCACTGCTTTACAGCACTAGAGGATTTAGTTTCAGACCAACTGAAAGTGCTTCATAGAGATAGTACAGGCCAAGTTGTGAGCAAAAAAATAATGAGAAAAGAACAGGACAGGCACTACGCTAAATAATACAGTTGCAATTCAGTACCAACATGAAAGGTTTTGCAGTATTTTTTACCTAAGGAGTGCACTTGGCCATAACTTGGTAGGGCAAAATTTGTCCTGAAACTGGGAGATAGGTATATAGTGAGAAAAAAATAATGCAAGTTGCATCCTGTAATGTTCTATTATCCACTTTGTCTCCAAGATGCTATTGGTAAAATATAAATTGTTTATGTTTTGCTTGTTTCTTACAATAGACTGTATTTGAATAGATGTATATAGTATAGATAAGGTGTTTCTTTTGAACAAGGTCACAAATATAAGTGTACAGAAAGCTGAGTACTGGGAAAATAACTTCTTAAATACTTTCAGAACTGATATTCTTATGAAGCATATTGTTATTCTGGCCTCTGCACGAATGCCTTTCTCTTTCCTTCTTTCTTTCTTTATCTATTTATTTTCTGTGTCTGGGACATGTTTACACTGGGTTCTTGGATCCAAAAATTAAGTAAATGCAAAGAGGCTTTTTTTTTAAATCACAACTCAAGACACTCTCTGGAATATGATCAGCTGTATATCAGATCTTCATAATTAGAGATGTCTGCAGTTAGTTTGCAAGAAGGCTACATGTCTGTTGTTCTCAGGTATTCCAACGCATACTTGGTGATATGCCACCTGGAAAAAAACATAAGACTTGCATGTGAAAACATACAAAAGGGTACAAGGAACATGTTTTTTTTCTTAAGCAGTCGTTTGTTCTTTTTATAGATTGGTTTTATTTGTTGTCATATGCCATATTTAGCTGACTGATAAATTCATTCGCTCTACCTCAGTTTTCCTGTATGGTTTCTTTGTGAATGAAAGTACAGTCTGGCACAGATAACAGTATAGCTCACTACACGTGTCTGTGTATTAAGCTGCCTCCAAACAGACCTTTAAAGACAGTTAAAATACATTGTTTATAGGTGAAACTAAGAGTGATTTGATTGATCTTTCTTCACAATACTGCCAAGGGATGCTTAGAGTGGTGAAAGAGTCTCAGCTTGTCTGGCAAATATCCTGCAATTTTAATTGTACTCAGACAGGAAAAAATACAAGGTATTTCTTGCAGCTAAGTGAACAACCCAAAGTGGACAATGTATTTAACACATGAGTATTAGGAGTCTGGGCTGCATCACGCATTAAGAACTCTCCTCAGGACAGCTCCAAGAACAGAGACCAAAGTGGTATTAAGCAACCCTCCCCAGCCCTTCCCTCAGCACTTACACAATCTCTGGCACAGCCTTTTTTCACTCTGAACATCAGTGTGGGTGTGCTTTTTGCACAAGTAGCGTGATGGATGTACAGAGACAGGTGTGTGGCATCCAGGCTATCTGGGAATTCTCCCAAAAACCTCTGTAGACTGAATCTTGCAGCCTGTAGTCCCTTTGGAGCATTGCAGTGAACTTCACTGATCTTCCTTTCACTTGTGTGATATCTCTGAGTAAACAGTGATGTCCATCTCCAGCCTTCTGCTTTACCCTACAGTTAGCAGATAGCTTTTAAACTGTTTACCGTGTGAGTTGATCCCAAATAACACTTCTTTAAATTGCCATTTATTACTTGAATCATCTGACAGCGTTTCCATTCTTTAGTTTAGGGTGAGAGTAGAAGCACTCACAGAACAAATTCCTAAATGCATTTCAAGGTTGTTTTTCTGTCATTTGTGGTGCTAGTACAATGTGGGAAATGAAGGAAAAAGAAGCACAAGATTTTTTTTCTACAAATGTTGTTACACCTATGTAATTTTGGTCTTGCTGAGGCTAATCCAACAGATGAAGAGGTGCAGGGGAAAAGACAAACCTAAAAAAGAGGCAGGAATCTGCTGGCCCTTGGGAAGAGCAAGGTGTAGCTTGTTCTTGTGCTACTGTTGTTTGACTTCCATGTTCTTAATCTGCTGCAAGAGCAGAATTAAAACCAGAAAAAGGGTATGTCAATAACCAAGATCATGTCCTTGAAAATACCATGTACAGGATTGCTTTTTCTTTCCCATTCACACACATTTCAGGAAGACAGAGGAGCCATGAAGACTGAAATTATTCAAAAACAACTATCTGATTTTTTCTAATTTTTTATTTTGATATTTCTATGTTGGAAGTCCTTGACAGGAAAAGACATGCTCTAAAAATCAGGTGTCATACTGATACCTCAAAAAGAGAGTCACCGAAACTGCCACTCACTTTTAAAACTAAACTCTTGAGCATCTCTGAAAGAACATTTAGTTCAGAACCAGAGTTTAATGTGGTATTGGAAATCAGGCTGCTTTCTGCGATGTCCTCTGACTTGAAGATAGTTTGAGATACTATTGAAATACTGTTGATAAATAATAAAATTATACAGTTAGTCTGATCATATTTCCCACTATATCCATAATACCCAGAGTACTTTTTTTTTTTTTTTTTTTTTTGCATTCAGAGAACAGATTTTTTGCTTGAAGCTTATTATTCTATTTTACTATAAGTCACAAGGAATTAGGGAAGATTCTGATTGTCTGAAATATATACATATAAATAAGTAATGAAGAGCAAATTAATTGCCATAGATTACAGAGGAGGTGAGGGAAGGTAATGCTCTTCTGCAACATATATCAACTTTGTTGATAGGTGTATAGACACAGAATATAAATAACAGAAAAATCTACCCAGACATCAGGCATAACCTGGATATAATATAGTGTTGTGAGCCATTAATAATAGTAATGTTTCAGAGTTAGAAAAGGTACAAAACAGAATGGCGAAAACAGCCTGTGATAGGGAGATGGGAAATGAATTATCAAGAAAGATTTGCCATAATCAGGCAGCATTGATAACAGGAGACTCTCAAGAGGTATAGCAAAGACAATACTGAAATGAAAGGAACAAAGAGAATGAATCACATTAATCTTTTTAAGATAGTCGCTAATTTGAAGAGTCTGGGATCTAGGATAGCAAAGTGGTGACTCAGAAATGCTAAGTATTTCCGGCACATTTATTTAGTGTTGTTGAAATATTGAACAAATAGCTGAAGTCAAGAGCAACAAGTCAGGGGTTTAAAAGGAGCTAGTTTGTTTTCTTTTTGTGAAGGATTTTTGAGATTACATTAGCTACATATTTGAACTTACAATGATAAGTTCTAGGGTGATTTGTATTTATTGGGGTTACAAGGGCAGGCCTCAGTGGACCATATGGTATTTTTACAGGGCTGTTTCCATAACAAAAATGGCACAAAACTGTATTAACTTTTCACAGATTGATAGAGAAACAAATTGTCTAAATAGACTTGTTTGTTTGCAGAAGGGTTTAAAAAGGACTTGGGGTGGGGGATATGGGGGGGTGTCCCTGCATGTTTTCTAATCAAACATGTACCTATAGGTTTGAAGTTTTAATTTGGGTTTGTATTTCCATTCTCATAAAAAGTAGCTAAGAAAAGAGGCAGGGGAAATAAAAAATACAATTAATAACAAGGAGCACCAAGGAAGGAGAAAAAGGAAAGAATATGAAACAAACCAGAGGGACCCTCAGGGGAAAAAAGGAGGGGAAAAAAAGAAAAGGGAAAAAAAAATCTAACATCCAGATACTTCCTACAGGGTAGGATGGGAGCAAATTCACAGCTGCCTCCACCTTGCCAGACTTGGTCATGTCCCTAGTTAAACTATCTTTTCCAGGTGAACCATCTTGCTTTTTCCTGGGTTATATAATTTTGAATGGAATATTTCCAGCTTAATTGTCTGGAGCTGGCATAAAGATATACATTTGCTTCTAAAACTTAATCAAAATTTTAAAAAGCAAATACCATGATAAAATCAGATTGAGTGACTTAATGTAAGTGAACAGCAATTTAATTTTGATTTATTGGAAGCATTACGTTTCTGTTATTACAACACAACATTTTGGATCTGTAAACCACTGATTACTAGAAGGTGGGAGAGTACAGCAGGGAAAAAGATCATTTTTATCATCTTCTACACTTTCCCCTATTAATCATGGTAACAGCCAGGACACTCAGTTATATGGAGCATGTGTTTGGCCCAGAATGACCGGTTCTATGACGTATGGTTTTATGAAGTGATGAATTCTGAAATGAAAGTTTCAGCATGTTTATTTGTAATAACTGTTTTATTAGCATGCTTTTTCAGTTACAGTAATGATTCCAATTTGGAAAATAGAGCAAATGAAAAAAAGAAATACAGAGAGTTGGTTTTACGTGAAAAAAGGCTAAGCTGAATTTCATACTGGGAGTTAACATTAAGTCCTGCCTATATTACAGAGAAGACTTCCTTCATTTTCATTATATGAGGTTTGTTAACTAATACAAGCTAAATTCATAACTCAAAACAAACTTTTTTTGTTAGCTAATCAGAGCGAACACAAGGAGATGGAGGGAAACTCTTACAACTCATATGTATTTTACTTGGTTTTAAACACATCTCTTAATACATCAGTGTGTCCAAGCCAGGGATAAAGTAGTAATTAATGCTAACCATGCCACATTGACATCATTAGTCTTAAAATTTCAGGACTTGTATTCTAAGACATATGTCAGAAAAATGAAACAAATAGAAATCAAAATATCATGCAGGCATTTATCCGTGGCTTCACAGTACCTTAATAATATCTTCTAGGTAAAACCTGCACTTTATCCAGGGGCCCCAGCTGTCCTCGCCTAGCCCTAGCCATCTCCCGTGGGATGCCCATGGCGTGGTGACAAGCACTTCCCACCAAATAAGGTTAATGTGAATTCAGAATGCCCACAGACCTTATCCATCCTTGTGACAGGTACCAGGAGGGCCTCTGTGGTCACCCAGTGCTATGGCCCCTCCATGGCCCCAGTAGCTAGTTCTCTTTCTGTCTTCAGTACTCCACCAAGCTCGCCCTATGGTTGTGCTTCAGCACCAGATTGTGTCCTCAGGTGAAGTTGGACTGAAGCGTGGATGTGGGCCTGCCCTTGATAAAGAATATGGATTTCTGCTTCCACAGGCAGTGTCATAGGAGACTCTGCACCTTGAATGAGAGTAGATTAGTTTTGTGGTCCACCCTGTCATAAGTATTGTTTAAGTTGGGTGCCTCTGCATTATCAGAAGAGAGTTCAAATTACTTGAAACCCATCCTGTGTTGTGCCAGCTGTCCTTGGTTGTGTTAACTGAGTTTGTTACCCGGAGTTTCTGGTCACAGTTATTAAAGGCAAAACCATAGGTAAGCATTTCTGTAGAGTGGCAGCACTGCACACCATGGGCAGGGTAGTCAAGCATCAGGCCAAAGACCCTCTGATGAATCGTGCCCCAGAAATATGGTGCTGAGAGAAGAAAGAAGTTGTGAAAATGCAGGGCCATGCTCTGCGCCTTCCCCAGTTTTTACTGATAAAGTGTAATATCAAGTAGCAACTAATGAGAATGCTTAGTTTGTGACTCAGGAGATGAGATCCTCATCACAACATAGTCATCACCGCCCACCAAACACCAGCCTCATGCAAGGCTTACAAAGCTGATGTCTGTACCTTTTTGTCACATTTTGCAATGTGCTTCAGAATACTTTGCATCAGGACTTGCAGTCCATGTTTCTCAGAGGGGCTTTTTTGCACCAATTTTCCAACAAAATAATAGAGCCCTCATTGATATTCCTAAGTAGGCACATAAAAAGTGTCCCCCCGTTGTAAACCTTCATGCACATTCTGAAATGCCTATAAAAACAGGACAGATGAAATTCAAACCAAACTGTGGGGATGTAGGTTACTTACTGCAAGTCAGCTTTGTACCTTAGATATACAGCAAAATGCAGAGTGCCTGTGTTCACTAACCCAAGCAGCAGCCTTTGCCTCCAGGTCAGTCTGACCAGAAGCACATTAGTTTCCAAAGGGCCTAAGCACCTACACAGCCTTGTCAATCTCAGACTAAATCTATGTGAGCCTGAGGAGAAGCACTTTTCTTCAAGGAAAAGCAGTCATCCAACTAAGGCACTGAACTGGTGCTGAGCAGAAATGAGTTCAGTTTCCAAATGAGAAAGACCACCCCGAACAAGCTGATTGCTCTCTCTGCACATCATATCCACATTATTAAATTAATTTGGGGAATAATACGTCTTCCTTCCTATCCATGCTCTGTGCTTTTTAAATCAACTCCAAGCTCTTTGAGTCAGGGTCTAGCCCTTGCTAGGTGCATTCATGTAATCCACTGAGACTGAGCCACAGAAATCGATCCACACCACCTTAGTAGACAGAGAAGGAAGCTGAACCCTTACACATGCTCACACTCCAGCCCATCCACCTCCTGCTGCAGCCCCCGTGTGCTGCTTTGCCTTAGCTCTGAGCAAAGGGTGACCCTTGGTCACTGGTGGCGTTAGCCCATGCACCATCCCTATCCAGTCAGCAACATGAATTTGAATACCTGACCTACTGGGTAGTTGTTCCAGTTTACATCAAGAAAGGTTTTAACTCTTCCTATGGGCAAAGCCTAATTCACCTGGGGATCTCCACCCTGTTCCTGGAGGGCAACCAGGGCTGCCCTTAGGCAGCGTAGCCTGTGGCGTGGAGCGGCCCAGTTTGGGATGGGGGCCATGCATGTGGGAGAGGAGACCTCTCCAGGCTTGTCTTGTTCAGCACAAGGCACCTGGCTGGCACAGCAGGCAGGTGGCGTGACGGGACCCAGGCAGCAGGCTAGGTGACCACAAGGCAGAGCAAATTCTTGTGCCCGACAATAACCAGAAGGCAAACTGCAGAGAGGGAGGGGGGCTGAGGGAAGAGCAGGCTTTCTGGGCAGCAGCAATTTGTCCAAAATCCCTTCACAGATGCGAAAGAAACACCCCTGCCCCCACTCCACCTCCTCAGAATTTGATGTCTGTGTTTGTTGGCAGCTAGGAGGCTTTTTTTTTTTTTTTAACTTTGCAAGAAAAGGAAGGTAGGATTTTAGCAGAATCGTGTTGCAAAGCATGGATTTCTTCTCTTTCTTCCCTTCTCCCCACCACCCCCACGCACCTCCCTCAACAAATCCCTGAGGTCAACATTGTAATAAACAGCAGGAAAGGCCCAATTTTCTGCACCTGTGGCCTTGTTTGTCTATATATTTCTATAGGTGAATGGGCACTGGGGACACAGAAAGGAAGTGAATTCAATGGATTGGTTTAAAAAACTCAGCATGCTAATCAGCAGGCACTCAGGTGAAATAGCTTTAAAACCCTGTTAAAATAGACCCAGAGTGAAGCAGGGTGTGTAGCTGCAGTGCATGCAGCTTTGGGTTTTTTCAGTATAAGAGCGTGGCATTGTTAAAAATCACCGTCTGGTCAAGTAGCTTATTATTCAGGACACAAACCGCTGCACCTGAAATCTCTTACACAGAGCAGAAGAATGATTTGGGTTTTAATCTCTCTTTTTTTTTTTTTTTCATCCCATGAAAATTTAGTGCTGACAAAAGATACTAGAGTAGCAGCTGCAGAAAATTAGGTGCTTTTTTTTTTTTCTGCTTTTTTTTTTTTTTAGTCAGAAATAAGCCTGGCTCAGGCACTGTGAGCTTCCCCACCTGTCCTTCTCCCTGGGAAGGCTGCATGGGAAGTGTCCGGTGCCTGGCCTCGGTGGTGAGGCAGCCAGCAAGCCAGCAGCTGTGCTACTGCCAGCGGTACTAGCAGTGTCAGTGATACTCTCCGGGCAGAAAGTGTCGATAGGACTGAACCCGCTACGCAGCACAGGAAACCCACCCGCTGCCCCTGACGGGCTCCTTGCTGCAGTCCAAGCACGTAACAAGCAGTAGGAGGTACATTTTGGTGCTAACTCCAGAGTGACGCTAGTCAAACCAGGAGGGCGAGAGCTTTCCAAGTAAACTATGTAAAAATGTACCAGAAGGAAGTAAATATTGGTTGCTAACAACCTAGACCGGACCCCAGGTGGTGTCAGGAGGTTGCAAAGGACGTGCAAGCACAGAAGCCTGCAAGGGCTGTTTGCTCACTGCCTGGCAGATGTAGGCAGAAGGCAGGTCAGCATCTCCTCTTCACGCTACGTCTGCCTTTACCACAGTCATCGGCATTTGCAGACCTGGATTAGCCTAGCAGAGCATCTTCCCTGCTAACCCCCACTTGAGCCAAGTCATCTATCTCTCTGGGAGCTGACAGAAAGGAATAAAACCTTTTTCTAACATAATGTTGCTCCAAGTTCCCTAACTGTGTAATACACCTCTTTTTTTTTTTTTTTTTTTTTCCAAACAAGATACTGCTTTATGTGTAAAAACTTCCTAAGCCAAGAGGTGCACAAATTCTCTCACATTTAGAGTGATTTGTTTTCAGAGTCTTTTTTTAGTGTCTAAGGGGAGTGATTTGTAAAGCCCAAATACTGGGAGAATTGATCTTCTCGTGGTATTTCAGTTCCTGGATGGTGGATGTACTGTGAAAAGACCAGATCTCAGGTTGTTACGGCTCCCTGAAGGTTTTGAAAAAGCCAGTTAAAAAAGGTAAAAGCAAATGCAAAAGCCAAACTGTTTGCCTTTATTTCGGTTTACCACTGAATTATTTCTGTCTCTGTTGTTTATTCAAATCCCTACTGAAAAGATATAGTATCCACCCATCTAAATATGTGCTCACTTGCACTCTGCACTGCTGCAGAGGAGCAAATTCAGCCCCTGAAGCACTTGTGCTTTATTTATTTGCAGTTTGAAAAATTGAGCCTGAAATAGAAAAGGGCCTCACCAAATTTTTTTCCTGATGCTACTCTCGTGAGGTCAAGTGGAGCTGCAGCAAGGACGTACACCTTCTATTTCCTTGTTTTCCCAGGAGCACGGGGGTGTCGGGAAGGAACCTTTGCTATTGAACTACTGTAGCTCCTTAGGATACTAAGGTTTTAGAGAAGATACCATTGGTAGAGGGGAAAGAATTTAAAATGGAGAAACCAAAAGCAGCTCATTAAAAAATTATCAGGTCAAAGCTCAATATGAAGTATTGACCAGAGTCCCAGAGAAGTGTTTAGATTAGATTTAAGGAGTTGAGGACAAGCGTGACTTAGTTGCATGAATAGTTTGTTTGCTTTTTCACCAAAATGCCATTTAATGCACAAACTGATGTCTCTTCATAATTAGCCTCAATAGTTTAGCTGAACACATGCATTCACCGTCATATATGTGTACTTAATCTCAAATACAAATACTCAATGACAGATATGTTTGTTCAACTCTTTGTTGACTCTGGTGATCAATTTTGAAACCTAAATACTGGTTAACAGCACTGAAAATAACTCAGAGGGAGCTGTTTATTTACTCATTATATTTGTCAAGTATTTTTATAAAAACAGAGACATTGGAGTAGCTTTGTACTGCTTCCTTGATACTGCAAAGAGATCACTCACCTGAGTTTGTGTTTAGCACCTGTGGCATGACTAAGGCTTTTTCCCAGACCTAACGTGTAGCCTTGGACAAATTGCTTCATCTAAAGATGAAGCAATGGTCAGTTGGCCAACAGCTGGGTTTGCCCATCTGTAGGTTGAGGATGAGTGTTAGCCACAAGCTAGACATGGGTATTAGCTTTAAACTTGCAAAACACATGACTCTATATGTACTAATAATTCTGGCATGTGTGATCGGACTGAGTAGCAGTTACTCTACCGATCAGCAAAAAGAAGATAAAAAACAATGAGCCAGCTAACAGAGATCTCTATTTATAGGTCGCCTCCTCTGTTTAACTAGAGGACCCTGATAAAATAGTTCTCTATTAATTTTGAGGTGGACAAAAAGAAGCGTATTTCACATTTTTCAACTGTACCATCTGGCTGCTTGCTCTCAACAAAGCAGATATATCCTTACCCCGTGCTTCTCCCAGATTTCTCTCTAGCAGAGTCATCTCTAACTGCACAGAACACCTGTATTATCTCCAGTACTTCAGCAACAGCCAACAATAACAATCAGCAGCTGGATGTCGGAGGAGCCCAAATCTATCATGGTATGACACGCTGCATTGCCTTTGCAGCAGTAAAATTACTGGTGGGTCAGCAGAAACAGCATCCAGAGCTGGTTAGATCTTTTGTGGAAGGCACTTGAGATTACTTGTGAATTGCAACATTTTATTGTTGTTATTTATGACTTTGGTTGTTAATTAATAATTCTATGGGTAAATTTGGTTTACAGCACATGGCGTGACTGTTATGTCGCTGTGTTCCTAGAGCATTCTTAACAGGCCTCTCACTACACTTCGCAGGCATTAACTGTTTAAGTCTGTGCAGTAGTTAAGGGAAACTGTAGGGACCACTTCAATTGTTGCTGATAAGTAGCTGCCTGTGAAGTGACTCTACATAGCTGTTTGGTGGTGCATGACAACACTAATCAATATCTGAAGACAGAACCTTGGTGTATTTCTCCCACCTGCTGAAGAAAGTGCTGTTCTTCAGCCTGGCATCGTTATACACATTCATTGATAAGTGAGCAGGGTTTGGGGTTTTTTTAATCATAGTGCTTTAGGAAGAGTTGTGTTTATCCTAACCAAAAAAAAAAAAAAAATAAAATGGGCAGGGGAAAGAGACACAGAGAGAGCTTGAAAGGTAACCTCAGCTTTTTAAGTCAGGATTTTTAAATCCATCTTCAGTCCCTGTAGCAAATAATTTCAGATTTTTAAATCCATCTTCAGTCCCTGTAGCAACTAATTTCAGATTTGTAATTCAAGGCTGTTGGTCCAACACTTAAAAATTAGTCTTGGAAGAAAATCGCAGCTTGAATTTGCTCCTGCTTAAATAATTTTGTATTTCTTCATTCGTGTAAATAGAATCGGAGCAGATCTAAAATTCAGATCTAGCTTCAAAGTCTCTGTAGGCTTAAAGACACCCTCACACCAAGGTTTTATTTCTGAAATTAATAGCTTTTTAACGGTATCGTTTGATGGTAGTCTGTTGTTAGGGGGGATTCTGGGGGTTGGGTTTGGGGGTTCTTTGCAATGCTATTTTCAGTTCCTGAAAGGGTTAGGGAGGAAGAGGAGCTATTTAATATGATTGATACCCTATAGAAGCTGCAGTAATTTTAGACCTTAACTGGAAAGAGCCTAGGTCAAGAAATTAGAGTGCTAAAAATAATTACTTCAGTAGGTGGCACTATTCCCTCTGTGTCACTCCTAAATCAATACTCGTACGCGGTACTCGGGGTCTAAAGAGACGTGAAGCGCAGTGTGTCAGTTGTGATTACTGCAGACCACTGGTTACCCCTCCTGGCAGTGGTGCTTTCTGGTTCCCACAGTCTGATCACAAGACCAAAACGCAGCCTGCCTTCCCTCTCTTTTTAAATGGATGAGGTGGTTTTGCTTGGTAGGTTGAGTTTGTTTGAGGGGGGAGCACTGAGATTCTGCCCTCAAAGTATCACGTATTTATGTGGTGCTATTTTAATAGCTGCTCCGTTCCAGCCCAGAAAGGCTGCAAAATGATAGGTCAAGTATCTCCCTCATAGGCCGAGTCATTCTTCATCTCTAGCGTGCAAAAGGCATTGTTTAACTTAGTGTGGTGTAATTACAATGATTTAAACGCAAGTTCAGGAAAGACTCATTCTCACCATGAAACAAATAATATTTTGTTAGAAATATACAGTCTGGTAGTCACAAAGCTCTACAACAGTGCATAAATACCTGCCATCCATTTCCAAAATACATTCACATGCAATTGCAGTTTAGTCACTTCTCATAGCTGTTACGCATTATAAATTAAGATCTGGTTGTAATAATTATTTACATGTGGCTTCACTTTACACGGTAATGCAACATTGCATTAGGTTTCTTAGGATAGCTGTAGAAGTCTTTTTTAATTATTATTTTAATTAAATACTGTATTTATTTTGCTTGGTTAAGCTTCTCTCTTGCTTTAGTGATAACAAGCAAGCACAACTGTAGGGCAAGATTTGTAGAGGATTCTTGTAATCACTGAGGATATTTGAAAGGAGAATCCTCCAAGTGAAATGTCTATCTAATATGGCTGCAGTTCTAAAGCACCCAGTGGCATCCAGTGGTAATTGTGCCAGCCACAAATAGCGCTCGGACCAGGTATGTTGTGTTTCCTATAAAGCAGTTAAAGAGGAAGGATATCGTTTACAAAGTGGCTAAAGAGTTTCTCAGGCAGGGAACTCCCAGCTAGAGACATCTAGCCTGGTTATAAACCTGGCCAGATCCTGAGCTTGAATCTAGTTCCACAGGCTTTAACTGAAATCCCTTTTCCTTTTCATTCTGTCATGTATCTGGAATGCGAGTTTAATGCTCATTTTGTATGTTGGGGCAGCATCAGAAGGCAGTAGTTAGGAGTCAACAACATCAAAGCAAATTTTCCGTAAATCCCATCTTCCTTTGCCAAGCACTGTTAGGGACATCTTCTGTCCTTAATATTCTGCCCATGAACATTCCTGGGTATTCACCACATAAGGCTAAGAATAGTTCAACCATTTAAGGGCCTAAGCTTAGACACAGAGCCTGTATGAGTAAAGGATTGCTGGGCTGGATCACTGTTAAAACACTCTAGCAGTCCATGTTTATCAATAATAAGGTAATAAAACAATGCTATCTGATTTCAGTTTTCTTACCTTAACAAAATATTAGTTCTTTGTCAAGCTGACGCTTGGTTTCTATACACAAGGAAAGAGAGCTTTGTGTAATTACCAGCTCTCTGTTAGGCTTGATGATGATACTTAACCATAAGTCAAATATTTGTGTATTTTCTTAATCTAGCTTATCCATGTTCAGGCAATGAATGAGCATACAATTTAACCCCAAAAAAAATCAGTAAAACAAGAAATGAATTCATAAAAAAAAAAAACAAATCTCTAAAGAGAATTTATAAATCCATTAGTAAGTCCAAGCCTCTGGTAACATATGCATGTATCCTTTAATATACTAAATCAAGCTGCAGTGTTCCTCTGCCAGATGTCTGGATTCCTGACAGAAGCACTTGAGGAACTGATGTCTGCCTGCACTGTCACCGGGGCTCTGTCTTTTCATTGCCACCACGTAGCTTCAGTCTCCTTTTCCAGTTGATGACAGACCATTTGCTATATCCTGATGGTGATGGTGACCCTGAAGCTTTTTCCTCCTTTCTCCTTTGCTATTCTGAATCCTAACCCACTCCAAAAGCATGAATTTTTTAAAAATGAACATACATATAGGAGCTTGGATGAGGGGAAAGGGGAGAGAAATTTCTCTGCTTTCTACAAGTTTTCTGGCACTGAAGTGTGCAGAGTTCCTGTGGGAAACGTAAGAGCTTTCTCTTACATTTAATCTGAAGAATACAAAATCTTGTTCTGACACCATGGTTCAGGAGCAGAGATGTTGAAAATGGTGAATATTTTTAACATTGCAGTCTGATTATCTATGCTTTCCTAGATAAGTACCATTTTCATAAATAAGTGTAGACCTAAGTACCACAGAACAGTGGTTTTCAGCTTGTGATCTGTGGCTCTATAGATGACTTTATCAGGTAGCCACAGAAGCTAGTGGTGAATACTAAGTATGTAGTCAGGAGTTTTAAATTCTTTACACATAAGTCCATACCCACACCAAAAAAAAATTAGTGGTTTATAGATTGGCAAAGTTTGAAAACTTTGTTCCAAAGAGAGACATGGAAATAGAAGAGAGGCATAGTCAAGCAGATTGCAAGAGATTTGGTGGTGAAGAGGCCATGGGTACGTCTCCTGGCAGACTGAAATACAACACAAGTGGCTTTAAATGACAGCCTCAAATACTGGATGCTTTCTAAGGAACAGCCACATGGAGATTTGCGTGGGCTTACTGGTGCTGCTAAAAAAGACAGCGCCTTGGACAGGGCTTTGCTGCAGCTAAACTGCCTCTGGTGCAAATGGAAAATAACTTCAGGCTTGCCGTGTAGAGTTCCCTCCAAAGGGAAGCTGGAATAAACTGCTAATCTGTACAGAGTCCAGATGAGGTAAATGTAAGGAAAGGAAGGGCATACCAGGGTGAAAGGATTTTTCAAGAGTTCCAGTACTGGTAAGAAGCAGAGTGGGAAGCAGGGAGTGAGGTAAAATTAAATTGTCCATTAACGTGTACAAGTGGACATCACCTGACCAGTTCCCCCCACCTCCAAAGCTGTGCTTTGATCTACATCTCAAGCCTATTTGTTACAGCAGGCGGGTCAAGAAAAGGAGACAAGATGTTTTCCTCAGCATTGCATACTAAAGCCTACTTCAGAAAAAAAGCCTTAAAATAAAATTGTTGAGCTATTTTAATGACATGTTACTAGTAAATTACTCCTACTGTGTCATGAAAGAATAAAAAAAAAAAAGAAAAAACAAAAGCCAGCTGGTAAAAAATTACTTGTGGGGGAGTGGGGGGGGTGGGGGTTTAAAAAAATATATAGTTTCTTACTATATCTTTTGAAATCAGCACATTTTTAAGTTTTTATTTGGGTGAGAACAGATCTTTTCATATGACAAGTGTTCCAGCTAAATTTTTCCAGAAGACTGTGTTGCTCATTGTACAGTATTTCCACAGTGAAGAAGCTCCTGGTTCCTTTCCCGGCGCGCAGAGGAAAGCAGGCACTGCCTCTGTGTCTGCCTTCCACAGAGCTCAGGCTGGGTGCACGAGGGGCATCTGCTGCAGGTAGTTCAGGCTGTAGATGACAGGAGTGACTCTCCTGCCTTCTGTCCTCACTGAAAACAACACAGCCACCTAGGTGCTTGTACAGTGGTAATCAGGGTTGGGATGCTCTCATAATCCTTAAACTAACACCCCCAACATGTCTGCCTGTGGGAAGCTCACAGCGATACGAAATAATCCTACAATAGTCCCATGGATCTACGTTTGGTCCAGCAAGCAGCACTGTGGTAGCCAACTGCCTCCGTTCTTCACAGCAGCATTCCCAAGTAGATCCCACAGGGCACAGTTTAGCCTAGGAGGAGTGCAGCAAGACTGTTGGGATCTAGACGTCAGGGAAGAGGGCAGGGGTCCCAGGCCACCGGCCCTGGCCAACCGTCTTGCACTGAGCATGTGGATTCTTTGGTGAGTTAAGTAAAACCCCACAGCTTAGTTGCTCCAGTGTTAAGCAGTCAGAGTGCACCAGGAAGAAAAGCCAATATAGATAGCCCAGATCCTCTGAATGCTTCCCGTTCTCTGCCAGGTGCTGGAGATCCCAGATATTGTGTTTGGTTTGACAAAACCAGACACAGCCCATCTGATACCCACTCAAAGCTCATGGGATAGTGTCCTCACAGGGACTGCAGTCCACAGAGATGCCCAGCTGACAAGGGTCTGAGCAGGGTGGGACTGTGCCACAGGGCTCTGACAGGAGCAAAAGGTCTCTGAAGTTGCTCTGAAAGGAGCAACCTGAAACGCTCTTAGAGCTGGCTCACTACTCTGAAGGCAGCCATACCAGCTGCATCGAAAGATCGGACACAAGGAGCAACTGATTGTCCCCTTTCTATGTCCCTCTGTGCATCAAATCTCAGCATTTTTGCAGAAGCTGAGTGGGTGAGTTGGAGTGGGACTCAGGACTTTCAGCAGAAGTTATATGCTGTCACAGCCACCCTGCTTGAGTGTGTGTATGTATATAAACATTAAAAAATAGGTGGAAAAAAAAACATTTGAAATGAGCTCCCAGCAGCGTTGACCTCCAATGTCGTTTTTTCCTGAGCAGGGGCTGGGGTATCTCAGCTTCCTTATGGGTTAAAGGAGAAGTTCCCCAAGAGCATTCATTTCCAGGTTTCTGGCCATCCAGAGTTGCGAAGTAGGGGAAATACCACATGTTCTCTCTTTAGCATGATGGGAACAAGGTGTAAAGAGATTGCATGAGGTCTGGTGGAAATCTCTAAAGGAGGCTGGGAGCTCACAGTAGCTGGACAGCAGACCTGAAGGTCAAGGGCTTATGCTGCTCAGCTGATTCACTGTTCGGAAGGAGCTGGTAACGCTCTTGGGCATGAGACCTGCCCACATATGGAGTCAGGCTGCACAGCTGGGCGACCAGGCTGGGGAGAAGTACCAAGAACTGTGTAGTGACTGCTTGGTGGCACCAATGTCCTGCCTGTGCTCCGGCATGGGGACTTTGTGGCTGTCTTCCCATTTTTGTGCTCATCTCAGGTTGCCAAGTGTGCAAAAGGGTTTCTTCCAGTCCTGTTGTAAGCCTCTCACAGTCCCTCTCCTTCACTTGCCTTTCACCCCGTGACATCCCCTGCCAGAGGGAGACAGGGGTGAGGTGGGTTTGTGGCGGGACAGGGCAACGTTTGCAAGAGATGACAGTTATTGTGATAGGCGCTGCAAGGGGGGTGCCCTAACAAGGGGCTGTTTACAATGTGATACCTCAACAGCTGCTCCAGTCGCGGCCGTGAGCTGTCAGTGCTTACGGTTTTATGGCACTTTCATCACCATCTGTCACTCCTTTAATGGCATGGTGTGCGTGTCTCGCCACCTTCCCCCTGCCACCCCTGTGCCCTCCCGCTGCACACACACACACACGGAGGAGCTCAGCCATATGGTGCTGCGTAAGCTGTGCTGCACGTCTTCTTCTGGGTCCATCTTGAGGGACTGCAGGCAACAGCAGCTGGATACCCAGGTAGCCCAGAGGTATGGCGTAAGAGTAGAAAACAAAATATTATGGTACTAACGTGGGAACTGTGGTCTGTTCCCTTTTCCATCTTTATGGATGTGTCTGTCATCCTAATGTGGGCTGCTGGGCAGTGGTGGATGTTTGACCTGGTCTTCTGCAAGGAAAAATAGCCTAGAGGTTACTCTTTGTTTATGCTAAACTGAGAAAGAATAAAACACACACAGACATTTTAAAATAAAAGTATTTGTTTATGTATACATAGACACACCCCAAAGCTTAATATCACATCCTTGCCAGGGAACATATGTTATTTCAGCTTGACACATTTTAATTGCAAAATCCAGGACATTCTTTTCATTTGTTCAAAACAGGAGAAAACTCCAAGTGAGCTGTAGCGATCACAGTCCCGGTGGCTGTCTTCCATCGGTAACGTGTCCGTGCCACGAGCACCCATAGTTAGAAATCAAAGCCTGCCTGAGCCTTGGAGAAGCACCCCCAGAAAGTAACGAGATCTGGTTCGCCATGTCTTAACTTTCAGCTCATGGAGTTTTTAATGCCTCTAAGCTTAATGCTGTGCATTATACTGTTATCTGCATTACCTGGGGGGTTTTGAGGGAGAGTTTGTGGCTGAAAGTAAACTTCACTGTAGCAATCTTTTTTTCCTCTAATGTGTTCCTCTGATTGGTCATTTGATTATAGCGAATCCCCAAAGGCTCATGGATTAAAAACAAAGGCTGGTTTGTAAGTGAACTTGCTGTTGATGGATTAGGGCAGTGTGCCGGCTGTAACCAGATCCACAATACAAGTTCATTCATTTGGAGAGCAGCTCTCAACTCGCATTACACTCTCTCTGACTCGCTCTTTACCATCCAGCCAGTGAAACTTTACACCTCTACGATTTTATCACAGCCTCAGTTCACCAACAATGTGTATCATGCTGTGAAAAATATAACTATAAATCAAAGTCTTACATATGGTGGAGTGGTAACCTTTCCAAAGACCTTGTTTTGGAGGCAGTCAGTAAACATATTTGTTTGTGGGTGAGTGTGCATGTGCAAGATGCATGGACACCTATGACGATTAAAGGCTACCACAACGGAGCACTCTTATTTTCTAAGCTGACTTTTCACAGTATGAGTGAAAAAAGTTCATTTTGGAGCACAGTGCAATGTTTGTGATATTAATATCTGTAGACTCCTTGCAGATTTTCGCTCTAATGCATTCGAAGATAACACATTTTTATACCATTAGTTGGGGGGCAAAGCAAAGCATGCCTGCAGTCCTGTGATATTCAGAAAGGAACCTTTGCTCCTGTTTTCTTGGTTGTTTTTTGGGGTTTGTTTTTTTTTTTTTTTATCTCACTCACTCTCTTTGGCTCACGTGCCACTCTGAGCATTCCCAATCCTTGGAGAGTGCGATCTTTAAGAGCTGTCATTACACTTCTCAAGTTTGACAGAAGATAAGAAAGAGAACAACTGGTTTTAATCATGACAGATTCCAAGTCCTGGAAATCTTTCCAGAAGTTACTCCCAAGAGCTGACATTTTCTGAAGCTCCTTCTCCTTTCAGCACATGTGTGCATATTCGCACAACCCAGAGATCCTCACCTCCAGATCTTTTTGCTTGCCAGACACTGTCCCTAGTAGACAGGAAGACTAAACCATGATGTACTTTTGCAAATTATGCATGATCAACTATTTCTGTTATGGAAGAGAGCCAGGACTAGGAATGCAATAGCCCAGCAATGCGAAGCCCGAAGAAGAGTAGTGAAGCCAAGACTGTGCTGTGCAAATGGCTGTTCTGCCTGAGGAAGAAAGCCCCCTCCAAGGCCCATTTCCAGCCAGTGAGCCTGATGATTTATGCAAGTCTCGTTTGCCTCTCTTGCCTAGTATTAGGTAGAGTCAGAAATCTTACAGTTATGCTTTTCCTGGTTTCACTTCTAGGAGCTAATATGTAATATATATAACATCCTTCAAATATTTCAAAGGGAAAATCAAGGAACAGAAAGATTAGTTGACTTAGTAAACTGGAAATCTGTGGCAGGATGAGTTGTGAAACAAGCTTTATACAGATTTGACTTTTTTTCTGCTGCAAGAGCTTGTCTCTGCCATAAGACTAAAATACGCAGTGATACTTGCTCTTCCCCTGAGGAGGTGATTTACACCAGCTGTGGGTTTAGCCACGCAAGAAAAATAGCAACATTCAGGGAAGTTCTTAAGTTCTGTATGACTGCTACTTCTAGACTTTCCCCAGTGCTGCCCCAGTTTCCTCTTCTGTTATGTGCTGGTTGTGTCTTGGGAAAAACAGGACAGGCCACGCACTACCTGCACAACTACCACACAGCCTTAGCTGTCAGTAAAGGCTTTTTGGCTTTAATTCTCCAAAACTTTACAGCACTTTCTTCCTCATTCCTTTTTAAGTTTCTAGCAGACATGGAAACGAGACACAAACAAGATCTGAAGAACAGCTTATGAAATATTTTTAATGTACAACCAGATCTTCTGTGCTTTATTGTCTTTTCTTTACAAGAGTAGATATTTCTGTATAAACTGTCATTGATGTTTGCCAAAACTCTGTGGAAAAAACTTTTTCTGGTTTTGTCACTCACAGGTTTGACAGCTGGGAGGTTGTCTGTAGGAAAATGAATTTGCTTTTTTAATTTAAAAAGCTTTTTTTTTTTTTTCATTTTTATGACCAATTTTTCACAGAAAAATAATTTCTTGCCCTGCTGCAAGCTCAACTGAAAAATTTTAAACAGATAAAGTTATGCCGAGACAGCAGTATGAACCAGAGTTTCTTGTGCTGCCTCATGGCTGGATTTGGCTGGTATTAAAGGCTCACTTGTGTTTCTCCGTAAGAGAAAAAAAGACCTACTGGAGTAAAGACGTACGGAGTGAAATATGTTCCCTTTATCTTCCTTGATAGTACAACTGTGGAACAGTTTTATGGAGGCAAGAGAGGAATCTCCCTTCTCTGTGTTTTGAGCTTAGTTTTAAATTACTCAAATTAAACAACATTTTATTACTTGGCTTAGAATTTTTTATTAGTAACTTCAAGTGTTCACAGTGGAGCCAGTTTTAACATCACAGCAATCTGCAGTATTTGGGCTTGTCTCCACTAAGAAATTGTGTAACCATGGGTCACATAGTAAGAAGAAAAACAAGGGGGAAAGAGCATAGTGCATGTTTGGAGTACTTGAAAAAAAAAGGACAAACCTTCAAGCATCAGTGTGTTTTAGTTGTCTTAAGCATGTGGATAAGCAATGGTCTAGAGTAGCCTATCTGAAATGAATTATTAATTAGTCACAGCCTCACTTGAGTTCCTGTTGGATCCACATCTGCAAGATGGTATGAAACCCACCTTCACACCCGGTACCTTGTTGTCATTTCTATCAGCAGGGTTCAACAACTGAGTGACTGCAGACCAAACCAATGGTCATGAAATCAAGGGTGGACTTTCCTGAGACTTTGGTGACTGCTGAACATTGTCATTTCCCGAGATGGCAGAGATTAGACTGTGGAGAAATGTTATCTGTGTCTCTCCACTCCCCACCCTGTGGGTGAATAGAGGTGAAGTGTCAATCGAATGTCTCTCACCAGAGCCACATTCAGGGCTGAGACACTCACATGCTGTTGACAAGCGCTACCTGAATTAGTCAATGCTTTTTGATAGCTGTGCTATAGCGACGATGCCTACTCGTGTGCTTTACGGTACAAGGCATAGGACCAGCACTTGCTCAGACCAATCCAAGGACAGAGCTGAGAAGACAGAGATAATTTTAGGTTTAAAATATTTTCTGTAATGCAAGTCTTGTATTTGAAAAGGCTTAGAGCTGTTGATAGATGGGATGGTGTGGGTAAGTGCACAGCTGCCAATTGCTTCGGATAAAAAATTGCATGAAATTGTGCCATTTATATATCTCTTGTTTACAGACTTAGAGCTTCAAGGCTAATCATGGTTTTGTATGAAATCACACAGTCAATGTATTGGGCATGCCTGTGTTTATGAGAATTCTGCTGACGCGAGGAAACTGAGCAATTTTAAATCACCATACCTGGCATTGAGCTCTTTGGAATTAGGTATCAGGAATGTTTATGCAATATGTATTTCATATGCTCTTCAACAAACTTTTGTTTCCCAGGAAAATGGATTTAGATTTGTTACTGTTTTCAACCCTGCCTAGGGAATAAACCATGGTTTAACTCCTCATAGTACTTGAAGGTGATCTGATTCTGCTTATCTTACTCTTGTTTGTAAATTTTTGAGCATTACTTAGCTCCAGATATCGTCTTTCTTTTCTTTCCATGAGTTCTATCGCAGATTTGTAATTAAACTTACTGCTATATATTTATTGCCTAGATCCAGATAATTACTGGTTGAGTCTAACGCCCATTGTAATATATTTTAAACATGTAGCTTTGGCTAGAATAGTTTGAGAGGCCTTTTTTTCTGTGTTTATAATTGTGTTAGCAGAAATGAGGCTGTCAGACCTATAAAAAAAAAAAACAAAAAAAACCCAAATAAACAAAAAAACCCCAACAAACAAAAAAACTATCTTCCGTCAAGTGGGTACAAATACTCTATTTCTTAGTTTGCAGCTGCGTGAAGTCAGACTTCACAACACACTTGAGTCTGGAGATCCTCTCATTGCCCAGACAATTTGAGATTACCTTTGATATCTCCACCTCATAAAACTTTTGCCTTGATTTCACTAGGGACAGGATTTGCTCAGGATCCTGCCTCTTGGCCTAATTCCTGTGAGTGTATCAGCTAGGTAGGGAGCATAGAAAACCATTAGCCCATCTGGAAAACTGACCATTTATCCTCTCAGATCCTGTTTAGATTCCAGCAAGATAGTCGAGCTGCCCTTTCCTCCCAGATGAAGGAAAATGCAGAAATGCTGAGCCAAGATCTCTCTCCAAATATGATTTTGCTTAAAAACTGGAAGAAAACTTGAAGTCATTCCACTCACTACTTCATCTAGAGATCCTGAAGTCTTATGTATTTTATCCAGCTCACGGCTCCCTACAACCACATGCTTGTTACCCTGTTGTATATCATTCAGCATTAGGAGTGGTCTTGAAGGTGATTCTGTATCTCAGAAGGTACCTGCACCTCTGCAGTCTCCCTTTGCTCTGGCTGCAGATTTCTGAAGCCAAGTGGTGTGCCGCTGAGGTTTCATACATAGTCACAGAGGAGAGAGTGGCGTCAGCTGAAAGTGTTACTTTTTATAGTCCCTGCCATCTCTGTATTTCTGTACTATACTTTTCCCTGTCTTAACTACCTAGGTATGATATTTAACAGAAACTTTGAGCTTGTGCTTACTCCAGCTCCCCCTTCTAGAAGAGGAGTGCAACTTAGCTGATGAGCTGCCACATTTAAATGTATGTGATGTATATATATATATAAATACATAAAATTATATAGTTATATCTACATCTATATGTTACTAGTACCTTCCAGAACAAACAGTTAGCTACAACTCAACATCAAGTCTTTTTCAAACACCTAGCTCTTGACATTACACATGCTAAACAAACTTTCACATGTAAAAAAATCCAGATCTTGGAAAATGAACAGTTAAGAGGTCTGATGAGTTTCTCTATTGCCAGGTAAGCCTGTGCTACATGCCAATGCCATCATTTTTCTTCAAGCTGCTGCTGCTGTGCAATGCTCTTATGATGTTTATAAATGTGCACACAGACAAGAACCTGCAATGATGAATTCAAGAGCCATAATATACTTCATTCTGTTATGAAAAAGAAAACAAACAAACAAGAAAAATATATGTGGGATTTGTTTACCACAGAAACAAAGGTTTGTAGTGCCATTTAAGATGCCCTGGGACACCTCAGCTGGCTTCTAGCCTCTTTTCCAGAAGGACACAGGGCTTTAAAACAACCTGTCTCATGTCTACCAGGGTAAAAGTTCTTAGATACTAAGTGAGTCTAGGGTGTCTCTAGGCAGATATTTTTAAGAACCTTTATCATTGTATTTGTCTAGGCAAAGAAACATGACTTTGTTTCTAGCAAGTGAAAATTTTACAGGTATTTTGATGGGACTTAATAATTGCCATACACAAAGAAACCTTGCAAAATAGCCCAGTAGAGCGTATCAGATCTATGAGATCAAGCTTTCATCATCCTATTAACAGTTTTCTAAGAGCTCTGTAACCAAAATGTTCCCAGTATTTATCCATTCCTACTCCACCCCACTCAGCACATGCATAAATATTTTTGGCAAGTCCCAGGCTTCCCAACCTTCCCTTGCAGAAGCAGAGGTGATGACTGTAAACAGATAAGCTTCCCAAACTCAAGAGGGAAAACAGTGAGAGAATATGTGAGCTTGTAACAGGCTTAGTCTTACATACAAAGCTACTTGCAAGATTCATTTCATCACTAGGAAATGTCATGAAGAAAATTACTACAAGTTTCCACTTTTTTAAATATTTTAAAGGAAATAAGGAAATATTTAAAGTGAGTAGGAAAGTACATAGAATGCAGGTATCAAGAAAATACTGAAAGCAGAAAACGATCAACTCTTAAATTGTGTAGCCAGTTTATCCAAGGATAGCTAAAGCAATGATGTGAAAGCAATAAACGATCTTTTCCCAGCTAACATATCAGTCTGTAATGGGTGAGGCCAAGTTCTTATCTACACAAGAAAACAGGATTGTGCCAGCAGCTGGGTTGATGAACCAGTGCCAAATATCACCTAACTGAAAGTATCTTGTATTATAAAGTGTAATCAATGTAGGCTCATTCTGGTGCTGGTTAGTCCCTGCTCCAAGGAGCTGTGGTCATGGTGAGCTGATCCCCTATGGATAGTAAGTCTTGCTGCCACTGCATTTTACTCAATTTCAGAAATGTTGTTGAAGAGGTTTTGTCTTTTCGTAGACAAGGTCCATGCTGCACATCTTGCTCCGGGTTGCACACACAAGGAAGGCCATGCTGGAGCTGCTCACAAGCCCCTCTTGGCTTCACGGCTGGAAGACGGCTCCTCAACATGGTCTGTTGTGCCACACCACATCAGTTCCCAAGTTTCCATCTGTCTTAGGCTAGCAAAATCTTCAGTAACCAGCAAAGGGGCTACAGGGTGGCCCATGTAGGGAAGACTTTTGGCAATTTCACTACTGTGCTGTTAGTAGGAATAATAATGTCTGTAATAACAGGTTTTGGTTTGACTGGCAACCTGCTCCAGAAAGACAAAAAGCAGCCACTGAAGTTGATCTTTACAATCAAGTGTGGGCAATATTTTGCAGGTATTCCCTTTAGGGATGAAATTGTATTGCCAAATCACTGTCTATGACTGTATCTGTATTGTTTGTGCAAGATCAAAAAAAAAAATCAGTCATTGGATTAATCCCTCTCACACCTTTCATGACCCCAAGGTCTGTTGCAATGCTCCTGTAATTGCACAATTCTAATTACATAGGTGCTGATGATATCCATATGATTGAAAATGCATTTTTTCAGGACTCAGCACAGAAAAGTCCTGCAGCAAGGGCATTAACTTAGTAAAGATTCAGTTTTGGACTCAGCTTTCAACTCTGCCGCAGAACTTTTGCATGTCATTGAGCAAGTCACCCAGCCAGGCTCTCTCCTCTGTAACATGTGGATAATGAAAAACTCCTTTTACTCTACTGGAAGTATAAATGCTTTCACTATTGGGAACCCTTTCAAATTCTTCTGATGAAAGCCAGGTACTATTATTACTAGGATGCTCAGGCTGATGTGTCTTGTGTTTGCTTGCTAGTCTGCCTTCTAAGGTTACTGAAACCTTTCCAGACTTCTGGCTAGTTTCAAATTAATACATTTAAAAAAGAAAAAAAAAAAATTTAAAGTGCACAGACAAAGGATTCCTCCTGCACATGAGCCACAGAACCATCTTATTTCTCTCAAGCGTAGAATTCTCAGTATTTCAAGTCAGAATTTCTGAAACAATCGGCCTCCTTGGATCATCTGTTTGTGTGCAGATCTGCTCCTTCCCCCCACCGACTGAGAGAAAACTGAACAGAAATCCTTAAGCTTGAATATTTCTTTAGCTTTTTCTAACACTTTCTGACCCCATGTGAACCCTGTCTTGACCCCAGCCTGTGTGGGGTCATGACCTGCAGCTGGAAAACACTGGCCTAAATCTAAGATGTTAGTTGGGCTGTTTCCCAGAGGTGACTTGACAGCTGTCCAGTTCTGTGGGTGTGGTGCACTCTGCAAGAAGATGCTCTGACCTGCCAATCATGAGATGCTGTGTTTCGGCCACATCAGGGAGTTTGTCCCATGGAGTTTAAGGGAGAACAAAGACCACACAGCACAAAAATGAGGTTTCTGTTTAAGCTTTTGGCCTGCTATGACTCCTGGGGACCTCAAGCTGTTTTCTTCTTTATTTCATTTTTATCCTGAAATGGCTCAGATTCTAAGATGAGATAATTTTTTTAACAAGACAGTCATTTTGCTTTGATTAGAAAAACACCCCAGAAAAAAAGAGAAGTAGATGTCAGAGAAAGACCCGAATGAAAAGAGAGCATAACATTTACAAGAAGGCTGTGTGTATTTTGGATGTTCTCTGAGAAAAAGATCTGCGGAGCTGGCAGTAGCACTGGCAGGTTGAGTCAGGAAGAACAGAATGCGACAGAGGCAACTGGTAAAATGAGGAGTGGATAGCAGCAGAAAAAGAAAGTACTGGAGAGTACATAAAAGAAACACCAAATGGAGCAAAAGAGTTGAAAACCATACTAACATTGCCATCAAAGAGGAGAAGAGATATAGGAAGGAAATAATTTGGAATATGTGGCTCAAAGGAGAGGGAGACAATGGTGGTTGATTTATTTTTGCTTAAAAACAAGTGAGAAAATGTTGATGCAGAGCTGATATAGCTTCCTTTCTTGGCCACTTACTACGCTGTTGGGTCTCAAGCCTCCATACAGTAAGATGGGAGTGAGTCACCTCTCAAGCATGGGTATGCCAGCTTATATTTTTAATTTTCAAGTTAGAGCTTATTGATGCAGATGGAAACTCAGCTAGAACCTGGCAGCAGTTGGCGTCTCTCAAATAGACAACATACTGTCTGCTACCTGTAAGGCCATTTCTTGCCTATGTGATAGACAAGAAATTCTCAAGTCTATTGGCATCAAAATCAAAGAAATGAGAACAACCGCTTTTCCCAAATCCAGCTCTTGATGTATCATTGCTTATAGGTCCTCAACTGCCTTGTCCTCCCTGCTTGCGATTCAAAATCACTCCTTGGCCCCAGCGCTACCAAGGTCAGACCTGTGCCAACAGTTCCCCTGAAGCACATGAGGTCGTTAGCGCCGGTTCTTTACTAGGCTTTTCAGGCACATTTCCTTGGCAGAGTGTCCTCTGTGTTATCACTTCCTGGAAACGGGCAATTGCAGCCAGGACAGTTTGTCTTAGATCCCCAGACTGATTTGGACTCCAAGTATCCCCAGGAGCTTAAACACATCCTGTTCCAGAGGTGCAGGTGTATGGATGCTCTGGCTAATACCCTTCTTCAGGGACACCGGAGGGACCTTAGCTGATGATGAGCAGAGAGATTGTGCCCAGGATTCTGAAATGCTATTGTTCTCTCTCTGTGACATAAAAATAACAAACTATAGAGGATACTTAATTCGTTTTTCTCACTGCTCGACGGCATCATTTGGATAAAGATTGCTCATGATCTTTATTCTGCAGCGCTCTCTTGACTTCCGAACTATGGATATGTTCTGCTAAGTTTAACTTTGGCAAGTACCTCACATAATCCAAGCCTCTCTGCCCTCCTCAACAGAAAACCCCAGTGCTTCTCACCCCCTTTCTTCCCTCACCTATAGCTTCCTGTCTGGGTATTTTGTGTCTAGGAATTTTCCATTCACTAAACATCTGCCTGCTGAAGAGACATTTGGAGAAGGAGTTAGCTTTAATCAACTTTAGTCAACTTCCTTAGCAAACCTATTGTTTAGTCAAAGTTCAGTTGTTAACTCTTAATACCTTCCATGGTCTTTGGTGTGTACATGCCAGGAGCACCACCAGCAGAAAGGGCTGCAGCAAGACACATTCTGTTACACACGTTTTCATAGCTTGCTTTCTTATATTAAGGCAAGTGTATGAGTGCCATAAACAGGTTTCTCCAAATAACCATTTCAATTGCTATGGGTTTTGGTTTTTTTTTCATTTTGCACAAAACCCCACATGTTTTCAGCGATATAGTTGGTCACAGCATCAGGCACAAGGTGTCTGTTCTGCAAAAAAAACCCTGTTTTCAGGAGTGGTTTATCTTGAAAAATAGTGCTATGTGGTTGTTAATTTTCCCTTTGAAAATTAGTAGCACCAAAAAAGACCAGAATTTCTGGGTAAAAGAGGCACGTTTTGTTTGTCACACATTCTTGGTTCCGATATCACCTAATAGGGAAACTAATATGTATCTAGTTTAATATAATATATATAGCAAGAGCAACAAGATGCCTTTGTTTAGCAGACTTTATTGTAAGAAGATAAAGGTCAAGACCTTAGCAAGAGCCATGAAGGTTCAAGAGAATATTCAAACGGTCACTGCCTGTTCCATAGGATTAAGCATCCCCATTTGATCCTATTAACATTACAGATTGAGTTTCACATCTCCATTGTACATAGGACACAAATCTGAAAGTGGTCCTAACAGATGCAAAGGCACTTGAGTTTCTATGGGGTTACAATTCCAGGATTCATACTGTCTTCATGCGGTAGAAGCACTAGAAAAAAGTCTCTGAAGTACCTCTCTGTAATTGTCCGTAGCTGTTGCCAACTTTGCCTTTATTGGCCTGATGAGGAGTCTATTTTAACTATTTCTCAAGGGAACTTTAAGACCCTTAAAGTTAATAATAGGATGTTAATAACTCTTATTTTAAAAATATCTTTTTACAATCTTGGTCTTCTGCCTATTTCCACTATTTTCTTTGAGACAATGTGCCATTTTCACTATTTGCCTGCTTTTGTAAATCCATGAACCAAACTGTGTATAACATAAAGAAAACGGGGAAAAATTAGAGCAAATATAATTTGAAAGAAAAATAAAGCCCAAACAGCTTTCAGGATTACCAGGATTTGTGTATACATTAACATGTTGAAATATTTTATCAGGAAGGAAATGAAAAAACTTAAATCCATATATGCCTTCGTATTATGAGAGCACCAATAGAGGGAATTCATTAAGAAATCCAATACCTTTTGTTAGGCGAGTGTATTTGGTAAATCATGATTTATATAGTTGAATGTGGATTAGACAAGCCGTAACTAATTTGTCAGATTTTGACTGAATGCCAGTATTTTTGTTACATATATGACATTTTAATCAACTTCATCTCTGAACTGAAGGCCTGTTGGAGAAGGAATTTCCAGCTGACCTGTCACTGGTTTTTAACAGTGAGCAAAAAAAGGAATGAAATTACCTAGAAGCAAATTGCTAAGTTAGACAAAGTGTGGTGAAACATAATGAGATAATCAAATTGGATGTTGAGAAGGAAATAAAAATATCTCTCATGTAAATGATTGGGTTCCCTCTGATATACTGTGACTTTCGTACACTGGGGTAAGTAAACTGCTTAATCAACTTCCCTTATGCTGCAAAACACATGATATGAATGGTCTGCTCATGATTCATTAAGTCCTCTGAAAAAGTAAGGGTTGATTCAAATGCTTCAGCTCTGCCTTGTTAACCTCGTTAGTACTCAGCGAATGGCAATGACCTGAGAAAGAGCAGAGCTCATTTTGCAAGCACCCTGATTTACAGATCCCCCATGCAAAGACACCGTCTTTGGAACATTTACTACAGATGTCGGAATCCTAAGTCTTTAATCACCATGTTGTTAATTAATACCCTATTTGTTACTGTCACTAGTCGAATACTGGATGTCCAAAATTCCACATGTGAAAGTACTTAATGTAATCAGGTAATACATTAGTGAGGTGCTGCTCAGCTGTCAGTCTGGTGGAATGTCAGAGGGTGCCAAGAAAAGCATTGCAAGTACAAAAAACAAAACAAAACAAAACAAAAAAAAACCCAAAAACAAAAAAAAAAGGTGGGAGTGAGGAGGGTGAGATTGTGGGTAAGGTTTTGTTTAGACCTGGCCAACAAGGGGCTGCCTTTCCAGCTAGAAATGCTCAGGCTTACTCCTTGAAATTGCATTGCACTGCCTTCTGTCACTGGTGGGGTGTGATTTCTCTCTGGAGCAACCAACTGTTGCACAAGTGTGCTGTGTGCTGCTGACCGCACAAAGAGCTTCTATAGAATAAAGAAAAGGCAACACAAAAGCATGCATGAAGGAGAAATGTCTTCCAAACAGATGGCAGACTGTTTCTGGGTTGAGGAACAGTTGCCAGTTTCTACTGGTGTTGTTCTAAGGAGAAGTATATGCTGAAATGTTAAATTTTGGTGTTTAATATTAGGGAAAAGATTCTGAATAGTTCAGGCATAGGTAGGTTTCCTCTCAAAGAAACAATTTCATACTCAGAGCTAAGAGGGGGTGGGTTTGCCTATAAGCATCCTCTGTCTTTAAAAATGAAGCGAGATATCTGCGTGTTCCAGATCGTTTACAGTGTGGCCCCACGCATCCCACTCCCCCTTGAAAAAGGCATACTGTGCCAACAGAGTGTGTATGAGTTAGGGACTGAGACCTTTGCCAGAGCCCAAAGAGAAAGGTGGATGCCCCTCCCCAGAAGCATTCTGAGCAGGATCCTAAGCCAAGCATGCAAAACCATTCCCCAAAGAAAACCATTTCTTTCCCTTTAGAGTATATAGGGAGAAGCGGACCGTTAGGGTCAATGCATAAGTTAGTGCAGAGGAGAGGAAGAACAAATGTCCTTTCATCCTAGCAATAGTCTTTTGTTTTGGTAGTTCTGATTTCTGGATGGAATATTCTAAAAAGCAAATAAAGGTAAAATAAGATTATTTGCAATGAAAAGCTAAAGCTTGTATTGGAATATTCTTAACAGGACTGTGGCTTTAGGTCTCTGGTAACACAGTGATGTTCACCAGTTCATCAAATTACTTATCCTCAAAAAGGATGCAATTTTTAATGTGGCTTCTATCATATATTAATGGTAAACCAGTGAATCTTTTAAAGACATCCAAAAGGGAGCTGTTCTGTGCAATGGAAAGTCTTTTACCTCGCTTCTATAATCAAGCAATCACGTTATCTGAGAAACATATTTACCCAAGGCTTGAAAAGCTTATTTCTACTGACGAGTTCTTACTACAAAAAAGTAGGTGAAAGGGTGATTTTCCTCTGTATATGTGTTCATGTAATTCCTTAGTATCAAGGCAGATAACTTGTCTAATTATATTTCATTGCTAATGACTGATTGAGAAAAGGAACAAGATGATCTAAACTGACTTGACAGAGGAATTAAATACTGTCGAAAATATTTAACTAAACATCTTCAGATGGAGGGTAAAAACTGTATTGAAAAAAATTCATATGGGATGCAAACGAGTGCTGTCGTGCTCAGTTTAGTAAAGTCAAAGCTGTGTTTTGCATTCTGGTTTTGTGGGCCTTAAATTTTGTTTTTCTTGGTTTTCAAAACTGTGGTCAAAAATTACACTTGCTAGCTGTCATGATATGGTCGGTAATTTTGAGACAGTAAGAATAACTGTGCACAAAATATACCTGAATAATGTAACAATTACTTTGCTTTATACTAATTAGATATGGTTAAGTTGCATCTAAAACTTACACTGCTTATGACTGCTTTAGCCTCATCTTGTGTTTCATTCATGCAGCGCAATGGCATCTATTTCTTCCATTTCATTGCTTTTTCCTTTTTTTAAATCCAATCAACACAAAAAAAAGGTGAAAAGGTGTGGTCTAGACATTGATGGGCACCATGCTATGCATTTTGATGAAAAGAAGTTATAAAAAGGTGACAGAGAAATTGTGAATGGGGTCAGGGGAAGAGCCTCTGGTAAAAAATCAGAATGGAGACCCTGATAAGAGGAAAGAAGGAAAGAACAGGCAGAGGTCTGGGGGCAAGAGGAGCAAGAATTAAACCAGCTTCCTGACAGGGGCAGAAGATGGAAGCTTCTAGTAAAGGCAGATGGGAGAAATAATGACTGGATGTCTTTCCTGTTCTTTTCAGTTACCATCACCATCTGTTACTGATAATTTCTGTGTTTTTGAAAAAGAGCTGGTACAGTAAGTGAGCCAGCCCACCAACATAGCCAGCAAAGGAAAGAGAAGAGAACAGGTTAGAAGAAAGGGAAATGCAGGGTTTTTTATATCTGATGGTAAACACTTTCATCCTTCCCTGCTGCTTGAATAATGCATCCTAATTTGACATGACTATACTGGTCACCAAGTTCATTCTAGGGTTATATAATCACAATCTGATCATTTTTCTTAAGTGCTGCTCAGCACAGAAACCTTTTATGTGGATAAAGGAAAGGAGCTATTCTTTTTCTTGTGAGTTTTGGCTTCGGTTGATAGAAGTGTCAGCCAAGAATAAAAATACCTTTATAATCTTTAGCCTTTTTCCCTACAACACTTGTGAGTTGTACTATTATTTCTTCATTGTCCTTCTATCAGTGAAACAGAAGCTGGTGTTTATGCCTCTGTTGGTTTAATAGTATATGGCTTTTGTTCAAGTTTATTGAAGCATTCTCCAGAAAATCAGTGTTGTCTTCAAATTGTGCCTGGCCATATGTGAATGACTTAGGGCTTTTTATTTGACCCCTCTCTATTTGGAGGCACTAAGCTGGAACTCAGCCCCATGTCATTGCTCCACTTCTGTGTCATGTGTCTTCTATGAGTAACAAAGTCTGGATTTTCTGGGAAAACTGAAAATGTATGCAGCTTGTGTGCAAAATGCCTGAACTTCAGTGACAGCTTTTCTAACAAAATTAGGAGCACTGCCTGCCAGTCACCCATCTACCTTTCCTTTTACAGCTCCCAAGTTGTCTCTGTGGAAGAGGATGTAGGAATCCTTATAGTTTAGAGATAGGGATATTGTGTAGGGGAAAGAGTTATGGCATTGAGAGATTTTATTCTTGTGTAGAGTAATCCTTTCTCAATATTGTCTTAGATTTTTTTTTGCTTTTACATAATGTAGCCACCCCTGTGGCAAGGAAAGGCTCAGTTAACTCAGTCCTTTTATTGCTATAAATAAAATAAGGTATTAGTGCAGCCACCGTGCTTCAAATTGTGCTTGCAATCTCATCTCAGGATTTGAGTGTGCTTGGCTCTTCCTTTGATGGGAGACTTTAAAGATAAATGACATTGCAGCAAACAGCCTTGGTGGTGTCACCACCTTCTTTGTGAATGGAATTGTTGGTAGGAGAGCTGAGTTCTTCTGGATTATATGCAATGTAGGCACTCACTATTCTGTAGTTTTGAAAAGCCAGAAACCACTCTTCAGATCCTAATTTAATTGACTGTAGTCAGCTTGTACAGACTGCGTTTCACATAGTTTGGCTGGTTGTACTATAGCCTGAATTTAAGCTAGAACAGGTGGGATGAAGCATTCCTGGGAAGTTCCCATGCCCACTGATGCTGGAGGGAGTCTGGAAGGTTAACTTCAGCTAGACACCTATCTTCCAGATGACTGAGATTACATGAGATGTGTCTCGTGTAGTGTGTTCAGCTGCATTGAAATATTGGTTGATGAATATGAATGACTAGCCACAGAAATCTTGTCTGTTTCTCTCCCTTGAAAGGCTGCTACCAGTTTGCGTATGTCCATTCAAAGAGCACAGCCAGGTTTACGTGGATTTTACACACAGGGTTAGCAGTTTTCAGAAGACGTTACTATTCTCTAACTGTTGCTTTAGCAAAAGAAATAGTTGTATATTAAGTACTCATACAGACGTGGAGCTGTTGACATAAAAATACAGCATCAGCTTTATTTTGCTTTATATACACATATAGTGTATTTAAATGCTTGCTGCAGAGACGGCGGTTGATTTTCATTGTGTGCTTGCTTAGTGAGGATTTTTTTTGGATTTTAAATTTTGTCACCAGCAGCAATGCACTGAATAGACTCGCCTTTTCTGACAACGTTATTATCTGTATATCGTTTCCTTTCCTGTGAAACGGAGAAAATCAGTGCGCTGCATGGAGGGCCTCTGTGCTTCTGCTTAGGGCAGGACGTGTCTGGAAGGGCTGGGCTGTACCTGTGCTCTAGGCAGCCAGTTTGCTCACACACTGCAAACCCGACACGTGGAGGTTATCCCGGACTTGGTGCAATATACAACTTTGTACTATTCAGCTGTACAGTGCATACACGCAGAATCCATCACTTCCAGAGAAAACATTTGCTTTACTTCATGGTTGGGGACAGAAAAGAGTAAATCCTGAAAAACTGGGACCTATAATGTCTTCTCTGGAGACATTCAAAACCCTCCTGGATGCAATCCTGTGCAACCTGCTTAGCTGAACCTCCTCTAGCAGGGGGTTGGGCTAGATGATCTCCAGAGGTTCCTCCCAGCTCTGACCACTCTGGGATTCTGTGAGAATATCAATGCCATCTTTCAAAGGTGTCTTTTGCACATGAGTTCGAGAGTGTTTGTGGAGCAGTCTGAAAGTAGGTCAATACACACTCATGAGGAAATTAATAATTTTCTATTTAGCACTGGCTTTGGATGATATGCAGTAAATAAAGGCACTGAGTAATTTTTATAATAGCAATTGTAAATAGAATTCCCTGTGCAGAGCCCCATTGTACTTTTGCACTAAATGAGGCAGGGTTCCTGTGGGGGAAAAAAAAACACAACAGTATATGCTCATGTAATTAAAGACTCTTTTATAATTAATACCCACAAGGAAGCTGAATTAAGGCTGTGGTCAACATGACTTTGTGTTCATGAGCTTTTCAGGGTTTGTTTGAGTTTTCCAGTGTAATAGATGTTTAAAAGTAATAATCCTGTGATCTTAGTCTGGTAGGGTAGACAAGGTGGCTGGCATTAATGTACTGTGTTGGTTTTGAAAGACTTAGGATATATGGTAATTTCAGAGAGATTTACTATAGATTTATAAATGGATATACTGTAAGATGACCAAAATTTTTCAGCCTTCAGTAAGAGTTAACGAGAGAGTAGCCTAAAGTTTCAAGTAAGAGTTTGGTAAATTCTTTTACAGTATTTAAGTTCCTAGCATCTAAAACGCCTGGCCCTTTATGATGCCTGTTTTCTTTAATGTGTGGTCTGGGACAAGACTGGAAGAGAAAGTCATGCTGTCTCTGAGGCTGAGAATGGCTACTTAGCATCCAAATATGTAATTAGGGAGCTTTTCATGCCTTTTTAATAAGTTGTAGTCATTAGTAAATTGCCAGTTCCATACCCCTCAAATGATTTAGTCTTTAAACTTGACTGGACTGGCCCAATTCCATGCAGAGCAGATGCTTTTTTGTCTCATTTCATTATTTTCCTTTTGTTAGGGGAATCAGCTGCAAGGAGAAAAAAATGCTAGTTGCAAATAAAAGGCAGGACAGTGAAAACATAACTCCTCTTCTATGCCAAAACCAGACACAGAGATCTCCCTCCTCTGCCTGTCTCTGACTTGGGAGTAAGTGCTCACACACACACACACAATCCTCTAGGGAAAACTGAGATAAATCATAGATCCTGCATAAATACCTTTGGAATTGTATATAGGGTTTACCTACATGGACCCTGAAGAAAAATAATGCAAATTAACAAGAAGTATGAAAGCAGATTAAAATGCATTAAAGCTAAATGGCATGATCTCATACACATGCTGTTATTCAAAATTAGAATGACTTTAATTTCATCAGGATTAATTGACCTCTAGTATAAATTCAGGCAAAGAAAATAAAAACATGTTGGCTCTGAGTTAGAATGCTTATAAATCAGTAATCACATTTAAATCCATTTATTTATTAAAAAAACTATTTGATTAATTACAAAGTTATTCCAAATGGACTTTTAAATTGGGTTGGTCATATAACATTAGCTGGAATTTTAAGTTTTAAACTGGATTATTTATATGGCATAATTTGTTGAACCAGAAAGTCACTAAGTAGATGCCCACAAACCACTACAAATCTGAAAATGTCCTGTGTTTTGAAATGCTCTGGGTAGAACCTGTTGAGTCCATTGAGTTCATTTTGGTTTAACTTTGGCTTATGGCCTATAGTAAGCATTAGAAGTCACAGAGTTATTCCCTTATTGATTTCTGAACTATATATGCTCAAAATACAGCAAGCTATGCAACTGTGTCTAAGCTTACCAGCTCCCTTCAGGTACATTTTTTGTTTCTTGTGGGATTCTCACCAGCAGATTAGATGTTGCACCAGCACAAAATCCTGTGAAGCCTTAAGGCAGTTACAAGAAGTGATTCACTCCTCCTTCAGGGGACGTTTATATTGGATATTAAGGAAAACTTCTTCACTGGAAGGGTGGTCAAGCATTGGAACAGGCTGCCCAGGGAGGTGGTTGAGTCACCATCCCTGGAGGTATTTGAAAAAACATGTAGATGGCTTGGTGACATGGTTTAGTTATGAAATTGGCAGTCCTGGGTTAATGGCTCGACTTGATGATCTCAAAGTCTTTTTCAACCTAAAGGATTCTATGATTCTATTTTTTTTTTTCTGTATTCATAGAAATATGAATTGTTTGTACTGAGAAAATCATTAGTGCTTTCAAATTAATGGACTTCCAAGACCTTTTGTCATCCTCTCAGGATGTTCTAGATAGATGAACAGAAGTAATGATCTTGCTGTATCGTTTTTTAATTTACTTCTGCAGATTTTTCCTCTGAAAGTATATCTAAGTCAAGGACTATTGTACCTGTGAGATGAGGGAATGTAATTAGCTATCATTCTGAATACAATTATAAGAATCATCTTCAGAAATGTATGCTCTGAAACCACAGAAGGCTATGGATTTACATATGCAAAATGGAAGGGAAACTTTTCACTACTAATATTTTCCAGGTTTTGAGACAATTGTTCTAAGGCATATATGAAAAAAAAAGAAAGATATTCTTGAGATAAAGCAGAAACCAGCAAACACTATTGGTGCAGCATCACATGACATTGCGCTGAGAACCTAAATTGTGGATACTTAGAGCAGACGCTTTAACAACAACCAGCCTGTGGAAAGTAGATATTGTCTTTCAGTGACACTTTCACTGTATCTGATAGATCCTATAGAGTCCATTCAATTTTTTTCAGGCATACATCAAATTCACGTTCTGTTCAGGAGACCACAGGATGCATTCCAAGACATAAGCCAGGCTGTGTTTCCAGTGTTATGTGCTATATATACCTCATCACTTGTGGCGTGTTTTCAGGGTTTGTTAACTTCTACATTAGAAGAGGGTTTGCCCTCAGTATTTGCAGCATGGAAGGAGTCTACACAGAGGCATGAGAGAATGCAGGAGGGTCAGTAAGCTCTCTGGGTTTTGAAGGTGTAGGTACTAAAAGAAAAACAAAGTAACTTCAAATTCATTGAAAACTAGTCAGATGTAATATACATCAACAAAAGAAGCAATGCACAAAATGCCAAAGCCATGCAGAAACAGTTAAATGGGACAATAATTTGGCTAATAGCACATATAGGCATTTTTTAAGTATCAAACAGAGGAATTATCACTATATCCTTGTCCAGCGAGTGCAGCTATCATATCCAAGGGATGGGTATGCTCTCATAGGTTAACTAGGGCTGCCCACAGCATGGTTAAACTGCAGGCTTGCCACAGACACATAACTGAGAAAATATACTTTTCTGATACTTGGAACTTCTGCCCCAAACATAACTTTCCATTTAGATCCTGCAGGATCTTCTTCTTTTTTCTTAACAAAACCTTTTTTTAAGGGCATTAACCTGATAACCCTGGGTTTGTCTGCCTGTTATAGGTAGATGCATGTGTTCAAGTGATACATATTAAGATGGCCCCTTATTCCGGGCAGAATTTTACCTAAAGCCTGAGATGAGTATCCCAGTGCTGGAGGTTACTTGGTCATCTTTCCTGGCCTTTCTTCAGTCACAAAACACTTGTTCAGCCATTACAATAATCTAAAAATCATTTAAACTCTTAAGATCCTTCCAGTGTTATTTTCTGCAATTAAAAAAAAAAAAAAAAACCCAAACCCAAAAAACATACTTTTTCACCTGGTGTCTCTGTTTTGGGTCTGCCTGGAACTACTCTCCACAGCCCCTGCAGCCCCATCTGTGTTGCTGTGGGGAGCCTTCAGTCCACACATTTCAAATCGGGCAACATTTTCTGGTCCTGATGCAACTCTGCACCAGGCAGCTGACATAAATCCCACCTGTCTAGCACAGACCAGGATGCCTGGCTTCAGCCACAGGCTCTCCCAGTCGGGCACATTAACTGGTATAGATTACTCATTGTTTTTAATGTTCATCCATATTGAAACCATTCAGGCATGCAGCTTTCCAGAAGGGAAAAGAAAAAGAGAAGAATTAAGAATTTCCTTTCACATACTGGAATCTAAAAAATTGTACAGTACCACTATTTCTACCCTTCCCTCTTATCAACGGTTACTTTTTTGTCTTGCTATGTGCAAGGTGTATTGCACATTATAAATTCAGAAATGACCTACTGTGAAGCCCAAGCACTTTTCCTTGTTCTGCATCCAGTCCAATGTCTGTCTTGCTAAATAAAGGGATGAATAAGGGTCTATGGTGGCTTGACCCCCACCACATGGTTGACCCTCACTGAGTACTTCAGAAAAGCTTTCCAAAGATACTGTCCTCAGTGTGCTGGCAGTTGCCACTTGGGTAGCTGGGGCCATGGGTTTTTCCTATATTTTCATTATAACTCTCGAAGTATGAATATTAATTTTTCATTTAAGTCGCCTTAGAAAATATTGTGGTCATTCTCACTGATTTTAGGTGTTAAAGCAGGCCTCACTAAAGATATGCACAGGCTTCTTCAGTGGAGGTGAGGCTTCCATGAAAGGAAAAAGATATGAAGTATGGTGAATTTCTTGGCTTATTAACTGTGCACAGTGGGTAAGGGGGCAAGGAGGAGCAGCAACCAAGGAGGGTACAACAAGAACATTGAAACAAATGTCTCAGGGTGGCAGATGAGGAGGCAGTTGCTTAAGTATATGTCAGGAGGAAAAAGTTGTGACAACAGAGGTTTGGAACCAGCAGTCTACACAAGAGACGAGGAGGTGTGGATGAGGCCACTGAATGAATATGACGATGCAGATACATCAGTTCATGGAGTATGTCATTCAATTGCTCTGCAAAGCAGTTAATGTCTGATTGTAGCACAACCATAGTTTAATTAGCTGCATTGTTGAAACTAGAAAGGTAAAGTAGGAGAAGCGAGTTGATGTCAGGAAGCAGCAGGAGTGGGGGTAGCTGCAGCACAGTGGTAAAGCCACAGCAAAACTTGGGCAAAGACCCTGGGCGAGGGGCTGAGGGGAAGCGGAGCTCTTGGGCAAGGGGGGACAGACACTTTCTCTGGACAGGCTGATCCAAGGTGGCACGACCGTACCATACCATGCCTGCCTTCTGCACAGGTGACCAGGCCTCTTGGTGGGGGTTGCATTCAGGGCCCCCACTCTTGAAAGCACGGAAGCTCAACAAAGTGCCTGCATTCTAAAATCAGTACAATGAGAAGATGATAACTTGTTTCTCTCTGGTTTAAAAGATGATAAAGGCATCTTAGAAAGCCTCACATATAGAAGGA
>JAVJGJ010000057.1:12361079-12410346 GCA_035590215.1 Microhierax caerulescens
AGCCTCACATATAGAAGGAAAACGGTCTACACAAATGATATTAAACCGTTCCTACTTGAACCAGAACAGGTAAATTGAGTACCTATACAAAAGTTCCTTGACTCATTTTTAAGCACAGTTTCAACTCTTACTGGTAAAAAGAGACACACCTGGAACTTTTAGTAAGAACGTGTATTCATGTCTTCACGTCTACCGAGGTCACAGCTTTACTAACACTCTATCGATCCATACCAGCCGGATTTTAGTTTCTGTTGCTCAAAAACAGGTACTGCTAGAAAACGCACAGGAAGAACCATTGTGAAATGTTACAAAGAAGGCGTCTATGTAGGATCCACAGTCCCACTCTCTGCTATCTCTTGGGACAAGCCCCTCAAGAAGAACAAGATCTCTTTCTAATTCTTTTGTTTGCTGATGACTCACAAATGTTTTGAAAAAGACTGCCTGTCACCAGTGCTGTAATCCAAGCGGAGATCAGCAGCCTAGGCAGCCCTATTTCTCAATAACCACTTCCTCTCTGGTCCCAGTGATCACTGATAAATATCAAATGCTGTGTGTAGAACATCCTGCCCCATCCACTACTGGAGGTTTTATGGTGACTTTGTATTTTCAAATCCCAGGAAAATGTGGGCACCATATGACAGAATTGCCAGTAGAAACATGAGATTGTTGGAGAGCCAACGTAGAAAGCGTAGTTTAAGGATGTTACATAGAGCACTAGTCTATAAATCCTGTATCCTTGACCGACCTAGTTGTCTCATTTTGCCAGCACTATGCTATTATTACATATTTAATGATAGCTTCTTATGAGCTGCTCATGAATCATATCCACACACACCTGCTTAGTTATTCCTGCCAGGTCCCAATATATTATTGACAGAAGCAAAACTGATATTTTCCTGTGGACACATGTTTTTCTCTTAGCGTTGAGCTTCTGCAGCAAGGGAAAGGGGCAGAAGCAATGTTCCAGCTAAATCCAAGTGAAATGAATTGAAGTTGGGGACACAAACTGCCACTTCCTAAAATCTGGCAGCTTCCAATCAACACAGAGTTTTGTCTTCTAGATACTTGTTATGGCTCTTGTTTTGTCTTTGAAAGGGACAATTTGGGAAAATCTGCCATTTTTCAGGAGAAAGGTTTTGATGCGCTCAGGAGCATGCAGTGCAATCAGATGACAGCATACTTTTCAGGCTGTCTTGACTCACCTATGTCTTTCTCTGTGTTCCAGTAACAACAGTGGCAAATGAGTTCAGTGCTTATAGGTCTTCGGTTATCAGAAAACCAATCTATGCATACTGGTCACAGTTAGTGCAATTAGTTAATGAAAAGGCAAGATAAATTTTAGATACTGGTTTTCTTTCTCCTGAACAGAAGGACCCTGCTTTCTCCTGCAAAGAAGTTAAGGAGGAAAGGCTAACAATTTCAGGCCTTTCAAAAATCAGAGGTTTTGGTGCATTTCTTAGAAGTTGTGGGGCTGACTTTGAGCTCCTCATTTTGTTCATTAGAGGGTTTTTTTCCCTCACATGTTGCTGACCAGTGAAATCTTTTGGTGGACCTTTACTAGGTACCGTGCACTTCCTTTGAAATAAGAAAGGATTAACTCATACAGTTCATCCCTACCTTGCTGAATATTATATCCTGTCCTTTGACACCTCACATCACTGAGAATTCTTATCCTCAGAAGAGAGGAACTGCAAGGTCCTCCAACCCACCTATGTCAAAGTCTCAATGCCTTTCCTTCAGCCTCCTGGATGTCATCTTGGTAACTACAGAATGAATGGAGAGGCCTGCACGGAAATGTGTTTGTTTTTATAACCCACCTAAACCTGCCAAAAGAGATTGAGTAAGGTTATTTTTCTGTCATATACTTCTCTGGCATATATTTCTCCATGAAATTCATAACCTGGCAAACAAAAATAGAGTTGTTACTGTATTTGTGGTATTCAAGATAAAATATGGTTTTGTTGGTTTGTTTCTCTTGAGATGATTTCAAACATAATGGACAACTAAGAAAGGAAAATCCAGTGATTGCACCCATGGGCTGGATAGAAGAGTTCTGCCACTTTGGCAGTTTACAGTAATTCAGTAGTGTTTATGATGATAAGAAAGCAATTTGGTGAAAGTGAGGTAAAACAGCTAATACAGAGCAAGATAAAACTGCAGTTAATTCAACCATCAGGAAACTGACCACTGAAAAATGGTCCTGATATGTCATTTTGAGTCAGTCCAGGTTGTGATTTTACTCAATCCACTCCTTGTTTAAGTTTCAATGCTAAAAAGACCATTTGTCAGACTGTCACTCAAACAAACTTTATGCAACAGATACAAAGCAACCATAGTACATTGCTCTGGTGTAGCAAGACACAGAGGCCCTTGCCAGTAAAGTTTTTCTTATACTGTTTGTATTTCATCAACCTTTCCAAAAGATAAAGATGTGATGTTGGTGGGAAACAAAATCCAGTGGTCCAATGGTGTTTATCAACTGCTTAGAGCCAGAATTGTATGAGAAGTCAAACTGAAAGTGAGTAAAGACAATAAAGAGAATGATAGATGTACTGGCACCTCTTTGCATGTTATTTCAAGTCGTTGACAGGCTGGGATATAGCCTGTGCATACACAAATGTGCTTTTGCCCTCACGTTTTTGCCAGGCATTCTCTCTGCAAGCAGCAGTGTAACTCTGGCGCCTACATTCAGCAAAAAAAGCAGCTCACGAGAATACTGTGTACCAGAATACTGCTTAAAAACCTGATTACTTTTCATAATACATCATCATGAAATAAAGAATATTAGCCTAAAAATTTCTAGTAGATTCAGTCATCAAGTAAATGCTTCCATTTTAGATGAGAAGGTGAATAGAAAATCTACAACAAACGGTCCTTTAAAAATAACGTGTCTTCAAGACTAAATTGGGGGGGGGGGTGGTGTTCCACTTTACAAGTACCCACACTACCACCACTAAAACTATTACATAAACGTTCATCACTGTGAATAAGTGTTTCAAAACATGATTCCTAACTGTCACTAAAAAAAGTCATCGTTTTGGAAAGCAAGGCACTGTATGCAAAAGTCCACTGGTAACAAAACAGAATCTCCTCTCCTTTTCCAGCAACTAAAGGCTGGAACTGACAGAGAAATAACTCCGTTACTGGAACTCAGTATCTGATATTCTGAGAAGAGAGAAAAAAATGTGTTATGGTGGTAGATAATTTCCCAGCAGAGAGGAAGCTGACAGCTAAACCCTATGCAGTAAGCCTGTCAAGTTTTTGGAAGTCAAGTATCTATGGGGCTATCAGTATCAGGTAATACTGATATTTGTGCAAAGGCTCCCTTAAGCAGTCTATAGATTAAGAGTTTAATTCTTCCACTGCTTCATAAGCACACTCATCTCATGAGGTTTCTGCCACTTAGTATCCCCTGTTGTCCAGTACGAGAAGCTGGCTCTGATGATAGATGGAGAAGGTTGCTTTGTCACACTTAAGAACATATGCCGCCTTATACATAAACCTACAAAGCTACCCAGCAACAGGCTTTCTGTTTAAACTTCCTCTTTGATTTTCCAGTTCTTCTAGTTTTTCATTTGCTGACTACACTGAGGGTTGGAGAAGGGTTATTGTTGGTTTTAAGGCACAAAACATAATGCAACTGAACAAGCCAAGTCGAAGATCCTGTCAGATGCATACCACTTGAAATGTGAAATCAGCCCAGTGGATTTCTAATAAGGAGACCAATTTAGGATGATCTGAATGAGTAGTTGAAGGAATACAAAACCACAAGCCAAGACTCCTTCTAAAATCCCAGCTCTGACACCAGCTGCACAGTGGAAAGCCGTTGTGCATTACAGTGGGTTTCGTTTTGCTGAACTTTTAATGTAATAAACAACCAAATTAAATTTGTCAGCCAGGCTTCCTCTGTAGCATCACAACAGAGATGGCAGGCTAGTCAAAACGAACTGCTCTTTGGGACTGCTGTAAGGGCTATGGAAGTGCCATGGTCTCACTGCTATGAGAAAGAAGCCTTACTAACATGAGGCAGGTGGCTTCAGCACTTACTTAGGTTAGAAACCTCTCTTCACATGATGTTCTCACTGCTGGATCCTACCCCTCGAGGTGTAGCCGTGCTGCTGTTGCAAGTAATGGCAGCTGAGGCTGGTCTGTAAAATTTAGGACGAGTCCACAATTAAAGCTTTTAATGATAGATTAAAATTCTTTAGAGGCATGAGGTTATTTTTGACAGCACTTGCCCTGCCAAAATCCTAATTGAAACAAAAATTGTCTGGCATAAAAAGTGGGGATTTGTTGTTGCTTTTTTCTATTTTAATCAGGAAATGAGTGTAGGTTGTTTGAGCACCTCTTCCGAGTAAATGTCTCTTCAGTGCAGGGGAAAGTGGCACCTGCATTGTTGTGGTGGGAAACCCAGCAGCATGCAAGTGATGTCCTGCAGGAGATGTTGCCCTGAGCTGCGGGGTAGGGAAACGACCATACCTAGCACTGGGGTAGGCTCTCTTTCACACAGGATTTCCTTGGCTTCGTACCCCCTTGACGCCATTCGGGTCATGGTCTCTTCCCTGCTCCATGAAATTGCAACCAAGGTGCGTCTGGGCAGTGGCTTCTAAATCAGGGCGGGCTGCTCTGTCCGGCATAGGGGTCCCAGAGGAAAGCAGCGGTCACTCCATCCTGCACACCAGTGAGACACCTAGCAAGAGAGGGGTGCTAACACTCATTAAATAAGTGTCATGCTTAGTGCAGGGATTTTGACAGGCCTGCTGCAGAGGCAATTTGCCTGTTATCTTCTAAATAGTACACAAAAGTCATCACCCTCTCTCGCAAACACAAACAAACACACAATATCATTTGGCCTACAGCCGGGAGTTTTAAATATGGAGGTGGAAAAGCTGCACTAGCCCATCTTCTGCAGGCTAGGCCTTCCTTTTGGTGTCAGTATCTCCATCTCCCTTCTGTGCATGCTAGTACTTTGCTTCACTGAGGTGCTGCAATGACCAGTTTATTAGTTTTTACTAAATCTTTGCAGGTTTAAATGCAATGTGTAAGAGATACTTTGTGCGACCTGACATGTGTGACTTGGTTATGCAAGATGGGCCTATCTGTGCTCTTCTGTAAAGAACAAAACCCCTTTGATATTAGAAATTGCTCGTCAGAAATTACAATTTTATATTTCTTAAAAACAGTTCTAGAGTAATGTGAAAAGTGTAACCTCTCCATGTTCTCTGGTTCTCCTTAGTCCTGACACATCAAAGCAGCAGTCACGGGGAGACATCTGTCACTAGTTAATGTCATGGTTATGGAGGTAGAACCTCCTCTTCTGTTTGGGCCAATGTGGTCAGCCCTTTGATGGATGTGTTCAGCCTTCATCCAGTTTGATCACCCCGTGCAGCCCCTTGTTCAGATCTGCGTGTGAACAAGAATGTCCTGACCTGAGATCCTTTTTAATACAGCAGGGATCCGTGATATAAACCATCAAAGGAAACCTTTGATCTTTTTACTATCTCTTAGTCATCTGCTGCACAATGCAAATAATAATGAAAACAAAGCTAAGGAGCAGAGCAGCTACATTAAAGAATCAGGCTTGTTGCCGGCAACGAAGCTAATCACTGAGGTTTTATCCTATCGTCAGACTCAAAAAGAAAGAGGGGGGAGGGAAGAGAAAAAAACAAGAGGAAAAAAGGCTTTGCTCAGCAGTGAAACATCTTTACTGAACTGAAATATTCCAGGAACAGTAGTTACTTTACAGAGTACTTTTACAGAGGAGTTTATGAGAGCCACAAACATGCAGCCACTTTTTAGGCTAGAATTTAACAAATAATCCTTATTCCAGTGTATCTAATATTTCTTTTTTTGGTCTAATTTGCACAGAAATATGTATGAAATCACAATTTGAGTGAATATCACTTAATTTCAAATTAAATTAGTTGTACTGGAGCCTTCAGTGCTTTTTCTCTACATTTTTTCTTCCCTCCCCTTCCTTCTCCCCCCTCACAATAGGCCCTTGGGATGGAAAGCATGTTGATTCAGAAAGTAAATATATCACTTTAGGAAAATAATATCTGAAAAGCGTGAATGTCTTCACTGTATTCTCATTTGATTTTGTAGCACTTTCTGAGACCCATAGAAACCTCAAACAAATGTGCGTGACAGTTGGAGCTTGAAGAAGCGTGTGCGTGCATATGCTCATAAGTCTGCACGTGTGCATGTTTTTCTATCTGCATGTGCTTTTGTGAACACACTGAAGGATTCTTTCAAGCTCTGATGCCAAGCATGCATGTTTATATACATTCTTTCTCTTATATTCCTTTTGCACGTAATTATTTAACTTAGGTGAAATTCTGATCTGACAAAAGGCCTTGAAGTTTTAAATCATTTATTTAGTAACTGAAGAGAAACATCCTCGAAACACCAGGAATTTTCCCCTTCTGCATGTGCTGTCAGTATCCCTGAGCTCTGCTCAAACTGCCCAACTGTCTCAGAAGTTGAATATGTTGTACAACGTATACAGCCCTTTTGCAGTGCCTAAATGTGTCTCTCTTCTGCCAAGGTAACCAAGCTAGCACAGCGGGCCAAATAAGTTGCAACTGTCAGGCCAGATAATCTCTACCACCTTTGTGTTGGTCTAAGTGGAAGCTTAACTCAAATATTTGAACCTGTTTAAGAAGAAAGATTTTATAGGTGAAAAGGCCAAATTAATTCAGACTATTGTCTTCAGTGGACAGATATTATGATGGTGTTGTTAAGTTCGCTATCTTAATTTCAGTTATTCTGAACCTTAAAGGTTCAGGAAGAATCTGCACCTTTACTAAATACAGAAGTTAAGTGAAGTGTGAGGTATTCTGGGGACAGCGAACTTTTTGTAATAACACAGAAGGTGGAAAGCTGCAAGGGTAAGCCATGGTATGGGACCACAAGCACATTAAGGTTGGTGCAAAAAAACTTTCAGACGAAGTCAAAAGTAGAGCGGTGTAGACAGGTTCACATCGGGGGAAAGGAAATCACTTCTTTGGGAGGAAAAATTTCTGTGGTTCGTAACAAAACTAAAAAATGTTAACTTTTCTACAACAGGAATTTAAAAACAAAAGGTTTATCTGGAGCCACCATACCCCTGCAAACAATCTCCCTCTTAACAAACCAAACTTATTCCATTAAAAACCTACTCCATAGGAAAATATGTTGTCAGCACTGATATAAACTGATGAATGTTGCCTCGTGTCTTTAGAGAAACTCTTATGCCTGCACATGTGAGTGCATCAAGCTTGGTTTGCTCAGCCCGTGTGAGTTTCAGACCAGGCAGCAGTTCTCCCTCAAACTGATGTGCAAAAATGACTGCTAGGCTCTGAGCAAATTTGACCATCCTTCATCTAGAAGGATGGAGGATCCCTGGAGAACAGGAACTATGGAAAAGAAGGAAGATGTAGCAGAAAGTAGCTGTTAAAAATATCTAGGGCTCTCTCATGCTCAGGAAGTAGCACATTAGAAAGGAAGGCAAAGTTAGAAAAAGCAGCTCTAAACCTTTGATTTATGCAACCTTTCCTGACACTCTAAAGACAAGTGAGGGATACTACCTATATTTGCTGCTCTGTTTTACACAAGAGAGTCAGCATAGCAAAAATAATAGGCTAAGAATGGGTATTTGTTGCAATGTAAGTCACTGTTGCTATACATTAGCATCAGAACAAACTAGCCCTTTTACCTGCTCATTATTCAGAGACAAGCTCAGACTAGCCCTGTGTAAGGGTGAGCGAGTAACATAAAAAAATAGGCTGGTAGATGCAATTTCTAAAAGGTGTCTCCTTCAAATTATTGTTTTCCTTTCTTAGAGGATACAAGGGAGGCTGTTAAGTGCACAGATAATAACTTGCATTTGCTGTACCTGTCAGTTAGTGTCCCATGTTAGAAGGGACACATGCAAGTTTACTTTTACAGCTGGGTGAACCGGGGCAGACACTGAAAGTGTAGGTGCTTTGAAATTTTATGGTGGCCTATGTCACAAAAGCCAGAGCAGTACACAAGGGTTGACACCACAGTCATTTTTCTTAACTGTAACTGAATCAGGAGGCCTTCAAAAGACTTATTGTTTTACCAGCGTTGAACCCTCAGACTCTATCCAGAGGGCTTTAGATTGGTTTTATTTTCATATATGCATGCCTTCCTGATTTTGTTTTCATGTCTTTTTTTAGCACTGTAGTTTTTAAGTAGTTGTTGGCAAGGGAGTTATGTCATTGGTAGTATATGAAAGGCAAAAATAAAGGTATTTTAGAAGACCTGCTTTAATAACAAAATATTTTGTTGTTGTTGTTGTTGTTATTAATATCCATGAGCTTTTTGTTGTCTCTTGTTCCTTTCTTTTTGGACTTAGAGACTAAGAGTTTTTTTGTTGTGTTTACTCCTACGAGCTTTTGTGCTACTTTGCTTTAATTTCTCTGTGTATTTTTAGCAAATCACCATCCGTACAATTAATGGAAAATCCCATTTTTAGAAGGTTTTTTAAAGTTATTGTTTCAATTGTGTTACTACACAAAGATAGCCTCTGTCCCAGGGAGCTTCCAGTGTGAGACTTAAACAAAATACAGCCCCAAACTAAACAGACTCTGAATCTTTCACAAAAATAAAACACTGGTTGTCAGAAATAATATATAGAACTCTTTAATATGAAAAATTGCAAATCTTCAACTGACCACATATCCTGCAGGAGTAATTATGTCATTTCAGAAGAAAATAAAACAGCCATGTTTTGTCAAATATAAGACATTTCACACACTATCAATTTTACAGATATAAATATCTAGGGGCATGCACAAACTCTATGATCACTAATGGCAAATTGCCAAGTGAGGACAGCTTCATTAAACATTAGAAGTATCAGGCAACCACCCAAACCCATAAATTAAAATTTTAAGCCTTGAACATTATGCCACTGCATACAAGTTAAATATGTTTGGAGACATTTTTATGCAGCCTAATTAGAACTGAATGGAAATCCCAGTTTATGTATGATGTAGCTCTTCCTTAGCGTAGTTTTCTTGGCTAAAATCAGTCTTAAAAGAGTCGTATTCCTTTCTACAGCTTGTTGCAGCTAAAAGAAGCTGGTGGTAAATTGGGTCCAGAAGACGTTAGGAAACTGCTGTAACTGGATGGTTAAAACAACCCCAGTCTGTTTAGGTTAGCGGGACTGCCGGTAAACCTTTGTAATCTGCAGGCAGAAAGAGTGAGTTCTCAATGAATATTCTCAATAGCAGTGACTAATCTTCTTTGAAACTAGCTCCTGTCACCAGATGAAATTGTCAGCAGGCTTCTGCAGCTACTGTTTGAGTAGCCAGTCTCTATTTACCATTTTAAAAAGCGATGTGCATCTCAGCAACCAGATACAATTAAACCTGAAGTTTAAACAGCATGGCAAGCCCGAGCCTCTTTTTCTCATCTTGCTTAGTAGGTTACACCCACCCACAGCAGCTACCAGGAAAGACCTTTGTGCACTGGATGCAGCAAAGAGAATAGCTTGAAACATGAGCCGCTTAATTTGCCATCTAAGGGAAGATTGTGCAGTTTGGTCTATAATCTTAGTTACATTAGAAAGTTAAAAGATGAAAAGCAATAATGGACTCTTGTGCTCTTGTAGTGGGAGAGATGTTCATTCCCTTCAACTGAGTTCAGGCGTTATCCATAAGGTACTTTGTATTTCATCCAGCTCCAGATTTCTTATTCATCCTCAGTTACCACTTCGCTGGGTGCCATTTCATAAGGAGCTTGCAAAGGGATTGCTCTCTGTTGTGGTCTTTTTCTCCTTTTAATTGGGGAATTGGTGTAACTCACAAAGACTCCTTAGCATTGTGTCAAATTGCTTCTTAGCTTTCACATTGCAGAAATATACACATTCTTGTTTCTGTTTTTTAATAACATTCAAACCAATTGTTAGGCTCTGGCCAAAATATCTCAATGCCCTAAACTTTAAGGCATTAAAAAAAAAAAAAAAGAAAAAGAAAAAGAAAAAAAAAAAAATCTGGTCTTTATGATTTTGAAGAATTAGATGGGATATTCTCCTTAATATTCCTTTCTGTACCACTGTATTTCTTCACCTGCAAACAGTGAGTTTCACAACAAGGCTTCATCTTGTTTATAGCTAGCAGGCAATAGTTGGTAACTATGCAGTTATGCAAACTGAGGCATAGGCAGTGAAAGAAGTAAAGTTAGAGCAAGCAGATCTGTCATGATTCATGATATGGTTATGTTATGATATCATGTTATATATAGCAGCTTCTACATGGTGGAGAGCTGTTTCCCTGCTCCCCTAAATCACAGCTGTTCCCAAAGTCCAGACCAGATGTGGCAGAGGAGTTAGATGCAGCACCAGTGGAAGTGGGATGCTGGATATCAGCATGACCAGGAGTCACTATCTGGCTGCTTTTGCACCAGCTCTGGTGCTCATGCTGGAACTAAATCCAGGTGCCTCCCTATCTGTTTTTTTCTTTCCTCTCCTGATAAGCCTGAACTTTAACTAAGTACTAGGTAGTAAAAATATTGTAAAAGTTACAATTGGACTGAGCAACTAGCAACAAGTGAAATGCTCGTTTGGTCAAGGAAGTCACCAAAAAGGGTAAAAGTTACAAAGTAATAAATTTGGAGCAATTCTATTTCTCATCTTGTTTTCCTCTTCAGCTAGAATAATGAAAAGTGGTAGAGGTAGACAACACAGAATGAATAATTTATTGTAACACATATTCACAAGTAGGAAACAGCAATAAAAAAAATCTCCACTGACTGTTGCAAAGATCCTGCAGGGAATTGTGGATCATTTCTGTGAAGGACTGGATATCAGTGCCTTTCATGGTAAATTAAGGTTGGGTTAGTTGGCCTTAGCTCTATTTGAAGTTCAAACGAAAGATAAAGGTCCCTTCAAAAATAACACAAGGAATTATTTTTCTTTTCATGTTTTGTTTTGTTTTATCAAATTAATAATGCTCATGTACTCCCCATTCACCCTGAAGCTATGATTCATAAGTGTGTATATGCATAAATGAGAGATACAGGCTTTCAGTACTTACCACAAAAATTAAAACAGGAAGGCAGATGGCAGTCTTTTATTCCATCTGTATTTCACTTAATCAGCTACTCTTATCGGAACTGCTGCTTTGGAAATCAGTGGTTCTTAATTGTTCTTTGCAAGCTAGAGACACGCAAGCTGCTCTTTTGTGAATGTTCTGCTGGCTGACACATATGCAATACCTATCTATAAGTAAGGAACGCAAAAGAAAGTGAAATTACCTAAAAACATTTAGCATATATTAGCTGGGTTTAACAGAATACCTTGCCTCAAGATAAAAAAGTCTGGGCCTTAATTTTCCTCTCTGTGAGCTGTTGTAAAGGAGAATGTCAGTGGAGCCACCCTGATGTAAGGAGTAAAGAACCAAATCTCTTTTACATGAATTTGTAAAGTCTCAAATTAAATTAAGCTGGAGGGGAAGACAGAGAGAGAGAGCGGCACTTAAGTATCCATTCTCACCAGTCTGATAGCTCGCTAGTAAAAGAAAAGAAAGAAAGAGAGGAAAGAAAAAAAAAAAACAATGAAAAAAGAATGGCTGGCAGGCTGGACACTGTCACAGCAGATTTGTAGAGTTAATTTACCTATTTTGCAGGCATGTATTTTAATAAGATTTAATGAGCTGCTGAAAAGAGGAGTGCTGCTTTTTTTTTGACTGATGGCAGTAAGATGAAAACAAGCGGCTTTTTAGAATGACGTTAACTAGCACTTTAAAAGTTAATAGAGCTCCTATGAATCTGTGTTGGCAACACCTGGAACAAGCAGGTGGGAATTCCACTGAGATAAATGGCAAGCCAGGGGCAGAACAAAATAATAAAGTATTATTTGCAAGATCTGGATACAACATCAGTCCTTCTGGCAAAATCTTTTTCAAAATCAGTAGTCTTGTCTGCAGTGAAAGGTAAAAAAAATATTTTGAAGAAAATCTGCAACTACTAAAATGTTTATAGTATTTCAAATGCAGACGGTTTTTTTAGAATAGTATTTTTCAGTTTTTGTAACATTTCAGATCACAAGCGTGATAGGTGAAGGAGCATGTAAGCCAACTACAAGAAACATCCGTGTTCCAAAATTGGAGCTCCATGGCCCTGGGTGTTGAATAATTGGCTTTTCAGGATCATATCAGTTCTCTGCATCATAGAGATCAAGAAAAAGAAAGCATGTGCGTATGTAACATGTCCAGATTCAGCTCTGAAAGGTTTGCATGCTTCACCCCCTCAGTGACAGTGAGAAATGCACACCGCTGTCCAGAGGGCTGAATTTGGGCCTCTTGCTTGCAACCCAAAACCAGCGTGAAGGTAGAAACTACTTTGATTTCATATGTTCCTTCTGAAATTTGTTTTGCAGTGTGCTGAAACACAAAGGTTCTGCTTTTCTGGTTTGGCTGAGCTCCTTAAAGGGCAGCATCCAAAGGGAGTAATGGCAGCAGCGGTGGTTTTCAGTCCCATGTGTTTGTCAACCCACCGAACCTGATGCCAACCTGGCACTGTATGCCTGGGGGACAAGTAGCCGATAAGCAAGTCTTGTGACTCTGTCCCGCAGGCTGTTCTTATCAACATGGCAAGGGAAATGTGGCTTGGAGTTGTCTATGAAAGCGTGGCTGGAAATCTAGGTGAAAAACTGTATTCAATGGAAAATTATTTGGGGAGCTCCAAAGAGATCTTGTACCATGCAATGTTTAAATTAATGATCTCGGTGACGGAGGAGGAGAACACATTTCTTGAGTTTGCAGGTGACAGTTTGGGAGAGACTGCAACTGTGCTGAAGGACAGGATTAGATTTTAAATTGTTCATATAGAAATAAGCTGAAAATATAGGATGCATTTCAACAACAAGTGCCAGAAACTACACTTAGCAGCAATCAGCTGCAGGCATAAGGAATGGGAATGAATTAGCAAGACAGCAATTCTGCACAGAAAAGCTCACAAGTGTTATACTGGGTCCAGGCTGACCACAATGCCAGAAATATCATGATTTCCAACACAGGCAAATGCCAGCCTGGAATGTGTAACCAGGAGTAGAGATTGATTGACATGTAAAACAATTCTTCCACTCTATTTCTTCTAGCACTCATAAATCTCTAGATCAGGGCTTGAGTGTTGTCCTGGGTACTGTAGTTCAGGGTATTGGAGAAAGCAGAGAAGAGCAGAGGGTATGAGCAAAGGTTTTGGAGAAACAGCCTACAAAAAACATGACTCATCTCTGGTAATTTAGTCTGAAAAGAGAAGACTGAAGGAGGAACATGATTCCATAAATACATAAAAGACAGCTAAATGGAGGAAAGGGATGCTCTGTTCTCCATTTGCGTGTTAGATGAGATAAACTGGAGCATGTAATATGCAGCTAAAATACTCTTTCACTTTCTAATAACAGAGAAAATAAAGACCTGGACTAGATAACCTGGAGGGTTGTGGAGATCTTTAAGAACAGTTAAGAACAGGTTTGATAAGCACATAGCAGGAAGAACAGGGATGCAGCCGACCTGCCTTGGGCAAGGGATGAGGTGGGTGACCTTCCAGCTCTGTGGCCCTGTCACCAGGTTATGCTCAGTGATTCACAGCCCACTGCCAACAGCCGGGGGGCTGTCACAGAGCCCAGCTCCAGCGCCTGCCCAGCCCTACAAGGACTGATAGGGGTTTACTTGGCAGGAGAACGTGTGTCATCAGGCAGGTTGTGTGTCATCAGACAGGTTGTGGCATCTCTGAGCTGCCAGAAAATGGACTGGAGTCAGCATAAAATGCTAGTAATGTAACAAAGAGGCTGAAAGGAGAAGAAATCAGATGGCTGTCTGTAGGGTGAGGTGCCAGATCCAGATGCTGGGCAAAGCTTATCTCTGTCTCTTTCAGTCTGCCTTATCTTCATCTTCTTTCAGTTTTTTCTCTCTCCCTCTTTCATCCCTTAGGAAAAATTAATTTTGAATGCTTTTGTGAACAAATAAAGATCAGTGGCTTGTGGTTTTCGTAACACATTGCTTTGTGGTATGACTTTGTCTGCACATCACAAATTCTAGTAGATAAGAAAACTGAATAAATATTTCATGTAAAAAAAGTACCACAGAAAAGAGCTAATTAGCTGGATTGATATAAGTTGTTCTGTGACCCATGAAAATATGTTAGTCGTAATGCTGTTCTTGATAAACTCCGTGTAAACTCATTCAGACATGCTGTCAAGCTAGGAAAGGGAAATGTGAAAAGCCAGGAGAGGCACTCAAGGTACTACTCAAAGAAAAGTCAAAGGAAAGATTTTTTGTCTTAAAGCTATCCCACAACGTCTAGCCCAGTTCTCCCGAAAGCTGCTGACGGCACCATAGCCAGAGTGGGTAAATAGCCTCCCAGAGTTATGAAACTGGAGTGGTGTGATTTGTTCTGTGGAGGGTGGAGTAAGAATGAGGGCAAGGCTTGAGGCGTGGTTTCTAAATGGTGCACTTAAGGTCATGGACCGACTGGCTCCAGTCAGATTATTGCCCTTATGCCTGCAGACAAGCCTCTTAATAGTATACCCCGCCTTTAGAAACTGCTCGGAGGAAAAACAGTCCAACTCCAGTGCGATGTGTAAGATTCAGCTATCCCCCTCCACCAGAGAGGACTCTGCATTTCCATCTCAGAATATAATTATTTCTTGAGGTCACAGAAATGAGGACTTCTCTGTAATTGAATGGTGGAGTGGAAATATGTTTTTAGAAGAAAGAAGAGGGGTGTGTAAAAGTTCCCTTAAGAACATTCGAGTGAGTGTGCCCGCCTGTTTGAATATTCCCCTTCATTTAGCAACCAGCAAAGTCAGACTATGCACAACATTTCCATACTGGAAATCTCCTTTTAAGGCCAGGGAATCTGCCCTCCTCTAGCTCCTTCTTTTCTCCTCCTGTGAACTTCGAGGCAGAACCAGGAGCAGCGAGGAACTACACTCTCTTGGAAAGCTTCTGGTGGGTTGTCTCTCTGTGGCATCCCCTGTGGAGTAGAAACTTGCTCTTGTCATGAGCTCCTGGGGAACAGAAACACCTTAAAGAAGCAACAGTGTCCCAAATTTGAAAATACGCAAAATAAACCACCATCTTCTCCCTTTATTATCTCAAGCAGAGACTGTGTCTTGGCAATGATGTCTGTAATGGGAGCCCTGTCCATGCTGCTGACCACCTTTTCAAAAGTGTCCCTCTGCCAGAGTTGGGTTCAGTTTCTCCTCTGCAGTTTGACAAGATCCTATAAGGATAGTGGGCTAATTGCAACCATAAGACTCCTTCTTGAGAACTGAATGATATCCCCCCCATCTCATTTCTATGAAAAATTTTATTTTAAAGGAATTTGAATAAGTTGGTGATGTCTTGAGATTCTAATGGATTATAGGTCCTGCTTCTGTTGTCAGATTGACAAAAGGAGTAACATCATGTGCAGGTAATAAATGTTGTGTCTGGATGTCATTTGCTTTAAAAGGTTTGTTTGTACATGCACGTTTTCCTGGTTTTGGCTGGGATTGAGTTAATTTTCTTCCTAGCAGCTGGTATAGCGCTGCATTTAGGATGAGAATAATGTTGATAACACATTGGTATGTTAGTTGTTGCTGAGCAGTGTTTACACTAAGTCACGGCCATTTCAGCTTCTCACCCCACCAGCAAGTAGGCTGAGGGGTGTTGCAGCGCTCTCCAAACTAGCTGGCTGCAACAAGGTCCTTTACCATCTCATACCAACACACTCTTCATGCCAGTCCCTCTGCTGCTTTCCCCTAGTCTCTCCTCATCCAAGGCAGGCTTGCTCTCTCTCTTTCTTGTCTGCCCAACCCCTTAACAGAACCATCCACAGCTGCACCTTATCTACATCAGCCAACCCACAGCCCCTGAAGCCAGCCCACAGCTGTATATTATCAATGATAATTAAGTCAGCTTCATTCTTCTACAGCGGAGCACAGGAAGCTGGGAAAAGACACAGCTAGAACAGCTGACCCCAATGGCCAACAGGATATTCTATACTATGTGACATCATGCTCAGTATATAAACTGGGGGGAAAGCAGCCAGGGGCTGCTGTTCAGGAACTGGCTGGGTGCTGGGTGGCAGGTGGTGAGCAAGTGCATTACTTGGTTTGTATATTCTAATTTTTTTTTTTATTAATGTTGTTAGTATAACACATAAGAATGATGGGGTGGGCCAACAAGGCAGATATCCTGGTGGGAGTCTGTTATAGTACACCCAAGCAGGATGAAGAGACAGATGAAATATTCTACAAGCAACTGGGAGAGGTCTCAAGATCACTAACCCTTGTTTTCGTGGGGGACTTCAACCTATTGGATGTTCGCTGCTTATACAGCACAGCAGATAGAAAACAATTTAGGAGGTTCCTGGAGTGTGTGGAAGATAACTGCCTGAGCTACCTGGTCAATGAGCCAACTGTGGCAGATGTCCCACTGGACCTACCATTTACAAAGAGGGAAGGACTGGTGGGTGATGGTCAGAGAACATCTTGGGCATAACAATAATGAGATGATGATTTTTCAGAGAAGGAAGGAAGGGGGTCAGCAGAACTGCCAACTGACTTCTGGAGGGCTGTCTTTGGCTTGTTTAGGGGTCTGGTTGACAGAGTCCCTCAGGAGGCAGTCCCTCAGGGCCAAGAGGTCCAGGATGGCTGGACATTCCTCAAGAAGGAAGCCTTAAAGGCACAGGAGCAGGCTGTCCCCATATGCTGAAAGACAAGTCAGGGGTGAAGACTAACCTGTCTGAGCAGAGAGCTTTGGCTGGAACTTAAGGGAAAAAGGAGAGTTTACCACCTTTGGAAGAAGGGGTAGGCAACTCAGGAGGTCTATAAGGATGGCACGAGGTTTTACAGGGAGAAGATTAGAGAGGTGAAAGCCCATGTGGAACTCAGGCTGGCCACTGCTGTAAAAGATAATAAAAAAATGTTTTTATACCTGCATTAGAACCAAAAGGGTCAATAATAATCTGCATCCCTTATTGGATGCAGTGGGGAACATGGCCACAAAGGATGGGGAACAGGCTGAGGTACTTAATGACTTTTTTGCCTTTAATAGCAAGACCAGTTACCCTCAGGGTACTCGCTCCTCTGAGCTTGGAGGACAGGGATGAGAAGCAGAATGGAGTCCCCACAGCCCAGGAGGAAGTGATCGGTGACCAGTTGCTCCACTTAGACCCGCACAAGTCTATGGGGCAGAATGGGATCCACCCAAGGATACCGAGGGAGCTGGTGGAAGAGCTTGCCAAGCCATTCTCCATCAATAATCAGCAGTCCTGGCTAAGTGGGGAGGTCCCAGAAGCCTGGAGGTTAGCCAGTGTGCCGCCCATCTACAAGAAGGGCAGGAAGGAGGATCTGGGAAACTACAGGCCTGTTGGCCTGACCTTGGTGACAGGGAAGGTTATGGAGCACATCATCCTGGGTGCTGCTACGTGGCATATGCAGGACAGTCAGGGAATCATACCCAGCCAGTGTGGGTTTATGAAAGGCAGGTCCTGCCTGGTGAACCTGATCTCCTTCTACAACAAGAGGACCCACCTAGCAGATGAGAGAAAGGCTGTAGATGTTGTCTACATGGACCTTAGTAAAGCCTTTGACACCATGTCCCACAGCATTCTCCTGGATAAACTGGCTGCTCATGGCTTGAATGAGTGTACTCTACACTGCACAAAAATGGCTGGATGGCCAAGCCCTGACAGTGGTAGAATGGAGTTGCATCCAGTTGGTGGCCAGTCACAAGTGGTATTTCCCAGGGCTCAGTATTAGGGCCAGTCCTGTTTGATATTTTTATTGATGATCTGGACAAGGGGATTGAGTGCACCCTCAGTAAGTTTGCAGATGACACTAAATTGAGTGATGGTGTTGATCTGCTTGAGGGCAGGAAGGCTCTGCAGAGGGGTCTGGATACACGGGGCCAGTGGGCCAAGGCCAATTGTATGAGGCTCAACAAGGAGAAGTGCTGGGTCCTGCACGTGGGTCACAACAGCCCCACGCAGCGCTGCAGGCTGGGGGAAGAGCGGCTGGAAAGCTGCCTGGTGGGAAAGGACCTGGTGAGGCTGGTTTAGAGCCAGATGATCATGAGCCAGCTGTGTGCCAAGGTGGCCAAGAAGGCCATTAACATCCTGCCTTGTATCTGAAACAGCATGGCCAGCAGGACAAGGGCAGTGATTGTCCCCCTGTACTGGGCACTGGTGAGGCTGCACCTCGAACACTTCAGTTCTGGGCCCCTCACTTCAAGAGGGACATTGAAGTGCTGGAGTGTGTCCAGAGACAGGCAATGGAGCTGGTGAAGGGTCTGGAGCACAAGTCCTGTGAGGAGCAGCTGAGAGAACTGGGGTTGTTCAGCCTGGAGAGGAGGAGGCTCAGGGGGTCCTTGTTCCTCTCTACAGCTCCCTGAAAGGAGGTTGTAGGCAGGTGGAGGCAGGTCTCTTCTCCTAGATAACAAGTGATAGAACAAGAGGGAATGGCCTCAAGTTGCACCAGAGGAGGTTTATGTTGGATATTCAAAACATTTCTTCACTGAAAAGGTTGTCAAGCATTGGAACAGGCTGCCCAGGGAGGTTGTTGAGTCACTGTCCCTGGAGGTATTTGAAAGGTCTCTACATGCAGTTCTTGGTGACATGGTTTAGTGGTGGACTTGGCAGTCCTGGGTTAATGGTTGAACTTGATAATCTCAAAGGTCTTTTCCAACCAAAATGACTCTATGATTCCATGATTCGATGACGATGATGATTAAGCCTTTCTTTTCTGTCCTATTAAACTGTCTTCATCTCACCCCATTAATTTTATTTTCTCCCCAGTTCTTTCCCCCATCCCGCTGGGTGGAGTGTGGGGGTGGCAAGCAGCTGTGTAGAGTTGAGCTGCCTGCCAGATTAAACCACGACAATGTATAGAAGTACATACAGGAAAATCCCTTTAAAACTTCTGGACTAGAGCTTCCTCTGTTTATTTCAGTAAAAAGGTGATAACCGTTAAAGAAAATGTTTTAAGCAGATAAAGAGAGTGTGAATTAAATCCTCAACATATTTTTCTGTGATGTCTACTAGAGTTTTGTCCCATCTTGTTAAGTTTCTCAGTCTGGTTGTAGATGCATTGTCTCTATAAAGCACATAGTATTTAAATGTTTGTCATATCAGAAGGAATAAAACTGGCATCTTCTATTAAAAAAAAAAAAAATCCTTCTATAAACACTAGTATCCAGTTTTAGGGTGCTTTTCAACTTGTAGAGGAGCTTCTCTTCTGCCTAGGCAGTGAAGTTCAGCAGCAAGCCAGGCCAGCCATCTAACACACAGGCACTCGGCTCCTGCTTCATTTGTGTAGGTGCATAAAGCTATGCGTTCCACCTGCACCACGGCATCTTCCCCTCCCCATGGCCTGATGCAGTGGGAGCAGCCACTTCTCTTTGCTGGCAGGCTTTGCTTCCCTGCCTGGTGGATGCTGTCATCTCTAGGCACACCCGGCGCTATGGTCATCCTCGCCGTCTGACTCAGAAATGTCTCACTCACTTGTCAGGTTGGGGTCCTGCCTTGCAGGGACCTAGAAGCCTGCTGTGGCCTGCCTGAGCAGCGGAGGACTGGGAAAGAAAGGCTCTCCCACCTCAGTTTACATCACCAAATGAGATGTAAAGCATACCAGAGGGAGAGGGTGCAGCAGGCAGGAAGGTGGGACCAGCGCTGTGGCTCCCAGTTACACCACAGTGCTCCCCGTGGATGCCTCTGGATCCTAGCCTGAAGCTGCTCTTCTCAGATGCTGCTAAAATCACCTCAAAACTGGGCTTCAGAGTTGCTAGGGACACAGAGCTGGTGTCTAACAGATTTGGGAATGATTCAGGGGTGAAATTTTTAAATTCAACTTTTGGCTCCAGGCAGTGGACTCCCAGTTTTTTCAGCAAAGACACACCTCATGCTCCTTGGCAGATCCTGGCTGTAAGAGCAAGTGCAGTAACCCGCAAAAGGCTATAAACTGTATCTTGGCCATGCCACATGTTTTATTTCCATTTGAATTTCCTCTGTCCCTGTATTCCTATAATTTCACTCTATCATTTGAGCACGTGCAAAAAACAAAAAACAAAACAAAAACCCAAACCAAAAAAATAAACCTAACCCAAAACTGAAACACAGTGTTGCTCCAAGGAAAGCAGTGGTTGGACTGTGATGGATTTGAGGGGAAGTAGATTCCAGGGAGTAGGTTTTTATTTTCAGTTTAATATGATATTCACATTCACCAGCACACAAAGTTTCCCCAAAAAACATACATTCAGAGGAAACACCAGTCAGCATTTCCCTAATTCAGGGAAGAGCTTAGCCTAATGTACGTAACAGCTTTCCACTCACCGCTGGCTCCGGATAGCGTCACGTTTGAGAGAGCACTTCATACCGTTTGCTTGTCCATTACGGAGTGTTATTCAAATGAAAGTGAAGTCCAGAGAACACGTAATTAATAACAATAATTGACTAATGAATACAAATGAATAATGAATGATGCAATAAATGGATTTCATTACAGTCACAGTTAAATACAATGTCAGCACCTTTCTGTGGAACATGGCCAACCCACAGGAGTTTTGAAATCACAAACTCCAGGCCAAGATTTTCACAATGTTTATTTCAGATGTCTTTTGAGAGGGGACCCAAGCTCAAGACGAAATAGTGTAGAGCACTTTTTTGCAGAACAAGGGTGCTCTGGGCTTTCTAAGTCAGGTACCATTATGGTACCCTGAATTCATTCCAGAATGAAAGCTCACCGGTTCACCCTTCAGAATCCCAGGCATATGTTGAAGCAAGTGCCCAGCCTACTGGACTGTGAGCATTGTTTTTTGTTTTTTTTTAAACAGACATAGACATGTTTAGAGCCCACTTTAAGTTTGTAAGACACATCCATCCCATTTTAAGCAGCGCAGCTGCAAAGCTAAAAGGAATGAGTGCCTGTGTTTGGTAGGTTAAAAACTCTGCCTGTGGTTATTTCATGCCTCAGAGCTCAAAGCTCTAAAAGTGCTGGGTGGATCGTTGTGGTTTTTCAAAATTAAGGTGTATCATTACCCATAGTTTCTCCTTCTTTGTGTGTCATCATTTTCAAAACTTTTATGGCAGGCTTAAATTTAGAGTCCTTGTGGCTTTGTTGGGGCACCACCTTTACCCTATGTGGTCACCATTTTGTGCTTCCTGTCTTGAAATGATGGTGCCAAGATGGGTGGGGAGCTTCCTGGTGAGGTAACCAAGGATAGGCAAAATAGCATCACATATCATTTATTTTCCAATTTAAAGGCAAGTAGATAGGCAAGAAGTGTACTTAGGTAACTAACTACATTCATAAAGAATGAACCAGAGTCAAGTGAAGGCAGATGTAGCTCTTGGTCCCAGTGCTAATTTCATGTGTTGGGTGCAGCAGTCAGGGACGTAAGGGTGTGTAAGTATAGTGAGATAGGTGGATGGATGCATGGATGCATGGATGCATGGATGCATGGATGCATGGATGCATGGATAACATACAAATTATTTCCTTGGAACTTTAATTGCACTGTCTGACATGTAATCATATTTACAGTCCGCCAACTTTTTCCAACCCTAGTATCTAAAGTTAGCTTTCTAATTTTATATCAAGGTTACTAAATAAAGGAGGCCTGAGCTTTTAAAAAACTCAATAGAAACTTCTGCCTGGTCAGCCCTTCAGGAAAGCAAACCATTTCTACAGGCAGGCAACTATGAGTATTTAATTTAGGACTCCAGCTTTTTCTGCTGTGAAGAATAAATAGTATCTCGCTTGCCTGTAGACACACAATCTGTCAGTGCACATAATACATTTCTGTGCAGTCCTAGCCCTGAAAACATGTTTCCTAGTAAAGGATTAGGGAGACAACTGTGCTGTGAAGCAGCAAACCACTTTTCAACCATAACAATCATAGAGTTTATTTCATGCTATGTAACAATTTCTACTTAAACTGCAAAATACTCTTTTTTTCAGTGGTTGTGTGCTCCCTTAAATGTTGTGTTGCACAGAATAAGGGTCTGAAAGGTATCTGTAAGAAGATTTTTATTTTATTTTATTTTATTTTATTTTATTTTATTTTATTTTATTTTATTTTATTTTTATTTTATTTGGGGTACCATATCTTCCTACATTTCCAACATTAAAAATACCAGGGATCTCCAGCGTGACCAGCATGTGTTTACTCTGGAGGCCTCTCACAGCCTCTGGAAGACTAGGCTGGGCACTGCGAAACCCTTATACAGATAGGAGGGAATTTAAATTTCTCCTCTAAATAACCACTTGCTTTTGGAGTTTACAAGATTTTTAAAACAAGTAAAGAAAAAATGTGATTAGAAACAACCCGTGTTCTAAAATGGTCCCTTATGCTAAGTTCAGTGGATTTTTGGTTGTCATGCAGGACAGGAGAGTCACATCTCCATTTTAAGGGAGCAGATGTGACATGTTTTTACAGTGCTCTGAGGGTTGAAAACCTGAAAAGTGATTGGTATTATTGCTGCTTTTGCAGGGCAAAACTCTGCCTGCATTAGTCAAGCAAAACTATGGAAGAAAGGGGGTTTGATTTTGTCCACAGTACAAATTAATGAAATGAAAAACAGAAGGAAGATACGCTGTATTGTCTTTCCAGATACAATTACCTTGTAGATTTGAATTCAGTTCAGAGAAGTACATTATTAATAAAAATCTACCATAAATATGAAGCAGATGTCCTAATCTGATAAACTGTAATGTGGAGAGGTTGGACTGAAGTGATTCAGTGGTAAATGAGGTAAGAAGTAGAATAAAATATATAGCAGATAAGAGGCTAGCCCAGTGGCTCAGGCTTTGAGGCCTGTACTGTTACCCAAATATAAAATCCTAGTGTCACGATTGATAAGATGACATATAGTTCTCCTCTCTGGATGTCTCTCGGCATGTTTTTGTATTCTGTAGCAAGTCCCTTTTTATTGACTCTGGTCATTGCCAAAGTCCTCTTCAAACGCAGAGGTGAAAAAAAAAAAAACCAACAACAAAACCAAAAGTGTAAATCTTTTCAGTGTTGACTTTTGGGTTGAGAGGAAGCTAATTTGTAATAAAAAGTGATTCTGGATAAAGCCTATTTCTTTTGAAGCTCCATAGATATTAGTCCATACAATAGAAGTACTATGAACACCTATTATCAACATGGCTAATGAAGCTCAAAAGATGTACCAAGAAATAAAAAATTCCTATACGCACTTGATTTTCTGCACCTGCCAGTCATCCCATCCCCACCCCCTGAAAATGGCCGAACACAATACAGACCTTTTTTGAAATCAAAACCACAGAAGTCTAAGTTACTTCGGGAGCTGTGGCCATAATTTCCAGCATTTTATGGGCTGCAGTATTGTTTCTGCTCTTTGCCTGTCTGCTTAGACTGAAAGTCCTTCTCTTTGAAGAAAATAGCATGTTCTCCATTGTGCTTATTACAATACTTTGGACAATATTAGTTAATAAACAAGCATGCAAGCAAAAGAATAAATTCCATTTAAAAGATGCAGGGAATTTGATACTCTAAATATCTTTTTAATGGGGTAGTGGTTATGGAAAAGTCTGTTTTACAATAAATGTGAGTCATCTGCAAAGTAAGGAAACAAAGGCCGTATTTGGATTCGTTTTATGGCTCTGATCCATGTCCCTTTCATTAAAGTTCCTTCCCTCCACAGCCATCTCTTGCATGAGAGACGGGGCAACCTGAGGGATTACAAAACAGCAAAATCTGAAAGGATTTTGGGAGATAGTGGAAAGAATAAACAGACTCGAATGTCAGGTTCTGCCAAGAAAGCACCTGGAACAAATGTATTTTTCTATTCTTGTATGCTAGGTGGGTTTGCCCGAAGAATTGCTTGGAATTTAATAGTGGCATTTCCTGAGGAACAGGTTTGAAATTAGCTTAATCACAACCAAGTGATACTTGGCTAATTTTGAAAAGGCAGATAATTATTGGACATTTCCGTGGGCATATGAAGGGGTGGGGTTTTGGAGGGGCTTGGGCTGTGCGGTTTTTTTGCAGTTTAGAAAAGACCCAGCGAAGGCTTGTGAACCAGATGTTTCTTCTCAGATTACAGCAGCCTGCTTGGTCGATATGTACAAAATGGGAATAGGCCTGTTGCAGCACCAGGTGTCATATCTAACGTACAGCATTACTGTTGCTATTGTTTATACAGTAGTCCTCTAGCCGAGTCTCAGGCGTGCCACAGGCTTACACTACCATGCTCAGTATCTACAGGAGTGACCGTGAGAGGGCTCTGGAACAAAGTTCTCTCTGTGTTAGAGAAAACCCTGCTTTAAGCTGCATCAGCAGGGAGGCACTCAGGCTATGGTAACACGGTGTAGTCCAGCACCTGAAACTTTTGCCAGTTTGTTGGACTGCAGTTGCTGTGTCTCCATTGGGTACTACAATAAATGGCTTAAGGTAAAGAAATTGCATGTGTCAGCGATTGTGGGGTAACTTTACTGTGACTCAACATACATACTTCAAAGCTGTCTAACATTTAAAAGTTGCAGTCTGAAAGTGGGAAAAACACAAACAAGGGAGGAAAAAAATCCAACAGAACATCTCACAAGCAAGCCAAACTGGTTTTCTTTATTCTTTACACCCCCATCATTGCACCTACAAAATGTCTCTGAAGAGAAAGGCATTCTGAATGCTCACATACTAATGTTCATATACAGAACTACTGTTCAAGGTGTTTTAAACCCTGAAATTGGACTGGACTGCACTTTTATATGATCTCTGCTTATCTTTTAAGCCACAGACCTTCAAATGTTACCCAACAACTAACATCTCCTGCTTGTTGTCAGCATTTGAAAAGAGCTCAGCATTTACTCAAGTGCTTACACTGGACCTGAACTGTCTTGAAAAAAATCAGTCATTAACATGGGTGCTTAATGGTGGTCTTGAAAGTACATCTGGCAGTGCTTCAGAAAGTCTGTGTCCAGCGCTGTGACAATAGGTAGATTTTAAATTCAGAAGCAGAGTTTTCCCAGGCCAAAAATTTTTATGGACACTTGTTTTATCTTGTCAGTGCTTGTTCGCATGGTACGCTATTTATGAAGCGTGAGATAACATCAAACCTGTAAACATATATTCCATTTGTAGGTGTGGTTTATTTTCCATGAATACATTCACATCGGCAATCTGGCTAAAGAAAGTGAGTTGTACACAACTAATCAGTGTTAAAGCAACAGCTTTATTCCACAACTTGAGAAGAAAACAGCTGAATCTTTATCAGTTTTGAGGGGTAAAAAGACATTCCACTCTTTTCTGCAATATAACTAATATCTGCTTTTTTTTTTTTTTTTTTTCTCTCCTTGCTCATCCTCCATCTCCAGGTTAGAAGGTATTGTCTGGACTTTTAAATCTCTGATTTTGAGGTACATAAGCCATTATTTTAACTACAGGATATCCTTAAGGGAACAAGAATTGTCCAGACTTTTCTAATATAGACCAGACTTTATTAATACAGATTGCAAATGACCAGCTACTGGGCAGGAGAAGTGGAGAAAACAGAAATAACTGGATTCTTGCTGCCACTTAATAAAAGCCAGATGCTTAAATATGGAATTAGGAGCCTACCTGTAGGAACCTACTTTTAGGGGGGAAAAATCTGTCTAAATTTTTGCAGCCTGTTGATCTCCTTGAAGAAATTAGAAGTCATAATGAGTGACTGATTTACTCATATGAATTGTTGCTACAAGTTCCCCATTAACATGTTGATGTTATTGGTTGTCTGAAGTTCATATTCATCCATACAGCCTAATGTTTTCCAGGAAGGAAAAGGAGCTTTGAATGGCTAAGAGAGAGAGACAGTTTTTACTGTTTTCCTTGTGATGATTTAACTTCATTATTCTCCAGAGGAACATAAGAATGGTAGTTCTACATCAGATCAAAGGTCCAACTAGGCCACTACCCTGTCTCCAACAGGGTCCAGTAGCAGATGCCTGGAGAAGAGCATCAGTGAATGACAAACATGTAGTGCTGTTCCCCAGGGAACGAAAGACATGCTATCTTTGTATTAAATGAAAAGCTCTTGCTGAACCTCTCTTCCATGTCTTTGTCCAATCACCTTTTGGACATCTGCTAACTTTTGGCATTGTGAGTGACTTGTGGCAATGGGTCCCACAGTCCAACTGTGTGCCACCTGGAGTGCTCTTTCCATGCTGCAAATCATTTATTTCATTTCATGTCCCCTTGCACTTGCATAGTGAGAGGCAGTGGACAATCCTTCTCAAAGGCAGCACGTTGAAGGGGTACCAATCACAGACTTGCCAATTCTTGCTTGACATTTCAACCACCATCACATCTCATAAAAGAAGGAGTCTCCCAAGCCTGATTTGTGTTTGCAAAGACAGCAATGACTCCTGCTCATTTTTTGTGCTGCTCTTCATGAGAAGATCAGGAGTGTGAATCCTGGCAGAATGGTCCATGACTTGACAGACTGGGCAATTTTGAATGGTATCCTAGCACCAGGGCTCTCATGGCCTCCATTCAGGCAGGGAACGCCTTGGGGAAGGGACCATGCTCAGAGAAGTAGAATTGGTATTCCTCATGGATAATACACTAAGCTGTAACACAACATGCTCTGCATATGCTGTAGGGAGCATGAGCACCCAGCTCACACCCGTACTGCCAATCAAAGGACTTGTAATGCTTTAAGTTCCTACATCAATCTAGGCATTAACCTTTTTACACTTCTTCTTAATGCAAGTATAAATATCCCTGGCAAAAATCCTTGCCATTCTTCTGTATGGACAAGATTTTACTGAGCTGTTCTCTTCTGTAGTGCTACAATATTCAGCCTCACTGATGCATGTTTTATTTGTGCACATGATACTGTAGATCATATAAAGACAGACATCATGTTAGCCCATCTTAAGAACTACTGCTGCTTTTATTAACCAGATGATCCATTAAAGCACCAAATTTTCATACAAAATCAGCATCCAGGAGTTCCCATGCAGGCTGTTGTAGTAACAAAGAGCCAGCTTTTCATAAAGGCACGCAACACAGCTGTCTGAAGTGGCCAAAGCGTCAGAGGTTGTCTCTGCTCAGCTCGTTCCAGTGCTCCATCTCCATCGGAAGAGAAAACTTGGGAGATACAGGGCACTTCTGGAAACCTAACTGGTTTCAATTCTTCAGTGGAAGTCCAGCTCTTTGACAGTTTGCCCATGATTTTAACTGCTAAGCAGGTTTGGGGAAATGGCGGTTAAGGTGTTTTTTTAGTATTTAGAACACTTAAAGTTGTTACTAAAAGAATGAGAGTTGGACATCCCTAAAAATGCATTTATATATTTAAATTCTTAAAAAGGAAATTAAGTAACATGACTTTAAGCATTACGTGCTCTACAAGAACTTATAAGGGTAATCTTTGCCTCAAAAGGTTTTTTTTCTCTCTTCTTGTGGTTCACCACACAGTTGTGTAAACACAAGAAAGGGTGTGAGACCAAGTGGGACTCAGTTGACCATGACATGGAAACTGCATCATTAATGAGTCTGTGTGTTTGTCCCATTTTGAATTCTCTCTTTTAAGCACGGGTGAATAGAACAGTACAAGGTTTTCCGGAAAAAGTTGTCCCTGCCCTCTATAGTGATACGAACACTTTCCTGTTTTGAGTGGAAATAGTTATCATGGGATTACAGCAATCTTTTTCATCGCTGCCTCACAAAGTGGCTCCTGGTCATGCTGTACAGACCAATCTTTTCAAGCTTCCCTGAGCTTTATTTTTTTCCTGAATTTTTCCGAATGGAGAGTTCCCAGTTTTTTCCAGAAACTGTTATCATTAGTTCATCAGTGCATGACCTACTACACTTCTTTTATTCTAATAGTTAGTTCAGTTCCTCATCTATGACAGTTTGATCCTTTGCTGTACTGGCAATATCCCAAATTCTTGTCAAAATGTTTGATTAATGCATTCCTGTGCATTCCTATGATTGTGCCAAGACCATTCATGAAAATAGTTTAAGAGATCAGTCCAAGAACTAATCCTTTCACTAGAGCACAGGAATGTTTTTGCTTCCACCTCCAATGTGGTAATCCCTATTGTGCATTTGTGACAAAGACGCATCTTTCTCTTGACCATCAGCTCGGATGCAACCTCCTCTCATAACTCTTGAAGTTGACTGCAACTTTCAGTCCTTACGGGCCTGGCTGACAGCTTGTGCTGTGATTGTCACATGCTATTTCCATGGCCCCATGGAAAAGAAACCCAAATGGACGCCTCAGGGCAGATCAGTGGTCAGAATGAGGTTGCAGCTAGGCCAGATAACTTTTCCTCCATAGATTTATGTTTGCTGGTCATCTGGTAAGGACGCAGATTTCTCAGGGGAGAAACCATCTCAGCAAGTGTCAGTCAGTGTCTGTGCATGCTTCCCTGCCATGTGCTTGTCTAGCTCCAATCTGCTTCTCCTCCTTCTCCCTGCTCTCTCCTTAACTTGTCTTTCAGGTGGCTCCTTTTATCTGTACTCTAGGAAGACACTGTTGAAAGTTAATGTCAAATGGATGGTGCTGCCATTGTCTCTAAAGAAAAGTGTTTTCTATCAGGTAATGTGCTATTCAGTCCTGAAAGTTTGTCTCACTCCAAGTAAAACAAAGAGATTCAAATATCTCCAGACTTCTTGTCTGTCAGCCCAAGACAGGACTTTAACTCATTCCCATATCCAGCACACTGAAAGGCAGAAACACAGCAAGCATGCAAATTTAGAAAATACTTCCATGTTCTTTACACTGTCCAAATCTGTGCTCCATTTTCCCTCCTGCCTTTGACACTGCAGCAGATGCCATTGTACTTACTGAAAAATATGGCAGGTTTTGTTTTGTTTTATTGCATACCTACTTTATTTTTAAGCACGGAAGTTTTAGACTTATTTTTCCCTTTCCTCTTTTCTATTTATATGTCTAAGGAGCCATTTGTTTTAAGGCAGATTAATTTTCTGAAAGAAGTTGACTGGAAAATTTTCACTGTAGCCCTACAATTCACCAGCTGTAAGACAGTTTTTCTGTCAGATCTTATCTGAAGATGAATCCTTTTCTCCATATTAGGAAGATCTCTTATTATTTTTTCTATACTGTTTTGAATAGGGTTAGCTGTGAAATCCTTCTACAAACACCAGTCTGACACAAGTTCCAGATAATTTTGTGTGCTTGAACTCAAAGATAGTCTAGGTTTCCTCCATGTTCAAATCCTAGAAATGTTGAGACCGGTTTGTGTGACTGTTTCCCCAAGTTCATTCAAGTTTTTCCTTCATTATTTATAGTTTTCATTCGGTTTTCCTTCTTGTAAATTTAGGGTGGATTAGCTTGAATCATGAGCATTCAAGCTAAGGTTACTTCTCTGAATGGCTTGCTACCATTTCCTCAAGCACCCACCAAAACCAAATCTAAGATAACATCTGCTTTTGCTGGTTCCAGGAGAGTAGCAGTGGAAAAAACCTGTCAGATACCCCTGCCGTGAACCTTGGTCTCTAACATTACTGGTAGAATTTGTTCTCCAACACGTTTCTGGAAAGTTACAGTATCTTTACATAGTGCAATGTTCAGAAATGTTTCTATTTCTACTAGCATTACATAGTTCTTTATTCGTACCGATATGTGACTCCAGCCTGTAACCCAATTTTTTTTCCAATTTGAAATGATGGTGACCAGATAATCACTGTTCTGTTTCTGTTTATCCATGTTATCTCTCTGTGAATGTACAAGATTACCCATGGCTTTTATCATTATGTGTGGGTTTGTGGAACACCAAGTACTTCCAGCAACTGTGTTTTGATCATAACCCCAGTTCCAGGCAGTCTGACCAGGTCTGGCTTGTTCCGGCAATAATATGTTTGATGTCCTGCACCAGGTGTTCTGGTTTCTTCATTTCAAGATATGTCCTGGCCTTTCTGTAAAAAAATTCATTTCTACTACCCATTGACCATACCTGTCACTGTCATCTGCTTGGCTGCTGCATCCTTATGCTCTGTCCATCTATTCTCCCTTTTTCTTTCAGCTGCCATAATACCCTTTATCACATGCCCTCTGTGGACTAGGACTAGGCATGGAGACCACATATATGTCCTCCAGCCCTTGCTCCTTGGTTTACAATTTAAAGTTTTTTGGTTTTTTTCTGTTGTCACAGATGGTGAATTCCCCTTCCCTGTCCCCCTTTCTTGTACAGTCTCTTAAGAAACCAATCTTAAAGAAAAGGGGATTTTTGTCTTTTATAATACCAAGAGTAGTCCATCCAGACCTGAGCCTGTCTTTGCTGGGGTCAAAAAGGGAAGCAGGTAGCAGTGTACTTGAATGAGCGTAACATTATTTAAAACAAACTTCTTTGAAAGGAGTTATATTGAATTAAGAAATAAACATCTTGTTTGTAAATAGCTGTTTGGATCATTTTACAAACCCATGGTGGCTGATGATTCTGTATAAAGGATTATGCAGTTTGGTTTTTTTGAAAAGTTCTTCACTTCTTTAGACTGGCCTTCAGTAATCTGAGGTATGGACAGCTAAACAAGCTGCCACATGTGCACAACAGTTACTGTACTGCTGCAAGTTCACACCTGAATTTACCTTACAGTAACGAGCTTATCCATCTTAACTCTCAGTGTAATACAGGACATTGCAGTGCACACCCTGGGAGGATATCAAATAGTATTGGACTCTCAGGAGCTATAGGAGTACAGCTGGATAAATATTCATAATAATTTTTAAATGGAATTAAGTAGCAAGTTGGCTAATTCTTGTTGGTATCTCATTGAGATGTGCCCTTAATACTTTAATATGGGGTTTTAACAGATTGTATCATGGGTAAAATGGTAATAAGCTCATTTGGAGACCTGACAAAATTTTAGCGTCAGATCTCTTTGCCTTGTGCTTCCTTGGAGACATAAGATCTATGATTTTTACCTGAAACTGCAGGTCTTCTGGTAACTGTTGTTGATGGAACCTATTACATTTTAACAAAACCTCTGTATTTCACAGAGAAATTGCAGTGGCCTTTGAGAGATATTTGGAGATCACACTCATTGCCCACAATTCAGAACCAGCTTTGCCTAACAATTTGTAGTGACACCAGGAACTAAATGCTTTAGGTTTTAATTCTTCCTTAATAAACAACCCCAACAAAAAACTGCTTAGCAGCAGTCGAGTCCAAAAGAATAAAAATCTTGAACTACCAGACTGAATACTAGTCAAACAAAAATCAGTATTTCTGCAATGACCAGATTATAAAGTGCTTCAGCAGCAAGACTTAGTTCTGGTGATGGAGATGTCTTGCATTATAATATCAAAGTACATAACGGTACCACAAATGTCTTGACTAGTCACAGTATGTGTATTTTTATGACAGCAAATGCAGAGTATTCATAATATATTTCATGAGTAATGCTACATGGCATTCACAAGGAACTCAACTGTGCTGTGTAGCCATTGCACAAGCTCCATACATTTTGAATTATGGGCCTGTCACAATGTTTACTAACCTCTGGTTTGTCTTTATCAGTTCTACATAGGAAGGGAGAAGTGAGAAGGAAAGTGACATTTCTGAAACCATGCATCTGTTCAGTGGGTAGTTCATATTGCCACTTTACCTAGCCCAGAGAGCTCAACACAGCCAGAAAGACAGCATAACCGTGCCCCTCAGGGTGGTCCAGAGCCAGCAGAAAGGTCCTTTGTCACCCCCATCTACCCACAATTTTCCAACCAGGCAGAAAGTGGGACAGACAGAAGGGATGAGCAGTCAGGGGCTGCTGCCTTTTACCTCCAGCAACAACCATCTGGAGCCAAACGTGGCCATGCAAGGCCAAAGCAGGGCTAAAGCTGAGCTGCAAGGCTGCCCAGCATCAGGATGAGCTGTTGGTAGGAAACAACCCAGCTGGGCAGCCACTTGGCCATGCGACCGCAGGGCTGGTGCAGCTGGAGCTGCATATGCTGAGTGACTTGAGGCTTGACAGTATTAGAGATTTCAGCACGTGAAAAGCTTATTCCTCTGGCTGTTTCTGATCCAAAACTTGCAAATTCATTTTTTCACCACCAGTCTAGCTAGGAGTGTTCACCGTATGGAGGCCAAAGAGGCTCTCAAGCGTTTGCAGTATTTATATAAACCAGAATGTTGCAGGTATGTGGCTAGAAGCAAGATCAGTCCATCCCAGTCAGGTACCTGTTTGTTCAGTTAGCCAAATGTTGAATTAAAAAAAAAAAACAAAAACAAAACCCACAACTAAACAAACAGAATATCCCTCTTATATAGTCCCAGAGGAGAAAGAGGGAAAACTTCCTTTGGCCTGTGTATATATTGTAAGTGAAGAGCTGATTTGGGGCTTTTAATTATTTACTCAGAATCAGATTCTGTCTAAAAATATTAGGAAAAGGAGACAATAAAACTGAAAAGCAGCATATTCAAAACTGATAAAAGAAAACGCTTTCTCACCAGGTGTGTAATTAGACTACTGGATTCACAGCTGCAGGAAGCTCTTGAGGTGAGAATTTAGCACTATTCAAAGAAGGGATGAGCGTGTGTACGTATGTGACTCGTCACAATTTCTGTAGACAGAACTAAGAAGTGAAAGGAGCAGAAAAGCCAGAGCACAGCTGTGTTCTGCATTTCTGGAGCTCTCCTCAGACAACGTTAATGCTGACTAGTGCCAAAGACAGTCTAGGAGTAGCAGGACCTGTATGGACCAGTCTGTAAGGTGGACCTTACAGGGAAACCCCAAGCACATTGTCTTGTGGGTGTGGAGAAGAAGGAGGGATCAAGTCCACCTGAGTTTGTGATTAGTGAAGTGCAACAAAGACAGACATGAATAGTATCCATGTTAAATTGTAAGTTTGATTTAGAAGTTGTTTTTGTTTCAACACTCTGTGGTGACAAAGGGGTTGTATTGAGAAGCAAAAGCACAGAGCAGAGACAGGAGGTGGCTCCATCCATGTGAGCATCTGTCTTCCTTAGCTGCAAGTCACACCAGCAGTGAGGAAAGGCAGCAAGAGGCAGGGAAGCAATCACCTGCTGCTCAGCTGCTAGATATCCCAGAAACTTCATAGGTTTGGACACAGGCGTGGGTCCCATGCTTTGCCTTCCCGTTCTGCTGTCTTACCTGCTCCCGTTCCTCGCATGCAGTTTAAAACTGTTTCTAGTAAAATTGCATGCTTTGGACCTGACCTTGCAAACTTTTGCTAGTGAACATAGTGCTCTCCCGAGTTAAATGTTTCATCTAGTGGGCTGCAGAGTTGGGGGTTGGATCCCGGACTTGGCTATGCACAATCAGCTTCAGAGGTGCTCCACAAGGGTGCAGCCACCCGCCTACACACTGCTAATTATAGGACCCTAAAGCCCTGACAACTCTCAGTTTACTGGGAGGGGGCTAGAGGGGCTTTGTTCTTCCTTCTCCCCAGCTAGTCTTTCCCTCCTGCTTCCCATGTGGTTCACATTTTTTCCCCACAGCACTATGGCTTTTCTCCAGCACCTCCATCCCACGTGCCAGATGCAATGAGCCAGAAAGAAGCATCAGTGCTGGTGGGAGCTATCTGTACCCCTCTCCAGCTGCACCCCCACCCCAGGCTGCCCCATATCTCCCCCCTCGTCCGCCTGCTGTTTAGATTGAGGTTGTGCACAGCTCTGGGCCTGACCCTGTCTCCTTTCCTCCCAAAGGGATCCATCAGCTGTTCTACAAACCAGAATACTTGGGAGGGAAGAGCTTTCCTGCTGTGGGTAAGGGTGGACAATACCTGGCCCTGCACTAGTTCATGTGAGAGAGAGAAAAGTAGGAGCAGTGAACTGTACAGTATCAGGAGCCACCTGACCTAAACTGTGATTTAGACAGACTGCTATAAAGTCAAAAGAGGAGTTTAAGTGGAAAAAATATTCAATGCAACAGAACATCCCAAAAAGAGAACATGAGGGGTTTATATTTTATAGTCCCAAGTAACTGTGTCACAGCTACAGGACTTTTAGGAAACCATGACTTTTTCTTTTTCTTTTTTTTTTTTTCTTTTTTTTTTTTTTTAAATTTTTCTTTATTATTTAATCAAATAGCTTTAAATTAACTTATTTTATTGATCCCATAATTTTCTGTCACCTAAACAGAAGGATATTTAATTTTTCTGAAATGTGAATGGCAATTTGGTAAGAATAAAAATTCAAAGTGAAGCAAAGGCTTTTCAGCCTCTGGCACATCAGCAATACTTTATTGACTCAAGGGGTCTCTGCATTCAGCTGTCAAGATGGTACAATGACTATTATGACATTTCTTACACAAACAAACAGTGAGGGCAATTTGCAGGGCTTTGGAACATGCAGTGAGCAGGTAGGCTGACATGCATGGATATATGCAGGCTTCTTAAAAGCCTTGCTATGCACCAGAGGGTTTGTGAGTCTTTTAAATGAAAGGAATGCCTTGAAACTGTTTTTTACAGCTGGTATTAAAGGACTTGATCATAAGTTCACTGCAGTCAGTAGAGAGACTCCTACTGATTTCAGCATGCTCTGAATCAGCCCTGCTACCAGTATCAAAAGCCCATTTTAAATGATGTCATCCCTTACAACAAAAATGTTAGTGGATTATATGGGGTGAGCTCAATTCAGCCTATGACTACTTTGAAATATACAGTGTGTCTCATAGTATGTCTTGAAACAAAAATCTCCACATGTACAGGCATGCTTCTTGGACTTGATCTATCCCTATGAAAATAATAGTTTGAAAAATTTTCATAAGCTTTCATTAAGAGACATTCTCATGTATAGGGAATGTTTACTTGCAACAGCAAAGAAAAGGCAGAGGGAGGTAAGACAGAATGGAGCAGAAGGCAAAGAAATAAAAGGATGCTTATGAAAACTGGGCAGAAAAGAAGCATTTCTCAGTTGCAAATATCTTCCTTTTTCAATCTATAGTAAAGTTTTAAAATTAAATACAAGTTCAGTGATGTAGTAGAAAAAATACCTTACATGGCATTAAATTATTTTATTTACAAGATTATATATATATATATATAAAATTACATTAAACTTTATTTTCCTGTGATTTTCCCAATTGTTAGGAAAGGCAAGAGAGTAACTGATACTCTAGTCAACTGAAACCAGGTGCGGGAGGGTCAAGGGTAATGAGAAGGTGCTTGGATTAACTTGGCAACTACAGAACTAACTAAAAGACTGCCCTTAAAAACCCTACAGTTTCTGAAGAAGAGATATTTTGCCATTATGCTGAAAAGTCTTTTAATCATCTTATCTTTATTTGAGAGAAACATGATTAAATAGTGAATTGTAAAGTGAATCACTATTATTGAGAACTTTTTTTTTTTTTTTGGTAAGGTGGCAAAAGTCAATAGCATACCTGCATATACAATTCAGAAAGAACCCATTTTAAGTAACCTAATTTGCACCATATCACTCTTCAGGTTTTCTTTTATGTAGTAGAAAAATTATTACAAACAATAGGAGTGCCCAAAAGAATTCTTTTTATTATTCCCTTTACTTCTGTGGACTTTTTCCAAGGGCTGAGTTCTTGGAAAACCCCAAAACTTGATTAAGAGAGATTACAATTGGATTAATAATAATAGTATAATAATACATATAGAAAGCCTCCTACAAAAAAGCCCCTTCATACTTCTTTGAATGCAAAGAGGCTTTAAAATTGGGTATAAATGAAGCTGAAGTGTAAATAGGAATCAAAATTACAGTTTTATAATACCTCATGTCCTACTTGAGCTATTCGAATAACTTTCTGAATTGCCTGGAAACATTGGCTCAGCTGTACAAATAACAGGAAGAATCATCAGAACAAGAAGAATAACAGAGAGAATATTAAGCAAGACACTTGAGAAGAACTGAAAAATTATTTTTAGCTTTTTAGCTGTAAAGTTTTATTTCACAAGCCACTTCATTTGAACAGGCTTGGCACACCTTTCACAAGTGATGGCTGTGTGCACTGCCCCCACCTTTGAGCAATGAATGAGGTAGGTAGTAAGGATCTATTTTTAGTTACCATACACTCAGAGAGAAGAATGTGTTGGGTTTTTTTTTTACCTTTGGAAGATTCAAAACCTCTTCTTTTATCTGAAAACACAGGAAGTCGGATTAAATTTGAAACTTCTGTTGTGCTCTATGTTATTGCCAAAAAGGTGCATCTCCTCTAAGGTAATAGAGAAGCCAGGTAAAATGGCATATTGACGTTTTTAAAAGTTCTTCAGAAATATTCACTGGACACAGTATAAATAGGCCTGTTATCTGTGCTGCGCCTTTCTAAAATCCCAACGGGTTTTTTATTGTTGTTGAAACAGCTCTTGCTTTCCCTCAGGAAACCATTAACATCTCCCCTTGCTCTGGGGAATTGTCTTCAATGTCTTCCTCTCCCATTGCTCCTAGCGCTTCAGTCAGAGTAGCCATAGTCTCAGTGTGGAGGGCTGGGTGTCACGGTCTACTTCAGAATTACTAAAACCAGTTCTGGATGGTTCCCCTCCCTCCAGACTGGTACAGACTTCTTCCTGAGCATAGCAGCTCAGCAATCCTTCTACTGTCTAAATGTACTGACGGAGCAGTCAGTGAGACACTGAGATGTAGATGTGGTATATGGTAGTACCAGGCACTCCTGCCTGCCTGGGAGAAATACTGGCTCCTCTCCAGGAGCTGGAGAACTTACCTTAGCCTCCAGGAAAAGATCTGCTTGCAACCATTTTCATGTTTAATACAAAGAAGTGTTTCCACGTGTTACAGACAGATGTGATGCTCTACAGCTCCTAGCATCCTAGCATCTCAGTGTTTTCGTCATTTTGAACACCACCTCTTAGATCAGCAAGAAGACCTAACTTTAACTTTAGCCATGGGGAAAAGCTGCACCGCACACTCCGCTCCTGGTGGGTGCCCTCAGTGACAGTTTACACCGTGATGTGTGGGTCACTTTGAGCTACCTATGTACATGGCCATTAAGTTTTGACAGTTTGCAACGAGTGGAAATCTCAGCTGCTGTGGCAGCGCTACTAATTTTTCAGCCAAGCTTCCAGAGACTTCAGTGCTCTTTGGAATTTGGCCCCCTCCTCCACAATTTGGCTCTAAATTAATTTTTCTATCCAAACAACTAGCCAAGCAGGGCATCGTTCAGGTCTTGAACCTGGTCCCTGGCACAGCTCCCTAGGCTATGAGAAGGAGCACTGCACATTGCTCCTCTCAAGCTTTCTCTGAACTTCAGAGCATTTCCAGGTGGATGGAGGGCTGCCACAGTGGAGCAAGGAGAGATTGCATGTGGGAGGGGGACTCTGGAGTCCTCTTAGCCACCCCAAAAGACACAGCTGGCTTTAGCCTTGAGGGCAAGAATTTGTTTTGCCCAAGAAGGGCAGCTTTACATGAGGCTTAATTATGGGGATTTGTTTGATTTATTATTTGTTCTGTGTCAGATCAAATAGACCTGTCCTCCAAAGCTGGGCTAGCAGCTTTCTAAAACTTTCTAATGGTCTGGCATGGCAATTGTTAACAAGATGCTGTGATTTACTGCATGTGTCGCTGCCTTCTCTGCTGTTGGGCTAAACTCAAGGACTGTGCAATCCAAATGTGAAGGCTTAGGAAAAACTGGGGGACCTGTGTTGAATGTGTAGATGTAGCAAGTTGAACTTGGACACATCCAGAACCCCACGCTTCACATTTGGATCTTCCAGGGAATCCTCAGGGAATCCTTCAGGGAATCTGCCCTGAGTGTATGAACACTGAACTTTCTAAGATATAGTGAATCTAATTGGATAGAATTTATTGACTAGTGAGCCTTAGCAGCATTCTTGCTGAATTTTTCTGGGAGACAGCTAAATCACATTTAATTCATGAGTTCTAGCTTCTCTATAAAGTAAATTTCCTGTTCTTTCTTGCTTTCATGTAACAAAATGGGATAGATCCTCAATTACTAGAAAACATTTCAGCTCCACGCACTGTAGTGGAGTTTAACTGGCTTACCCCAGCTGAAAACCTGGCTTGCTGGTCTCTGACTCGTACATATTTTGCTGAATTTTCTCTTTCCTTTCCATTTCTACACTTTTTCCTTCTAGGCACTTTTTCCAGCACTTTATATCCTTTCTCTTTTATTTTTTTAAAACTACCTTCAGCATTTTCTTGTTATCCCTTCCAGTCACTCTCCACAGCTTTAATTTTTCCCCTCCCTCCCATTGCTTGTGGAGGGACCCCAAAGTCTCTGTGGTACATAGAAAAATATCAAGAAATAATTTCGTGCAAAAGGTTGTATGAATCACATTGTATGTGCAGGTGACATCGTTGCACAAAAAAATTTGGTTTTATACTTATATCCAGAATATTGCAAAATCTTCAATTCATGCCAGCACCTTCTGGTTTGTTTTTTTCTGTTTCTTCTTATTCTCCTACTTCTTCTTCTCCTCATCATCCTCCTCCTCATCCTTCTTATTATTCTTCTTTTTTTAATAAGGTCTTTTTTCCCTTGTAGTTATTCAATATACAAGAGTTAGTTGATGATGGTGTCACCAAGAGTGTATTTTCCCTGAAGTTAGTGCAGACAAAGAAAAATATGCTAGATAGACAGTAAGAGGAGAAAATTCTGTTCCTTATATCCATGATATTCAGAATATGACCAGAAAGAGAAACTTGGAAATATCAGATGAAAAATTACTTACTGTGTTATTCAGGGCTAGTGGACGAGCTGATAGGTGGGACATGCCTCCCTAGCACGTGACTCTGTTCAGATACCTGTATGAACCAGCCACCCAACATTATACTCTACACTCCTTTGTATATACTTACCCGATACACCCCATATACTGTGAGTTTACTTCTTGAAGTCCCCCTTCATTCACATTGAGTAGGATGATGTGGATAAACTTAAGAAAGCATAAAGCAAATGTAACGTAAGGCAGAATCTCTCTTTCTTGCCCTGCCCCACCCCCACCCCCCAGACCCCAATCTGAATCTGAAAAAAAGAATACCTAAATATGCACGAAATTTTACTTGCTTGGTAAATCCCATTACAATCAGTAAAATTAGTTGCACAAGTGAAGTCACAGCTTGCTGTTTGGCAGCAACAGTCAGTGCTGCTGGGGCACCTGGCCTTTTAATAGGAAAACAGAAGAATAAAATTGACAGGAAGGTGGTGGCTGAGAATTTTGACCTGTTAAAAACCACTAGTATTTCACCTAGTAAAAACCACCTAATCATTCTGGGGAAGACACTGTTTGTATGTTTTCTTCCTAAAACTTTTACACAGTTGAAAGAAACAAGATGCTAAAGTACACCAAATATTCTTTAATCTTTGTATTCACTTGCAATGCTTTCCCTTGTCCCATTCTTAGTTAAAACTACGGAGCTTGGACTGGCTTTTCTCCAGTGACGTTTTTTCCCTGATGGAATAAAACCTGCAAAACAAAACTATCATTTTTGCCCCCACTCTGACAGTAAATTAATTCCATGTATGATCCCTGTTAGTCATTATTTTCCTAGTCAGGAAAACCAGGGCTCAGGAGAGCTGCCCTAGTGTCATGGCTTTTTCTAAGGACTGGTTTTCCCCACGCTTTAGCTTTTCATCTTGAAATGACATTACACTCATCATGTCTCAGCATCACATGTCCAACGTCTCTGGGTGCCCTTAAAAACCTTTATAAAAAACAATTCTAACATTAGCCATACAAGGCAGCCTTCCACCTTTTTTCCCCTCTTTTGGCCTTCCTCAGGTGCTTGAAGGAGAAGGAAAGACAAGAGCGATCTTGCAATGGCAGAGATTTATTTCCTATATTCCTGCTGCTGTTCCTCCTGGTCATATCCAGGGTTCTGCTGATCACCGTATCTGGACTGAAGATATGACCCCAGATTAGGTTGGCAGAAGTTTCTGGCTGCAGTTTTGCTCTCCCTCTTGATTTTCTTGTTTTGTTGTTTTTGATTTGAGGGCTCAGCCCTCTTTCTCCATGACAGGGATGGGTTTGTCTGCTGGTATCGGCTGGACATCTCTCAACTCTCTTCTCTGAGACTGCAGAGTCTTGAGCAGTGATGACTTTTCATCTCTCCTGTTTTCCATCTGTGGCACATAGTTTAATCCCCTGTGTACTTGAAGTGCTGTAGTCTCACTTTCACCTTTGAGCTTAATATACTGGTGTCCAGGTGAAACTTAATGGGCTGTGCTACACAGGAGGTCAGGGTAGATGATCTAGTTGTCCCTCCTGGCCTCCAACTTTATGAAGCCTGCCTAACTGATATTATGTCATAAATCAGGAGAAACAAATGAAATGAGAGACCACAGTCTCTCCTACACACACACCTGCTGACCATAAAAACTGGAGAGAGGTTGCTATTGTTGAGTGATGAAGGGATACGGCAGCTTTTACATAGGGGTTGCCAGTTCACATCCAGCCGTGGATGACTGAAAGTTTTTTGCTGACTGGGGGATTTGTAGCAGCCTTTGTGAAATGGATTTGGTGGCCTCTGTCCATTTCCCAGTAAGCGTAAAAAACTCAACACCCTTTTAATAGCTCCCATAAACTGGTGCAAGATCTCCATTTTAGAAGTTTTCTTCATGTCAGTGTAGGGGTACATTGGCAGAATAGCGATATTCCTTATGTTGTCGACTGGTTTGGGAAACAAAGGTGTTTGGTTTTCAAAGTGCCAGCTTCCCAGAAGCCACAAATTCTTACTGAAGCATGCTGAGCCACACTGCCACATGGAGAACATAATAAACACAAGCACTCCAAAGCACATTGTCATGTTAAGTTCAACTTCTTAATTTCTTTTGTTTTCAATATATAAAACTTACACCATTAAAAAGCTTCAGGGACATTTTCTCCTGAAAACACTAATAATTAAATAAATAGTTGGAACAAACCCACAACAATTATTTTCGTTGTCAAACTTAAAAATTTAGAATTCCCACAGGCAATTTCCCACCAGGAAAAAAAGTGTGTTCATGCTTCTGCCCTGGAGCAGTCAACGAGTCCATGCAACTTATGTAAGAGTCTGGAGCAACAGTATAAAAACAAACAGTCCCACATGGTCCAGCTGACATTCCTGGGATGTATGTAGTCAACGAGACAATTCATTCATCCCGTGCCTCATCTTTGACTTTTTCCTGGGGCCCAAGAGCCCCTAACTTTTCACATACCCAGCAAGACATCACAGGATCCATGGGAATGCTGACAGGCCTCCAGCCTATTCCCTGAGTATTTCCAAGCATCCCTAAGAACAAAGCCTGGCAGAATAAACTGTTCTGGAGGTGACAACCTGTTTTGACTGTCTTTCCTAAGGACTTTTCAGAAGAACTGGGAACACTGAGCATGTCTCTAGGAAGCAGTCAGACATATGTGCAAATACATGGGTACACTTGGTTACACAGGTGAAAGAGTTTCTGAAGGGGTCTCCACCTAAAATTAAAAGAAGCTCTGAGGCCGAAGTGCTATTCAGTTGGGTTAGACCACACATTTAGGGAACAGGTCATTGTTAGGAACACAAATGCACTGGAATTAAGTTTTCAGCCTGCAGCTGCTGCTATCTTCATTTCTTAGTTCAACAGCTCATCCTTCAGTGTTCTGCCTCAGCTGGTCTCCATCCAAGCGGGTTCTCTATATTGTGGTGTTTTTTTCAGAGCAGCTTCCAACAGATTTCAGTACAGTAGCCATCCCCTATCCATAACAGATTATTACCGTTTAGTACTTCAGATTTGGAAAAAGCCGCTTCTTATTTTGCTAAAGCTTGTGTAGCCTTAGAGAGGAAGACTGCTCTAAACAGACTTATATGGTTCATGAACTAAAGCAGCTCCAATGAAATATCTGCTCTAAGTTTCTGCGTTCACTTACTGTGGCTAATAATAGACATGTTATTTTACATATTCAGAGTACGGTACAGGAATTAATTCACAAAGATGCAGCTCAGTGGTTCCCTAGGTAGTTTCTGTATCTAGTCAGTAATGGAATAGGCTGTAACATGAATTATTTGGTCTTGTGAATCACTCTCTATGAATCACAGCAATAACACAAAAACTGAATGCAACAGCACTGCAAACTATGGCCAAGTGTGTCCTTAGCAGACCTTTAACTCTTCAGGCATGTAAGTGGTTTCATCCATACATTGCACAGCTCTAAAAAACACCCTGTTCTGCAGAAGGACTTCTTGGGGCATTTGAGTAAAAGCAAATAACTGCGTTCTGGCAAACTTCTCTTTCCCCCGCTCCCAATGGCTCCGTCTTTGAACTTGCGTCATTTCACAGGCACTCGCAGGCGGCACGTGCGTAGCTTGCACAATAGGTAGTTCAGCCCTGGCACGCTGCAGCTGTGCATATTTGGTCCACAGGTGTTCAGTTTTATGTCGGCTCGCCAGCCAGCTGCAGCCAAATCTGTCTATTGTCTCTGAGCCGGGCTGGCGAGGGTCAGAAGAGAAGCGGATCGCTGGCAGTTCTTGCCCCAAGAAGGGAAGAGAGTAATTCTGCCATTAATCCTTTCCAGCCAGCTCACCCCTCGAAGGAGCGCAGCCCCTGACCGTGCAGCGGGGTCGGAACAAGGGAGGCTGTGCGACCCGCGGCGCTTCTGCGCCTGTCTCGGGTGGTAGGTGATGACTTTATGGGCACAGGTGCCATTGTAGCGCCGAGTGTTTCCCCACAGAACACCTGCTGCAGGACCCCCACGGCTCAGTGATATATATGCAAACATGAATCTCATTGACCAAGGGTTGAACTCTAGTAAAAATCACTTTACGGCCTTCTTTGTGGCCATTGCAATGAATCCAAATTTCTTCTGGCTTTCCCCCCCCCAGGCAAATAGGTCCCAAACAGCAAAACAAACACTTTTTTTCTTTTCCTGAAACCCAGCTCTTGGCTCATGCAGTGTGAAAAACCATACTAAAGAAAATCATGTAGTGGGTGACTGCCTGTCTTCCCCGTCAGTTTAATAGGTCTGTGTTTGAGAGAGCGTATGGTGGTAATAGGCACTGAAGACATACGTTGGAAAGAGTTCATAAAGTCTGAACATAAACTTGAGACAGAGAAAAACAATTTAAGTACACCTGAATTTCCACTTTCATCCTTAATACTCACCACAAGCCTCAGTTAAGCTAGGAAACATATTTTAAATGGATTTTTTTTCTTTTTTTTTTTTTTTTTTAAAGAGAACAACTCATAACGAGAAAAAAGCTTGTAAACTAGTTTCTCAAAACAACTTGGCTGATTTGCAAACCCTAGTCACCTATTACTTCAGCCCTCTAATTAAAACCAAATGAACTTTGCCAGCCTTTCTTCCTGTAAGAATTAAAGTGTTAATGAAATTAGGAGAAATGTTAAATACGGTTACCAGTAAGATGGCTTTGTGGTTATACATGTCTTTCCTCATCAAAACGTGTTATAAAGACACCAAAGTTCCCACAGTTTTTTGATGGGTGTTTTGACTCCACGCAATACTACTTATCTGTGAGTTATATTTCTTCCTTGCTGCACAGACTCTGCTGTGGAAAGCACACCGCTCCTGCTGCATCCATGAATAAACAGGCAGGCACACACTTGTAAAGCCACTACGAAAAGTTAATGCGCAAACAACCCTCAGGCTTGCACCTCCCATTTCCAAAACGAGCAGTACTTGCTTATTTCTATTGTTCACATGCAGATGATTTCTTAGCATTCAGAGTACTTTATTTCTACTCACCCTTTTCTCTAAATTCTTTTTGGACTTAGGAAATTGCACTTTGTAAGACAGTGTGGTCCACTCCTCTGTCAGAGTAGAGATGCTTCATTTGTTATGTCTTTTTTATGAGAGTTTGTGAGCATTTTCAGTGAGAGCTGCCTGCTTGTGGAAAGATCGCAGCCCAAAAATTTAGTTAATCTTCTTATTTACTGAACTGGTCAAACAGATGCAGTGTCAGCAAAGATAACAATTGTCTGTACAACCATCTGACGCAGGAAGGTTTCTTATGGATGACAATTTCACATGGACTGTTCACAAAGGCATTTACATTATGAACTCACCCTCTTCTCAAGCACCCTAGCACTACTGTGTGTACACGGGATACATGCCCCAAGGATCCTTTCTTAAATGCTTTATAGGAAACTCCACTTTAAAACTCATATCTTGAGGATTTTTATGGCAGCATGGGAGCTTAGTGTTTTGTATGAGCAGTGCCATTGCCTTGCTGCCTGTAAAGCACAGTGAAGAGAAAAAGCTGGTGAAGGCACAGGTACCATGGAGGGAACTGCACCTCTATAAGCCTCTCTGCTGAAATATTCCACCTTTCTTTGCTGGAGAAGGATGCGGCTATGCACACCCATACAGTAACCTGCAGGCTGGGGTTGCAGCCAGAGCAGAGTGAATTCCTTGCATTCCTGTCCCAGCCCCCACAGAGCCAGGGGACTACAGGGCTGGGCAGTGACAAGGCAGAAGCAGGTAAAGAATTTTTCAGCAAAAGATGCTCTGCTCAACAAAACACTGACTTACTACAAACATAATCTTTTGTTGGAATTTGTCACTGGCAGAAACTTTAATGGGGAAGATTTCACCAAGTCCAGGGAAGGATTTCTGCTCAAGAGAGGAAGATCTGCCCTGGCAGAGATGACCTGGGCACCTCCAGGTTACATCCTGTCCTGGCGTGAGCTTTGTGCCAGGGGAGGGACAAACTGGTGCAGCATCTCCTCGAGGTGTGGAAAACTCACATTTGAGTTGTTGGTTTAAGAAAGATGTGATTTCATTTACAAAGATGAGAACTTTAATATCTTTGCTACTATCATTGAACAAAAAAAATTAAGAGGTTTTAACAATGAAGATAGTTTATAAGTGAGTGTAACTGATTCAACAAGGGAATTTTGCATGAAGAGAGTATGCATTTTGTGAGCTCTGAAAGCTCCAGCTGTTCAGAGCTCAGCCATGTTAATCATCTCTTCACATCCTTTAATTTGTGATTCCCAGAAATTGCACAGGAGGCTCAATAGCAATGCAAAAGTCAGGCTATCACTTTTGGCAATTAATTCAGGTAATCTGTATATAAGGTAGTGTATGTGTATGGTAATACATATGTGTACAATGCTTTAAACAGCACAAGGAGTCAATAAAGTGCATACGGTTAGGTCTAAGGTGTAATCTGGAGGTGTGACTGCAGCATCTGAGATAACTTTAAACTAAATCTGTGACCTTGCCCAAGACCCAGTGCCTCTTCCTCTAGCAAACCTTTGCAGTTAGTGCTCCCTGAACTTCATGCCAGTGCTGCTCCACTTGCAGTGGTGAGTGGGGCAGTTTTGGGATAGTTTGGATGTGTCTGTACCTGTGGTCATATCTCTGATTGCAACGGGAACATACCAACAGGCCAGTTCCTGCTCTGAGGAGCTCACAGCCTCTTACAAAGGTGTGAAATATCACCAAGACCCAAAATGCATGGTCAGAAAAGAGAAAAAAGTAATTTTGATATCGTGTGACAGTGTCTTCCCTGTACTGCTGCTGAGTGTGATCCTGGACAAATGTCTCTGCTGACACTTTCCTCACCTTCCCCATCTGTACGGTGGCAGTGAAAGTGCTTTCCCTCAGAGCAACCAGAGTCTTACACATTTAGGGTATAAAAAGATCATCACAGAACTATCTGGATGTAATAAATTGTTCCAATGGGTTAATTATTTGTGCCATAGGGTGACCCAGCAGTACAGTATCTCAGGGAGAATGAGGAGAATTTGGCTAGAAGGAAGATTGCCAGTGCTCTCCCAAGCAGATCCCAACACAGGGAGGCTCACAGAAACTTCGCTCTGGTGGTTTGGCCTTTCCTTAGCTCTTATTTCATTTCCCCAAAGCATTTCTTAATTATGTAATACCTTCCACAGCTCAATGTTTTTTCTATGCTATCACCCTAATTAGCGTGCTAGGTTGCCAGTTTGTTGTGTAGCAACTAATTGTAATGAGCTGATCAGGGACGGGTTAGAATTGCCTCTTATTGATCTGGGTGCCAGATTCAGAGTCCAGCAGCTCCCCTGGATGACCTGTTTGCACAGTTTTGCACCCTGAATATAGCATAACACAGCACAGCCAAGTGCAAGGGAAGCTCCATCATCCTACATCATCCCAGGGTTTTCACTAGCTGTAGTTACCAGAAAATTATGTCAGCGTGGGCATTAGATGCCTAGCCTATTTTGGCACCTTTTTTAAAAAAATACCCTGCCAAAATACCTTTAAGAATTTGACCTTGGGTAAAGGCCAACATGAAGTCAGTTGGCAGAGGCAGAATCTGTACCCAGGCCTCCTGAGTCCCAGGGCGATAGTTTAGCCATGAGACTGCTCTTCTGCACAAGGTCTATTGGCACACACGGCTCCTGTGTTTGACAGACAGTAAATCCAACTACACACAGTTCTGGAGAAATCAAAACTGTTCATGAATCTACTTAAATTTAGGCATCTCTCCCAGTAAAAGTAATGAGGGAAGGGTTTTGAAAATATCAAGAAAAAGCAATTCAGCCTTTTTAAAAATGGAAATATGTTGCCTATGGAAAGCTGAAATGTGTGTCACCAATCCTGAAATGAAAACTTCTTTTATTTCAAGATTACCCTTTAAAAAAATCAAGGCATATCCATTAAAAACAATGGAAGGAGGGCTTTAAAGGGATAGACATCTCAAAGAAGAATGATACATGTCAGGTAAAGCCAAAAGAAAATTTTCAAGTTCCCCTATTCATTATAAAATTCATAAATTCTCAATGGTGTCACTCCCTGTAGTATATCTATAAATTTTGCCAGGATATTTTTCAGGCTCCTTCTCCCCCTCTTGCATGACTTCCCTCACAAATCCAGTCCTTCGTTCACCACCCCGCCAGCCCTCCTGTGCTGACATTCAGTTTGTTCGGTTCTGTATTTAAAAGCAGAGCAAGCTGCCAGTTTGCTGCAGCCCCGAGCTGGAGCTCTTTGAAGAGACCCACAGACAGAGGCTGACTGAATCATCTCCCCAGGGATGCTGCAAGTCAGCAGACTTAGCCATTAAGCTGCCGGGAGGTTCAAGTGAGGCTGCCCATGGAAAAATTTAAAAAAGAAAGAAAGAAAGTTAGATCACAACTGAAGCTGGGTAAAGTCAGACTGGAAACACTTCAGACAATTCCTGGAAAGTAAACAAAGAAAAAAGAAGGAAAGAGAAAAAAGATATAGGGAGAGTCTCACTGTTGGAAGCTATACACAGGGCACTCAGCCATGGTCCTGATGGATGTGTGCAGATCGTACTGTAGGCTGATTACCTGGCATAAAAGATACTGAATTTTTCAGGTATTTCCCACTGAGAGACAGACATTGGCGGTCGGCAATGCTCAACTGTTGGATAAAGTACATTTTTCTGAGGCCATGGGAGTGTCAGGGTGCAAAGCTGCTGAAAAGTTTTAGCTGTACCAGGGAAGCTTGCAATCTTTGAGAGGCACTCTCTCCACGGGCAGTGAAAAAGACTCTTGTCTGCTTGGTGAGGACATGAAACAGCAGAGGAGCAGCCCAAGCAGCCCAGCTAATGCGACGGTTATGCCCCTGTGCAGCTTTGCCTATGAGATTTTGTGCAGAGCCTGCACTGCACATCTGCTACATGTGCTTATGGCTCCAAAGGGTTCTTGGACCCGGTTATTCTTCATAATGCTGCTATTATAATTTTAAATGTCACCAAACACTGTCTTGGAAGCAAAAGATATCCCTGAAGATCCATTCATAAAAATCCATGTGTATTCATCATGAAAGTAATATTTCAGCTGCATTTCCCAGATAAACTAGGTCTCTAAAAATAACATTTCTTTCCACAGTATCCTATTATAAAAATTAAGACTGCGGTTCCACAGGAACTGCTCTTCAGCCTATCTCTGCCTAGCTTGCCTCTATCATGGTAGGAGCTTAGTGTTTAAAAACAGCAATATGCAGTAGCAATCATCATCTTCTTTCTGGGTTGTTGCTTGTCTCTGCAAATGTAGCCCAGTCAGAGACAGAAATTTTAAAAAAACATTTTCTGCTTTTGAATCAGGAGCTTCTCTGTGGCAGGACCGAGTCCAGCCTTAGCTCNNNGACCGAGTCCAGCCTTAGCTCCTGGGAAACCTTCATACCTATCAGTTAGATCTCCCATTGCTGGTGGTCAGTCTGCAAAAAGAGAGGAAGGTAGCCTGCCTGTAGGAATGTCGGTCCCCTGTGGCTGTGGCAGGGAAGGTGCTTCAGAAGTCTCAGGGAGGACTGTCAGTGATCGGAGGGAGGCTCAGAGGGGAAACAGTGTATGGAATGAAACACCAGCACAGCGTGTGTCCTGGTGCCCTGTTATGAAGCTGGTAAATAGCTCTGTCTTGTCATAAACTGATCTTTCAATGCTGTTTGGCTTCCTTCCCAGACAACGCGAGGAGTTTCAGGAAAAAGCAGAACCATCACTGAAACCAGCAGCAAGGTGCTTAGTTAATAGTGAAACTGGTTGAGTTATCGTTGTTACGGGTATTTGGTCATCGAGTAAAACTTTTGATATCACAAATAGAATCACTGAATGGCTTGGGTCAGAAGAGACCTTTAAAGATCATCTAGTCCAACTCCCCTGCCATGGGCAGGGACATCTTCCACTAGACCAGGTTGCTCAAAACTTCATCCAACTTCACCCTGAACACTTCCAATAATGGGGCATCCACAGCTTCTCTGCACAACCTGTTCAAGTGTCTCACCACCTTCATTGTAAAACAAAATTCTTCCTTATGTCCAACCTAAACCTACCCTTTTTCAGTTTAAAACATTACCCCTTGTCCTGTCACCACAGACCCTGGTAAAAACTCTTTCTCCATTATTTTTATAAGCCATCTTTATGCATTTAAAGGCCACAACATGGTGTCTCCAGAGAATTCTCTTCTCCAGGCTGAACAACCCCAACCTCTCACTTAGAAGAGATGCTCCAGCCCTCTTTGTGGCCCTCCTCTTGTCTTGCTCAAATAGGTCTCTGTCCTTCATATGCTGGGGGCCCCAGAGCTGGACGCAGCACTCCAGATGGTCCCACAAAAACAGAGTAGAGGGAGCGAATCACCTCCCTCAACCTGCTGGCCACACTTCATTTTACACATCCCAGAATTTCTGGGCTGCAAGCACACATTGCTGGCTCATACCCAATTTTACGTGCACCAGTACGCCCAAGTCCTTCTCCACAGGGCTGCCCTCAATCAGTTCATCACACAGTCTGCACTTATGTTGGGAATTGCCCCAACCCAGGTGCAGGACCTTGCACTTGGCCTTCATATTTTTTTCTGCAGCAGCTAGCCTGTATCCTTGGTTTGATATCTGGTCATCAGCAGTGGAGAAGGTAGGAGGTCCAGCATGGGTCTGTTCCCCTTGTCTATGATGAGAGACAGAGGTCCTCCACTGGAGCAGCAAC